>CM038142.1:77929672-78529672 GCA_021437245.1 Aegilops speltoides
CCATCACCCCCAAAAATAACCTCATCTCCCCCAAACGCAAGCGAGGAATCCGAGAGCGAGAGAGCGCACACAGGAGGAGGGGAGAAGGCCACTCACCGGGCCGCCGCTCGGCGCCGCCCCCGCCGCAGCCGCCATCCCCGCCGCGCCTCCTCCTCCTCTTCAGATCGTCCGCATCAAGCAGCCAGCCAACCAGCGCCGCCACCGGAGCAGCTGCAGCAGCCACTAGCGCAGAAGCAGGAGCGGCCGCATTGGATCTAGCCCCGCGCCGCCGCGGTGCGCGCCGCCGATCTGGCGTGCGGTGGAAGCGCCGCGACGCGTGGGGGGCGGGGGACGGGGATTAGGCGGTGGTTAGGATTTGGTGCTCGGGTTTCTCTGGAGGCGCCGCTGCCGCTGGGGAGAGGAGGTGGTGGAGGAGCGAATGCGACAGCGATTACGCGACCGCACGCACACACACACGGGCTGCCTGCCCGCCGCGATCTCTCCCCCCTCTCCCTCTCCCTCTCTCTGTAAAATTTCTCTCTCCGGTCTGCGAGGAGTTTGGGGGGAGTCCACTCCACTTTGGCTTGGGTGGAGGGGTGGGGGGTGGGGAGCTTGCTCCGAAAGCTTTCTCGATTTCTTAAGGCCCGCTGCCGCGCTGTCCACACTTGCTTTAGATTAACCTTTCCGCCCTATCCTGGCCTTGCCCCTCTGGAATGGATCTTACCTTAAACTAGATCGCGCCCTCGGTTTTTTTCTGGGCAAAAATGGTTGGGAAATGAGGCGTGACCAGCACAAAATGTGCACCCATGGACGATGCTTTACGGCTGGCTCATTTTGGTCCGGCTCCTGGGCTCCATGCACTGGCACAAACATTTGCATCTACTGTATGGTTCGGCCGTCTAATCACGTCTTTTTTTTGTTCTATATACGTATGATTCACACAAGCCTCACCGGAATTTTATTACTGCAAAATTGAATTTAAAAAAATTGGTCGAAAGGGCATGAAGGCTCGTGGCGTACTTGTATCCGGTAGGTGGGACGCGACCGTTTTCATGGCGGCAACAACATTGTTGTACGCAGCAAATAAATCTACGCGGTACAATCCCATAACTCTGGCCGGACCGCACAGCCCCCACGCGTCCACCCGTCAGCCAGGCCATCAACCATGATGCAAATGTGACTTGTAAACTGTAATGACAGGTTATTAACTAACTGCACATACTATAATGTAAGTATGAGTAAGACGGACCATTATTAACGAGAACAGCATGGGGTGCGCAAAGCATCGATACGTTTCCCAAGGCCCGCTCTTGGCATCGCGTGAGCCGTCGGGGAGGGAGTAGGTGCGACCCGGCCAGAGAGAGGGAGATTAGGTGCGACGCGCCAGTATACAAGGCTTCTTTTCCGCATAGAAAACGAGCGGTGGGGTAAAAAAACGTTTTCTTTCCTGTTATTTCTACCTGCTACAGTGCCCCAGTTGGAGCAGGGGGGCTTTCGGGTCGGGTCGGGCCGGGCCAGGCCAGTCCCGCGTCGTGGAGGACCACCGCCGTTTGGATGGATGGGGGGAGGAGGGGTTGCTGAGTGAGCTTTTTTGGCTGGTGGTGCCATAATAACGGACCGATGGCGACCCGTTTGTTTTTGGTGCTTCTCTCCGGCGGGTTTGCTGAGGGGAATCTGAAATGAATGTCTTTTTTTTTGCGAGGAATAAATATCCTTCCTTCGTGGAAAGAAAAAATAAAACAGATTGGACCTGCTATTTATCTACTCCCACATGGGCATTTATCTTTTGGTGGGAACCGCAGGGGTGTTTGGTTACTGTGAGTTTACTACTAGTGAGAGTCACTGGTGGTCAGGCTCGGTCCGTGACTTGCTGGACGTGCTCATGTGAATGTGCGTGTTTTCATGCGTGCGTCCTCTTCGTAGTCGCGCGAAAGCGATGGTGGATGAATGTGGAACGTCTGGATGTGTGATGGGTGGGATGATGTTAACCTCGTCTCGAGTGGGTCAAGAGGTAGATGAAGACTATAGAGCGCGTCGTCGTCCTTTTGGAAGAGAAATGGCCTGATGTCTACACAACGAGATTTCACTAGTGACAACATAGCATGTGTGATGTGAAGCTATCTAAAAACCCAAAAGACAATCACTAGTGGGAGGGTAAAGAGAGGCTTCCTTTAAGATTCGTGGAGCCGCTGCACCACTTTGGGATATCATCCATTTTAAAGAGTAGTGTCGTGGGAATCTATCCCAGACGAGGTATTTTTACGGTCGATAATTTGCTTTGCAATATATGTATCAGAAAGATGGCATGAGAGCACTAACCGCTCCGCTCTCTCCCCTTGGCGAGAGAGAGAAGCGGCGGTTCCTATGCTCCTTTGGACACCGGTGAGGCGGTGATCTCCACCCCTATATGTCCGCCGCTCCCATGGCTGGTGGAGGGGGGTGGGCTCTCCGTTTATTTTCCAATTGGTCCAAAGGTTTAGGGTCTCATCTTCATCTAGTAGTGCCGGTTTAATGTGGTTGCTGCTCCGTCAAATAAGGTGGCTTCGATCTCTCCTTACCACTGTGATGTTCTCTCTGGCAGCAACACTGTGCTGATGGCTTTGTCTGCTCACGGTTCGTTTGAAGCGGTGGGCTTTAAGTTTTCCTTTCTCTGGTGTTTGCTGCCTTTCTTGGGGGCGCTGGCAAGTTGGATATGTTGGTGCTGGTTCAAGGTTGGTGGCACGACGGTGGCGGGTTTGGCGGTCTTCCTTCACAATGACAGTGGATGTGTCAAATCTAGATACAGGTTGGCGTGGGGATCTTCCTCGACCGACGCCACATCGCCAAGTGTATGTTCTTCAGGTCTGGCCTTTGGCTCTCAACGCCTTCAAGGCTATGACCCTCACCTGGATTCAGGTTTGTTGGTCTTACATCTCTTCGTCGGGTCTGCGTCTCGGTGGCGCTGACGGTCGACGACGGTTTTAGATCTGGTTGGCTGCATGGACAGCATGACTTATTTGAAATATTGTTTTATTTTGGGTTCTTCCTGTAAAGTTTTTTGGACATTTATCGTGTCTTGGTTTTTCTGATAATTTTCACGTGTATGTGCAACTGTACTCCATTTGTTGATTACTATAATCCGTGTGGTTCAAAAGAAAAAGGTGGAAATGGTTGTCTACAGCAGCAACCTCATTGCTCTACCAAGATTCCCGTGGGTTTGTTATTTCTCAATCGATTGAGAAATAGCTATACCTCAATCCATGCCATACTTGTATGCACGGAGATTCGTGCTGATTTTTTTTTCCATTGTTGTTTTCTTTTTCTATTGCTTTCCATGCGAGACGATTGAGAAATATTGATTGAGCTCTTGGCGCTCCAAATTCCCTGGTGGGGTAATCAAGATCATTGTTCAGTTTGATTCCTCTGAAGCTTTTGTCAAGTCTCTCTGATAATACAAAGCGGGGGAAACCCTTTTTCGAAAGTCTCTCTGATAATAGATTGTCTAGGTCAGCGTACGAGCACTTAGTTGTAGAGATCAAGTAACATATGCTTGTGCGGGAGTTTATTCCTCATAAGATTATAAGAAAACAAAATAGGGTAGCAGATCCTAGCTTTATATAGTCATAATGAACGGGCCACTGATGCGTGGCTAGGTCAAGGACCCCCATAAAACTCCCTTTTCTTCAAAAAAAAGATTATATTGAATTATTATTGTTGTTGTTGTTTCAATTGTTTTTCATGGGAGACGGGTGAGAAATAGCTCTAGGCGCTCCCAAAATCAGGTAATCAAGATTACGTTGGATTGTCTTTGGTTTTTGATTGTTTTGTTGTTGTTTTTCCCTATTGTTCGGAGACATGAGAAAGATCGTTTAGAGGGAGTACTTGATATCCCATGTTTCTATTTCTACTAACTAATACAGGGTATCATGATTGCGGATTACTAGCAGCTTTTTACTGCGTAAGGCACGGTAGCGTATGATTGCAAATCAGTGGCCATACGTTGGCCTATCATCTTGCCCCATATCCTGCAATCATTTTTCACATCATCTTGCACGGCCGTGGAAAAACACATTCAGGTAGTAATCTGAAAGTAAACTCAATTACAGTTCATAGTATACGTACACCGTCCGTAAAAAGATTGCTTTGAACCGGGAGACAACACAATCACGTCACGTGCATGCTCATGGCCGGCTGAATCTTGTCACTTTCGGCGTAGCCGGCGATGCGAACCTCTCGCAGGAGGCAGAAGAGTATCCACGAAAACAAAAGTTTTCAGGCATTTTCTGATGTCCGTGCGAGTGGCAGAGATCTCGCAGCAGGTGGTCTGGGTAACTGTAAACTTCCCTCCTCGAAAGGTAAACTTTTCTGTCACGGTTGGGTAAGTTAAGCTTGTGGCAGTGAGTGCCCGTTCAAAGGTTACTTTGTTGTGGTAACTCGCTTTGTTGTATACTGCCTTTTTTTTTATCTTTTGACTTTTCCTTTTGTAGAAAGCAGCTATCACAGTACCGGGTCAGTATTTCTGATAGTATAGTTTAGCAACCAACTGCTGAACTTAGTATGAAATGTAAACACATTTTTTTCCCACACAAATCAATGCATGATGTCCTGGTCAGTGTTTCGGGGATTTTGAATGTAGAAAAAGAAAAGTTTTGCTACTTTGATGATCCATATTTTCCTCGTTCGGGATTATTAGTCCCCTCAAATCTTGCGCCAAAATTTGACCACATCTTTTTGCGAAAAGTTGACCACAAGTTTGACAAATAAAATATGAGTTATGTTTCACTTTGTGGCTATGACTCACAATTTATAGGTCAAATTTTGGGGTAGTTAGAGCTTCTCCAACAACAGTTCTATTTTAAGGTATAAAAAAGTGCTCAGAGTAAAATTTAGGACACCAAAAAATGTGTATCTCCAACAGGAGCCGCACGACATATTTCTTCTTCACAATTTGCATATGTATAGCAACAATTCAACATCAAACTCATCAAAATTTAATCCAAAATAAATAGTACAAACATAACAACAAATTAATCAATCCACAACAACTAATTATTACATAGTTCAATGTGTATCAAAAAATGCCTGAAAACTTTTGTTTTCTTGGATACCCTTATGGCTGAAAACTTTTGTGTTCAGTTTGATGTTATATTGTTTGATGAATAATTTGTGTTTTGTTCGATGGTGTGGATACACTTCTGCTGGCGATAGTACAAACATAACAACAAATTAATCAATCCACAACATCAAAGTGAACGCAAAATATTCAACAAACAATACAACAAGGTTCAACACACATGACATGAAACATGGAGATAAACCACGTGTCTTGTTGCTCATGTCATATCCACCTCTCCTCCATGAGATATTTTTAAAGATCTACATGCGTATTGGAATCTCTAACTCTAATGTCATGGTAGGCCTAAATAAAGCGCCAGACTCAGTCTTGCCTTCTTCGCGTCCGCACAAATTTTCCCATGAGATCATATAAGTTGTAATCCAAATCTATCCCACGCTCATTCTCAACGAACATGTTGTGCATGACCACGCAAGCTATGGTGATGTACCAAAGTATTTCTTGATCCCAAAACCTAGCTGGTCCTTGCACAATAGCAAATTGGGCTTGCAAAATCCCAAAAAGCTCTCTCTGCATCTTTCCTAGCGGCCGCTTGAGCATTATGAAAGTAGAGTTTTGCCTTACCATGGGGGATTGAAATTGGCCTCACAGAAGTAGCCCACTTCAGATATATGACATCCGCAAGGTGGTAACCCATGTTATATGTGCGTCCATTTGCTTGTAACTCCACCAATGATAATTCCCCATTGGCTACCTTTGCAAAGAGAGGTGACCGCTAGAGCACATTGATGTCATCCAAAAATTGTTGGGGAACGTAGTAATTTCAAAAAATTTCCTACGCACACGCAAGATCATGGTGATGCATAGCAACGAGAGGGGAGTGTTGTTGTCACGCCCTCGTGAGACCAAGCGAAGCGATCACAACGTAGAGGAAGTAGTCGACGTTCTCCTCGCGATCCAACCGATCCCGGCGCCGTTACTCGGCGCCTCCTAGTTCTTGACACACGTCTGGCTCGATGACGCTCCTCGGGCTCCAATCCAAGAGAGCCGGGGAGGAGAGTTTCACAAGACGACGACGGCGTGGTGACGATCTTAATGCTCTCATCGACGCAGGCTTCGCCTAAGCACCGCAACGATATGACCGAGGTGGATTATGGTGGAGGGGCACCACACACGGCTAAGGAACGATCTCAAGGATCAACTTGTGTGTTCTAGGGTGCCTCCTGCCTCGTATATAAAGGAGCAAGGGGGTGCGGCCGGCCCTAGGAGGAGGCCTTGGGAGGAGTCCTACTCCCAGGAGTAGGACTCCCCTTCCTAGTTGGATTAGGACTTGGGGGAGGGAAAGAGGGAAGGGGCGCCCCCTCTCCTTGTCCTATTCGGACTAGGGGGGGGGCTGCCTGCCCTGGCCGGCCCTTCCTCTTCTCCCTCATGGCCCACTAAGGCCCATTAACCCCGGGAGGTTCCAGTAACCCGGTGTTTAAGTAAAATCCGATTTCACCGGAACCATTCGAACTCCAAACATAGGCTTCCAATATATCAATCTTTATGTCTCGACCATTTCAAGACTCCTCGTCATGTCCGTGATCACATCCGGGACTCCAAACTTCTTCGGTACATCAAAATACATAAACTCATAATATAACCGTCATCGAAACCTTAAGCGTGCGGACCCTACGGTTCGAGAACAATGTAGACATGACCGAGACACGTCTCCGGTCAATAACCAATAGCGGGACCTGGATGCCCATATTGATTCCTACATATTCTACGAAGATCTTTATCGGTCAGACCGCATAACAACATACGTTGTTCCCTTTGTCATCGGTATGTTACTTGCCCGAGATTCGATCGTCGGTATCCAATACCTAGTTCAATCTCGTTATCGGCAAGTCTCTTTACTCGTTCCGTAATACATCATCTCACAGCTAACTCATTAGTTGTAATGCTTGCAAGGCTTTAGTGATGTGTATTACCGAGAGGGCCCAGAGATACCTCTCCGACAATCGGAGTGACAAAACCTAATCTCGAAATACGCCAACCCAACATCTGCCTTTGGAGACACCTGTAGTACTCCTTTATAATCACCCGATTACGTTGTGACGTTTGGTAGCACCCAAAGTGTTCCTCCCAAGCGGGAGTTGCATAATCTCATAGTTATAGGAACATGTATATGTCATGGATAAAAGCAGTAGCAACATACTAAACGATCGTGTGCTAAGCTAATGGAATGGGTCATGTCAATCAGATCATTCTCCTAATGATGTGACCTTGTTAATCAAATAACAACCCTTTGTTCATGGTTAGGAAACATAACCATCTTTGATTAACAAGCTAGTCTAGTAGAGGCATACTAGTGACACTCTGTTTGTCTATGCATTCACACATGTATTATGTTTCCGGTTAATACAATTCTAGCATGAATAATAAACATTTATCATGATATGAGGAAATATATAATAACTTTATTATTGCCTCTAGGGCATATTTCCTTCAGTCTCCCACTTGCACTAGAGTCAATAATCTAGTTCACATCGCCATGTGATTGAACACCAATAATCATATCTCAGATATGATTAACACCCATAGTTCACATCGTCATGTGACCAACACCCAAAGGGTTTACTAGAGTCAATAAACTAGTTCACATTGCTATGTGATTAACACCCAAAGAGTACAAAGGTATGATCATGTTTTGCTCGTGAGAGAAGTTTAGTCAACGGATCTGTCACATTCAGAGCCGTATGTATTTTGCAAATATTCTATGTCTACAATGCTCGCGGAGCTACTCTAGCTAATTGCTCCCACTTTCAATATGTATCTAGATCGAGACTTAGAGTCATTCGGATCGGTGTCAAAACTTGCATCGACGTAACCCTTTACGATTTAACCTTTTGTCACTTCCATAATCGAGAAACATATCCTTATTCCACTAAGGATAATTTTGACCCATTGTCTAGTGATCTACTCCTAGATCACTATTGTACTCCTTGCCAAACTCGATTGTAGGGTATACAATAGATCTGGTACACAACATGGCATACTTTATAGAACCTATGGCCAAGGCATAGGGAATGACTTTCATTCTCTTTCTATCTTACGCCATGGTCGGGTTTTGAGTCTTACTCAATTTTCACACCTTATAACACGTGCAAGAACTCTTTCTTTGATCTGCTCCATTTTGAACTACTTCAAAATCTTGTCAAGGTATGTACTCATTGAAAAAACTTATCAAGCGTCTTGATCTATCTCTATAGATCTTAATGCTCAATATGCATGCAGCTTCACCGAGGTCTTTCTTTGAAAAACTCCTTTTAAACACTCCTTTATGCTTTGCGAATAATTCTACATTATTTCCGATCAACAATATGTCATTCACATATACTTATCGAAATCTTTGTAGTGCTCCCACTCACTTTCTAGTAAATACTGAGGCTTCACCATAAGTCATGACAAAACTATATGCTTTGATCTACTCATCAAAGCGTATATTCCAACTCCGAGATGCCCGCACCAGTCCATAGATGGATTGCTGGAGCTTGCACACTTTGTTAGCTCCCTTTGGATCGAAAAAACCTTCTGGTTGCATCATATACAACTCTTCCTCCAGAAATCCATTCAGGAATGCAGTCTTTTCATCCATTTGCCAAATTTCATAATCATAAAATGCGGCAATTGCTAACATGATTTGGATAGACTTAAGCATCGCTACGGGTGAGAAGGTCTCATCGTAGTCAATCCCTTGAACTTGTCGAAAACCCTTTGCGACAAGTCGAGCTTTGTAGACAGTAACATTACCGTCAGTGTCAGTCTTCTTCTTGAAGATCCACTTGTTTTCTATTGCTTGCCGACCCTCGGGCAAGTCAACCAAAGTCCATACTTTGTTTTCATACATGGATCCCATCTCGATTTCATGGCCTCAAGCCATTTTATGAATCTGGGCTCACCATCGCTTCCTCATAGTTCGTAGGTTCATCATGGTCTAGTTACATGACTTCGAACAGGATTACCGTACCACTCGTGCGGATCTCACTCTGGTTTACCTACGAGATTCGGTAGTAACTGATCCGAAGTTACATGATCATCATCATTAGCTTCCTCACTAATTGGTGTAGTAGTCACAGAACAGATTTACGTGATGAACTACTTTCCAATAAGGAGAAGGTACAATTACCTTATCAAGTTCTACTTTCCTCCCACTCACTTCTTTCGAGAGAAACTCCTTCTCTAGAAAGGATCCATCTTAAGCAACGAATATCTTGCCTTCGGATCTGTGATAGAAGGTGTACCCAACAATTTCCTTTGGGTATTCTATGAAGACGCACTTCTTCGATTTGGGTTTGAGCTTATCAGGATGAAACTGTTTTCACATAAGCATCGCAGCCCCAAACTTTAAGAAACGACAACCTTGGTTTCTTGCTAAACCACAGTTCATATAGTGTCGTCTCAACGGATTTAGATGGTGCCCCATTTAACGTGAATGCAGCTGTCTCTAATGCATGATCCCAAAACGATATTGGTAAATCGGTAAGAAACATCATAGATTGCACTATATCCAATAAAGTGCGGTTACGATGTTTGGACACACCATAACATTGTGGTGTTCCAGGTGGCGTGAGCTGTGAAACTATTTCACATTGTTTTAATTGAAGACCAAACTCGTAACTCAAATATTCGTCTCCGTGATCAGATCACAGAAACTTTATTTTCTTGTTACGATGATTTTTCCACTTCACTCTGAAATTCTTTGAACCTTTCAACTATTTCAGACTTATGTTTCATCAAGTAGATATACCCATATCTGCTCAAGTCAGAAAATAACGATACTTGCCACGAGCATCAACACTCATTGGATCGCATACATCGGTATGTATTATTTCCAATAAGTCAAGAGCTTGTTCCATTGTTCCGAGAACGGAGTTTTAGTCATCTTGCCCAAAAGGCACGGTTCGCAAGCATCAAGTGATTCATAATCAAGTGATTCCAAAATCCCATCAACATGGAGTTTCTTCATGCGCTTTACACCAATATGACCTAAACGGCAAGTGCCACAAATAAGTTGCATTATCATTATTAACTTTGTATTTTTGGTTTCAATATTATGAATATGTGTATCACTACGATCGAGATCCAATGAACCATTTTCATTGGGTGTGTAACCATATAAGGTTTTATTCATGTAAGCAGAACAACAGTTTATTCTCTTACTTAAATGAATAACCGTATTGCAATAAACACGATCAAATCATATTCATGCTCAACGCAAACACCAAATAACATTTATTTAGGTTCAACACTAATCCCGAAAGTATAGGGAGTGTGCGATGATGATCATATCAATCTTGAAACTACTTTCAACACACATCGTCACTTCACCCTTAACTAGTTTCATTTTATTCTCGCAACTCCGTTTGAGTTACTACTCTTAGCAACTGAACCAGTACCAAATACCGAGGGGTTGCTATAAACACTAGTAAAGCACACATAAAACACTGTATATCAAATATACCCTTTTTCACTTTGCCATCCTTCTTATCCACCAAATTTTTAGGGCGTTCCGCTTCCAAAGTGACCATTTCCTTTGCGGTGTAAGCACTCGGTTTAGGCTTTGGTTCAGCTTTGGGTTTCTTCGTGGGAGTGACAACTTGCTTGTCAATCTACTTGAAGTTCCCTTTCTTTCCTTTGCCCTTTTCTTGAAACTAGTGATCTTGTCAACCATCAACACTTGATGCTCTTTCTTGATTTCTACCTTCATCGATTTCATCATCATGAAAAACTCGGAATCATTTTCATCATCCCTTGCATACTATAGTTCATCACAAAGTTCTACTAACTTGGTGATGGTGACTAGAGAATTCTGTCAATCACTATCTTATCTCGGAAGATTAACTCCCACTTGATTCAAGCGATTGTAGTACCCGCACAATCGAGCACATGCTCACTAGTTGAGCGATTCTCCTCCATCTTTTAGCTATAGAACTTGTTGGAGACTTCATATCTCTCAACTCGGTATTTGCTTGAAATATTAACTTCAATTCTGGAACATCTCATATGGTCCATGATGTTCAAAACATCTTTGAAGTCCCGATTCTAAGCCATAAAGCATGGTGCACAAAACTATCAAGTAGTCATCATATTGAGCTAGCCAAACGTTCATAACGTGCGCATACGCTCCTGCAATAGGTTTGTCACCTAGCGGTGCATCAAGGACATAATTCTTCTGCGGCATGAGGATAAACCTCAGATCACGGATCCTATCCGCATCATTGCTACTAACATCTTTCAACACAGTTTCTCTAGGTACATATCAAAACAAACATATGAAAGCAACTTCATGAGCTATTGATCTTACAACATAATTTGCAAAATACTACCGGGACTAAGTTCATGATAAATTTAAGTTCAATTAATCATATTACTTAAGAACTCCCACTTAGGCAGACATCTCTTTAGTCATCTAAGTGATCACGTGATCCAAATCAACTAAACCATAACCGATCATCACGTGAGATGGAGTAGTTTTCAATGGTGAACATCTTATGTTGATCATATCTACTATATGATTCACGCCGACCTTTCGGTCTCCGTGTTCCGAGGCCATATCTGCATATGCTAGGCTCGTCAAGTTTAACTTGAGTATTCGCGTGTGCAAAACGGCTTGCACCCGTTGTAGATGGACGAGAGCTTATCACACCCGATCATCACGTGGTGTCTGGGCACGACGAACTTTGGCAACGGTGCATACTCAGGGAGAACACTTCTTGATAATTTTAGTGAGAGATCATCTTAAAATGCTACCATCAATCAAAGCTAGATAAGATGCATAAAGGAAAACATCACATGCAATCAATATAAGTGATATGATATGGCCATCATCATCTTGTGCTTGTGATCTCCATCTCCGAAGCACCGTCGTGATCACCATCGTCACCGGCGCGACACCTTGATCTTCATCGTAGCATCGTTTGTCGTCTACGCCATCTATTGCTTCTACGACTATCGCTACCGCTTAGTGATAAAGTAAAGCAATTACAGGGCATTTGCATTTCATACAATAAAGCGACAACCATATGGCTCCGGCCGATTGCCGATAACCGGTTACAAAACATGATCATCTCATACAATAAAATATAGCATCACGTCTTGACCATATCACATCATAATATGCCTGCAAAAACAAGTTAGACGTCCTCTACTTTGTTGTTGCAAATTTTACGTGGCTGCTACGGGCTTAGCAAGAACCGATCTCACCTACGCATCAAAACCACAACGATACTTCATCAAATAGACTCGTTTTAACCTTCTCAAGGACCGGGCGTAGCCACACTTTCAGTTCAACAAAAGTGAGAGAGAGACACCCGCCAATCACCTTTAAGCAACGAGTGCTCGTGGCGGTGAAACCAGTCTCGCGTAAGCGCACGCGTAATGTCGGTCCGGCCGCTTCATCTCACAATACCGCTGAACCAAAGTATGACATCTTTGGTAGGTAGTATGACTTGTATCGCCCACAACTCACTTGTGTTCTACTCGTGCAAAACATCAAACCATAAAAACCTGTGCTCGGATGCCCTTTGTTGGGGAACGTAGTAATTTCAAAAAATTCCTACGCACACGCAAGATCATGGTGATGCATAGCAACGAGAGGGGAGAGTGTTGTCTACGTACCCTCGTGAGACCAAGGCGAAGCGATCACAACGTAGAGGAAGTAGTCGACGTTCTCCTCGCGATCCAACCGATCCCAGCGCCGTTACTCCGGCGCCTCCGAGTTCTTGACACATGTACAGCTCGATGACGCTCCTCGGGCTCCAATCCAGTAGAGCTTCAGGGAGGGAGAGTCCCGTCAGCACGACAGCGTGGTGACGATCTTAATGTTCTACCGACGCAGGGCTTCGCCTAAGCACCGCAACGATATGACCGAGGTGGATTATGGTGGAGGGGGGCACCGCACACGGCTAAGGAACGATCTCAAGGATCAACTTGTGTGTTCTAGGGTGCCTCCCTGCCCGTATATAAAGGAGCAAGGGGTGCGGCCGGCCCTAGGAGGAGGCTTGGGGAGGAGTCCTACTCCCACCGGAGTAGGACTCCCCCTTCCTAGTTGGATTAGGACTTGGGGGAGGGAAAGAGGGAAGGGGGCGCCCCCTCTCCTGTCCTATTCGGACTAGGGGGGGGGCGTGCGGCCTGCCCTGGCCGGCCCTTCCTCTTCTCCCTCATGGCCCACTAAGGCCCATTAACCCCGGAGGGTTCCAGTAACCCGGTGTTAAGTAAAATCGATTTCACGGAACCATTCGAACTCCAAACATAGGCTTCCAATATATCAATCTTTATGTCTCGACCATTTCGAGACTCCTCGTCATGTCTGTGATCACATCCGGACTCGAACTTCTTGGTACATCAAAATACATAAACTCATAATATAACCGTCATCGAAACCTTAAGCGTGCGGACCCTACGGTTCGAGAACAATGTAGACATGACCGAGACACGTCTCCGGTCAATAACCAATAGCGGGACCTGGATGCCCATATTGGTTCCTACATATTCTACGAAGATCTTTATCGGTCAGACCGCATAACAACATCGTTGTTCCTTTGTCATCGGTATGTTACTTGCCCGAGATTCGATCGTCGGTATCCAATACCTAGTTCAATCTCGTTATCGGCAAGTCTCTTTACTCGTCCGTAATACATCATCTCACAGCTAACTCATTAGTTGTAATGCTTGCAAGGCTTTAGTGATGTGTATTACCGAGAGGGCCCAGAGATACCTCTCCGACAATCGGAGTGACAAAACCTAATCTCAAATACGCCAACCCAACATCGCCTTTGGAGACACTGTAGTACTCCTTTATAATCACCCGATTCACGTTGTGACGTTTGGTAGCACCCAAAGTGTTCCTCCGGCAAATGGGAGTTGCATAATCTCATAGTTATAGGAACATGTATATGTCATGGATAAAAGGAGTAGCAACATACTAAACGATCGTGTGCTAAGCTAATGGAATGGGTCATGTCAATCAGATCATTCTCCTAATGATGTGACCTTGTTAATCAAATAACAACCCTTTGTTCATGGTTAGGAAACATAACCATCTTTGATTAACAAGCTAGTCTAGTAGAGGCATACTAGTGACACTCTGTTTGTCTATGCATTCACACATGTATTATGTTTCCGGTTAATACAATTCTAGCATGAATAATAAACATTTATCATGATATGAGGAAATATATAATAACTTTATTATTGCCTCTAGGGCATATTTCCTTCAAAAATATGCATACGAAATCCATGCCTTCTAGTCTGCTATGATTTCAAGAATGATGGTGGCATCCTTTTGTGTCCTTTGAATTATCCATGTCATGTTGTCGGGTAGTTCTTCCAACTCCAATGCATGTAATCAATGGAGCCAAACATGTATGGAAACCCATGAGCTTTGTTCATCTCCAAAAGCCTGGTTAAAGGATCGTGAAGAGGTGTCTAGAGGGGGGGGGTGATTAGACCCTCAACCAGTAAAGGTAGCAACTTTTTAAGTTTTCAAGTTAAGGTTGGAGATTAGCACAATTTCAAGCATTCACAATACAATTCAAGCAAGCATGGCAAGAGTATATGAGCAGCGGAAAGTAGAGCATGCAACTTGCAAGAAAGTAAAGGGATGGGATTGGAGTGTGCAAACGCAATTGGAGACACAGAGATTTTTTGCGTGGTTCCGATAGGTGGTGCCATCGTACATCCACGTTGGTGGAGACTTCAACCCATGAAGGGTAATGGTTGCGCGAGTCCACAGAGGGCTCCACCCACGAAGGGTCCACGAAGAAGCAACCTTGTCTATCCCACCATGGCCATCGCCCACGAAGGACTTGCCTCACTTGGATAGATCGTCATGAAGTAGGCGATCTCCTTGCTCGTACAAACTCCTTGATTCAACTCCACAATCATGACGGAGGCTCCCAAGTGACACCTAACCAATCTAGGAGACACCACTCTCTGAAAGGTAATAGATGGTGTGTTGATAATGAACTCCTTGCTCTTGTGCTTCAAATGATAGTCTCCCCAACACTCAACTCTCTCACAAATTTGGATATGGTGGAAAGATGATTTGAGTGGAAAGCAACTTGGGGAAGGCTAGAGATCAAGATTCTTGTGGTTGGATTGGAATGTCTTGGTCTCAACACATGAGTAGGTGGTTCTCTCTCAGAAAATGAGTAGTAGAAGTGTAGGCACATTCCGATGGCTCTCTCTCAAATGGAGAAGGGGTGGAGGGGTATATATAGCCTCCACACAAAATCTAGCCGTCACACATAATTTACCAAACTCGATGGGACCAAATAGTGAAACTTGTCAGACCGATCTGGTTCAAAATGTGAACATTAGAGTTTTCGGTGGGACCGACAAGGTCAACTCGGTGAGACCGATGTGCTAGGGTTAGGGGAAAACCTCATCTCAGTGAGACCAATTGCATAAACTCGGTGAGACCAATTTCAGCAATAAGCAAACAAAGACTTGGTCAAGCAAACTCGGTGGGGCCGACTGCATATCTCGGTGAGACCGAAATAATTGCAATAGGTAACAGAGAGTTTGCAGGGCCATCTTGGTGAGACAGAGATCCCATCGGTGAGACCGAATTGATTAGGGTTTCTGGCAGTGGCTATGTCAAGTGAACTCAGTGGCGTCGGATAGATCAAATTGGTGGGGCCGAGTTTGAATTTAGGTTTAGGACATATGTGGAAATGAGAAAGTGGTTGAGGGCTTTGGAGCATATCACTAAGCACTTTGAGAAAGCAAGCCATTAAGCAACACCTCATCCCCTTTTAATAGTATTGGCTTTCCTATGGACTCAATGTGATTGTGGATCACTAAGATGAAAATGTAGAGTCTTGAGCTTCTGCCAATGTTTGTCCTTAGCATCTTGAAGGGGTTCCACATCCTCTTGTCCTGCCACTCCAATGTTGAACTCATCTGAAATATACTAGATAGAAGTATTAGTCCAACAAGAGATATGTTGACATTAATTACCAAAATCACCCAGGGAGCACTTGTGCTTTCAATCTCCCCCTTTTTGGTAATTGATGACAACATACATCAAAGCTTTAGATAAAGATATGACGTATAACAAGTAAAGCTTTGGAAGAACATGCAACATGCATTGCCCCCCTACATGTATGCAATCATGTGAAGATAGATTATAAAAGTATGGGAATGCATAAACATGTCAGAGCAAGCAATGAGTTACATGTATCTTGGCTATATGCATTAGAGCAAATGATGTGAAGTGCAGAAAATGTACCTTCATGTTCATGAGTCCTTCTTGCAAACAATATGTACATCAGCAAGAGATCCTCATGCACATGAGTGTGATGCATATACTTACCTTGTGGTCTTGAGCTGACTTTGGAAGAGGTGAACCTGAGAAAACAGGGTTAGATAACACAAGAACATCTACTAATCAAAGGAAGAACGAGAAACCACAAGAGTACCAAGACTGGGATGACATGTAGAGAGTGAGTACTTAGTACTCTATTTGGATGTTGACATGTCCCCAAGGGATAAAGATACGCAATGAATTCCAGAGATTTTCTTCCCTTAGATGTCTTTCTCCCCTGAATCTAATATTGGATAATGGGAGAAGATAGGGTAATAGAAAATCAGAGCAAATGAAAAACAGAGCAGAAGACACAAAGAAACATCTTCTACTAACATGTCTTTCCCCTCTTAAAGACATGTGGCTTCTCTCCTCTTTGAATATCAAGCATCTGGGAAGACTAAGAAGTCTTTCTCTCCCATAGGGTCTCTCTCTCTCTCCCTTTGATGTGATTAAGCTTTGATGTGATCTCTCAGTTTCCAAGAAGGGATCTTCTGGAGTATAAGCCAAATAGGTTTGGTCCTAGAGTCACATGACAAAGCAGCATGTAGGTTGTGATGCAGGTAGAGGATAAGAATCATTGAGTGGAGCTGGATTAGATATGCAGGATGCAAATGGCAAAATATTTCCTCAGTATTGAAATCAGTAACATCGAATCTTTTCCTTCGGTGACACCGAGTTGGTTCGGTCTAGCCGATAAGAAAAGATCGGTGAGGCCGAGTTCAACACAGAGAAAAAATTTGTCATCTCAGCTCACTAGGCAAGTAGGATCTCACAAAGATTTGCAGGAAATTAACTAAAGGATTTGCAATGAATTAAATGCAGGGAATGCAGAAAATACAAGAGAAGAAATCTAGATGAAGTTTTTTTTAAAGGGGAAGAGGCAAATGCAAGAACACAAAAAAACACTAGAGAACTTCATCTAGAATTGGTCGGCGACAAAGTCTCCTATGTTAGAGTATATTGACTTAGGAGTCAAGTGAGGACACTTGATCATAGGTCATACTCATCATTTAAGCTCAAAATGGGGTTGCCATTTTTCGTTTAAGCATTTTGATGTATTCACATCTTGTTGAGCTGCTTTGACCCATGTCTTGGGGTAAAGGTTCTCTAAGATGGAATGACATACCTTGGTGGTGGTGTTGATCTTGATCATGTAGGTGAACTTGTGTAGGATGCTCAATGTTGATGTATGAAAGTGCAACTAATCCCCGGGTGGTTTTGGTAATTAATAACAACATATATATCATTGAACTAATAGTTACTTGAGAATCATTTCAAAAAGTTCAGTGATATGGGTATGGCAAGGACTGAAGAAGTGGACCCCTCAAAATGCTAAGGCAAGCATTGGCAAAAGCTCAAGACTCCATTTTTGGTTTAGTGATCCAAGATCACATTGAGTCCATAGGAAAGCCAATACTATTAAAAGGGGATGAGGTTATGATGATGATCTGGTTGCTCAAAGTGCTTAGTGATACATCTCCTAAACTATCAGCAACTTTCACTGCCATATACACTCATAAGTAATCTCGGTCCCACCGATATTCCAAACTCACCACACCGAGATGAACCACCTCACCACAAAGCCAAACACTAGAAATCTCGGATTTTCCGATTCGAACTCGGTCTCACGAAACTTGAGTTGCCAAGCTTCTGTAACCTTCTGTCATCAAATCGGTGTCACCGAGATGATGAAGTCGGTCCCACCAAGATTGGCAAGCTCCTGTCTTTACACGAATCGGACTAACCGAGTTTTTATTTTCGGTCCCACCGAAAATCCCAACGTTCACATGATTTGAACTTTCGGTCTCACCGAGTTGTCAACTTCGGTCCCACCGAGATTGGTCAAATGTGTGTAACGGTTGGATTTTGTGTGGAGGCTATAAATACCCTCCACCCCTCTTCATTCGTGGAGAGAGCCATCGAAAGTACTACCACTCCTACCTTACATTTCGAGAAGAGAACTACCTACCCTTGTGTTGAGATCAAGTTGCTCCACTCCCACCATATGAAGCTTGATCTCTAGCCTTCCCAAGTTGCTTTCCACTCAATCCTTTCTTCCACCACAGCCAAATCGGTGAGGAGAGTTGAGTGTTGGGGAGATTATCATTTGAAGCACAAGAGCAAGGAGTTCATCATCATCAACACCATCTATTACCTTTTGGAGGGTGGTGCCTCCTAGATTGGTTAGGTGTCGCTTGGGAGCCTCCGTCGAGATGTGGAGTTGAACCAAGAAGTTTGTAAGGGCAAGGAGATTGCCTACTTCGTGAAGATCTACCCGAGTAAGGCTAGCCCTCCGTGGGCGTGAGGCCATGATGGCATAGACAAGGTTGCTTCTTCGTGGACCCTTCGTGGGTGGAGCCCTCCGTGGACTCTCATGGCCGTTACCCTCCGTGGGTTGAAGTCTCCATCAACGTGGAAGTACGATAGCACCACCTATCGGAACCACGAGAAAAATCACCGCGTCTCCAAAATTGCGTTTGCTCTTCTCCACCTCTCTTTACTACATGTGCAATTTATTTTCCGCTGCCTATACTCTAGAATTGCATGTGTAGGGTGTTGCTTGACTTGATCATAATTGTGAATCTGCCAAAAACTTGTCTTTGTCAAAAGGCATAATTTTTATATTGTCAAGTAGTCTAATCACCCCCCCTCTAGACATACTTTCGATCCTACAAGCGGTATCAGAGCTTTGGTCTCCATTGTATTGGTTTCCATTGCATTGGACTCCATAAGCTTGGTTTCACAACCTAGGAGAGTATGGCGTCTAGTGAGGGTAATTTTAAGAGAGGTCCTTACTTTGATGGTACAAATTTTGCTAGTTGGAAGCATAAAATGAAAATGCATATTCTTGGCCATAACCCAGCTGCATGGGGCATTATTTGTGTTGGTATGCAAGGTGAATTCTTGAGGAAGGAAAAGTTCGGATCGCGGCTACAATGGAAGAATTGCGGATGTTGCAAAACAATGCTCAAGCTTGTGACATTCTCTTCAATGCCTTGTGTCCCGAGGAGTTCAACAAAATCAGCCGTCTTGAGAATGCAAAAGAGATTTGGGATACTTTGGTTGAAATGCACGAAGGTACCGAGTCCGTGAAGGAATCAAAGCTAGATGTTCTTCAAGGTCAACTTGACAAGTTCAAGATGAAGGAAGGTGAAGGAGTCGCTGAAATGTACTCTAGGCTTGCTCTCATCACAAATGAGATTGCCGGCTTAGGAAGCGAAGAAATGACCGACCGATTCATCATCAAGAAGATTCTCAGAGCTTTGGATGGAAAGTATGACACCGTGTGCACTTTGATCCAAATGATGCCAAACTACAAGAATCTCAAGCCAACCGAAGTCATTGGAAGAATTGTTGCCCATGAGATGACACTTAAGGATAAGGAAGAGCTTCACAACAAGTCAAGTGGTGCTTACAAAGCTACAAGTGATGCTCCCACAACCTCAAGTGACAAGCTAGTTTCCAATGAAGAGATAAGCCTAATGGTGAAGAACTTCAACAAATTCTACAAGAGTAGAAGCAAAGAGAGAAGCTCAAAGTCTAGATCATATGATGAAAAGAGATCTTCTAGTCATGATCGAAACTGCTACAATTGTGGAAGACCAGGACACTTCTCAAATGAGTGTTCGGCTCCCCACAAGAGAAGAGAAGAATCTCCAAGAAGAAGAAGCTCAAGAGATGAGTCACCTCGGAAAGAGAGAAGGAGTAGAGATGATCATTATGAACGAAGACCCTCTCGGAGAAGCAAGGATTCGGAGAGGAAAGACAAGTCATCAAGGAGCTACATAAGAAGAAAACATCAAGCTCATGTAGGTGAATGGGTCTCCGGCTCCGACTCCAATCAATCCGACAGAAGCTATCACTCCAACTCTGACTACAGTCAAGATGAAGGTGTTGCCGGTCTTGCTCTCGTATCCTCCAACTCCAACTCCTATGACTTATTTGATTCACAAAATGAGGGAATTGGAAGATGCTTCATGGCTAAAGGCCCCAAGGTATCACACCCTGAATTCATTGACTTTGATAGTGATGAGGATGACTTGCTTGGTGAAGATGAGCTCTTACATGATAAATCTAGTGAGCCTAGTAATGATGAACATGCTAGTAGTCTTTATAGTCGAGAAGAGTCGAATGACAATGCTATGAAGGAGATTGAGCGTCTAACTAAAGAACTAAACACTCTTAAGTTAGCTCATGAAACAACTCAAGAAGATCATAGAGAGCTTCTAAGATCTCATGAGAAGCTACGCGTCGAGAAGCTCACTCTAGAGCAAGAACATGAGTTTCTAAAAGCAATCAATGACGATCTTCGAAAGAAGAGTTCTTCATATCTTGCCAAACGACTTCTCTTGTCTAATTTCTTGCCACCCATTAAGACTAAGCATGACAAGCATAAGAAAAATTCTTCATCTAGTAGTAACAATAACCATGCTAAATCCAATATTGTTGCTTCTAGTAGTTCTCTTGATTCCACTAACAATGTTTCAAGCCAAGTTACACTTGAGCAAGAAAATAGTTTATTGAAAGGGATTATAGAGAAAGGTGTCTACAAGAGCCTTGCGGAAGCAAGAACTTTGAGGAAATTGTTCGCAAGCAAGGAAGGCACGGAAGAATCAAGGAATTGGTTTTGAGCGAAAGTTCAACGCCGAGGGTGTTGAATGGGAAGAAGGTCAATATCCTACTCCACAGTTTGTTCTTCAAAAGGAGAAGTATGATCCTACTTCTTCCAATGTGGAACAAGCACAAGATGACCTTCCACCACAAGAGCACAAGCTAAAAGGCAAGGACAAGCTTCAAGAGGAGATTGATGCATTTGTTGAAGCACCTCAAGCCATGGTCAAGTGGGTTCCCAAGGAAACGTCAAGTTCTACTTCGTCAAGCTCAACTACAACCCCAAGGATTCCCATCAAGATGATGTGGATCCCGAAGAAGAAGAACTAGAGAGTTCTTGAGGGTGACTCCGCCAACATACTTCACTCACATTCATTTTGGCAAAAACTTGTGCAATCAACTTCCACATTGTGCACTAGTTCATGGAGTCACAAACCCTCTTGTTGGTAAGTCAAGGGACAAGGTAATCATTGCTTTCATGGACATCATCTATTGTGAACTTCAATCTATGTCCATGGATATCCTTGTTTGTTCCTTGTGGGACTAACCCATGTAGGTATTGAAAGTGCCCGAATCCAAAGGATTGCTCCCAACTCTTGATGGTCTTCATCAACATTGAGCATCCACATCTTCAACATCTACATGAAGTCTTCTATGACAACCCAAGGTTAGTTTGACCCTTTAAAAGGGGTTCTCACATCTAGGGGGAGCTTTGCTCTAAAAAATTGAGCTAAAGCATCTTCAAATGATGTGATCACATCAACGCTTTATGTAAAAGTGGTAACCCCACTTGTGCTTAAACGATGAGTATGACCTATGATCAAATGTTCTCATTTGACTCCTAAGTCAATATACTCATATAAAGATGACTTAGTCATCGACAAATTGTGTGATAGTAGCTAGAGATTTGATTGTGCATGTTTGACACATATTTCATTTGCTATCTTATTGTGTGAGCATGTTGGATGCATGATTTTATCCATTCAAGGACATCCATTTGTTGTTTTGGTCGTTTTGATTTTTCTGACCAAATGGATGGACAAGAATGCCTAAGTACCTCCCCTAGCTATCTTTGCTTTCTTGTCTCAAATTCTATTCATGCTTACATCACAAACTTTGAACAAGTCATTTTCGGACCCTCCGGGTGAGGAGCACTCGGAGCCACCGATCCGTCAAGGGCTAACTTCCAAAACCTTCTAAGTGATTTCGGTCAGACCAACTCACTCAAACTCGGTCGAACCGAAAGCATTTAGATTGATCTAGGTTTTCACCTCGGTGAAACCGAGTTGTGATTTTCGGCGTGACCGAAGTGTATGACTGCCTAGCAGTTATTCATCTCGGTGCCACCGAGTTTTACAACTCGGTCCCACCGACAGCAAAGGGGTATATATACTCCGAGGGCCGCGCGCGTTGATTTCTCCTTCAAACGCTTCGCCCCCACACCCCTTGCTGCCGTTGCCTTGGTCTTCGGATCATCGCCGTAAATGCCGCTGTCGCAGGCGCCTCCAGTCTCCATCGCCGTCAAGCGGACATCTTCTCCGCGCCGTTGCGCCGAGAAAAACTCCACCAAGTTAGGGTGAGTTTTGATCCCACTCGTGCTCCCATCTCCGATTCAATGCACGTTTGGTTTGCCTAGAATCTTGCCACGATTGAAATCTTCCTGTACACCAGATTAGTTCGTTTGAACTAGATTCGAGTAAAAGTTTTAGGGTTAGGTTTCCGCCGAACACATCTCGGTGAGACCGATTTTACATTTTCGGTATGACCGATTTGGCCTATGGCCATTGCAGATCTGCACCCTTCGGTCCAACCGAGTTGTGCAAATCGGTGTGACCGAAATGACGATTCTGTGAAACCCTAGTGTTTTCGGCAGGACCGAAACCCACTTCGGTCCAACCGAAAGTGGTGTGAATGCTTATGTTTGAATACTTCGGATTCACCGAATTTTAAACTCGGTCTGACCGAAATGTCTTCTGTGAAAACCTAATACTAAAATTTGAACTCATTCTTTTTGCAAAAACTTCTGCAATTTGTGATGACTCTTCTTCTCTGCCTACACCTTATCTATTCACAGGTTGCCAGCCATGTCGATGCCGTGTGCATGTCGAACAGGTCGAGACACCCATTGCAGATATTCCAGAGGCAGGCACTAGTCCTGATCCCAGCAGCCCATCAGATGATGGTGAAAGGAGTACACCAAGTGGTTTGCCTCCTGCAGCCACCAGGGCCAGAAAGAAGAGGAACTCAGATGATGAGGACTCAGATTTTGTCGTTGAGCAAGAGGTCACCTCAAAGCCTAAGACGAAAGTTGTTGCCAAAGAGCCACAAGGTCAGCAAACTAAGAAGGGCACCAGAAAAGTGAAGGAATCAACTGTTTCTAAGAAGCTAAATTTGGGAGAGGCAGCTGCAAGCAAAGTGAAGAAAACTTCCAAGAGAAAGAGATTAGTGCATGATGATGCAGCAGAGGAAGATGAGGATGAGGAAGCACCCCAGGCTCCTCCTCAGAAGCCTAAGTTCATGGGTGATGCCATTAAGGCTGGAGCCACTTCAAAGCCCAAGCAATCTGCTCCAGTCAAGGCAGCTCCAGCAAAGCCTGCTGCCAAGCCCAAGAAGACAGTCAGGAACATTCCAGCATCTGAAAAGAACAAAGATGATGTGCCACCGGTGTGTCGGATGATGAAGGACCGGTTTCTTTGAAACTTCGTCGAAATCGCCACTTCACAATGATGCTCATCCTCAAGCCGAGGATATGAAGGCAAGGAAAGATAGAGGTCTCGGGCTATGGAGACAATCGACCCATATGCCGTGAGGAGAAGAACTGCTTTGTAGATCCCAGATTTCACACAGAGAGCAGCAGGACTTCTATGAGACCGTCTTGATGGACAAGAAGCCCATAGTCGCAGACACGAGATCGTTATTTGGAAGTACATTGACAATGAAGAGCACAGAGATTTCTTTCCACATGTGCATGAAAGTTTCACTTGCATGTGGTGTTGCAGACTTTGTAGGCGAAGTTGACAAATTGGAACGATGAGATGATTATGCAATTCTATGCCACAACTCATTTCTATCTGATGGAAAGATTACATGGATATTGAAGGCCAAAGATTTTCTTCATCTGTTGAAGAATGGGCAGAACTTCGAATGCTCCAAAGGCAAAGAGAGGATGATATTGATGTATATGGGATTCCAAAGAAGAATCATGAATCCATGAAGAACATGTACAAAGAGGTTCCGGCTAAGGATTTGGGAATCTGGAAGCTCGGCTCGATTGTACTATCTCCGAGCAGGCCTACCTACCACTAATACTATTCTGAGGCATACCTTGATGCCCAAGTCTGGAGATCATCGCATGATCAGAGGATACTCTATCAACATGCTGCATATACTTGATGAGAAAGCACCTTTCAAGGTGATGGACTTGATTGTTGAGACCATTAATAGAACTGCGGTGACCGTAAAAGGTCGTGTGGATTTGCCCATGATTCAGATGCTTATCAATGCCAAGTTTGGCACGGGCACATTCTTGTTGGATAGAGAACACTTACCACCGCAGCCTGAGCATGAGGATAATGTTGTTGTGATGGATGAGGAGGATCCAACATCGGTTGAAGGTCAAGCCAAGATTGAAGCTGCCAAGAAAGCCAAAGTCGACAAGGAAGCAAAGAAGCAGCAGCAGCTAAACCAAAGAGTGTCGGAGAGCAGCTTCTTGAAGCTACCCAAAGGATTGAACAACGCCGACCAGCATTATGCAGTCTCGGGAGAGCCTAGAGAGGATTGTTGAAGACAAGATCCACGCTCTGGATGTGAAGTCGATCAAGTGCAAGTAATCAACAAGCTTGAGGCGACATTGAGGAAGCAAAGAGGAGAAGGAAGAGCTTATGCGTGAGATGCAGGATGACTTAGTCCAGATGCTTATCAACAGATCGCTCCGGTTCCCACAGACCCGATCATTTGCTATTCCAATGGATCGACACGGGACTACAACTTCAAAGACCTCCACAGTTCCAAAGACTGCTCCGGCTCCAGCTCCAAAGTGACCACTCCTCCAAAGACAGACATCAGTGAAGTCTTCGCCGATCTTTGTCATATCAACTCCAACATCAACCTGACGGAGCCGCCAACAGAGTCCCCGGTGACGCTTAGCTCTATGCTCTTCGAACTTTTGGTAACTTGTTGCCAAAGGGGAGAAATTGTATAGATCATAGGACTTCGAGAGAGAGAGTTTGTTGTCTTTGCGCTTTTTGTTTGTTTCGTTCATTTGCGGTTTCTTTGAGATACTTTTGGTTTTGAAACATTGATGTGTTTGATACTACGTTTCATTCTACCTTAATGAGTGCTTGGTCGTACTATGCTTTAATGTGTGCTTAATGCTTATCATATGCTATTCCTATCTTGTATGACCATTTACTCATGTCTTGGTGATTGGGTGCATCTGTTCATTCTTATCATTTTGTGCGCTCCACCAAGATGTATGTGACATGGAAGAGTGACCCATGATCCTAATCGATTGTGCATTTGCATTCAAACGCAAACCTTAAATAATGCACAAATTTAGGGGGAGCTCTTACTTATCACATACTTCTCAAAGCGACGATATTATTCATTGATTATATCCTTTGTCGAAGCTTTGATCTATATGTTGTCATCAATTACCAAAAAGGGGGAGATTGAAAGTGCAACTAATCCCCGGGTGGTTTTGGTAATTAATAACAACATATATATCATTGAACTAATAGTTACTTGAGAATCATTTGAGAAAGTTCATTGATATGGGTATGGCAAGGACTCAAGAAGTGGACCCTCAAAATGCTAAGGCAAGCATTGGCAAAAGCTCAAGACTCCATTTTTGGTTTAGTGATCCAAGATCACATTGAGTCCATAGGAAAGCCAATACTATTAAAAGGGATGAGGTTATGATGATGATCTGGTTGCTCAAAGTGCTTAGTGATACATCTCCTAAACTATCGCAACTTTCACCGCCATATACACTCATAAGTAATCTCGGTCCCACCGATATTCCAAACTCACCACACCGAGATGAACCACCTCAGCCACAAAGCCAAACCCTAGAAATCTCGGATTTTCCGATTCGAACTCGGTCTCACGAAACTTGAGTTGCCAAGCTTCTGTAACCTTCGTCATCAAATCGGTGTCACCGAGATGATGAAGTCGGTCCCACCGAGATTGGCAAGCTCTTGTCTTTACACGAATCGGACTAACCGAGTTTGTATTTTCGGTCCCACCGAAAATCCCAACGTTCACATGATTTGAACTTTCGGTCTCACCGAGTTGTCAACTTCGGTCCCACCGAGATTGGTCAAATGTGTGTAACGGTTGGATTTTGTGTGGAGGCTATAAATACCCCTCCACCCCCTCTTCATTCGTGGAGAGAGCCATCAGAAAGTACTACCACTCCTACCTTACATTTTCTGAGAAGAGAACTACCTACCCTTGTGTTGAGATCAAGTTGCTCCACTCCCACCATATGAAGCTTGATCTCTAGCCTTCCCAAGTTGCTTTCCACTCAATCCTTTCTTCCACCACAGCCAAATCAGTGAGGAGAGTTGAGTGTTGGGGAGATTATCATTTGAAGCACAAGAGCAAGGAGTTCATCATCATCAACACCATCTATTACCTTTTGGAGGGTGGTGCCTCCTAGATTGGTTAGGTGTCGCTTGGGAGCCTCCGTCGAGATGTGGAGTTGAACCAAGAAGTTTGTAAGGGCAAGGAGATCGCCTACTTCGTGAAGATCTACCCCGAGTAAGGCTAGCCCTCCGTGGGCGTAGGCCATGATGGCATAGACAAGGTTGCTTCATCATGGACCCTTCGTGGGTGGAGCCCTCCGTGGACTCTTGCAGCCGTTACCCTCCGTGGGTTGAAGTCTCCATCAACGTGGAAGTACGATAGCACCACCTATCGAAACCACGAGAAAAATCACCGCGTCTCCAAAATTGCATTTGCTCTTCTCCACCTCTCTTTACTACATGTGCAATTTATTTTCCGCTGCCTATACTCTAGAATTGCATGTGTAGGGTGATTCTTGACTTGATCATAATTGTGAATCTGCCAAAAACTTGTCTTTGTCAAAAGGCATAATTTCTATATTGTCAAGTAGTCTAATCACCCCCCTCTAGACATACTTTCGATCCTACAATGTAGTTCATCAAGAGTTGGGAACACCGCTTGTAGTTTGAGTTCATCTTCCTACATGGGCTAGTTTTGCAAGGAAGAGCACTTGTGCATCCAAAGTGACAATCATGGAATGTTATAGAAATTGTCAAAGGATATATTGAAAGGAGTCATGCTTCCTTGTCTTCAACTACCATATTGTAGAGACTTGGTGATGTAGAGATTTCTTAGGTTGTGATTGAGTTGCAATCTCATGGAGTGGGGCTTATCCAAGTACCTACAAGGGTTAGATAGCATGCAAGAGTACAAGTATATCTGATACATATGATCATCATCATAAGAGAAATATCAAGGATTAGTCATAGAAAGGCTCATGCCTTGCATGCATCCAAATGGAGTTTCTACTCCAAGTTTGAGGCATCAATGATGTCCAATTCACCTCTCAAATGGCAAAATACTTTCGCATCAAGCGGTTTGGTGAAAATATCCGTCAATTGCTTATCGGTACGAACATGTTTAAGATTGACATCTCCCTTAGCAACATGGTCTCAAATGAAATGATGATGAACTTCAATATGCCTAGTTCGAGAATGTTGCACGGGATTATGAGCAATCTTAATAGCACTTTCATTGTCACAAAGCAATGGAACATGTTTCACACATATCCCATAATCTTTAAGAGTTTGGGTCATCCAAAGTAATTGAGCACAACATGAACCGGCGGCAATGTATTCCGCTTCAGCGGTGGATAAGCATACCGAGTTTTGTTTCTTGGAGGACCAAGACACAAGAGATCTACCAAGAAATTGACAAGTACCCGAAGTGGACTTTCTATCAACCTTGTCACTGGCATAGTCCGAATCGGAGTAGTCAACAAGATCAAAACAAGACCTCGTAGGATACGCAATGCCAAAGTTTGGTGTGTAAATTAAGTATCTCACTATCCTTTTCACAACCTTAAGATGCCATTCTTTGGGGGCCGCTTGATATCGTGCACACATGCACACACTTAGCATAATATCAGGACGGGAGGCACATAGATATAACAATGAACCAATCATAGAGCGGTATACCTTTTGGTCAACTGGTTCGCCATCCTTTGTCAAGTCAAGATGTGCACTAATAGGCATGGGTGTACTCATACCTTTGCATTCTTGCATGTTGAACTTCTTGATTAAGTCCTTGGTATACTTTGTTTGAGAAACAAAGGTACCCTCCTTTGTTTGCTTGATTTGCAAACCAAGAAAGAACTTGAGTTCACTCATCATAGACATCTCAAACTTCTCCGACATTAGCCTTCCAAACTTTTCACTAAAATAAGGGTTAGTCGAATCAAATATGATATCATCCACATAAATTTGTCACACACAAAAATTCACCATTAACCCTTTTAGTGAAAACTGTAGAATCAAATTTTCCAATCTCAAAGCCTTTTTCAATAAGGAATTTAGTCAAGCATTTATACCATGCTCTAGGAGCTTGTTTAAGACCATAAAGAGCTTTGTGAAGTTTGTAAACATGATCAGGTTTCTTGGGATTAACAAAGCTGGGAGGTTGTTTAACATAAATTCCTCCTCAATTTCACCATTAAGAAGGGCACTTTTAATGTCCATTTGATATAGAGTGATATTATGATGATTGGTATAAGCAAGTAAAATGCGAATGGATTCAAGTCTAGCAACGGGGGCATATGTCTCACCATAGTCCATACCTTCGACTTGAGTGTAGCCTTGAGCGACGAGACGAGCCTTGTTGCGTACAACTTGTCCATCTTCATCTTGCTTGTTCCGAAACACCCATTTGGTTCCAATGAAATTGTGCTTCTCATCGGGCTTTTCAACCAACGTCCACACCTGGTTCCTCTCGAAATTGTGTAGATCTTCATGCATGGCGTTCACCCAATCCGGACCATCAAGAGAATATTCAACCTTCATAGGTTCAATACTAGAAATTAATGAGTAATGTTCACAAAAGTTAGCCAAACAAGTTTTAGAGCGAGTAATTCTCCTGGTTAGAATATCATCAAAGATTTTTTCGACGAGATGATCTCTTGAGACTCTAGCTCGAACTCGTGAGAGCTTTTGTTTGGGTCGGGGTGGAACATCCTCTTCATTGTCTTGTTCTTCTTCTTGTCTTTCTTCGTTGTTGTTGGCGTTATTGTTCTCTCATGGAGGTGGAGAAGGAGGTCGACGAGGTTCGTCTTGTTGTACATCCTTGCTTACATCGTCTTGATGTGCTCCACTTGTGCATGCCTCCAAGTCAACTTGTGGTTCACCTTGGCGTGAAGTTGAGGCTTCCACTTGGACCGACGAGGTACTCTCCTTTACCTCCGTTGGGCGAATCTTGCCAATCGACAAGTCTTGTATTGCTTTCGAAGGATCTTTGTCACCTACATCAATTGGAAATTGCTCTACTTGCGAGCCGTTAGATTCATCAAACTTCACATCTACCATCTCTTCAACCTTTTGGGTGAAATTGTTGTAGACACGGTATGTGTGAGAGTTTGAGCCATAACCGAGTAGGAAACCTTCATGAGATTTAGGAGCAAATTTCAAATGACAATGCTTATCAAGAATGTAGCACTTTGAGCCGAATACTTGGAAGTATCCAACTTGGGGTTTGTTACCGGTGAGAAGCTTGTATGTCGTCTTGCCGAGTAGCTTGTGAAGATATAGACAATTCGTTGCATGGCAAGCTGTCTCAACCGCTTCCGCCCAAAAGTGTTTTGCCGTCTTGTACTCATCAAGCATCGTTCTCGCCATTTCAATGAGGGTACGGTTCTTCCTCTCAACAACTCCATTTTGATGAGGTGTGTACGTAGATGAGTACTCGTGTGAAATCCCTTCTTCGTCAAGAAAGGTGTCCACATTGGCGTTCTTGAACTCCATTCCGTTGTCGCTGTGAACCTTCTTGATCTTCACTTCAAATTTATTTTGGGCCTTCCTAGCGAAGTTCTTGAAGATCTTTTGGACCTGCGATTTATCATTAAGAAAGAACACCCATGTAAATCTTGAAAAATCATCAACAATTACCAATCTGAATGAGTTACCACTGAGACTCTTGTAGGGGTTGGGACTGAAAAGATCCATGTGAAGTAGCTCGAGTGGTCTTCTCGTGGTCATGATGTTAGACTTCCTCCAACTTGTTTTCCTGCTTGGCAAGCGCTACAAAGTCTATCCTTGTCAAATATAACATCTTTAACACCAAGGATATGATCACCTTTAATAAGCTTGTCAAGATTTTGCATGCCCACATGACCTAACCATCTATGCCACAACCAGCCTTTAGAAGATTTATCAATTAAGCAAGTTCTAGGTTGAGCCTTTTTAGTGAAATCAACAATGTATAGATCACCTCTACGTATGCCAGTAAAGACCATATCATGATTATCTCTTCGAAACACTTGGCAATCTACTTCAGTAAATAGGACATTGAAACCAAAATCGGCTAGTCTAGATACAGAAAGTAAATTATAGCCAAGAGATTCAACGAGCATAACATTTTGTATGGAGCTATCATGTGAGATGGCCACCTTACCAAGGCCAACCACCTTCACTACAATAAAAAAAATACACTTTCGTGATGATACGTGTTTGTCACAGTAGGTCACGTTTTCTGTCATGCATGTACATCCATGACGATTTTATGACAAAATCAAGATAGTTGTACCTGTGTTGTCGTAGAAGTGTTCCATGACATTACCAAAATTATCATCATGGAAGTGTCCACTTCCATGACGATAAATCACGCGTCACAGAAGTGCTTTCGTCAAGGGTGACCGACACGTGGCATCCGCCGTAACGGAACGCCGTTAAGCTATCTGGTCCGGTTTTGGATCCAATAACCCGTTAACAGCCCGGACCAACAGGGATTTTCCACGTGTAAAATCATCATTGGCTGGAGGAAACATGTGTCGGCTCACCTTTTGGACAGATGTCATCCACTCATTGGACCAAAGGCGCCTATATATGATACGTCGACACGTGGCATGGCCCAACAGAGGCCCATTCCTGTGAAAAGGCCGACCCGTTTGACTTGGTCAAAAGGTGGCGGGCCGGCCCACGGAAAGCCTGTTAACGGCCTGTACGCATATAGCCCATTTATAGCCCGCTAACCCAGGACCCATTACGACCCACCTGAATTAGGCCCAATAGCGTCATCTGGGCCGTCCAATATGATTCCAGCCCATTTTAACTTCCGGCCCATGTATGGCCCATGACGTCTTTCGACCCATATGAGGCCCTTTGTAACTCTTGGCCCATTAACGTCCCGTGGTGAAACTGGCCCGTAATGAGCAGTGTATCACTTTATACTCATTAATGGCCCATTATTCCATTGGGCCGTTTCCAGCCCATGTTATCTTTTGGCCTTCTCAGGGCCCATTTATTCTTGGTCTCATTTCTAGCATTCGGTTACTTACGGTCCGTTACTGTCATTTTCTGCTTGTGGGCCAAATTCAGCCCGTTGTTACAGTCGGCCCGTTTGTGGCCCGTTAATACGTTAGGCCATTTTCATAGCGTCATCAAATACAGCCTATTAACGACGACCAGTTATGGTCGGCCCATGAATGGACGATTCCAACTCTAGCCCGTTTACGGCAATAATGCGGTTTGTTATTGGCCCATGTTTGGCCAATCGATCATACGGCCCGTATAAGGCCCATTGATGATACGGCCCGTAGAAGGCCCATTGTTTCTATGTCCCGTAGGAGGCCCAGTGTCACTACAGTAAATATGTAGCCCATGGTTATTGTGGCCTAGTTTTAAAAAATAGGTTATTGCGGCCACTAGCAAACCGCGGAAAAAGAACTGCACTGACTACAAGCAAACAAATAAACAAGACAACTAGGAAATAAATAAGTAAGCAACTTACGCTAGGCTATCACGGCTATTACACATACTACATCCACTGGGCATCAAAGTTCGCGACCAGTGCAAATATAGGGAACAAAGCAGCATATAAACATCGCAGCAAAACAAGTCCAGAACTGAAACCACTTTAGAAGAGCTCAAGAAACAATATCCTGGGTACCCATAATGCTGGCAAGATGCTTAGCAAGCTTATCAACTTTCTCTTGTTTGGTGCTTAAACCCTCCATCGCTTGCTGTTGCACAAGAAAGTATGCATCTGAATTCTGCAAGGACTTCCTCAGTTCTTTAGCTTCTTGCCGCAATCTGGTGGTCGATGCCTTTCACTTTTGTGAGGCGAGATCAAGAAGTCAAGTGATTCATGCGGGAAGTTCGAAGAGCTTGTGCCGTGATCGCCGAGCTTTCGAACACTACATCAACACATGACTGTGGGGTTTTCTCACTGTCTACAAGATCGTTTTTATCACCTTTCTTGGAGACCAACAGGGTTGTCTCACTTTCTTGAACCTTATTTGCATTACTTTCTCTACCATTGCATAGTGGGGTGCTCTTCCCCAATATTTTGTTTCCATACTACAAGAGAAACAACCAGACACATCACATGTTTAGCATGTAGTATACGTAACTCTTTTTGGTAAACCGGTTCAGTAGTAAGGTGCACAGATAACATCATGAAACAAACATATATCTATGTACTATGGTCATTGTATTGTCCATATCATTCTAGTTTATGTTGCCTAATCAAGATAGAGACACGGTTAAACTCATATATTTTTAAGACACAACAGCATAGACAGAATATATGTGTGAGAAACTACACAACATTGGCAACACTTGTAATGTGCATCACATGAGAACATAACTGTTTATACAACTGAAACTGAAATCAACATAGAGCAAGAAGTTAGAACAACAATCCAGTCAAAGAAATAGGTTTAAAACATACCTGTTGCACCATTGGAGTTTCAATTGGATCCTTCAAATTCGAAAGTAGTTGGTATGAGTAAATATAGTGATGCAACAACAAAGGAGTATGGACAATAGCTACAGAATCTGACATGAGAACAGTTGCTCTTCTGCTTTAAACGTGGAGTTTGGGTTAGCTGTGGTGGTCTTCGTGCTTTGGGCACTGAAATTGCTTTACAAACTACTCGTGTGGGGGTACTCACTACAAAAAAATACACTTCCGTGATGATACGTGTTTGTCACAGTAGGTCGAGTTTTCTGTCATGCATGTACATCCATGATGATTTTATGACAGAATCAAGATATTCATACGTGTGCTGTCGTAGAAGTGTTCCATGACATTGCCAAAATTATCATCACGAAAGTGTCCACTTCCATGACGATAAATCACGCGTCGCAGAAGTGCTTTCGTCAAGGGTGACCGACATGTGGCATCCAACATAACGGAACGCCGTTAAGCTATCGGGTCCGGTTTTGGATCCGATAACCCGTTAACAGCCCCGACCAATGGGGATTTTCCACGTGTAAAATCATCATTGGCTGGAGGAAACACGTGTCGGCTCACTATTGGGACAGATGTCATCCACTCATTGGACCCAAGGCGCCTATGATATGTCGACACATGGCACGACCCAACAGAGGCCCATCCCTGTGAAAAGGCTGGCCCGTTTGACTTGGTCAAAAGGTGGCGGGCCGGCCCATAGAAAGCCTATTAACAGCATGTTCACATATAGCCCATTTACAGCCCGCTAACCCAAGGCCCGTTACGACCTCTCCGAATTAGGCCCAGTAGCGTCATCTGGGCCGTCCGATATGATTCCAGCCCGTTTTAACTTCCGGCCCATGTATGACCCATGACTTCTTTCGGCCCATATGAGGCCCTTTGTAACTATTGGCCCATTAATGACACGTGGTGAAACTGGCCCGTAATGAACAGTGTATCACTTTATACCCATTAACGGCCCATTATTCCATTGGGCCGTTTCCAGCCCAAGTTATGTTTTGGCCTTCTCAGGGCCCATTTATTCTTGGGCTCATTTCCAGCATTCGGTTACTTACGGCCTATTACTGTCATTTTCTGCTTGGGGGCCAAATTCAGCCTGTTGTTACAGTCGGCCTGTTTGTGGCCCGTTAATACGTTGGGCTGTTTTCATGTAAAAAAACTCGTAGGGCTATTTTCATAGAGTTATCAAGTATGGCCTATTAATGGCCCGTTATGGTCCACGAATAGTACGACCCATGATTGGCGAAATGATGATACGCCCCGTAGAAGGCCCATGGATCGTATAGCCCGTATAAGGCCCATGGATCATACGGCCGGTAGAAGTCCCATGGATCGTACGGCTCGTAGAAGGCCCATGGATCCTACGACCTGTATAGAAGGCCAATGGATCCTACGGCCCGTAGAAGGCCCCTGGATCATACGGCCCGCAGGAGGCCCATGGTTACAACAGTCCGTGTGTTGCCATGATTATTTTGGCCTAGTTACCAAAAATAGGCTATTGTGGCCACTAGAAAAACACATAAAAAGAACTGCAGTGACTACAAGCAAACAACTAAACAAGACAATAAGGAAATAAATAAGCAAGCAATTAACGCTAGCCTATTACCGCTATTACACATATTACATCCATTGGGCATCAAAGTTCGCCACCGGTGCAAATATAGGGAACAAAGCAAAGATATTACATACATGGCCGTCAAAATTGTCCACCGGTGCAAATAAATGCGGCAAACAAAACAAGAGCATAACAAAACAACGGAAGAGCTCAAGAAACGTTATCCCGGTATCCACCATGCGGCAATAAGCTTTGCAAGCTTATTAGCTTTGTCTGCTTGGCGCTAAAATCCTCCAACGCTTCTTTGTTGCACGGAAAGTATGCATCTGAATGCTCCAGGGACATTCGCAGTCCTTTCGCTTCTTGTCGCAGCACAACTGATCGATGTCTTTCAGCTTGTAGTTGATACTCAAGAACCGAACTGATTCAGACAGTGAGTTTGAATAGCTTGTGCAAGCGGTAGTGGCCAGTAACTCGAATACTAAACCAAGACAGGACTTTGGGGTTGTCTCACTGTCTTCAAGATAGTCTTCCTTAGCTGTTTTATCAGCTTTCTTGGAGACCAACAAGGATGTGTTACTATCCTAAACCTTATCTGCATTACTTCCTTTACCATTGCTTAATAAGGCACTCTTCCCCAATATGCCGTCAGCATTCTAAAAGAAGAAATAAGCAGACACATAACAGGTTTAGCATGTACTAGTATATGAAACTCATTTCAGTGAACCAGTTCATTAGTAAGGTGGACAGGATAAAACTACCAAGTTTTCTATTGCCAAGTATGCTACCTCTTGAGCACTGCATTGGTTTTCCCTTGAAGAGGAAAGAGTGATGCAGCAAAGTAGCGTAAGTATTTCCCTCAGTTTTTGAGAACCAAGGTATCAATCCAGTAGGAGGCTCCTCAAAAGTCCCTCGTACCTACACAAACAAACAAGAACCTCGCAACCAATGCGATAAAGGGGTTGTCAATCCCTTCACGATAACTTGCAAAAGTGAGATCTGATAGAGATAATAAGATAAGATAAATATTTTTGGTATTTTTATGATATAGATTGGAAAGTAAAGATTGCAAATAAAAGATAGATGGAAAACTTATATGATAGAAGATAGACCCGGGGGCCATAGGTTTCACTAGTGGCTTCTCTCAAGATAGCATAAGTATTACAGTGGGTGAACAAATTACTGTCGAGCAATTGATAGAAAAGTGCATAGTTATGAGATTATCTAGGCATGATCATGTATATAGGCATCACGTCTGCAACAAGTAGATCGAAACGATTACGCATCTACTACTATTACTCCACACATCGACCGACTCTCGCTTTTGCATCTAGAGTATTAAGTTCATAAGAACAGAGTAACATTAAGAAAGATGACATGATGTAGAGGGATAAACTCAAGCAATATGATATAAACCCCATCTTTTTATCCTCAATGGCAACAATACAATACGTGCCTTGCTGCCCTAACATCCTTTGGGAAAGGACACTTCAAGATTGAACCCAAAGCTAAGCAGTTCTCCCATTGCAAGAAAGATCAATCTAGTAGGCCAAACCAAACTGATAATTCAAAGAGACTTGCAAAGATAACCAATCACACAAAAAAGAATTCAGAGAAGATTCAATTATTTCTCATAGATAAACTTGATCATAAACCCACAATTCATCGGATCTCGACAAACACACCGCAAAAAGAGTTACATTGAATAGATCTCCAAGAAGATCGAGGAGAACTTGGTATTGAGATTCAAAGAGAGAGAAGAAGCGATCTAGATAATAACTATGGACCCGAAGGTCTATGGTAAACTACTCACAACTCATCGGAGAGGCCTTGGAGATGATGTAGAGGCCCTCCATGGTTGATTCCCCCTCCGGCGGAGCACCGACGAAGGCTCCAAGATGGGATCTCGTGGATATAGAAGGTTGCGGCGGTGGAAATAGTTATTCGTGGTGCTCCTGGATGTTTTCAGGGTACGGGAGTATATATAGGTGATGGAGGTAGGTCAGGGGAGCCACAAGGGGCCCACGAGGGTGGGGGCGCGCCTACCCCCTAGGGCGCGCCCTCCTGCCTTGTGGCCGCCTCGGCTGCTTGTTGACGTCCACTCCAAGTCTCCTGGATTGCGTTTGTTCCAAAAAGGTCGCTCCCGAAGGTTTCATTCCGTTTGGACTCCGTTTGATATTCCTTTTCTTTGAAACACTAAAATAGGCAAAAAAACAGCAATACGGGCTGGGCCTCCGGTTAGTAGGCTAGTCCCAAAAATAATATAAAAGTGTAAAGTAAAGCCCATAAACATCCAAAATGGGTAATATAATAGCATGGAACAATAAAAAATTATAGATACGTCGGAGACGTATCAAAGTACTAGTACATAATAAAAGCATCAAACAAACATATGTCTATGTCCTATGGTCACTGCATTGTCTTGCAAAATCAAAATAGAGACACGGTTCAAATCATATTAGTTCAAGACAAAGCAGCAGTGAAAGAATACAAAGCGTGGAAAACTACACGGCACAACAAGATTTCGGATTGGTACCGCGGGTCTACATGTACAACAACACTATTGGCTCTGTTGTGATGTTAGTAATGTGCATGATATGAGAAGTCAACTGTATACACAATTGAAATTGAAATCAACAGAGCTATTGATAAGAGCAAACATGTTAAAGAAACATGCGTGAACATACCTGCTGTGCCATTGGAGTTTCGATTGGATCCTTCAATTTAAAAATAAGTTTGTATGAGTAAATACAGTGATACAAGAGCAAAACAGTATGCACGATAGCAATCATAGTTAAAAAAGGCGCGCCTAGGCTCTAGGTGTTGGCAAAACGCATTGCGCATAACTATGCTTAATCTGTGGATAACTGCGCATAAGCATGCACTTTGGTCAGTAAAGTGCAAGGCGGTGGCAAAACGCACAATTAACGCCTAGCGCTTTTTTGAACTATGATAGCAATGGAATCTTAAATTAGAATAATTGTTCTTCAGGTTTAGGCACTTGTTCTATATGAACAAAGTACAGTAAGACGCAAGAATATAGTACTTAAAAATAGAAAATGAGCTCATAGACCTTACCACATTATTGGTTCGGGACCAGTACAGAACAAGGCGTTCCCAGTCATCATCCAGTAAATGTGTCTCAGGAGAACGTAAGGGAATTTGATGAGTTTCTTTGCCGGTGAAGTACGTTCTCTTCAGGTAATTCCGATACTGCCACCAAGCATTCTTGAAGATAGCAGAGGTATTAGCACAGGTTACCTTATCTTGAGTTTCCAAATCGGTCCTTCTCTATAGAGAAAAATGGGAAAATTTGCTGTATTATAACCATCATGGGGTTAGGATGTATGGGACAAAGCAAAGTAATTGCCATGAATAACATTACTTACACATAACTCCTGGACAAACACCTGCAAGTGGCATTTTCCTTCATCTTCAGTATAATATTTCCAAGATGGGAAGATACACACATACGATTTAACAACATCAAATGCGATAGATGCTAAACTACGACTAGCTGGTTGTGCTTCCTCCACAGGAATAGGCGTACTAACTGGTGGAGTTGGGGCTCGCCGTGGTAGTACTGGCCCTTTGGGCACTGGAGCTGCCTTACTAACTGCTCTTGTTTGGGAGCTCTGTGGTGGAGATGGTGTTGTGTCAATAGGAACTGGGTTACTATCTGCTGGGGTTGGGGTTAGATTGGGTGAAGCTGGTTCTCTGTCCATCGCAGTAGGGGTACAATCGCGAGAGTCTGGGTTATGTGCGGTAGGGCTGGTTCTTGTGCATGTACAACCGGGGTGCTATCTCCACCAAGAGGTAGCACTGTTTTATTTGAAGACTGTGTTTTTAGTCCGCTAGATACTGGCATCACCCGCTCCAATTCAAATGGCTGATAAATAGGAAACATATATAGTTGAATGGACAAACATTGTATGCGAGACAAATGCAATAGATAGTGTGAAAAAAGAGGGCATGAAATAGTTGACATGTATATTGTTTAACTAAAATGGATAGCATGACATAATTTCACATATATGATGTCTATCTAAACTGGATAGCATAGCATAACATAATTCAAAGATATGATGAATAACTAAACAGGATCGCATGACATAATTCACCTACATGTTATCTAAGTAATCAGGATCGCATCATTTAATTCACATATGTGATTTATATGCTAAACAGAGGGCATTCGATATGATGTCTGAACTAAGAACATGGTGTTGAATATTGTGTATATGATGTCTAAAGTATGCAATGCAAGACACCATATGCATGATATGAGCAGTATAATCGTGCCAAGTTAGAGCATACACCTCGGTGGGGGAATAGGACTGGTCATCTATCTCTGAATCCATCCTTGAGGAGCTATCGGGACCCAACAAGAGATCTGCTTCGACATGTAGCACTGTCTGCTCTGAAGGCCTTGTTTTCACTCTATATTTTTTCATCTCCCACCCAAATGGCTGATTCACACGAAGAGTAGTTTAATGTACAAACATTGTCGACAAATGGAAATTTAATGAAGAAAAGGATGGGCAAGATATCATTCGAATATATGATGCCTGGTTAAACAGGATGGCATTGCACATTTCACATATATTATGGCTGGCTAAAAGACATGAGACTGCATAATTCCCATATATGATATAGAAACTAAACAGGTGGCATTACAAAACATTTCTGAACTAAGCAGATGACATATATGATGTCAAAAGTAGGCACTGTAAGGCAACATATGCATGATATGACTAACATCATCATGCCAAGGTAGAGCAAACACCTTGGGGGGTAAATAGGAGTGGTCAGCGGCGTCTGAATCCGCCTCACAACAGATATGTTCCTCTGGATTACAATCTGGATAGGGGCGGGGAGGGTTTGCCATTGAACCAACCATGGAGCGATGTCAGCATGACATTGTATTGCCTTGCAAAACTCTTCTCTTTTTCTATAAATGTGCAGCATGACTGTGTACAATGTCTGACATGCATACGAAAAAAATATGGTGAGATTATGTAAGGAGAGCATGCAGAAATTTAGAGTGATGGTAACAACCAGCGGATGGATCAAAAATAATGATAGCAGACTGATGATTGCTTTAATTTAATAAAAAGACAGATGATGATTGCTTTACTATTTGTTTCCCACCCAAGATGAACAACATAGGCATACCCTAGGTGAACCAGATATTAGACAGACATACTATTCATTGTTGCCTCGATATGCGCCCCATAACTAATTTAGAACTCAAGTTCGAACATTAATTTGGACCTGACTTGGAGTCCAAGAGGTGAACAAGACGATAAAGTAGCAAGTAATTTTAAGCAATGCATAACATAAGTAGAAACAAAAGAGCGCGACAGAGGGAGTCCTAGATTAGGGGGTATCCAAATAGCCAGACTATATACTTTGGCCAGACTATTGGACCGTGAAGATACTGAAGGAAATATGCCCTAGAGGCAATAATAAAGTTATTATTTATTTCCTTATATCATGATAAATGTTTATTATTCATGCTAGAATTGTATTAACCGGAAACATGATACATGTGTGAATACATAGACAAACATATTGTCACTAGTATGCCTCTACTAGACTACCTCATTAATCAAAGGTGGTTATGTTATTCTTGAAGATTATGCAGACTCTGTGGGCCTACACATTAACTTCACTAAGTCCACGTTGGTGCCGATCAACACCACGGAGGATAATCTCCGCGATTTAGCTGACATCTTCGGCTGTTCTTGCGCTCACATGCCTTTTACATACCTTGGGCTGCCACTGGGCACTACTAAACCCACAGTCGCGGATCTCACTCCGTGGATCTGCAAAGCAGAGGGCAGGATCACCGCGGTCATGTCTCTGATGTCATACGCTGGCAAATTGGCTCTAATGAACTCCCTAGTCACTTCTCTGGCTATTTACCCGATGGGCACCCTGCGCCTCCCGCCAAAAATAATTGAACAGCTGGATAAAATAAGGCGCCATGCGTTGTGGATCAAGAAAACAGATGATGGTGACAAGTGTAATTCTCTTGCAGCCTGGGACATGGTTTGCAGACCAAAGCAAAGTGGCGGGCTCGGTGTTCTTAATCTTAAGGTTCAAAATGACGCATTGCTTCTCAAGTTGCTCCACAAATTTTACAATAAAACTGACATACCTTGGGTTAACCTGCTATGGGACTCCTACTATTCCACCGCTGTACCACATGCAATAGCGCCCTGTGGATCTTTCTGGTGGCGGGAACTCATCAAACTGATGCCAGTTTACAGAGGGATCACGAAGGTGACTCTTGGATCGGGAGACTCGGTCCTCTTTTGGAAAGATGACTGGTGCAATGGCATTGCTGCTGACCTTTACCCCCGGGCATTCTCTTACACCAACTTGGAAGACGCTTCGGTCCGACAGTTTCTCACCATTTCTAGTCTCGAGCAGGGTTTTCACTTGCCCCTCTCGCTCCAGGCGCATGCCGAATTGAAGGATCTGCAGCAACGCGTGAGACACCTTGGAGTGCGCGACACAATGGACACCTGGTCATGCATCTGGGGGGCAACGGATTTCAAAACCACTACGTACTACGCCTTCTTTTTCAGAGATGTATCTGCGCATGAAGCTTTTAAGTGGCTGTGGAAGGCTAAATGCGTTCCCAAACTCAAAGTCTTTGGCTGGTTTCTCCTGTCCGATCGCCTCAACACACGGAACATGCTCAAACGGAGGCACTATAACATCGGGGGCAATCTAGACTGTTTACTTTGTGGGCGACACGTTGAGGAAACTTTGGAACACCTGTTCTATACATGCACTTTCAGCGGGGAATGTTGGGCCCAGCTTGACATCTCCTGGCCAATGATCGGCGACAGACTGGACATGATGATGCACCTAAAAACTTTACACAACCGCCCCATGATCATGGATATTTTCCTGGTGGCAGCTTGGAGCCTTTGGAAAGAGCGGAACAACAACTACTTCCGGCAAGTTGCCCCCTCGTTGTCATCCTGGAAAGCTAGATTCAGGAAGGACTTTGCTAGTATTAGTCACAGGGTCCCTGAACATAGAAAACAGTTGGTAGCTGCTGTGCTCGACTCCCTACACCTAGATCACCAGTAAAAATGTTTTGGAGGGCTTTGCTGGACCCTGTCCATATGTAACATAACCTTGTACAGTTGTGCCTTGGCACTCTTGGTAATATACTAAAGCAGTAGGAGTCTTTCCTACTGTCCAACCCTTCAAAAAAAAAGGTGGTTATGTTTCCTAACCATAGACATCAGTTGTCATTTGATTAATGGGATCACATCATTAGTAGAATGATGTGATTGACATGACCCATTCCGTTAGCTTAGCACTTGATCATTTAGTATGTTGCTATTGCTTTTTTCATGACTTATACATGTTCCTACAACTATGGGATTGTGCAACTCCCGTTTACCGGAGGAACACTTTGTGTGCTACCAAACGTCACAACGTCACTGGGTGATTATAAAGGAGCTCTACAAGTGTCTCCAAAGGTACATGTTGAGTTGGCGTATTTCGAGATTAGGTTTTGTCACTCCGATTGTCAGAGAGGTATCTCTGGGCCCTCTCGGTAATGCACATCACTATAAGCCTTGCAAGCAATGTAGCTAATGAGTTAATTACGGAATGATGAATTACATAACGAGTAAAGAGACTTCCCGGTAACGAGATTGAACTAGGTATTGGGATACCGACAATCAAATCTCGGGCAAGTAACATACCGATGACAAAGGGAACAACGTATGTTGTTATGCGGTTTGACCGATAAAGATCTTCGTAGAATATGTGGGAGCCAATATGAGCATCCAGGTTCCGCTATTGGTTATTGACCGGAAACGTGTATCGGTCATGTCTACATAGTTCTCGAACCCGTAGGGTCCGCACGCTTAAGGTTTCGATGACAGTTTTATTATAAGTTTATGAGTTTTGATGTACCGAAGGAGTTCGGAGTCCCAGATGAGATCAGGGACATGACGAGGAGTCTGGAAATGGTCAAGACGTAAAGATCGATATATTGGACGACTATATTCGAACATCGGAAAGGTTCCGAGTGGTTCAGGTATTTTTCGGAGTACTAGGGAGTTACGGGAATATGGGGGAAGAAGTATATGGGCCTTATTGGGATTTAGAGGAGAGAGAGAGGCAGGCCGTGCACCCCCCAATGACTAGTCCGAATTGGACTAGGGGGAGGGGCGGCACCCCCTCCTTCCTTCTCTTCCCTCCCCCCTTCCTTGTCTCCTACTCCTACTACATGGAAGGGGAGGAATCCTACTCCCGGTGGGAGTAGGACTCCTCCAGGGTGCACCATAGGGGCCGACCCTCTCCCCCTCCTCCACTCCTTTCTATACGGGGGCAGGGGGCACCTCTACACACAACAACAATTGATCTCTTGATCTCTTAGCCGTGTGCGGTGCCCCTCTCCACCATAGTCCTCCTCGATAATATTGTAGCGGTGCTCAGGCGAAGCCCTGTGTCGGTAGAACATCATCATCGTCAGCACGCCATCGTGCTGACGGAACTCTCCCTCAAAACTCGGCTAGATCGGAGTTCGAGGTACGTCATTGAGCTGAATGTGTGCTGAACTCGGAGGTGTTGTACGTTCGGTACTTGATCGATCAGATCGTGAAGACGTACGACTACATCAACCGCGTTGTTCTAACGCTTCCGATTTCGGTCTACAAGGGTACGTGGACACACTCTCCCCTCTCGTTGCTATGCATCACCATGATCTTGCGTGTGCGTAGGAAAATTTTGAAATTACTACGTTCCCCAACAGTGGCATCCGAGCCTGGTTTTATGCCTAGATGTTATATGCATGAGTAGAACACAAGTGAGTTGTGGGCGATACAAGTCATACTGCTTACCATCATGTCATACTTTGGTTCGGCGGTATTGTTGGATGGAGCGGCCCGGACCGACATTACGCGTACGCTTACGCGAGACTCGTTCTACCGACGTGCTTTGCACATAGGTGGCTGGCGGGTGTCAGTTTCTCCAACTTTAGTTGAACCGAGTGTGGCTACGCCCGGTCCTTGAGAAGGTTAAAACAACACTAACTTGACGAACTATCATTGTGATTTTGATGCGTAGGTAACAACGGTTCTTGCTAAAGCCCGTAGCAGCCACGTAAAACTTGCAACAACAAAGTAGAGGACGTCTAACTTGTTTTTGCAGGGCATGTTGTGATGTGATATGGTCAAGACGTGATGAGATATAAGTTGTTGTATGAGATGATCATGTTTTGTTGAAGTTATCGGCAACTGGCAGAAGCCTTATGGTTGTCTCTTTATTGCATAAGATGCAAGCGCCAAATAATTGCTTTACTTTATCGCTATGCGATAGCAATAGTTGCAAGAGCAATAGTTGGCGAGACGACCATGTGACAACACATTGATATAGATCAAGATGATGGAGATCATGGTGTCATGCCGATGACGATGGAGATCATGACAGTAGTTTGGAGATGGAGATCAAAAGGCACAAGATGATGATGGCCATATCATGTCACATATTTTGATTGCATGTGATGTTTATCTTTTATACATCTTATTTTGCTTTGTTCGGCGGTAGCTTTATAAGATGATCTCTCACTAAATTTCAAGGTATAAGTGTTCTCCCTGAGTATGCACCATTGCGAAAGTTCTTTGTGCTGAGACACCACGTGATGGTCGGGTGTGATAGGCTCTATGTTCAAATACAACGGGTGCAAAAAAGTTGCACACGCAGAATACTCAGGTTAAACTTGTCAAGCCTAGCATATACAGAAGTGGCCTTGGAACGCTGAGACCGAAAGGTCGAGCGTGAATCATATAGTAGATATGATCAACATAGTGATGTTCACCATTGAAAACTACTCCATATCACGTGATGATTGGACATGGTTTAGTTGATTTGGATCACGTGATCACTTAGATGATTAGAGGGATGTCTATCTAAGTGGGAGTTCTTAAGTAATATGATTAATTGAACTTTAATTTATCATGAACTTAGTCCTGATAGTATTTTGCAACTTATGTTGTAGATCAATAGCTCGCGTTGTTGCTTCCCTATGTTTATTTTTGATATGTTCCTAGAGAAAACTATGTTGAAAGATGAAAGTAGCAATGATGCGGACTGGGTCCGTGATCTGAGATTTATCCTCATTGCTGCACAGAAGAATTATGTCCTTGATGCACCGCTAGGTGACAGACCTATTGCAGGAGCAGATGCAGACGTTATGAATGTTTGGCTAGCTCAATATGATGACTACTTGATAGTTTAGTGCACCATGCTTAACGGCTTAGAATCGGGACTTCAAAGACGTTTTGAATGTCATGGACCATATGAGATGTTCCAGGAGTTGAAGTTAATATTTCAAGCAAATACCCGAGTTGAGAGATATGAAGTCTCCAACAAGTTCTGTAGCTAAAAGTTGGACGAGAATTGCTCAACTAGTGAGCATGTGCTCAGATTGTCTGGGTACTACAATCGCTTGAATCAGTGGGAGTTAATCTTCCAGATAATATAGTGATTGACAGAGTTCTCTAGTCACCATCACCAAGTTACTAGAACTTCGTGATGAACTATAGTATGCAAAGGATGACGAAAACGATTCCCGAGCTCTTTGTGATGTTGAAATCGATGAAGGTAGAAATCAAGAAAAGAGCATCAAGTGTTGATGATTGACAAGACCACTAGTTTCAAAAAAAGGCAAAGGGAAAGAAAGGGAACTTCAAGTAGAATGGCAAGCAAGTTTTCACTCCCGCGAAGAAGCCCAAAGCTGGACCAAAGCCTGAAACTGAGTGCTTCTGCTGCAAAGGAAATGGTCACTGGAAGTAGAAATGCCCTGAATATTTGGTAGATAAGAAGGATGGCAAAGTGAACAAGGGTATATTTGATATACAGGTTATTGATGTGTACCTTACTAGTGTTTATAGTAACCCCCGGTATTTGATACTTGTTAGGTTGCTAAGATTAGTAACTCAAGCAGGAGTTACGAATAAGCAGAGACTAGTTGAGGGTGAAGTGACGATGTGTGTTGGAAGTGGTTCCAAGATTGATATGATCATCATCGCACACTCCCTATATTTTTGAGATTAGTGTTAAACCTAAATAAATGTTATTTGGCGTTTGCGTTGAGCATGAATATTATTTGATCATGTTTATTGCAATACGGTTATTCATTTAAAGTTAGAGAATAATTGTTGTTCTGTTTACATGAATAAAACCTTCGATGGTCATACACCCAATGAAAATAGTTTGTTGGATCTCGATCGTAGTGATACACATATACATAATATTGATGCCAAAAGATGCAAAGTTGATAATGATAGTGCAACTTATTTGTGGCACTGCCGTTTGGGTCATATCGGTGTAAAGCGCATGAAGAAACTCCATAAAGATGGACTTTTGGAATCACTTGGTTATGAATCATTTGATGCTTGCGAATCGTGCGTTTTGGGCAAGATGACTAAAACTCCGTTCTTCGGAACAATGGAACGAGCAACAAACTTGTTGGAAATAATACATACTGATGTATGCAGACCAATGAGTATTAAGGCTCGTGGCGGGTATCATTATTTTCTGACCTTCACTAATGATTTGAGCAGATATGGGTATATCTACTTGATGAAACATAAGTCTGAAATAGTTGAAAGGTTCAAAGAATTTTAGAGTGAAGTGTAAAATCATCGTAACAAGAAAAACAAAGTTTCTGCATCTGATCGTGGAGATGAATATTTGAGTTACGAGTTTGGCCTTCAGTTAAAACAATGTGGAATAGTTTCACAAACTCATGCCACCTGGAACACCACAGCGTAACGGTGTGTCCAAACTTCATAACCGCACTTTATTTGATATGGTGCGATTAATGATGTCTCTTACCGATTTATCAATATCATTTTGGGGTTATGCATTAGAGATAGCTACATTCACGTTAAATAGGGCACCATCTAAATCCGTTGAGACGATACCGTATGAACTATGGTTTAGCAATAAACCTAAGCTGTCGTTTCGTAAAGTTTGGAGCTGCGATGCTTATGTGAAAAAGTTTTAACCTGATAAGCTCGAACCCAAATCGGAGAAGTGCGACTTCGTAGAATACCCAAAGGAAACTGTTGGGTACACCTTCTATCACAGATCCGAAGGTAACATATTCGTTGCTAAAATGGATCCTTTCTAGAGAAGGAGTTTCTCTTGAAAGAAGTGAGTGGGAGGAAAGTAGAGCTTGATAAGGTAATTTGTACCTTCTCCCAAATTGGAAAGTAGTTCATCACAGAAATTAGTTCCAGTGATTCCTACACCAATTAGTGAGGAAGCTAATGATGATGATCATGAAACTTTAGATTAAGTTACTACAAAACCTCGTAGGTCTTCCAAAGTACAGTCCGCACCAGAGTGGTACGGTAATCTTGTTCTGGAAGTCATGTTACTAGACCATGATGAACCTACGAACTATGAGGAAGCGATGATGAGCCCAGATTCCGCGAAATGGCTTGAGGCCATGAAATCTGAGATGGGATCCATGTATGAGAACAAAGTGTGGACTTTGGTGGAGTTGCCTGATGATCGGCAAGCCATATTGTATAAATGGATCTTCAAGAGGAAGACAGACGCTGATAGTAGTGTTACTATCTACAAAGCTTGACTTGTCGCAAAAGGGTTTTCGACAAGTTCAAAGTGTTGACTACAATGAGATTTTCTCAACTATACTGATGCTTAAGTCTGTCCGAATCATGTTAGCAATTGCCACATTTTATGATTATGAAATTTGGCAAATGGATGTCAAAACTGCATTCTTGAATGGATTTCTGGAAGAATAGTTGTATATGATGCAACCAGAAGGTTTTGTCAATCCTAAAGGTACTAACAAAGTGTGCAAGCTCCAGCGATCCATTTATGGACTGGTGCAAGCCTCTCGGAGTTGGAATAAACGCTTTGATAGTGTGATCAAAGCATATGGTTTTATACAGACTTTTGGAGAAGCCTGTATTTACAAGAAAGTGAGTGGGAGCTCTGTAGCATTTCTGATATTATATATGGACGGCATATTATTGATTGGAAATGATATAGAATTTCTGGATAGCATAAAAGGATACTTGAATAAAAGTTTTTCAATGAAAGACGTCGGTGAAGCTGCTTACACATTGAGCTTCAAATCTATAGAGATAGATCAAGACGCTTGATAAGATTTTTCAATGAGTACATACCTTGATAAGATTTTGAAGTAATTCAAAATGGAACAGTCAAAGAAGGAGTTCTTTGCAAGGTGTGAAGTTGAGTAAGACTCAAAACCCGACTATGGCAGAAAATAGAAAGAGAATGAAAAGTCATTCCCTATGCCTCGGACATAGGTTCTATTAAGTATGCTATGCTGTGTACCAGACCTATTGTATACCTTGCTCTGAGTTTAGCAAGGGAGTACAATTTTGATCTAAGAGTAGATCACTGGACAGTGGTTAAAAATATCCTTAGTAAGGACTAAGGAACTATTTCTCAATTATGGAGGTGATAAAAGAGCCCATCGTAAAGAGTTACATCGGTGCAAGCTTTTACATCAATCCAGATGACTCTAAGTCTCAATCTGGATACATATTGAAAGTGGGAGCAATTAGCTAGAGTAGCTCCGTGCAGAGCATTGTAGACATAGAATATTTGCAAAATACATACGACTCTGAATGTGACATACCCGTTGACTAAGCTTCTCTCACGAGCAAAACATGATCACACCTTAGTACTCTTTGGGTGTTAATCATATAGCAATGTGAACTAGATATTGAGTCTAGTAAACATTTTGGGTGTTGGTCACATGACGATGTGAACTATGGGTGTTAATCACATGCAGATGTGAACATTAGTGTTAAATCACATGGTGATGTGAACTAGATTATTGACTCTAGTGCAAGTGGGAGAGTGAAGGAAATATGCCCTAGAGGCAATAATAAAGTTATTATTTATTTCCTTATATCATGATAAATGTTTATTATTCATGCTAGAATTGTATTAACCGGAAACATGATACATGTGTGAATACATAGACAAACATATTGTCACTAGTATGCCTCTACTAGACTAGCTCATTAATCAAAGATGGTTATGTTTCCTAACCATAGACATGAGTTGTCATTTGATTAACGGGATCACATCATTAGTAGAATGATGTGATTGACATGACCCAATCCATTAGCTTAGCACTTGATCGTTTAGTATGTTGCTATTGCTTTCTTTATGACTTATACATGTTCCTACAACTATGAGATTATGCAACTCCCGTTTACCGGAGGAACACTTTGTGTGCTACCAAATGTCACAACATAACTGGGTGATTATAAAGGAGCTCTACAGGTGTCTCCAAAGGTACATGTTGAGTTGGCATATTTCGAGATTAAGTTTTGTCACTCCGATTGTCGGAGAGGTATCTCTGGGTCCTCTCGGTAATGCACATCACTATAAGCCTTGCAAGCAATGTAGCTAATGAGTTAGTTACGGAATGATGCATTACATAACGAGTAAAGAGACTTGCCGGTAACGAGATTGAACTAGGTATTGGGATACCGACGATCGAATCTCAGGCAAGTAACATACCAATGACAAAGGGAACAACGTATGTTGTTATGCGATTTGACCGATAAAGATCTTCGTAGAATATGTGGGAGTCAATATGAGCATCCAGGTTCCGCTATTGGTTATTGATCGGAAACGTGTTTCGGTCATGTCTACATAGTTCTCGAACCCGTAGGGTCCGCACGCTTAAGGTTTCGATGACAGTTTTATTATGAGTTTATGAGTTTTGATGTACCGAAGGAGCTCGGATTCCCGGATGAGATCGGGGACATGACGAGGAGTCTTGAAATGGTCAAGACGTAAAGATCGATATATTGGACGACTATATTCGGACATCGGAAAGGTTCCGAGTGGTTCGGGTATTTTTAAGAGTACCGGGGTGTTACGGGAATACGGGGGAAGAAGTATATGGGCCTTATTGGGCTTTAGGGGAGAGAGAGAGAGAGGCAAGTCACGCGCCCCCCCAATGACTAGTCCGAATTGGACTAGGGGGAGGGGCGGCGCCCCCTTGATGTCTACTACACAACCTTCTTCTTGTAGACATTGTTGGGCCTGCAAGTGCACAGGTTTGTAGGACAGTAGCAAATTTCCCTCAAGTGGATGACCTAAGGTTTATCAATCCGTAGGAGGCGTAGGATGCAGATGGTCTCTCTCAGACAACCCTGCAACCAAATAACAAAGAGTCTCTTGTGTCCCCAACACACCCAATACAATGGTAAATTGTATAGGTGCACTAGTTCGGCGAAGAGATGGTGATACAAGGGCAAAATAGATAGTAGATATAGGCTTTTGTAATCTGAAAATATAAAAACAGCAAGGTAACATGTGGTAAACGTGAGTGTAAACGGTATTGCAATGATAGGAAACAAGGCCTAGGGTTCATACTTTCACTAGTGCAAGTTCTCTCAACAATAATAACATAGATAGATAATATAACAAGCCCTCAACATGCAACAAAGAGTCACTCCAAAGCCACTAATAGCGGAGAACAAACGTAGGGATTATGGTAGGGTACAAAACCACCTCAAAGTTATTCTTTCGGATCGATCTATAAAATAGTTCGTACTAGAATAACACCTTAAGACACAAATCAACCAAAACCCTAATGTCACCTAGATACTCAATTGTCACCTCAAGTATCCATGGGCATGATTATACGATATGCATCACACAATCTCAGATTCATCCAACCAACACAAAGTACTTCAAAGAGTGCCCCAAAGTTTCTACCAGAGAGTCAAGAACGTGTGCCAACCCCTATGCATAGGTTCCCAATGTCACGAAACCCGCAAGTTGATCACCAAAACATACATCAAGTGGCACATGATATCCCATTGTCACCACAGATAATCACGGCAAGACATACATCAAGTGTTCTCATAAAGACTCAATCCGATAAGATAACTTCAAAGGGGAAACTCAATTCATCACAAGAGAGTAGAGGGGGAGAAACATCATAAGATCCAACTACAATAGCAAAGCTCGAGATACATCAAGATCGTGCCATAGATGGAACACGAGAGAGAACACGAGAGAGAGAGAGAGAGAGATCAAACACATAACTACTAGTACATACCCTCAGCCCCGAGGGTGAACTACTCCCTCCTCGTCATTGATAGCGCCGGGATGATGAAGATGGCCACCGGTGATGGGATCCCCCTCCGGCAGGATGCCGGAACGGGCTCCCGAGAGGTTTTTGGTGGCTACAGAGGCTTGCGGCGGCGGAACTCCCGATCTATCTTCTGTTCTGGAAGTTTTAGGGTACAAGAGTATATATGGGTGTAGGGGGTACGTCGGAGGAGCTACGGGGGCCCCACGAGGTAGGGGGCGCGCCCGGGGGGGGGGCACCCTCGTGGGCAGCCCGTATCTCCCCTGACGTGCACTCCAAGTTCCCTGGGTTGCTTTCCTTCCAAAAATAACTTCTCTAGTTGATTTCGTTCCGTTTTGACTCCGTTTGATATTCCTTTTCCTCGAAACACTGAAATAGGCATAAAACAACAAATCTGGGCTGGGCCTCCGGTTAATAGGTTAGTCCCAAAAATAATATAAAAGTGGATAATAAAGCCCAATATTGCCTAAAACAGTAGATAAAGTAGCATGGAGCAATCAAAAATTATAGATACGTTGGAGACGTATCAAGCATCCCCAAGCTTAATTCCTTCTCGTCCTCGAGTAGGTAGATGATAAAAAGAGAATTTTTGATGTGGAATGCTACCTAGCATAATTCATAATGTAATTTTCTTTATTGTGGCATGAATGTTCAGATCCAAATGATTCAAAATAAAAGTTCATATTGATAAAAGAAATAGTAACACTTCAAGCATACTAATCAAAGTAATCATGTCTTCTCAAAATAGCATGGCAAAAGAAAGTTCATCCCTACAAAAATCATATATTTAGGCTATGCTTCATTTTCATCACACAAAGATGTTCCCAAATTCTATACCCCCGATGACAAGCCAAGCAATTGTTTCATACTTAAATAATCTCAAACTTTTTCAACCTTCACGCAATACATGAGCGTGAGCCATGGATATAGCACTATGGGTGGAATAGAATATGATGATGGGGATTGTGTGGAGAAGACAAAAAAGGAGAAAGTCTCACATTGACGAGGCTAATCAACGGGCTATGGAGATGCCCATCAATTGATGTCAACATGAGGAGCAGGGATTGCCATGCAATGGATGCACTAGAGCTACGAATGCTCAACAAAAGAAAACTAGTGGGTGTGCATCCAACTCACTTTCTCATGAAGACCTAGGGCATTTGAGGAAGCCCATCGTAGGAATATACAAGCCAAGTTCTATAATGAAAAATTCCCACTAGTATAAAAAGATAACTTATGAGACTCACTATATGAAGAACAAGGTGCTACTTTGAAGCACAATATATGAGACTCACTACATGAAGGACAAGGTGCTACTTTGAAGCACAAGTGTGGAAAAGAGATAGTAGCATTGCCCTTTTTATTTTCTTTTTTTTGGGCCTCTCATTTTTTTCTTTTGGCCTTTCTCTTTTTTGGGCAATGCTCTAATAATGATGATCATCACACTTCTATTGATTACAACATGAGGATTACAACTCGAAACTTAGAACAAGATATGACTCTATATGAATGCCTCCGGCGGTGTACCGGGATGGTGCACTGAATCAAGAGTGACATGTATGAAAAATAATGCATGGTGGCTTTGCCACAAATACGATGTCAACTACATGATCATGCAATGGCAGTAATGTATGTCATGATGAATACGATGGAAGTTGCATCGCAATATATCTCGGAATGGCTATGGAAATGCCATGACAAGTAGGTATGGTGGCTGTTTTGAGGAAGATATAATGAGGTTTATGTGTGATAGAGCGTATCATATCACGGGGTTTTGATGCACCGGCGAAGTTTGCACCAACTCTCAAGGTGAGAAAGGGCAATGCACAGTACCGAAGAGGCTAGCAAAGGCGGAAAAGTGAGAGTGCGTATAATCCATGGACTCAACATTAGTCAAAAGAACTCATATACTTATTTCAAAAAATTAGAAGCCATCAAAAATCAAGTACTACGCGCATGCTCCTAGGGGGATAGATTGGTAGGAAAAGACTATCGCTCGTCCCCGACCGCCACTCATAAGGATGCACAAGCCAGGTACACTTTATGTTTCAAATTTGTTACACAACTTTAACCATACGTGCATGCTACGGGACTTGCAAACTTCAACACAAGCATTTCTCAAATTCACAATTACCCAACTAGCACGACTTTGATATTATCACCTGCATATCTCAAAACAATTATCAAGCATCGAACTTATCTTAGTATTCAATTCACTCAAAAGAAAGTTTCGCATATCTTAAACACTAAATATATTAACATTAAGAAAATTACCATGCTATTAATGACTCTCAAAATAATCTAAGTGAAGCATGAGAGATTGAAAGTGCAACTATCCCTAGGTGGTTTTGGTAATTCATAACAACATATAGCTCATTGAGATAATACTATTCCAAGACTATTATTTCAGGAAAGCTCAATGAATGGCATGGCATGGATGATGAAAGTGGATCCCTCAAAATACTAAGGACAAAGGATTGGCTAAAGCTTCAAGACTCTTCATTTTACACTTTTAGTGGTCCAAGATCACATTGAGTCTATAGGAAAAGCCAATACTATCAAGGAGGGATGAGGTGTTGCTTAATGAGCCTCTTGCTGCATGTGCTTAGTGATATGCTCCAAAACCCTCAGCTACTTTCCCACTTCCACAAATGACCTAAAACCCAAAGTCAAAATCGGCCACACCGATTCTTTCTATCCGGCGCCACCGATTCCAAAAGTCATAGCCACTGCCACAAACCCTAAGCAAATCGGTCTTACCGATAGGGATCTCGGTCTCACCGAGATGGGATTGTAATCTCTCTGTGTATGTGCATTATCAAATCGGTCTCACCGAGTTTGAGCAATCGGTACTACCGAGATTACAATGCAAACTCTCTAGAAAACTAATTACCAAAATCGGTCTCACCGAGTTTGAGTAATTGGTCCCACCGAGATTGCCTGACCAACTCTCTGGAAAGCTTATTACCAAAATCGGTCTCACCGAGTTTGTGTAATCGGTCCTACCGAGATTACGTTATGCCCTAACCCTAACCATATCGGTCCCACCGAGTTGCATTTCGGTCCCACCGAAAATCCTAACGGTCACATTATTTGCTAAATCGGTTTGACCGAGTTTAACGATTCGGTCCCACCGAGTTTGGCAGATTGTGTGTAACAGTTAGATTTTGTGTGGAGGCTATATATACCCCTCCACCTCCTCTTCATTCATGGAGAGAGCCATCAGAACGAACCTACACTTCCCACTTACCATTTCTGAGAGAGAACCACCTACTCATGTGTTGAGGCCAAGATATCCCATTCCTACCATATGAATCTTGACCTCTAGCCTTCCCCAAGTTGCTTTCCACTCAAATCTTCTTTCCACCAGATCCAAAACCTATGAGAGAGAGTTGAGTGTTGGGGAGACTATCATTTGAAGCACAAGAGCAAGGAGTTCATCATCAACACACCATTTGTTACTTCTTGGAGAGTGGTGTCTCCTAGATTGGCTAGGTGTCACTTGGGAGCCTCCGACAAGATTGTGGAGTTGAACCAAGGAGTTTGTAAGGGCAAGGAGATCGCCTACTTCCTGAAGATCTACCGCTAGTGAGGCAAGTTGTAGGATCGAAAGTATGTCTAGAGGGGGGGTGATTAGACTAGTTGACAATATAAAAATTCAGCCTTTTGATAAAGACAAGTTTTTGGCAGATTCACGATTATGATCAAGTCAAGTATCACCCTACACATGCAATTCTAGAGTATAGGCAGCGGAAAGTAAATTGCACATGTAGTAAAGAGAGGTGGAGAAGAGCAAACGCAATTTGGAGACACGGAGATTTTTTCTCGTGGTTCCGATAGGTGGTGCTATCATCAATCCACGTTGATGGAGACTTCAACCCACGGAGGGTAACGACTGCGAGAGTCCACGGAGTGCTCCACCCACGAAGGGTCTAAGAAGAAGCAACCTTGTCTATGCCATCATGGCCTACGCCCACGGAGGGCTACCCTTACTCGGGGTAGATCTTCACGAAGTAGGCGATCTCCTTGCCCTTACAAACTTCTTGGTTCAACTCCACATCTTGACGGAGGCTCCCAAGCGACTCCTAACCAATCTAGGAGGCACCACCCTCCAAAAGGTAATAGATGGTGTTGATGATGATGAACTCCTTGCTCTTGTGCTTCAAATGATAATCTCCCCAACACTCAACTCTCCTCACTGATTTGGCTGTGGTGGAAGAAAGGATTGAGTGGAAAGCAACTTGGGAAGGCTAGAGATCAAGCTTCATATGGTGGGAGTGGAGCAACTTGATCTCAACACAAGGGTAGGTAGTTTTCTTCTCGTAAATGTAAGGTAGGAGTGGTAGTTCTTTCGATGGCTCTCTCCACGAATGAAGAGGGGTGGAGGGGTATTTATAGCCTCCACACAAAATCCAACCGTTACACACATTTGACCAATCTCGGTCGGACCGAAGTTGACAACTCGGTGAGACCGAAAGTTCAAATCATGTGAACGTTGGGATTTTCGTGGGACCGAAAATACAATCTCGGTGAGTCCGATTCGTAAAGACTAGGGCTTGCCAATCTCGGTGGGACCGACTTCATCATCTCGGTGACACCGATTTGATGACGAATGTTCTGAAGCTTGGCAACACAAGTTTCGTGAGACCGAGTTCAGAATCGGAAAATCCAAAATTTCTAGGGTTTGGCTTTGTGGCTGAGGTCGTTCATCTCGGTGTGACTGAGTTTAGGAAATCGGTGGGACCGAGATTACTTATGAGTGTATATATGTAGTGAGAGTTGCTGATAGTTTAGGAGATATATCACTAAGCACTTTGAGCAACCAGATCATTAACATAACCTCATCCCCTTTTAATAGTATTGGCTTTCCTATGGACTCAATGTGATCTTGGATCACTAAACCAAAAATGGAGTCTTGAGCTTTTGCCAATGCTTGCCTTAGCACTTTGAGGGGTCCACCTCTTCAGTCATTGCCATACCCATATCACTGAACTTTCTAAAATGATTCTCAAGAAACTATTAGTTCAATGATATATATGTTGTTATTAATTACCAAAACCACCCGGGGATTAGTTGCACTTTCAATCTCCCCCTTTTTGGTAATTGATGACAACATATAGATCAAAGCTTCGACAAAGGATATAATCAATGAATAATATCGTCGCTTTGAGAAGTATGTGATAAGCAAGAGCTCCCCCTAAATTTGTGCATTATTTAAGATTTGCGTTTGAATGCAAATGCACAATCGATTAGGATCATGGGTCACTCTTCCATGTCACATACATCTTGGTGGAACGCACAAAATGATAAGAATGAATAGCATGCACCCAATCACCAAGACATGAGTAAATGGTCATATAAGATATGAATAGCATATGATAAGCATTAAGCACACATTAAGGCATAGTACGACCAAGCACTCATCAATGTAGAGCAAACGTAGTATCAAACACACAGAATGTCTCGAAAAACTCAAAAGTATCTCAAAAAGACCGCAAATGAACGAAAGAGCAAAGGCGCAAAGACAAAGCACTCTCTCTCTCTCGAAGTCCTATGATCTATACAATTTCTCCCCCTTTGGCAACAAGTTACCAAAAAGTTCGAAAAGGCATAGAGCTAAACGTCACTAGGGACTCTGTTGGCGGCTCTATGCAGGTTGATGGAGTTGAGATGGCAGCATCGACGAAGACTTGGTGATGTCGTGGAGCTGGAGGAGTGGTCTTTGGAGCTGGAGCTGGAGCAACTGATGGAGCTGTGGGAGGTGCTGATGTTGTAGTCTGGTGTCATCCCATGGAATAGCAACTGATCGGGGTCTTGTGGGAACCGGAGCAGCTGTTGATAATCATCTGGACTAGGTCATCCTGCATCTCACGCATGAGCTCTTCCTTCTCCTCTTTGCTTCCTCAATATCTGCCTCAAGCTTGTTGTGATTACTTGCACTTTAGTCGCTTCACATCGAGCATGGATCTTGTCTTCAACAATCCTTTCAAGACTCTCCTGAGACTGTACAATGCTGGCCAGGCATTGTTCAATCCTCTAGGTAGCTTCAAGGAGCTGCTCTCCAACACTCTTGGGTTTAGCTGCTGCTGCTGCTGCTTCCTTCTCAGCTTTGGCTCTCTTGGCAGCTTCAATCTTGGCTTGACCTTCAACTGACGTTGGATCCTCCTCATCCATCACAACTTCATTGTCCTCATGCTCAGGCTGCAGTGGCAAGTGTGGTCTATCCAACAAGTATGTGCCCGTGCCAAACTTGGCATTGATAAGCATCTGAATGTGCGGGCAAATCCACACGACCTCTTACCGTCACCGCAGTCCTCTTGATGGTCTCAACTATCAAGTCCATCACCTTGAAAGGTGCCTTCTCATCAAGTATATGCAGCATGTTGATAGAATATCCTCACGATCATGCGATGATCTCGGACTTGGGCATCAAGGTATGCCTCGAGAATAGTGTTTGTGGTAGGTAGACCTGCTGGAGATGATATCTTGAGCCGAGCTTCGATTCCTACATCCTTAGCTGGTACCTCGTTGTACATATTCTTCATGGATTCATGGTTCTTCTTGGGAATACCATAGACATCAACATCATCCTCTCTCAGACTTTGGAGCATTCAGAAGGCTGCCCATTCTTCAACAGTTGAAGAGAATCTTTGGCCTTCAGGTCATCCATGTGATCTTTCCATCTGGATAGAAATGAGTGTGGCATAGAATTGCATAATCATCTCACCATTCCAACTTGTCAACTTTTGACCAACAAAATCTGCAACACCACATGCAGTGAAGCTCTCATGCACATGTGGAAAGAAGTCTCTGTGCTCTTCACTGTCAATGTATGCCCAGTCAACATAGCGAGTGTTGCGCAACTATGGGCTTCTTGTCCATCAGCACAGTCTCATAGAAGTCCTGCTGCTCTCTGGTGTGGAATCTTGGATCAACAGCAGTTCTTCTCCTCACATCATATGGATCAGCTTGTCTCCATAGCCTGAGACCTCTATCCTTCCTTTCCTTCATGTTCTCAGCTTGAGGATGAGCATCATTGTGAAGTGGCGTTTCGACGAAGTTTGAGAAGACAGTGCCTCATCATCGACACACTGGTGGCACATCATCTTTCTTCTTCTCTGAAGCTGGAATGTTCTGACAGTCTTCTTGGGCTTGGCAAAGAAGCTTGGCTTGAGCTGCCTTGACTGGAGCAGATGGCTTGGGCTTAGAAGGGGCTCCTCCCCTGATGGCATCACCCATGAACTTAGACTTCTGAGGAGGAGGCGGGGGTGCTTCCTCATCCTCATCTTCCTCTGCTGCATCATCATGCACAATCCTCTTCCTCTTGGAAGTTTTCTTCACCTTGCTTGTTGTTTCCTCTTCCATACTCAGCTTCTTGGCAACAGTGGACTTCTTTACTTTGCTGGTGCCTTTCTTGGTTTGCTGCCCTTGATGCTCTTTGGCAACAACTTTTCTCTTTGGCTTGGAAGAGACTTCTTCCTCAACAATGAAATCAGAATCTTCTTCATCAGAGTTCCTCTTCTTTCTGGCCCTGGTGGCTGCAGGAGGCAAACCACTTGGTGTGCTCCTCTCACCATCATCTGAAGAGCTGCTGGGCTCAGGACTAGTGCCTGCCTCTGGAATATCAGCAATTGGTGACTCGGACCTGTTCTGGCTGTCACTGGCATCTGACATGGCTGACAACCTGTGAATAGATAAGGTATAGGCAGAGTTGAAGAGTTATCACAAACTGCAGAAGATTTTGCAAAAAAAAATGAGTTCAAATTTCAGTTTTAGGCTTTCACAGAATACATTTCGGTCAGACCGAGTTTAAAATTCGGTGAATCCGAAGTGTTCAAACAGAAACATTCACACCACTTTCGGTGGGACCGAAGTGGGTTTCGGGTCCCGCCGAGAACACTAGGGTTTCACTAAATCCTCATTTCGTCGCACCGATTTGCACAACTTCGTTGGACCGAAGGTGCGAGGCAATGGCAGAGGCCAAATCGGTCATACCGAGAATGTAAAATCGGTCTCACCGAGATGTGTTCGGCGGAAACCTAACCCTAAAACTTTTATCAATCTCGCTCTAACGAACTAATCTGGTGTTAAGGAAGATCTCAAACGTGGCAAGATGCTAGGCAAACCAATCATGCATAGAATCGGAGATGGGAGCACGAGTGGGATCGAAACTCACCCTAACTTGGTGGAGTTCTCTACGGCGCAACGGCGCGGAGAAGATGTCCGCTGACGGCGACGGAGACCGCGGCGAGGGCGACAAAGAGCGACGGAGACGATCCGGAGACCACGGCGGCGGCAAGAAGGGGTGGGGGCGGCGTTTGAAGTAGAAATCATCGCGCTGCCCTCGGAGTATATATACCCTTTGTTGTCGGTGGGACCGAGTTGTAAAACTTCGGTGGCACCGAGATGGATAATCGCACGATTACACACTTCGTCACGCCGAAAAGTACAACTCGATTTCACCGAGGTGAAAACCTAGATCAATCCAAGTGCTTTCGGTTTGACCGAGTTTGAGTGGGTTGGTCTGACCAAAATCACTTAGAAGGTTTTGGAAGTTAGCCTTTGACGGATCGGTGGCTCCGAGTGCTCCTCACTCGGAGGGTCCGAAATTGACTTGTTCAAAGTTTGTGATATAAGCATGAATAGAATTGAGACAAGAAAGCATAGATAGCTAGGGGAGGTACTTAGGCATTCTTGTCCATCCATTTGGTCAGAAAAACCAACAAAAAAAAACAAAACAACAAATGGATGTCCTCGAATGGATAAATTCATGCATCCAACATGCTCACACAATAAGATAGCAAATGAAATATGTGTCAAACATGCACAACCAAAACTCTAGCTACTATCACACAATTTGTCGATGACTAGGTCATCTTTATATGAGTATATTGACTTAGGAGTCTAATGAGAACATTTGATCATAGGTCATACTCATCGTTTAAGCACAAGTGGGGTTACCACTTTTACATAAAGCATTAATGTGTTCACATCATTTGAAGATGCTTTACCTCAATTCTTTAGAGCAAAGCTCCCCCTAGATGTGAGGACCCCTTTTAAAGGGTCAAACTAACCTTGGGTTGTCGTAGAAGACTTCATGTAGATGTTGAAGATGTGGATGCTCAATGTTGATGAAGATCATCAAGAGTTGGGAGCAATCCTTTGGATTCGGGCACTTTCAATACCTACATGGGTTAGTCCCACAAGGAACAAACAAGGATATCCATGGACATAGATTGAAGTTCACAATTGATGATGTCCATGAAAGCAATGATTACCTTGTCCCTTGACTTACCAACAAGAGGGTTTGTGACTCCATGAACTAGTGCATAATGTGGAAGTTGGTTGCACAAGTTCTTGCCAAAAAGAATGTGAGTGAAGTATGTTGGCGGAGTCACCCTCAAGAACTCTCTAGTTCTTCTTCTTCGTGATCCACATCATATTGATGAGAATCCTTGGGGTTGTAGTTGAGCTTGACGAAGTAGAACTTGACGTTTCCTTGGGAACCCACTTGACCATGGCTTTAGGTGCTTCAATAAATGCATCAATCTCCTCTTGAAGCTTGTCCTTGCCTTTTAGCTTGTGGTCTTGTGGTGGAAGGTCATCTTGTGCTTGTTCCACATTGGAAGAAGTAGGATCATACTTCTCCTTTTGACAAACAAACATTGGAGTGGGATATTGACCTTCTTCCCATTCAACACCCTCGGCGTTGAACTTTCGCTCAAAACCAATTCCTTGATTCTTCGGTGCCTTCCTTGCTTGCGTAACAATTTCTCAAAATTCTTGCTTCCGCAAGGCTCTTGTAGACACCTTTCTCTATAATCCCTTTCAATAAACTATTTTCTTGCTCAAGTGTAACTTGGCTTGAAACATTGTTAGTGGAATCAAGAGAACTACTAGAACCAATATTGTTGCTTCTAGATGAAGAATTTTTCTTATGCTTGTCATGCTTAGTTTTAATAGGTGGCAAGAAATTAGACAAGAGAAGTCGTTTGGCAAGATATGAAGAACTCTTCTTTCAAGATCGTCATTGATTGCTTTTAGAAACTCATGTTCTTGCTCTAGATTGAGCTTCTCGAGCGTAGCTTCTCATGAGATCTTAGGAGCTCTCTATGATCTTCTTGAGTTGTTTCATGAGCTAACTTAAGAGTGTTTAGTTCTTTAGTTAAACGCTCAATCTCCTTCATAGCATTGTCATTCGACTCTTCTCGACTATAAAGACTACTAGCATGTTCATCATTACTAGGCTCACTAGATTTGTCATGTAAAAGCTCATCTTCACCAAGCAAGTCATCCTCATCACTATCAAAGTCAATGAATTCAGGGTGTGATACCTTGGGGCCTTTAGCCATGAAGCATCTTCCAATTCCCTCATTTGGTGAATCAAACAAGTCATAGGAGTTGGAGTTGGAGGATACGAGAGCAAGACCGGCAACACCTTCATCTTGGTGTAGTCGGAGTTGGAGTGATAGCTTCTTTCGGAGTGATTGTCGGAGTCGGAGCTGGAGACCCATTCACCTACATGAGCTTGATGTTTTCTTCTTGTGTAGCTCCTTGATAACTTGTCTTTCCTCTCCGAATCCTTGCTTCTCCGAGAGGGTCTTCGCTCATAACGATCATCTCTACTCCTTCTCTCTTCCGAGGTGACTCTTCTCTTGAGCTTCTTCTTCTTGGAGATTCTTCTCTTCTATTGTGGGGAGCCGAACACTCATTTGAGTAGTGTCCGGTCTTCCACAATTGTAGCAGATTCGATCACGACTAGAAGATCTCTTTTCATCATATGATCTAGACTTTGAGCTTCTCTCTTTGCTTCTACTCTTGTAGAATTTGTTGAAGTTCTTCACCATTAGGCTTATCTCTTCATTGGAAACTAGCTTGTCACTTGAGGTTGTGGGAGCATCACTTGTAGCTTTGTAAGCACAACTTGACTTGTTGTGAAGCTCTTCCTTATCTTTAAGTGTCATCTCATGAGCAACAATTCTTCCAATGACTTCGGTTGGCTTGAGATTCTTGTAGTTTGGCATCATTTGGATCAAAGTGCACACGGTGTCATACTTTCCATCCAAAGCTCTGAGAATCTTCTTGATGATGAATCGGTCGGTCATTTCTTCGCTTCCTAAGCCGGCAATCTCATTTGTGATGAGAGCAAGCCTCGAGTACATTTCAGCGACTCCTTCACCTTCCTTCATCTTGAACTTGTCAAGTTGACCTTGAAGAACATCTAGCTTTGATTCCTTCACGGACTCGGTACCTTCGTGCATTTCGACCAAAGTATCCCAAATCTCTTTTGCATTCTCAAGACGGCTGATTTTGTTGAACTCCTCGGGACACAAAGCATTGAAGAGAATGTCACAAGCTTGAGCATTGTTTTGCAACATCCGCAATTCATCCGTTGTAGCTTCACGATCTGGAACTTTTCCTTCCTCGAAGAATTCACCTTGCAAACCAACACAAATAATGCCCCATGCGGCAGGGTTATGTCCAAGAATATGCATTTTCATTTTATGCTTCCAACTAGCAAGTTTGAACCATCAAAGTAAGGACCTCTACGAAAATTACCCTCACTAGACGCCATACTCTCCTAGGTTGTGAAACCAAGCTTATGGAGTCCAATGTAATGGAAACCAATACAATGGAGACCAAAGCTCTGATACCACTTGTAGGATCGAAAGTATGTCTAGAGGGGTGTCGGTGTACTAAGGTAGGGGTACCTCAGTACCCCAACTTGTGCACGGGCAGCCGCAGCTCCCCGCGGCTAGATCCACCGTATGCTTGCCGGAGACCATTCCGGCTCCCTACCAAGCCATTCGAGAACAAAGTGTGCAAGGCAAAAGCTTAAGACCCCGGCAAGAGGAGCTTGCCGGGAAGGCCGTTCCAGGCTCAAGACTACACCACCCACGCAAGTCCCTGGCGGGAGGAGCTCGCCGGGGGATCAGAAGACCACATCGCAAAAGGCGTGCCTCGGCGCTATGCGCGTCCTGGCAAGGGCCCGGGAGGCGGCAAGTCATAAGGCCCGACAAGCCCCGGGCCCGGCAAGATCAAGACCCCGGCAAGGCACTTGCCGGGGGAGCCGCGACGCACGCCCGCACTCCAGCTCATCTGCCCACGCGTCGCCTCCAGCCTTCTCCAGAGACGCGTGGCAGGTGGCTGCGCCGCATGAAGGGTGCGGTGGCACTCCACGGTGGTGGCTCCATCGCCGTGGCAAACGGAGACGCAAGGGCGGGAACTTTTGGGGCGACGGCGACGGGCATTTAATGCCCTTGTCCCCCTCTGTCAAAAGTAGGTAGAATCCACTGTTCATGCACTGTAGCAGCACTGTTCCCGCACTGTTTCAACTACCACCTCTTTTACGTTTTTACCCCTCTACCCTACGTTGACACCTGTCGGTGACCCCTTGCCCTATAAAAGGAGGCCCATGCACAACGTAGAGGGGGCTCCGATCATTCGCAACTCTCGCGAGGTTCGACTCATTTGCAACTCTCACGCTCGGGGTAGCTACTCTCCAGGCTCCCGAAGCGCAATACAACACAAAGCAGCAGTAGGGTTTTACGCGACCATCGCGGCCCGAAGCTGGGTAAAAGAACCGCGCCTGTGCAGGCCGATCCGCTCTCCCGGCGCCTCGCCCTCCTACCGAACACACGAAGGGGCTGCCCCCGGGCGCCCCATAGGTGCCGACGCGACCATCCCGCGCCGACATCTATGGCGCGCCAGGTAGGGGGCGTCGAGGTCGTGCGGACCTGATCCGGCGTCAGCAAGAATCTGCGCTCTTCATCGACCTCTTCGCCGACAGCGACTTCATCGACGATGCGCCGTGCCTCAAGACGAGAGCTTCGAGGGTCGTAGGCCCGTCTGCGTCTCACCCGCCGCCGCCGGAGCCGGCGGTGGGCGGAGGAGACGCCAGCGGAAGAGTGGGTACCGGCGATGGTACTCGCGGCGCCGCCGGGTCCGGGGGCAGGGCGGGCGACCGCGCCTCGGCCTCCGTGGACCCACATCCATCTCAGCGCACGACAACCCGGCAACGCCATGCCGCAGAAGGTGGCACTCGCGCGCTGGGGCGAGAATGCGCCGGGGGCTCGCGGGATGCTCCGGACTGCCGTCCATGCATGAGCAAAAGCGAAGGTGCCGAGGGGGGACCCTGCTCCTCCTATCGCTACTAGGAGTTCGAGCATGCTCCGTACCTCGCGCCGTTCGCTCCCCGCTCCCCCTGCACTCCGGCGAGCGCATCTCCCCGGAGTACTATGCTGTCGTCGAGGACGCGCTATCGAGCTCTAAGTCCAGCGAGGACGGCTCTGGCGCTCACTCCGACAAGCGCAACTCCTCGGAACGCTATAAGCCCGGCGAGGACAGCTCTGGCACTCGTTCCGACGAGCGCCCCCCCCCCCGGGGGGTGCTGCGCCGTCGGGTACGCGTCATTGAGCCCCACCAGCAAATATAGAGAGACGAGAAAAAGAAAAGCTAAGTCGCTCGCACCTTCGTGCAGGGCACTTCTTATTTCAGTATTGTTTTTCTGTTATATCCCTCTTGCTTTCGTCGTTTGTGCTAGAAACCTGTGCGCTGAGGAGCCTGCCTGTGAACGGTCGCACCCTTACTTTGCTTCGAACACGTTCGACGAGTTAAGAGTGAATCGCGACCAGCCAGCGACCTCGTTTCGCCCCGAGTCTGTTCAGCAATTTGCGCCGCGAACTAGACACGGCGAGGTTGCTTCTTGGGAAGCGACGCCGCCAGCGGGGCTGCTGATGTCCCGTACTCAGCAAGCGCGTTAAGCGCCGGCAAGTTCCCTAGAAGCGTAAGGCGAAAGCACACAAAGGACGCAGGGCAGAGGGTATAACGTGGCAAGCCTTGCCGTGAGATGTCCTTGGTATGGGAGGCTTGTGCGCGAGAGGAGCCAAGCCGTGGTCCAGTTGCGTACTTGTTTTGTTTCCGAGTCCGCTCAACAAACACAAGTGTGCTGCTGCACCCTTATCTTGCTTTCGAGCCTGCTCAGCAAGGTAAGCGTCGCAACTGACCCGGCAAGGTTGCTTGCCGGAAGCGACACCACCAGCGGGCTGTCCCGCGGTCGCTAAGCGTGTTCGCCCCGGCAAGCTCCCCAAGAGCGTAGAGTGCAAACATACGAAGGGCAAGGCACGGCATTGCATTGCATAGTCAAGATTTATATACGCATATGTAAGCATGAAGTAGTCGCATATCTACCTCAGCTATTTTCTTTCCTGACCCAAGATCGCAGCCGCGGGGAGGAACCAAAAGACCACACCAACGCCTAAGATCCGACGAGCCGGGATCGCCGGGGGTTGCAGGTGCCAAGGCTCTTCCTCGGCAAGCCAGCCTCGCTGGGGGCTGCGAGAGCCAGGATTCGTCTCCGGCAAGCCAGAGTTGCTGGGGGCTGCGATATCAGCTAAGTTTTTCATCCCTCGTCATGCATCCTCCTATGGACCGAGAGATGCGGGGCTACGTCTTTGAACGAGCGTGTCTTGCAAGAACCGTGACGTGGAGGAACCGAAGTCGTGGTTTAGTTTGCGTGCTTGGTTTGTTTCGAGTCCGCTCAACAAACACAAGTGTGCGCTGCACCTTATCTTGCTTCGAGCACGCTCGGCAAGTTAAGCGTGAATCGGCCCGACAAGGTTGCTTGCCGGAAGCGACACCACCAGCTGGCTGTCCTGCTGTCGCTAAGCGTGTTCGCCCGGCAAGCTCCCGATAGCGTAAGAACACGCAAGGCACGCAGTCAAGTAAAAGATTCAGTCCGGCAAGCTTTCCTTTCTTTTCATTAAAAACATCCAATTTAATACAAGTCCATAGAGGATGAAAAACATGATAGAGAGGATTACAAGTCCTTAAATGCAGCTAATGCCTGAGGGCCGCGTGGCGAAAAAGCGGAGCCAGAGCGACGGGTGAAGCGACCCCGCTCTGCGCCACGGTCACGGGGTGGACGCCTTAATGACTGCATGCGCTGCCCCACGTCTCCCACGACGCCGCAATCGACGCGTGCCGTTACAGGAGGGGAGGCGGCAGATGCAGGAGACAGGTTCGGTGCACCATGGGCTTCAGCGTGCCGTGCCTTTGTCTTGGGCCAGCCCGCCCAACAGCCGCCGCACGTGTATGGCCCAGGCCGGGGCTCTGTCGGTGTACTAAGGTAGGGGTACCTCAAGTACCCCAACTTAGGTGCACGGCAGCCGCAGCTCGCAGCTAGATCCACCAGATGCTTGCGGAGACCATTCGGCTCCCTACCAAGCCATTCGAGAACAAAGTGTGCAAGGCAAAAGCTTAAGACCCGGCAAGAGGAGCTTGCCGGGAAGGCCGCTCTGTGCTCAAGACTACACCACCCACGCAAGTCCTGGCGGAGGAGCTCGCCGGGGATCGAAGACCACATCGCAAAGGCGTGCCTCGGCGCTATCGCGTCTGGCAAGGGCCCGGAGGCGGCAAGTCATAAGGCCCGACAAGCCCCGGGCCCGCAAGATCAAGACCCCGGCAAGGCACTTGCCGGGGGAGCCGCGACGCACGCCCGCACTCCAGCTCATCTGCCCACGCGTCGCCTCCAGCCTTCTCCAGAGACGCGTGGCAGGTGGCTGCGCCGCATGAAGGGTGCGGTGGCACTCCACGGTGGTGGCTCCATCGCCGTGGCAAACGGAGACGCAAGGGCGGGAACTTTTGGGGCGACGGCGACGGGCATTTAATGCCCTTGTCCCCCTCTGTCAAAAGTAGGTAGAATCCTTTGTTCATGCAATCAGCAAAGACTGTTCCCAAGACTGTTTCAACTACCACCTCTTTTACGTTTTACCCCTCTACCCTACGTTGACACCTGTCGGTGACCCCTTGCCCTATAAAAGGAGGCCCATGCACAACGTAGAGGGGGCTCCGATCATTCGCAACTCTCGCGAGGTTCGACTCATTTGCAACTCTCACGCTCGGGGTAGCTACTCTCCAGGCTCCCGAAGCGCAATACAACACAAAGCAGCAGTAGGGTTTTACGCGACCATCGCGGCCCGAAGCTGGGTAAAAGAACCGCGCCGCGCGCGCGCGCCTCGATCTGCTCTCCGTGCGCCCTCCGCCCTCCTACCGAACACACGAAAGGGGCCGTCCCCCCCCGGCGGCCCCATAGGTGCCGACGCGACCATCCCGCGCCGACAAGGGGGGGTGATTAGACTACTTGACAATATAAAAATTCAGCCTTTTGATAAAGACAAGTTTTTGGCAGATTCACGATTATGATCAAGTCAAGTATCACCCTACACATGCAATTCTAGAGTATAGGCAGCGGAAAGTAAACTGCACATGTAGTAAAGAGAGGTGGAGAAGAGCAAACGCAATTTGGGGACACGAAGATTTTTTCTCGTGGTTCCGATAGGTGGTGCTATCGTCAATCCACGTTGATGGAGACTTCAACCCACGGAGGGTAACGGCTGCGAGAGTCCACGGAGGGCTCCACCCACGAAGGGTCCACGAAGAAGCAACCTTGTCTATGCCATCATGGCCTACGCCCACGGAGGGCTACCCTTACTCGGGGTAGATCTTCACGAAGTAGGCGATCTCCTTGCCCCTACAAACTTCTTGGTTCAACTCCACATCTTGACGGAGGCTCCCAAGCGACACCTAACCAATCTAGGAGGCACCACCCTCCAAAAGGTAATAGATGGTGTTGATGATGATGAACTCCTTGCTCTTGTGCTTCAAATGATAATCTCCCCAACACTCAACTCTCCTCACTGATTTGGCTGTGGTGGAAGAAAGGATTGAGTGGAAAGCAACTTGGGAAGGCTAGAGATCAAGCTTCATATGGTGGGAGTGGAGCAACTTGATCTCAACACAAGGGTAGGTAGTTTTCTTCTCGAGAAATGTAAGGTAGGAGTGGTAGTTCTTTCGATGGCTCTCTCCACGAATGAAGAGGGGTGGAGGGTATTTATAGCCTCCACACAAAATCCAACCGTTACACACATTTGACCAATCTCGGTCGGACCGAAGTTGACAACTCGGTGAGACCGAAAGTTCAAATCATGTGAGCGTTGGGATTTTCGTGGGACCGAAAATACAATCTCGGTGAGTCCGATTCGTAAAGACTAGGGCTTGCCAATCTCGGTGGGACCGACTTCATCATCTCGGTGACACCGATTTGATGTGAAGGTTACTGAAGCTTGGCAACACAAGTTTCGTGAGACCGAGTTCAGAATCGGAAAATCCGAAATTTCTAGGGTTTGGCTTTGTGGTGAGGTGGTTCATCTCGGTGTGGTGAGTTTAGGAAATCGGTGGGACCGAGATTACTTATGAGTGTATATATGTAGTGAGAGTTGCTGATAGTTTAGGAGATATATCACTAAGCACTTTGAGCAAGCAGATCATTAACATAACCTCATCCCCTTTTAATAGTATTGGCTTTCCTATGGACTCAATGTGATCTTGGATCACTAAACCAAAAATGGAGTCTTGAGCTTTTGCCAATGCTTGCCTTAGCACTTTGAGGGGTCCACCTCTTCAGTCATTGCCATACCCATATCACTGAACTGATTCTCAAGAAACTATTAGTTCAATGATATATATGTTGTTATTAATTACCAAAACCACCCGGGGATTAGTTGCACTTTCACAAGTCCTTCGTGGGCGACGGCCATGGTGGGATAGACAAGGTTGCTTCTTCGTGGACCCTTCATGGGTGGAGCCCTCCATGGACTTGCGCAGCCGTTACCCTTCATGGGTTGAAGTCTCCATCAACGTGGATGTACGATAGCACCACCTATCGGAACCACGCCAAAAACATCCGTGTCTCCAATTGCGTTTGAATCCTCCAAACCCTTCCCTTTACTTTCTTGCAAGTTGCATGCTTTACTTTCCGCTGCCCATATACTCTTTGCATGCTTGCTTGATATGTATTGTGAATGTTGAAATTGTGCCTAAACTCCACTTAAACTTAAAGAACCTTAAAAACTACAACTTTGGTACTTAGTGTCTAATCACCCCCCCTCTAGACACCTCTTCTCAAGGTCCTACAGAGATCAATAGTTTCTTGAAAAAAAATCCACCACCGTGCTCTAAAAGATATATGTGAAGCACTAGAGCAAAAATTATCACGCTCAAAAGATATAAGTGAAGTACTATGAGCAAAACTATCAAGCTCAAAAGATATAAGTGAAGCACAAAGAGTATTCTAACAAATTCCAATTCATGTATGGATCTCTCAAAAGGTGTGTACAGCAAGGATGGTTGTGGTAAACTAACAAGAAAAGACACAAATAATACAAGACGCTCCAAGAAAAACACATATCATGTGGTGAATAAAAATATAACTCCAAGTAAAGTTACCGATGAACGAAGACGAAAGAGGGGATGCCTTCCGGGGCATCCCCAAGCTTAGGCTCTTGGTTGTCCTTTAATATTACCTTGGGGTGCCTTGGGCATCCCCAAGCTTAGGATCTTGCCACTCCCTATTCCATAGTCCATCGAATCTTTACCCAAAACTTGAAAACTTCACAACACAAAACTCAACAGAAAACTCGTAAGCTCCGTTAGTATAAGAAAATAAAACCACCACTTAGGTACTGTAATGAACTCATTCTAAATTCATATTGGCGTAATATCTACTGTACTCCAACTTATATATGGTTCATACCCTCCGATACTACTCATAGATTCATCAAAATAAACAAACAACACATAGAAAATAGAATCTGTCAAAAACAGAACAGTCTGTAGTAATCTGTATCAAACGTATACTTATGGAACTACAAAAATTCTACCAAATTAGGATGACCTGAGAAATTTGTGTACCAATCCAGATCAAAAATAATCAGATCAAAAGCACATTTCTGTGAATTAACAAAACTAAATTACTGAGTGCAAAAGTTTCTGATTTCTAGCAGGATCAACACAACTATCACCGTAAGCTATCCTAAAGGTCTTAATTGGCACTTTATTGAAACAAAAGCTATAAAAAAACATGATTACTACAGTAGCATAATCATGTGAACACACAAAAACAGTAAGGATAAATATTGGGTTGTCTCCCAACAAGCGCTTTTCTTTAATGCCTTTCTAGCTAGGCATGATGATGACAATGATGCTCACATAAAATATAAGAATTGAAACATAACGGGAGCATCATGAAGCATATAACTAGCACTTTTAAGTCCAACCCACTTCCTATGCATAGGGATTTTGTGAGCAAACAACTTATGGGAACAATAATCAACAAGCATAGGAAGGTAACACAAGCATAGCTTCAAGAATTTAAGCACATAGAGAGGAAACTTGATATTATTGCAATTCCTACAAGCATATGTTCCTCCCTTATAATAGTTTTCAGTAGCATCATGAATGAATTCAAAAATATAACCAGCACCTAAAGCATTCTTTTCATGATCTACAAGCATAGAAAATCTACTACTCTCCACATAAGCAAAATTCTTCTCATGAATAGTAGTGGGAGCAAACTCAACAAAATAACTATCATGTGATTGAAAATTAAGATCAAGATGACAAGTTTCATGGTTATCATTATTCTATAAAGCATACGTGTCATCACAATAATCATCATAGATAGGAGGCATGCTTTCATCATAGTAAATTTGCTCATCAAAGCTTGGGGGACAAAATATATCATATTCATCAAACATAGCTTCCCCAAGCTTGTGGCTTTGCATATCATTAGCATCATGGATATTCAAGGAATTCATACTAACAACATTGCAATCATGCTCATCATTCACATAATTCATGCCAAGCATTCTATGTAATTCTTCTTCTAGCACTTGAGCACAATTTTCCTTTCCATCATTCTCACGAAAGATATTAAAAAGACGTAACGTATGAGACAAACTCAACTCCATTTTTTTGTAATTTTCTTTTATAAACTAGACTAGTGCTCAAACAAGAAACAAAAAGATTCGACTGCAAGATCTAAAGATATACCTTCAAGCACTCACCTCCCCGGCGATGGCGCCAGAAATGAGCTTGATGTCTACTACACAACCTTCTTCTTGTAGACGTTGTTGGGCCTGCAAGTGCACAGGTTTGTAGGACAGTAGCAAATTTCCCCTCAAGTGGATGACCTAAGGTTTATCAATCCGTAGGAGGCGTAGGATGAAGATGGTATCTCCCAAACAACCCTGCAACCAAATAACAAAGAGTCTCTTTTGTCCCCAACACACCCAATACAATGGTAAGTTGTATAGGTGCACTAGTTCGGCGAAGAGATGGTGATACAAGGGCAAAATAGATAGTAGATATAGGTTTTTGTAATCTGAAAATATAAAAATAGAAAGGTAACAAGTGGTAAACGTGAGCGTAAACGGTATTGCAATGATAGGAAACAAGGCCTAGGGTTCATACTTTCACTAGTGCAAGTTCTCTCAACAATAATAACATAGGTAACAAGCCCTCAACATGCAACAAAGAGTCACTCCAAAGCCACTAATAGCGGAGAACAAACGTAGGGATTATGGTAGGGTACGAAACCACCTCAAAGTTATTCTTTCGGATCGATCTATAAAAGAGTTCGTACTAGAATAACACCTTAAGACACAAATCAACCAAAACCCTAATGTCACATAGATACTCAATTGTCACCTCAAGTATCCGTGGGCATGATTATACGATATGCATCACACAATCTCAGATTCATCCAATCAACACAAAGTACTTCAAAGAGTGCCCCAAAGTTTCTACCGGAGAGTCAAGAACGTGTGCCAAACCCTATGCATAGGTTCCCAATGTCACGAAACCCGTAAGTTGATCACCAAAACATACATCAAGTGGCACATGATATCCCATTGTCACCACAGATAATCACGGCAAGACATACATCAAATGTTCTCATAAAGACTCAATCCGATAAGATAACTTCAAAGGGGAAACTCAATTCATCACAAGAGAGTAGAGGGAGAGAAACATCATAAGATCCAACTAAAATAGCAAAGCTCGGGATACATCAAGATCATGCCATAGATGGAACACGAGAGAGAACATGAGAGAGAGTGAACAAACACATAGCTACTGGTACATACCCTCAGCCCCGAGGGTGAACTACTCCCTCCTCGTCATTGATAGCGCCGGGATGATGAAGATGGCCACCGGTGATGGGATCCCCCTCCGGCAGGACGCCGGAACAGGCTCTCGAGAGGTTTTTGGTGGCTACAGAGGCTTGCGGCGGCGGAACTCCCGATCTATCTTCTGTTCTGGAAGTTTTAGGGTACAAGAGTATATATGGGTGCAGGGGGTACGTTGGAGGAGCTACGGGGGCCCCACGAGGCAGGGGCGCGCCCGGGGGGGGTGGGCGCGCCCCCACCCTCGTGGGCAGTCCGTATCTCCCCTAACGTGCACTCCAAGTTCCCTGGGTTGCTTTCCTTCCAAAAATAACTTCTCCAGTTGATTTCGTTCCGTTTTGACTCCGTCTGATATTCCTTTTCCTCGAAACACTGAAATAGGCATAAAATAGCAAATCTGGGCTGGGCCTTCGGTTAATAGGTTAGTCCCAAAAATAATATAAAAGTGGATAATAAAGCCCATATTGCCTAAAACAGTAGATAAACTAGCATGGAGCAATCAAAAATTATAGATACGTTGGAGACGTATCACCCCTCCTTCCTTCTCTTCCCTCTCCCCCTTCCTTGTCTCCTACTCCTACTACATGGAAGGGGAGGAATCCTACTCCCGGTGGGAGTAGGACTCCTCCAGGGTGCACCATAGGTTACGACCCTCTCCCCCTCCTCCACTCCTTTATATACGGGGGCAGGGGCACCTCTACACACAACAACAATTGATCTCTTGATCTCTTAGCCGTGTGCGGTGCCCCCCTCCACCATAGTCCTCCTCGATAATATTGTAGCGGTGCTTAGGCGAAGCCCTGCATCGGTAGAACATCATCATCGTCAGCACGCCGTCGTGCTGACGGAACTCTCCCTCAAAACTCGACTGGATCATAGTTCGAGGGATGTCATCGAGCTGAACGTGTGCTGAACTCGGAGGTGCTGTATGTTCGGTACTTGATTGGTCGGATCGTGAAGACATACGACTACATCAACTGCGTTGTTCTAACGCTTCCGCTTTCGGTCTACGAGGGTACGTGGACACACTCTCCCCTCTCGTTGCTATGCATCACCATGATCTTGCGTGTGCGTAGGAAATTTTTGAAATTACTACGTTCCCCAACAGATACAAGACTCAAGACTCCGTCCCGTGTCCGGATGGGACTCTCCTTTGCGTGGAAGAGAAGCTTGGCGATCCGGATATTCTATTTCCTTATTTGTAACTGACTCCATGTAAACCCTAGCCCTCTCTGATGTCTATATAAACCGGAGGGTTTAGTCCTTAGAGGGACGATCAGAATCATAATCATCATAGGCTAGCTTCTAGGGTTTAGCCTCTACGATCTCGTGGTAGATCAACTCTTGTACTACTCATATCATCAATATCAATCAAGCAGGAAGTAGGGTTTTACCTCCATTGAGAGGGCCCGAACCTGGGTAAAACATCGTGTCCCTTACCTCCTATTACCATCAGCCTTAGACGCACAGATCGGGACCCCCTACCCGAGATCCGCCGGTTTTCACACCGACATTGGTGCTTTCATTGGGAGTTCCTTTGTGTCATCACTGCAAGGCTTGATGGCTCCTTCAATCGTCAACAACAACACGGCCTGGGGTGAGATTTTCCTCCCCGGACAGATCTTCATGTTTGGCGGCTTCGCACTGCGGGCCAATTCGCTTAGCCATCTGGAGCAGATCGATAGCTACGCCCCTGGCCACCAGGTCAGGTTCGGAAACTTGAACTACACGGCCGATATCCGCGGAGACCTGAACTTCAACAGATTCGGGCCTACGCCAGGAGCGCCGGACAGTCACGATGAGCATGGCTTAGACCTGTTGTCGGACAATGCTCAGGATATCGCCCCTGTAGGAGCCCCGGACCTAAATCCGGAGCAGATTGCATCGCCCGAGGACGGGTGGATGGACCCCGCCCAGGAGGCCGCACACTCATCGGCGGTAGAGCCGAACACAGACTTCACCCTCAACGAAGCCTGCGACACCGGACCCCCGGACTCGTATCCGGCTGTAGGTCCCTGTCCGCGCACCCCCGAGCCCACCGAATCTGGATGGGCTCCGAAAATGGAGTTTACCATTGCGGATATCCTGCAGTACTCGCCCTTTGGCGACATACTGAACTTGTTAAAATCTCTCTCTTTGTCAGGAGATTCTTTGCCGAACTATGTCCGGCTCGAGTGGGAAGCAGGCGACAAAGGAATTCGTTGCCCACCCACCACCCATTTCATTGCCACGATCGATGATTTAACCGACGTGCTTGACGTCGACTCTGAAGACATCGACGGTATGGATGATGATGTAGGAGAAGAACAGGAACCACCGCCCATGGGGCGGTGGACAACCACCTCCTCATATGATATATATATATGGTGGACACTCCGAAGGAAACCAATGGCGATGAGGCAATGGAGGATAACCCCTCAGGGAAGAAAGCTAAGCATGGGCGTCGTCAACGCTGCTCCAAGCCCCGCCACAATAATACCGGCACAAGAGACGAAAACAATCCAGATCGTGCCGAAGATAAATACAATCCTGATCAGCCTGCCTTCAAGCAGACCGGACTGGCAACGAACGGATATTTGGAGAGGGACAACTACATGCCCCCTCCGAAGACGAGGTGAGCCTCGGCGATGATGAATTCGGCGTGCCTGAGGATCCCGCGGAACAAGTTCGCTTTAAGCAACGGCTTATGGCCACTGTGAGAAGCCTGCAAAAGAAGCAACAGCAGCTCAAAGCTGACCAAGATTTGCTCAGTGACAGATGGACCAAGGTCCTGGCAACCGAGGAATACAGACTCGACTGCCTCGACAAAGGGCACACACGGCACAATTCGCTACCTCAACCTAAGGAGAACCTAAGGCACATACCCCAACGCCAATATACCACCACGGTCCAGGACAATACGCAGGAAACATGAGGCGACATCCTCAAGCCTCGGTGCAATCGTCATAAATGTCAAGTCAGGAAAGTTGGTGCCAAATTCAGCGGCCCCCAGTCCGGTCAGCGGAAAAAGAACAGCTCAAGCCCATCCAGCCCAAGCAGCATACTCGAATAACCATGTGAAATTCATGGTACCCCCAGAAGGGCGGCAAGCATACCAATAGAGAATGCCGGATCCTCAAAACAAAATGGCCGGTCGTGCGCCAGAAGCAATGAAGGGAGGTCTCAAACAACGAAAGACCGATCAAACATGGTGAGGTCAAAGGAAGATCCCCCCACAATACAAAAATACGGTCGATCGTCTCTAATCACATCGACCGTCCGGACAAACATCAGCCATAGCAATTTTATTGCACTCACTATCTACCCAATAGTTTGGGGGCTCCATCTTACACGAGCCCCCACGGGCATAAAACTATCAATAACATATCATCAAAGATGCTAGGTGCAAACGCCAAGTCTTAACTGGCCCACCAAACTAATGGTTGTCTTAGGATCACCAAACAAATACCACGCCGAAGAATAAGTCTTCGGCATTGTCCCCTTATACAGTAATTACCACATACTACCGGGACGGACCACGTTGGCTAGATTCAACGGGGTACAACATCAGGCTAGTCCCGCGTGACATAGTCACAATTATGGGCAAGGTCAAACCCCACCCTTAGAGTGGACATCATACCGCTGTTGGAATAGCGAGTCGTGCCTGTTTATCAAATTTTGATTCGGTAGCCAACTACCCGGACACCAATTGAGGAGTCCGAGCTACTCGATGGCATGATAGCCTAGTTCAGCCAGGCTCCAATCAGGCACCCGCGGTTCAACCACAACAGTACATGCAACTGCCTTTAAGCATTTGTCTTTACAGACTAACTCTGGCGCAGAACAGGACTGGCGACGCAGAATCAGCTCGGACGCACAAGGCAGGAACACATAAGGCAGTCCGGATACACCTCAGATCCACACACAGCCTCCTCCAGTCCGGCCATGACAGGTTCCGCCAAAAACACTTCTTTTCATAAGCATAAACCGCACTCATATGCATAGACATGTCACTCTACTACAATGCGTAGACTTAAATAATACTTACCGGCCGTCATTTTTCATTGACGCCTTTTTGTCACAAATGGCACCTACGCCTTGTGTTATGCCCCATTATGCCAGGGGCTTCACAGTACGCCAACAAAGTCCGACCACCTTTTCGGTCGCTCGACACCCCGAACTTATAGCACTATATGCATCAGCTCCGAATCATGTCTTGGGTCATTAGTTGGGTTTGCCCGGCTCCCATGTTTTGGTACCTTATGTTCCGCTCCATCGGCTAAGGTAGCGCTGGGAGAACTACTGCGATTGTGTCCCGGTTCTTCCGGATGAGCACCTTAGTAGAGAAAGCCGAAAACTGACTGCCATGATACAGCGAGAGCTGGTCAGCTGTTCGAGAGGTTGTAAATTTTTTAAAGATTTATTCCGCATAATGCCATTATAAATGCAAAGTGCGATGGATCGGTCTTCCGATCAGGCGGCGATAGAGCCCCTAGCACGGTCTTTCGAACACCAGGGGCTGCGCCCACCATACTCAAATTCCTATGGCTAAGTGAGAGTGATAAAGCCCTATAGTCTGATTGCCTGGTTCATGGTGAGGAACACCTCCTTAAAAGGACCTAACAATGGGATAAAGAGTGTTCATGTATGTCCCGAACACCCCCGTACTTTTTACGTGGGGGCATAAGCCGACGACTGGCCAACTCTCAGGATTTATATACAATAAACAGCCGCACAGGAAGAACAGACGCTCCAATAAACATGCAATAAATAATAAAAGTGCCATTATCCCGCATTACAAAGAATGGCACGACTGCCTTCAGGGAAATATAGTGTCTTTGGTACACTGATCCGCCACAAGGCGGGCTCTTTACATGACACCCTCATAGTATAACTCGGGCTTGCAATGCTCCTTACCCTCCGGCGGTCCTCACCATCGCTTCAAAGATCAAGCTTCCCCAATGCACCTTCGCGACAGCAAACGCCATGCGTGCACCTCTATGCGGTGATCGACGCTAATGACATCAAGCTGAGGGCAAGCGCCAACAATCCGCTTCACGAGTCCGAAGTAACTGCTTGGAATTGGCTCCGCGTGCCACAACCGGACAACCAAGTCCTTCATGGCTAGTTCGGCCGCCTGGTGCAGTTCGACCAGCTGCTTCAGCTGATCGATAAAGGGCACTGGATAATTCGGCGCCAAATACTGTGATGAGAAATGCTTCTTCACTGACTTCTTCTCCTTAGTCTGGTAGAATTTGGCCGCATCTGATATGCTGCGTAGCAGATCCGCAAACGCCCCTGGAGAAACAAGAATTCAGCTTGTTGCTTAGAGTTCCTCCCATTACTATGCAAAAATGGCCTTGAGTGCAAAAGGCCTTACCAGCCGCAACCTTCCGGGCCTCCTGAATGTTCTTCAGAGCACCTCGGGCTTCTTCTTGAGCATCCTCCGCAGCTCAGAGAGCTTGGGCAAGTTCGGATTATTTCCCTGCTAGACTCTGCTCCAAGGCCTCGCTTTTCTTCATGGCCTCCTGGAGCTCTCGCTCAGCTTCAATGACCCTAGCCTCGTGCTGCTCACAAAGAGCCTGTTCGGCGGCGGCCTTATTGTCGGCTTCGGCCATAGCCTTCTTTAGTGCCTCAATTTTGGCACTCACCCCTAGAGCATACAATACAAATATTTTCGTTAGGAACAACCTCTAATTCGTGCTCAACTTAGCACAAGGTTTCAACATACCTTGTGTCGGTGTCAAAACCAGTGGATCTTGGGTAGGGGGTCCCGATCTGTGCGTCAAGGCTGATGGTAACAGGAAGCAAGGGACACATATGTTTACCCAGGTTCAGGCCCTCTCGATGGAGGTAAAACCCTACTTCCTGCTTGATTAATATTGATGATATGGGTAGTACAAGAGTAGATCTACCACGAGATCGTAGAGGCTAAACCCTAAGAGCTAGCCTATGATGGTATGATTGTAATTGTGATCGGCCTTCTAAGGACCAACCTCTTCGGTTTATATAGATACCGGAGAGGGCTAGGGTTTACATGGAGTCGGTTACAAGGAAGGAAATATAAATCCGGATCACCAAGCTTGCCTTCCACGCAAAGGAGAGTCCCATCCGGACATGGGCCGAAGTCTCGAGTCTTGTATCTTCACGCTTCAATAGTCCGGACGTTGCACACAGTCCGGCTGTCCGGATACCCCCTAATCAAGGACTCCCTCAGTAGCCCCTGAACCAGGCTTCAATGACGATGAGACCGGCACGCAGTATTGTCTTCGGCATTGCAAGGCGGGTTCCTTCTCCGAATACTCCGAAGTACCTATTACGACGAATAGTGTCCGACCTCCAATCAATGTTACGCTCCTCGGCTTCAGTGCCTCAATAATGGCCATCTCCACGTGTCCAACGAATGTGAAGATCCAAGGCATTTTTGGCATTTGCCACCTCCAATCCTCCAAGCTGACCGTCTATTTGAAGGGACGGGGATTCTCAGATCCAAACCTCACTCCCCCTCTCTGAGCTAGCATCCCGCAGAGCGCTCCGCGAAAAACCATTCCAACATGGCCAGCCGTCGCAACTCTTCTGCTTGCCCTCCTCGCTCTAAGTCGGGGGATTGGAGAGAGTGTTCAGTTCCTCATAGCCGTTTGATAAAGTTACAAACCCAAGGGTTTCTCCCACCGGAGTTCATGGTCTCTGTCCGAGCCGGAATAGCCACTTATGACGGAGGGGAACAAGCGGAAGGATCTCTGAGCCCATCTCCAGAGGAGCGCGTATGCCTCATCCCGCATCTGCTAAGGGGCGTCGGGTTTCCTATCCACCCGTTTCTTCGTGGGCTCCTAGAGTTCTACGGCCTCCAGTTGCACAATCTTACCCCCGCCTCTATTCTACACATAGCGGGGTACGTCTTTTTTAGGGTTAACGTCAGTGGGAGAGGCTCCCACTGACTTTTGTATTACTCACAACAGGACAGTTACATGTGTGTTACAGTGGGTTTTTAGGCCCCCCGACCCTACAAGCTATCAAACCACGACTAGTGTCCCAAGCTTACAATGTATTCAGAGAGAAAAGGATGAAGTTTCTATTTATAGTTGTGGGCTACCAGCCTCAAGAGGTGTTTGAATCTAGCCAGCCATGCCTCGAAGGAGTGTGGAATTCCCCTGAAGTGTTGGTTGTTTCTCTCCATCCACAGACTCCAAGCAGCAAGCAAGAAAATATCCATGAAGAGGGGCTGTTGCCAACCATCTTTACCCCCATGCAGCAGAGCTAATCTGTTGACTCCCCCCGGCCATGACATCCAACCTTACTCTAGCACCGTTGGGTAAAGGGGCATGTAAAGAAGAGGTGTTCCACAGTTTCCTCCGGAGGGTTTTGACAAAACATACTTGCATAGTTGTGTCCAGCGACAGCAAAGTGTCTACGCCTTAGCATGTTCCTGGTATTCAGACGATCAACAAGAAGCAGCCACCCAAACATCTTGAACTTGATCGGGCTTTTGGCTTTCCAAAGCCAACCAAACGCCTCATCTGCCACAACCTGTTCATAACAGTGGTTATAATATCCTTTAGAAGAGAAACGCTCGAGCGTGCATTCCCAAGTGTCACCATAGTCGTCAACCACCTGGACGTGCCTCGACCCCTGTTGGATCTCTCTGATCTCCTCCCTGGCCTGGATCGAAAGAGGCAGACTGAAAATCATGGCTGGATCAGCTGTCTTGAGTACTTTAGCAATAGAGTCATCCTCATTCAGGGAAAAGGAGAAAGCCCGTGGATACAAATCCATCAATGCAGAGTCAGTGTTACCAAACCAGACATCTTTCCAAAACAGCGCGGTAGAACCATCCCCTGGGATGACTTTGGTAATCCCTCGAAAAATCCCGCTGAGTTGCATCACATCCTTCCACCAGAAAGAGCCCACCAACTCAGTTGCATGAGGTATCTTGTTTCTGTAGTAAGCCTCCCAGACCAGCTGAACCCAGGGTACATCCTCCCGATTGTAAAACTTGAACAAGTGTTTTAGGAGGAGTGCAACATTCTGTGTCTTGATATCAATATCACCAAGTCCACCACAGTGCTTTGGTCGACAGACAAGCTCCCAGGCAGCAAGGGAGTTGTTTTTGACTCCATCATCAGAGTTTTTCGCCCAGAGGCAATATCTGCGCAGTTTATCAAGATGTTCGATCACCTTGGGATGCAGTTTGATTGTACACATTGCATAAATCAACATGGAGGTGACTACGGAGTTGACCAGAGTCAGTTTGGCCCCCGCCGACATCAGCGACAGGGCAGTGGAAGTTTTCCTCTCAATCGAGTGCACCAACGGCATGGGATCTAGGACACTCGGCCTCGTCGTCCCCATGGGATCGACCTAGGTAGGTGAACGACATAGTACCAACGGAGCATCCAAACACCTCAGCCAACTCACGAGCACGTCGTTGATCAATGTTAATGGGTATAAGAGTTGATTTGTGAAAATTGATCTTGAGTCCAACCAAAGAAGCATAATCCTCCAAAATTAATTTCATGCGGGCAGCCTGGATAGTACAAGCTTGCATCACTAATATCGTGTCATCTGCATATTGGACCACATGGAAATCACCTGCATTGTCATGAGAGGAAGATCCACAAGCCCCCGGGCGTAAGCGTCATTAATTGCAGCCTGTAAAAGGTCGGCTGCAAGCACAAAGATCAGCGGCGAGAGAGGGTCACCTTGCCGCACTCCACATTTGCATTTGAATTTCCGACCAGGAACTCCATTTAGGAGAACAGAGGAGACTCCCGAGCCAAATATCATTTCCATCCAACCTAGCCATTTATCATCAAAACCCATGTGTTTCATGATCTCCAACATGGGGGCGTGCTCAATTGTGTCAAATGCCTTAGCTAAATCAAGCTTGAGCAAGACGATCTCCCTCGCAGACGTGTGGCATTGATGGATATATTCAAACGACCATGCCAGGCACTCTTGAATAGTCCTTCCTTTAATAAAACCATACTGGTTTTTATGAATGATCTTGAGAATAACTTTCTGCAGACGGTTAGCCAGGATCTTTGTAATGATTTTCAGACAACAGTTCAGTAAAGTAATTGGTCTAAAATCATTAGCAGTTTCTGGAGAGGAGATTTTTGGGATCAAGGTGATATATCCCTCGCTGATGCTAGTGATATCAAGCCCACCCGCATGGAAAGCATGACACAGCTCATAAAAATCCGACTTGATTATCTGCCAACAGCTCTTAAGAAAACAACCATTGAAACCGTCCGGGCCTGGAGCTCTGTCATTTGGCATTTCCTTGATTACAGCATCGATCTCTTCATTAGTGAATGGTGCAGACAGTTGATCCAGCCCATCTATCCTTTGGATGATCCGAGAAAGATCAAACCGCATGCTAGTGGGTTTAGAAGAACCCAAACGCTCCTTGTAGGTTTTGAATAGAACCCCTTATTTGCCAACATGGTCATGGATTTCCACACCATCATCTCTAAGCATGGCAATGGCATTGTGTCTATATCTCTCCATGGCCAGAGATTGGAACAGCTTGGCTTTTTCATCAGCAAACCTGAAATACCTGATTGTACATCTCTTCCTCCAATATTCATTCTGGTATTTGAGCAATGTCTGCAAGTGGGATTTCAGAATCATCCTAAAGTTACATTCCTAGATGTATAAAGGTCTTTTGTCCTCAAGATTGTCCATGAAAACCAGAGCTTCATTACTGTTCTGGATCATAACTTTAAGTTTTGAGATACCCCTGCTCCATCCCTTAAGATCATATCTCAGGATTTTAAGCTTTTTGCAGATGCGTGCGGCAGCATTCGGGGAGTGACACGGTTTAGACCAGGAAGTTGCGACTACTTCAGCAAATCCATCATGATTAGTCCAATAGTTCTCAAAGAGAAAGAGTTTGGACCTGGGGATATTAGATTCTATTGTAACCACGCACGGGATGTGATCAGACACGGGCTTTCCCAGAGGCAAGACCATGGTGTTTGGATAGGAGGTAGTCCAACAAGAGGACGAAAAGAACCAGTCAAGCTGTTCAAGCAGGGGATCATCCTGCATATTGCTCCATGTATATGCTCTGCCTTTCACCGACAACTCCATTAGTGATTGCGCTCGGATAATCTCATTGAATAACAACATGTCTGCAACATCACCCCCAGGTTTGTTTCTGTTATTCGTAGATCGAATAAAATTTAAATCTCCAAGAATCAACCAGTTCTCATCATCAAGAATATGCAGGTCAAAAAGCCAATCGGTAAAATCCACTCTTCGCTGACCGGAGCAGGGACCATAAACGTTGATCAGATTCCAAGAATCATTTGATTGCGTGGCAACAAAAGAAACCCCCACAGCGAAAGAATCCACGTGCCAAGGCGTGCCCACAAATACAGAACTATTCCATATGACAATTATACCTTCCGAGGCACCCACTGATGGCGCAAAAACAAACTTATCGAAACGCTTGGGGTAGAAAGTTTTAATAAACACAAGATCAAAAGATTCACGCTTAGTTTCCTGGATACATAGCACAGAACAACCGCTAGTATCAATCACATTTCTAATAGCCAAAAGTTTAGCATCAGAGTTGATGCCTCTGATGTTCCACGAGAGCACATTCCACGATTTATTCATAAGCAGGGGGCTTCAGTCGTCTGCTTCTGCAGACGAGCGCTGGTCATCCAGCAGCTTCTCGCGGGAGAGGATCTCCTAAGCAATTCTGCAACGGCTCCCCATCCGCTGAAGATCTTCAATTGATGTTGGAGGAGGGCCAGCAGTATCCACCACCTGCACGGGAGCAACAGCCAAAGAAACAGCTGTGACAAAAGAGGTCTCCCGTGGTTTCACCCGAGACTTGGAGCGTTTAGTGTCAGAAACCTGTTGATCTTGAAACCATCATACTTGTTAGACCTAGTACTTCGTCTGACAGCAGTGGTGTCCAGAGGCACTAACACATTGCGGGGTTGTGGGGCATTAAACAGAGAAGAAGATGCAATCACCTGAAGAGCATTATGTTGGTCTGACAGAGGCACTGACGATTGAACATCAGCAGAGACGAGCTGTGTGATCGCCTTGAAACCAGGGGAACGAGCAGCCACTTCCCAGTCCGCATCAGGCATATCAACCCTGGGCTCATCAACAAGAGAGACGAGGGAACAATAGTAGCTCCCAATTGGAAGGTAGCACTGAAGATCATGGACAGAACATCAAGTTCAGGTGACATATTGTCAATCCAGGCTGCAGCAGCACTATTGAGAAGATTCTGAATGAGCTTGAAGGGGTTCAGAGGCAGCATGACAGGCACATGATGTTGGAAGGTAATAGCCGGTGCATATATGCGTTTGAGCATCCTTCCGATCCAAAGCAACAGCTCATTGTCAAAAGCAAACAGAAAATTAACAGAGTTCCCTCTGGCTCTGACAAACGCTAGCCTAGCAGTCGGATTTCCATTCACAAAACCTTCAGCCAATGCTTCGACCGCCTGAAACTCAGAGTCAGAGGACCAAATATCAGACAAGTTTTCATGCACATTATGCTCCGGGTCAACTCGATCCATCAATGATGGTCCATCATACTGGAAGAATGTTCTGAAACTAAACCCTGTGTACGGTGGAGGGACCACCGGCCACATACCCCAACCATTATCCTGAACTTGGTCCTGAGCAGGTTCAGGGGCGTTCCATGCTGCCGCATTCAGAGCATCTTGAGCAGCCATCTCATCAATTCTTGCCTGCTGCATGAGGGTGTAATAAGGAAGCTGGTAAGGATGTGGTGATGCATTCAGGAGCGGAGGATCATCCTCATTGCCAACTAAAGTAGGGATGGTATTTCTGCCATTCAAAATGTAAACAGGCACCAACCAAGAACGGGCAAGACCTGGCATCAAACCTACCCTGGTAACCAAAAGACTGTGTGGCACCTCAGCAACATGTTTGATATGACATTTAACCAGAATTCTAGCTTTGTTCTGGCCCGGGCATGGCCAAACCAGAAGCTTTCCAAAATTGGAGACAGCCTTATGAATGTAATGTTCAGTCTGATAATCCATTGGAAAAGCAAGAAACATGACCCAGACCTCATATTCAAAAGCAGGCATGCGCATATTGATACTCTCATCATGAGGAACTAAAGAGAAGGTGGAATCTTCAGTCAACGCATGAGGCCCCTCTCTAATTGCAACATCTCTACTCTCCATATCCGCAAAAACCAAACATCCGATGCCCAATGGGTAGATAAAATCATCTACCAGATCATACTCTAAATCTCCAGTAATAATGCGACAGACCTCAGCTAACCAGAGCTCCTTCTAATGATCTGGGACTAGAGGATGGACAGAGACAATGGCGTACCTGTCATGGTTCAGAGGCGGATCATCCACCACCATGACATGGCGCTGAACTCGGTGAGCAGGGCCACGATCGAAGGTCGATCCATCCGGAGCGAAGGTAAACGGGCGCACCGGGAAGTTCGCCATAGCTAGGGATGCCGGTGGCTGAACTGGCTGGATGGAGTTCGTCGTCGGAGGAGGAACTGGGGTTTTCTTGCCCAGGGATGAAGGCGAGGAGAACCGAGGCGATGGAGGCGTGGGTGTTGAGCTCCAGGAAGACGTCAGCTCACCCGATTGGGGTTTTTGGCAGGCAGAATTGACTACACCCTGACCAGGGAGGCGTATCGTCAAGCAATGGGGGTTAGCCACGTCCGAAGAGCGTGGAATTTTCTGTTTCTGTTTCCAAACCCAGCCTACACGCGTATCCCTAACAACACGGGCCATACCAACCACCACAGAATTACCAACCATAGGCACATCCGCTTCAACCCGAGGCAAGATCCTCTCAGATTTTGTTATATGCAGTTGTTTTTGTTTCCAGGCTCAATGAGGTAGAAATTTGCAAGACTTTGGCTTATGTGTCCTATGGCCCAGGTGTAAGCAGAAGGAACAACGACGAAGCCCAGGACAAAGCCTGGTCATATGGTCCATAGCGGAACAAGCATTACACGGAAAACCCAAGGGATCCGGGCCCACCCTGCATGGCACATGCTCGTGATCGTTTGTACGTGAGTGACAGGCACAAACACCAGAAACATCTCCACATCCTTGACAAAAATATCCCATGCAGGACTCATCAACATGGCCAAGCCGATCACGAATAGAGCAATGTTGAAGCCTTTTGTATATGTAATATCTGGTTGGGACTGATGGAATTTGGACCATAAGCTTAACACTATCATTATCATATCCTGCTTGCCAGCCGTCCAAGATAGAATGTAGAGTATCATCGGGGATTGAATCCCATGATCCCATATTGAACAGACCACCACAAAAAGAAGGCAACTTGGCCAGAATATCTGAGGAAATAGGTAAGGATACCGAACCAACCAAGAGAATCCGGAGATACCGGGGCCAAGAAACTACCAAAGAAATTTGAGCTGAGGGCTCGCCGGAATGTAAGTCCGTCAGCGGCGGAACTAAACCCAAGTTCTGCAACACTGGTAAAGATGCAGGATCCAAAGGCAAATTTTTCTGTGAAGAAAGCCATTTAGATTTGATCGCCGGACCCGGTGAAGAAGCCAAACCAGTCAATTCTGAATCCGCATGCCATGAGTTGTGCCGGAGATGTGAACATATACCACGATGTAGATGAAAAATACAAATAAAGTCCGGCTAGATATGATCCCGTAAGCCAAAAATAAAATGCCCCACACGATTTGATGCCACGGAGAACCGAAAATGGCGATCGCCCAAACGCATGACATTGAATCCCTCACTGAGGCCTCCAATACATGATTGAAGAGCCAAACCCACCGAATCCACCGCGAGGGGAAAAGAAGTCGAGGAGAAGGAGACTTCAAGGAAGAATTCCTTAGAGCCGGGGTTGGGGACGAAGTGTACCGTAGATCCAAACCTTGCATGCACCTGTGCCTCGACCCTGAGGCCGGGGGAGAAATCCCAATGGAGAAGGCCATCCATTGGGGTCTTTGGAAGGAGATCGTAGGGTTAAACCCTCACGCTTTGCGAACTATTTTAGGCTGCGAACCTCACTTTGGATTATGGAGGAAGCTGTTCTGCCTTGTTCCCCGCACCTAGGGAGAATCCCTATGTCAAGTGGGCGGGGCCGAAGTATGGCGCATTGCCGAAACCGGATACCTATCCGGCACTCCCAAGAAGGCACCGGAAAACTGGCCTTCAGAGTGGTTTTATATTGATGACGTTCCCCTTCCGGATCCAGTCCGGACAGTTCTCCCCAAGTTCAGCAACGCCCCGCCGAGGGCATGCCTAAGTTGGCGCCCCCGTGGCCCTCAAGAAGAGGATACGAGGGAAATACACTTCCTGATGAACAGGATAAAGTTGCTGGCCAAATCCGGACTAACGACAGTCGAGGTTATGGCGATATGCATAAGGCGGGGAGTGCAACCGCTTCAATATCGGGGAAACCCATGTGGCACTTCAATGGGGAAGACGACGCCACCCGTTGTGGCTGTAAGGGTCCAGACTCCGCCACCGCTTTAGCAAGGATATTGTCCGATTTGTACAAAAGGGAAGAGGAGGAGTTCCTCCGCATTAAAACGCGAGACGGATTCTCCATGTACAACCCTCCAGAGTGGGTAAGTTGCCATTCTTTTCCCTGCTTCACTTATTTTAGCGTCCTTCTGCTAAGATTACCTGCATCGATGTTTCCGAGCAAGAACTGAGGAGGGCCGTAGAAGGAATCTTCAGCCCCTCCCCGCAGCCAGAGGACCTTGGAAGGGCCCTAGATCCGGGACTCAAAGAAGATCCGAATATTACCGTGGAGCTTGTCAACGGGGTACTTTATCAAGCGAGCTGGGATGGCGCCTCAGTGGCCATTACAGCCGACTATCCCGGACTACTCCCTGTGTCATGTGTAAGCCGAACTAAAAACCCTATCCTCCAAAGAGGATTCCCCTCAGGATTATGATTTACCCTTGAGGCGTCATGCTGTATGCAGAGACGTCGGTCGGAGCGCGAGGCCGAGCCCCTAGGGACTCATCAACCACGGGCGTCCGGATCGGGTAGGCTCAAGAGGAAGGCGGTGAGGGTTGACACACCACTGCAGAGGTAAAGTAATAACCTGTCCTGCGGTTATAGTATTTGAAATATGACAGCGCCCTTTGTGTCTCATAGGAAGAGGAGCAGCTGGACAATATCCGGGGATCCCACCAATCGCGCCTCCACTTGCCAGGTTCCAGAACCGGCTTCTAGGGCGGAGGCGGACACGGGGCTAGAACCGCGCAGTTCTCCAACAGAGGACGCGAATATGTGTTCGGCCACGAACTCCGAGGTGGAGAGCGCCATGAATCACCGGCGCCGGAGGGCCGTGCTTTAGAACAACATCTTTTCTGAAGAGGCTTTTAATGCCTTCCATTTGGCGGACGCATACGTCCGAGCTGCTCGAGGCGGGCTTGCCCAAGCGACGAACCAGTACACCAAAGAAATACGGGTAAGAAAGTTTGACAAGTATGTGTAGCAGTAGCCCCTGAGACTTGAAATAGTTGGGACAACTGTTTGAAGGATCAATTTATGCGCAGGTCCTTGTGGACAAGAATGAACAATTGGCTAGGGAGTTGGAGGTATGTAAGGCCCAGCTGATGGACGCGGTTGCCAAGTTAGAGGAATCCCAGAAGGCCCCCTCTGGTAATATTTGCCTGAAGTGTATGCAAATGTACCAGTTAGTAGATGGCTGGTGTGATTAGTCTAACAGAAAATTCTGCAGACAACCCCGGGGTGAATCCGGAGGGCGTGACGGATGATGACTCGCATCTCAAAACGCAGCTAAAGGCTGGCGAGCGCATCCTTACGCAAGTGACGCAAGAGAAACACAAGCTACAGGATGCCAATATTCGGCTGGCCGTGGAATTAAAGAACGTCCGTGCTCAACTGGCGGACTCCGTGAAGTAGAAAAAAAGGCTTCGACGTGTCATTTATGGTGAGTGCTCAAATGAACTATATGATAGTTCGGCAAGGAAGTATTTTGAAAGAATTTTGCTTGCAGGAATGTTAACGGGTCACCCTGAAGAAGAGATGCCCTCATCTGCAAGTGATTTGCTGCCAGAACTTTCGCAGTTGCACGAGCATGCTCGGCAGGTGATGCACGGCGTTGCTCAGGCCTTGTGGCCATCAAGCCTCCTGCCGAATGGCATGGGGGAGCTTGCGGACCTGCTTCAAGGAGCCCGGCGGCGCTTCCATCTGTGGAAGATATCAGCATGCCGACAAGGTGCAAGAGAAGCCTGGGCAATGGTGAAGACGCGCTACACCAAGCTGGACCGAAACCATATGGCTGAAGTAGGACCGGCAGGGCCCAATGGGCAAGAAATTCCCGTAAGTCTTGTATATGACCAGGTAGCGTTAGCCGCAAAGTATTCTCAACAGGATTGTAAGCTAGATAGCCTGTTAGATGGTATATAGGAGGAATATAGTCAGTCCAAGTGACTGTGTAATGTTAATGGACATAAGTAGCCCCTAGCCGTATTGAAATCATTTGTCATGGCGGACCTTTTCGCTTCAGCCCCCGGACCTATAGTCCGGGGTGTGTCCGAATACCCGCTCAGTTATACGAAACTGGGGTATGCGTGGAGACCAGGCGTAGGGGTCATAAATGTTTGAACAGACAAGTACCCAACTAGTTATGTTATATTACATGGATAGTAAGAAACATCTTCCAGGGAGAATAGTTCCGTTAGGGGTTCCTTTCCCTGGGTATGCATGCTTCAATGCGCATGTCCGGACTAGGAACGATGGCGCTGGATACAAGACTTCTAGGGATTTTTGTTGTAACCAACGAATACATCCTTTGTTCATCGATCGAATATTCTCTTAAGGAAACTAGCTTTCGGCTTCACCCAATCTGAGGTACACATCCGGCTGAACCGGCAGTAACAATCACAGAGGTGCTCCCCTTATGCCCTAGCCGAATTAACGGGAAACATAGGGCATAAAAACAAGAGCCAGGCAACCCATCTTGGCCACATCTTAAGTCATATCGATGCATATAATGGTGAAGAAAAGGCACATATGGAAAAAGAACGCATATGTGACGGGCAAAAAGCCATTTAAAGTAATTATGTTTAGCTTCCGAATAGAAAGCCCCTAGGTATTTCTTACACACATAGTGCGGCCGGAGCAATCCGGGAGTCCGCATTGTATAAAGTACTTTGTGTGAAGGGAGAAAGAGAAAAAAAGGAAGAAAGGGGGGTCGAGAAAGGAAAAGTGGGGTGGAGCGTAAGTAAAAAAGGGGGAGTAAGGAGACGAACACTGAGTTTGGTGTTAGGCGTAGAATCTCCGGAGTCTGGCCGCGTTCCGATGCATTACGTAAGCGGTACGCTCCTCCAGTGAGAACTTTGTCAATGACGAAGGGATCTTCCCACTTGGGTTTGAGTTTGTCCTTCTTCTTCTCCTGTAGGTGTAGGACGAGCTCCCCAATATTGTAAGTTTTGGCTTGCACTTCTATGCTTTGATATCATTAAGCCTGCTGCTGATAGAATGCGGAACGGGCCTTTGTGACATCGCGCTCCTCCTCCAAGGCATCCAAGTTATCCTGCCAATATAACTCCGCTTCCTTCTCTTCGTACATGCGTACGCGTGGCGAATCATGTATTGTGTCGCAGGGTAGTACTGCTTCCACACCATACACCATAAAAATGGTGTATATCTGGTGGTGCGATTCGGTGTGGTCCGCAGCCCCCAGAGTACAGAGTCGAGCTCCTCTACCCAAAGGCGATCCGATTCATTAAAGATCGCACTAGTCCGGGTTTGATGCCGCCATGATGAGACCATTTGCCCGCTCGACCTGGCCGTTTGTTTGGGGGTGGTAGACGGAAGCGTAGTCGAGCTTAATGCCCATTTTGCTGCACCAAGTTTTCACCTCATCGGCTGTGAAATTTGAGCCATTATCAGTGATGATGTTGTGGGGACACCAGACGGTGTATGCGACCCGGATATGAAGTCTATTACTGGTCCGGAGTCGGCCGTTTTAACTGGTTTGGCTTCTATCCATTTGGTGAACTTGTCCACCATGACCAATAAGTATTTTTTCTTATGGCTTCCCCCTTTAAGGGGTCCAACCATATCCAGCCCCCAGACCGCGAAGGGCCAAGTTATGGGGATTGTTTGGAGAGCGGTAGGGGGCATATGACTCTGATTGGCGAAGAGCTGGCAACCGACGCAATGTTGGACAAGGTCCTGTGCGTCTGCTCGGGCTGTCGGCCAATAGAAGCCTGTACGGAAGGCCTTACTGACTAGAGCTCAGGCCGCGGTGTGGTGTCCGCCCAGCCCGGCATGGATTTCAGCCAAGTGTTTCCGCCCTTCCTCTTCGGAGATGCACCTTTGGAGCACTCCAGTCGCGCTTTCCTTATAGAGTTCCCCTTCATGGACTTTGTAAACTTTGGAATGCCGGACTATGCAGCGTGCTTCGTTTTGGTCTTCGGGGAGCTCCTGCCGATTTAGGTAGGCAAGAAAGGCTCAGTCCACGGGGCAATTACGGCCATGATTTCGTGGGCCGAAGATGTTATTTCGGTGGCAGAGCCTCCGATTGTGTCTGATGGTTCGGAGTCTGGGGGTGTGTTCAGATCTGTGCTGGTATTGCCGGACTCCCCTTCCCATACTACGGATGGCTTGGACAACCTTTCTAGGAATATATTAGGTGGGACAGGGTCGCGTTTGGCGCCGATGCGGGCGAGGACGTCCGCCGCTTGATTGTTTTCTCGAGCCACATGGTGGAATTCGAGCCCCTTGAACCGAGCTGACATTTTGAGGATGGCATTACGGTAGGCCGCCATTTTCGGATCCTTGGCATCAAAGTCTCCATTTATTTGTGATATTGCAAGGTTCGAATCCCCGCGCACTTCCAGGCGTTGGATGCCCATAGAGACTACCATCCGAAGACCATGCAACAGAGCCTCATATTCAGCTGCATTGTTGGAGTCTGTGTATAATATTTGTGGGACGGACTGGACCGTGTGCCCGGTGGGAGACGTCAGGACTACACCTGCTCCTAATCTGGCCAGCATTTTGGAGCCGTCGAAGTGCATGATCGAGTTGGAGTATGCGCCATACTCTTTAGGGAGTTCAGCTTCCGTCCATTCGGCGACAAAGTCGGCCAGTACTTGCGACTTGATGGCCCGCCGTGGTTTGTACATTATGTCGAACGGAAGGAGCTCAATGGCCCATTTAGTAATCCGGCCTGTAGCATCGCAGTTATTTATTATGTCATTGAGTGGTACTTCGGAGGCTACTGTAATTGAACACTCTTGAAAGTAGTGTCGCAGCTTCCGGGATGCCATGAAGACCGCGTATGCTATATTTTGATAGTGTGGGTATCGGGATTTGCATGGGGTGAGGACTGTGGATACGTAATAAACCAGCTTTTGAAGCGGGAATTTGTATCCGTCAACCTCTCGTTCAACGACGAGTACTGCGCTTACAACTTGATGTGTTGCAGCTATGTACAGTAGCATAGGCTCGCCGATGCTCGCGCGTTAGGACCGGATTATCGCGAGAATGTATTTATTTCATCGAGTCCGCCGCGGCTGCATCCGCCCATACGGTGTTCGGCGCCAAGGAGGCGGTAAAGAGGCAATGCCTTTTCTCCTAGCTCGAGATAAAGCGGCTCAAAGCGCCACGCATCCGGCTAGCTTCTGGATGTGCTTGAGGTCTGTTGGTATAGCCAACTGTGATAGAGCTCGGATTTTTGCCGGATTCGCTTCAATTCCTCTATTGGAGACAATGAAGCCCAGCAGTTTCCCCGATGGGACGCCGAAGACGCATTTTTCCGGATTCGTATGTCCGGAGGTTATCGAATGTGAGCCTCAAGTCGTCTATTAGCATTTCGACGTGTCTAGTTTTTATGACCACGTCATCCACATATGCTTCCACTGTTTTGCCGATTTGTTTTTCCAGACATGTTTGAATCATGCGTTGATAGGTTGCACCGACATTCTTGAGCCCAAAGGGCATAGTGTTGAAGCAAAAAGGGTCATATGGTGTTATAAAAGTTGTTGCAGCTTGTTCAAACTCTGCCATCTTTATTTGATGGTATCCATAGTATGCGTCGAGAAAACACAACGAGTCGTGTCTAGCTGTGGCATCGATGATTTGATCGAGGCGAGGGAGGGGAAAGGGATCCTTGGGGCAAGCCTTGTTGATGTCTTTGAAGTCGACGCATAGGCGCCAGGATTTGTCCTTCTTTGGTACCATTACCAAGTTTGCCAGCCAATCCGGATGTTTAATATCTCTGATGAATCCGGCCTCGAGTAGCTTGGCTAACTCTTCCCCCATTGCTTGTCGTTTGGGCTCTGAGAATCGCCTTAGGGTCTGGTTGACCGGTTTGTATCCTTTTAGAATATTGAGGCTGTGTTCGGCCAATCTACGTGGGATGCTTGGCATGTCCGATGGGTGCCAGGCGAAAATGTCCCAATTCTCACGTAAGAAATCTCGCAGTGCAGCGTCCATCGCAGGGCTCAGCTGTGTCCCGATGGAAGCTGTCTTCATGGGGTCCGTTGGATGGACCTGGAATTTGACTATCTCGTCTGCAGGCTTAAATGAGGTGGACTTGGGTCGCTTGTCTAGTATCGCGTCGTCCCTCTCCACGGTGGCCCGCAGTGTTGTTAACTCTTCGGCTGCTAGGGCTTTAGATAATGCTTTCAAGGCTAGTGCCACGGTTTTATTTTTGGCGCGAAGTGCAATGTCCGGATCACTGGCTAGAGTGATAATTCCATTGGGTCCGAGCATTTTAAGCTTCATGTACCCGTAATGGGGTACAACTTGAAAGATTGTAAACGCGTCCCGCCCTAGAAGGGCGTGGTATCCGCTGCTAAAAGGAGCCACCTGGAATGTGATTTCTTCGGACCTATAATTCTCCGGGGTGCCGAATACCACATCGAGTGTGATTTTTCCCGCACACCGGGCTTCCCGAGTAGGGATAATTCCCCTGAAGGTCGTGCCGCTTTGTTCAATGCGGCTTTTATCAATTTCCATCTTGCTGAGTGTTTCTTCATAAATCAGATTTAATCCGCTTCCACCATCCATGAGTACTTTAGTGAGCCGAAAGCCATCTACGATTGGGCTAAGGACCAGAGCGGCTGGTGCCTGGACAGTCTGGAATCGAGGTTCATCACTGGCATTAAAAGTTATAGGAGTGTAGTTTGAGGGGTTTATTTTTGCCACATGGTAAATTTCAGCGGAGCTTCGACGGGCTCGCTTGCGCCTATTGTTCAAGGCAAAAGTCTCGAAGACTGTTAGTACCATATTATGTTCACTGGCAGGATGTTGTTTCGCTTTATGGCCTACAAGAAGACCCTCACCACTTTTTGCTACCTGTCGGAGTATCCAACACGCCCTAAGGCTATGAGTTGGTATTGTGTCTGGAGTACTATGGAGCTTACATGGCCCGTCGAGCCATTCTTCCAATACAGATCCCCGCCCTGGGGTGGGCTTTGGTTTCTTTGGGATTGGATCGGAAGATTTACGAGAGTTTGTCCGTTTAGTTCGGATAAAGGTCTTGGTGAGAGCAGTACTATCCCAAAATTCCGTTTGGGTTTTCCAAGGGCTCTCCATCGCACAGTACTTCCGTACTCTGATTACCAAGTCCGTGAAGCATACTATGTCACGACGGCTTATTGCATTGAGGAGTCCTTCGTCCGTGCAATTTTTTCAGAAGAGTGAGACCATGTTCTCCTCGCGGCAGTCCCTGACCTTGTTAAGTGCAAGGAGGAATCTGGCCCAGTAGCGATGTATGGTTTCTTGGGGCTCTTGCCTGATGCGGGAGAGACAGTTTAAGTCCAGGTAGGTGTTGTTAGCAGAATCCAGATTTTGATCCGATCTAACTCCCAAGGGCACGGACGGTTCCAAGCTTAACAGCTCAGAATCCGGAGTGCTGCCCAATTTCTTCGGCCCAATGCCCGATTCTAAGTCCGGGACCTGGGTCATGTTTTCCTTTGAGCAGGTGTTCGGCTCAAGGAATTCGGTGATCTGAACATAGTTTGTCCTCAAAGTTGAGGGGCAGTCCGCGTGTGGTTCCTCCACTATCGCTATCTCATGGGTGGCCGGCGGGGACCTGATGTCCCTTCGGTTGGGTTTAAGCCCAATCCGGTCATAGTCTGTAGCGACTCCCAGAGCGGCGATGCGATCCAAGAGTTCATTCAGGGAGGAGAGCTCCGTTGGATCCATCTGTTCGGCAAGCTCCGAACTGATGCGAAGGTTATGATTGATGACCCGAGAGGCCATCGTCGGCACTACCACTGATGGGGCGACCATGATATAAACGCCGAGCCGGAGCGTCTGGCCTACAGCCAGTGCTTCCTCCGAGGTAATGTTGTCCTTGACGATGAGACAAGCCATCGATCCTTGCGGCGACGTCACAGAGGAACTCTCAATGAAAGCACCAATGTCGGTGTCAAAACCTGCGGATCTCGGGTAGGGGGTCCCGATCCGTGCGTCAAGGCTGATGGTAACAGGAAGCAAGGGACACAGATGTTTACCCAGGTTCAGGCCCTCTCGATGGAGGTAAAACCCTACTTCTTGCTTGATTAATATTGATGACATGGGTAGTACAAGAGTAGATCTACCACAAGATCGTAGAGGCTAAACCCTAAGAGCTAGCCTATGATGGTATGATTGTAATTGTGATCAACCTTCTAAGGACCAACCTCTCCGGTTTATATAGATATCAGAGAGGGCTAGGGTTGACATGGAGTCAGTTACAAGGAAGGAAATATAATATCCGGATCGCCAAGCTTGCCTTCCACGCAAAGGAGAGTCCCATCCGGACACAGGCCAAAGTCTTGAGTCTTGTATCTTCACGCTTCAATAGTCCGGACGTTGCACACAGTCCGGCTGTCCAAATACCCCCTAATCCAGGACTCCCCCTTGCTTGTCCTCCAACTGCTTCTTCACGTGACCAAGTTCCTCTTCGGCCCGTTCCAGATGCTGCTTTAGTCCGGACACCTCCGCACTATGAGCGGCGGTCGTCTCGGCAGACGCCTGTTTTCAAACAAAGGGATACCCGTCATTAACTAAGTCTCCTGTAAAACAGAAAAATTTAATCCCCTGTTTGGCTTTATTTCACCGGACAGTGGATCAGGGGCTACTACTTATATTATGACAATCTCCCAAAGGTTCTTAAAAACATACCTCAAAGCCCTTTATAAGACTAAGGCAGGATTCATTCAGTCCGCTCTCAGTAGACTGAATCTTTTCAATCACCGCACACATGAGGGCACGATGTTCATCGATGATAGACGCGCTTCATAGCGGTGTCGATAAGCCGCCCCGCAGCTCTGCTTGGACAGAGGTCGCTGGCGGAGTAGGCAAGCCTCCCCTCGTCAAAGGTGGCGGCTCTCCCGATCCTGGAGCTTTAAGGGTCTTCAGGACAGTGTCCGGCTACGGTCTGAACCTAAGATCGCCCCCGCCATTGACACGCATGGGAGCCGCTGCTCCCGTGTGTCCGGCCCCAGTGATATGCTCCCTGGTCCAGGTCCCGCTGAGACGACACCTCGGTGTCGCGCCTAGGCTTCGGGGAAGGGGCCTCTGGAGGCGTCTCGCTCGCCAGGGCATCTGAGCTCAGCGAATCCTCTGATGAGGACTGTCCGGCGTGGGACCTTGCCGGGCTGTACAAAATATGGAGACAGTTAAAACTACTACATCCTAATGACCTCGGGCACGTAGGTGTGTGCGGGTTTCATATACTTATGACTTTACCAGGGGCTGGGCCCTGGGATCCCACTCCGGGCTGCTATCAGCAGTCGTGGTGGATACCTCAGGGAGGGAACCTTTCCCCCTCTTTGGCGATTCGGCCTCCAGGGATAAGGAGGCCGTCCTTTTCTTCCCTCCCCCTGTGAGGGACTCGTCTTCTTCCTCCTCCTCTTCATCTTCGGAGGAAGGATGGTCGCTGGAATCCTCAAATTTTGCGTCCGAAGCATCACGACGACGAAGGCCACTCCGGGTCTTCTTGACCTTCTTAGTGGCCTCTTTCTTCAGCGCCTCGTTAGGCGCTGGGACCAGCATCTTTGTCAGAAGAGGTCCGGCCGGTTCCTCCGGAAGTGGGTCCGGACAGTGTATCCGCCCCACCTTTTTCGTCCATTCCTGGGATTATTGTAGAAAGCATGATAAGTGCGCCTCCCTCAGGATATGCCGGCTAAAACACGGATGGATAGAGCACAGCAATGACTTACCGGACTTGCAGAGCGGGATAGTTGATACCCGCGGTCCTCGGCGGAGCTCGGCCACGGTTTGCCGGACTTAAAGAGCACCTTCCAGATGTCCTTGTGGGAGGAGCCATAGAGTTCCCGTAGGGTCTGGTGTTCGGCTGGGTCGCATTCCCACAAATTGCAGGCTCGATGCTGGCAAGGGAGAACCAGGTGAACTAACATCACCTGGACTATGTTGATGAGTTTGACGTCCTTGTCGACCACGCTCTGGACACGCGTTTGGAGCACTGACAGCTCGTCGGATGAGGACCAGTTCAGGCCCTTCTCAGGCCAGGAAGTGAGCCGCAGTGGAGCTCCGGATCTGAATTTGGGAGCAACAACCCACTTTTTACCATGCAGTTCGGTGATATAGAACCACTGCTGCTGCCACTCCTTGACGGAATCATTGAAGGTTCCCGTCGGCCATATGACCTTGGGCATCTTTCTCACCATGGTGCCGCCGCATTCGGCATGCTCGCCATTCACCACCTTGGGCTTCACGTTGAAGATTTTCAGCCATAAGCCAAAGTGGGGTGAAATACGGAGAAAAGCCTCACATACGACGATGAACATCGAAATATTAAGGAAAGAATTGGGAGACAGATCATGAAAATCAATCCCGTAATAATACATGACGCCGCGAACGAATGGGTGAAGGGGAAACCCAAGCCCGCAGACAAAATGAGTAAGAAACACGACCCTTTCATGGGGCTCCGCAGTAGGGACGATCTGTCCCGCCGGTAGAAGACGGTGGCCGATCTTCTTGTCCAGGTACCCGGCCTCTCGGAGCCTTTTGATATCCTTCTCCTGGACGGTAGAGGCCATCCATTTGCCTCCTGCTCCGGATCCGGACATCTTCGGAGAACCTCTCTTCGGTGGAGAAGAAGAGTGCTTGGGCGTTAGGGCTCGAACAAAGGGGAATGGACTAGCGGAAGGAAAAGGCGTGGGTAAAAAGGAAGAGACCTTATCTCTTTATAGAGGCGGTAAAAGCTTTTGTGCCTCCCCACCTACCTGGTGGAACCCGCTCGTTCTCCACTCGCCACAATTAGCGGTGCGTTTGGGCTACCCATACCCGTATTGATGAGAATCCTGCAATAAGGGGACATGATCTCTGCTTTGCCAAGACGTGCCGAGGAAACCGCCTCGCAATAAGCGCTATGGCTGGTTGTGGGAAAACGGTTTGAATAATGACCAGACCGTAGTGTCATGTCACTTTGTCTAAAGTTGTTAGCAGATTACACTTGTGAAATATCATTCTCTCTACGGTGGTATGTGAAGACCATCTTGCAGATCCGGACACGATCTAAGTGTTCGGTAATTATTAGGGAGTATTCGGAGATAGAACCCCCCTTGCAATGCCGAAGACAAGACTGCGTGCCAGACTCATCGTCATTGAAGCCTGGTTCAGGGGCTATGCTACGTCTTGAGCTTGCGTTGGTTTTCCTCGAAGAGGAGAGGGTGATGCAGCGATAGTAGCGTAAGTATTTCCCTCAGTTTTTGAGAACCAAGGTATCAATCCAGTAGGAGGCTCCGCAAAAGTCCCACGCACCTACACAAACAAACTGAGAACTCGCAACCAACGCAATAAAGGGGTTGTCAATCCCTTCACGGCCACTTGTAAAGTGAGATCTAATAAAGATAGTATGATAAGATAAATATATTTTTGGTATTTTATAATATAGATGCAAAAAGTAATGATGCAAATAAAAGTAGATTGGAAGCAAATATGATAAGAGATAGACCCGGGGGCCATAGGTTTCACTAGAGGCTTCTCTCAAGATAGCATAAGTATTACTGTGGGTGAACAAATTCTTGTCGAGCAATTGATAGAAAAGCTTAATAATTATGAGATTATCTAGGCATCATCATGTATATAGGCATCACGTCTCGCAACAAGTAGACCGACTCCTGCCTGCATCTACTACTATTACTCCACACATCGACCGACTCCTGCCTGCATCTAGAGTATTAAGTTCATAAGAACAAAGTAACGCATTAAGCAAGATGACATGATGTAGAGGGATAAACTCATGCAATATGATATAAACCCCATCTTTTTATCCTCGATGGCAACAATACAATACGTGCCTCGCAACCCCTGATGTCACTGGGTAAGGACACCGCAAGATTGAACCCAAAGCTAAGCACTTCTCCCATGGCAAGAAAGATCAATCTAGTAGGCCAAACCAAACTAATAATTCGAAGAGACTTGCAAAGATAACTCAATCACACATAAAAAATTCAGAAGATTCAAATATTATTCATAGAGAAACTTGATCATTAACCCACAATTCATCAGATCTCGACAAACACACCGCAAAAAGAGTTTACATCGAATAGATCTCCACAAGAGAGGGGGAGAACATTGTATTGAGATCCAAAAAGAGAGAAGAAGCCATCTAGCTAATAACTATGGACCCGTAGGTCTGTGGTAAACTACTCGCAACTCATCGGAGGGGCAAGGATGTTGATGTAGAAGCCCTCCGTGGTCGATTCCCCCTCCGGCAAAGTGCCGACGAAGGCTCCAAGATGAGATCTCGCGGATACAGAAGGTTACAGCGTGGAAATTGTGTTTCGTGGTGCTCCTGGATGTTTTCGGGGTATGTAGGTATATATAGGAGGAAGAAGTACGTCTGTGGCCGCCCGAGGGGCCCACGAGACAGGGGGCGCGCCCTACAGGGGGGGCGCCCTCCTATCTCGTGGCTGCCTCGGCTGCTTCTTGACTTTCACTCCATGTCCTCTGGATCACGTTCGTTCCAAAAATCACGCTCCCGAAGGTTTCATTCCGTTTGGACTCCGTTTGATATTCCTTTTCTTCGAAATACTGAAATAGGCAAAAAAATAGCAATATGGGCTGGGCCTCCGGTTAGTAGGTTAGTCCCAAACATGATATAAACGTGTAAAATAAAGCCCATAAACATCCAAAAGGGGTAATATAATAGCATGGAACAATAAAAAATTATAGATACGTTGGAGACGTATCAAGCACTCCCAAGCTTAATTCCTGCTCGTCCTCGAGTAGGTAAATGATAAAAAGAGAATTTTTGATGTGGAATGCTACCTAGCATAATTCATAATGTAATTTTCTTTATTGTGGCATGAATGTTTAGATCCAAATGATTCCAAATAAAACTTCATATTGATAAAAGAAATAGTAACACTTCAAGCATACTAATCAAAGTAATCATGTCTTCTCAAAATAGCATGGCAAAAGAAAGTTCATCCCTACAAAATCATATAGTTAGGCTATGCTTCATTTTCGTCACACAAAGATGTTCCCAACTTCTATACACAGAGATTCCCATTAATTGATGTCAACATGAGGAGTAGGGATTGCCATGCAACGGATGCACTAGAGCTATAAATGAATGCTCAACAAAAGAAAACTAGTGGGTGTGCATCCAACTTGCTTGCTCACGAAGATCTAGGGCATTTGAGGAAGCCCATCGTAGGAATATACAAGGCAAGTTCTATAATGAAAAATTCCAACTAGTATGAAAAACACAACTTATGAGACTCACTATATGAAAAACATGGTGCTACTTTGAAGCACAATATATGAGACTCACTACATGAAGAACAAGGTGCTACTTTGAAGCACAAGTGTGGAAAAAGAGATAGTAACATTGCCCTTTTTATTTATTTTCTTTTTATTTTTCTTTTCTTTTCCATTTCTTTCTTTCTTTTTCTTTTTTTGGGCCTTTTCTTTTTTTTCTTTTTTTTTCTTTGGGCAATGTTCTAATAATGATGATCATCACACTTCTATTGATTACAACATAAGAATTACAACTCGAAACTAGAACAAGATATGACTCTATATGAATGCCTCCGGCGGTGTATCGGGATGGTGCAATGAATCAAGAGTGACATGTATGAAAAATAATGCATGGTGGATTTGCCACAAATACGATGTCAACTACATGATCATGCAATGGCAATATGACAAAAGTAAAGTATGTCATGATGATGAAGAACGGAACGGTGGAAAGTTGCATGGCAATATATCTCGGAATGACTATGGAAATGCCATAATAGGTAGGTATGGTGGCTGTTTTGAGGAAGATATAGGGAGGTCTATGTGTGATAGATCGTATCGTATCACGGGGTTTGGATGCACCGGTGAAGTTTGCACCAACTCTCAAGGTGAGAAAGGGCAATGCACGGTACCGAAGAGGCTAGCAAAGGCGGAATGGTAAAAGTGCGTATAATCCTTGGACTCAACATTAGTCAAAAGAACTCATACTTATTGCAAAAATTTAGAAGCCATCAAAAATCAAGTACTACACGCATGCTCCTAGGGGGATAGATTGGTAGGAAAAGACCATCGCTCGTCCCCGACCGCCACTCATAAGGATGCACAAGCCAGGTACACTTCATGTTTCAAATTTGTTACACAACTTTAACCATACGTGCATGTAGGGACTTGCTAACTTCAACACAAGCATTCTTTAAATTCATAATCACCCAACTAGCATGACTTTAATATCACTACCTCCATATCTCAAAACAATTATCAAGTATCAGATTGATCATAGCATCCAATTCACTTCCTATGATAGTTTTTATTATACCCAACTTGGATGCTCATCATTCTAGGACCAACTTTAAAACCATAGAAAATACCATGCTTTTCTAAAATACTCTCAAAATAATATAAGTGAATCATTAGAGACTAGCAATTTCTTCAAAATTAAGTCACCACCGTGCTCTAAAAGATATAAGTGAAGCACTAGAGCAAAAACTATCAAGCTCAAAAGATATAAGTGAAGCACATAGAGTATTCTAGCAAATTCTAATCAAATAGGCTTCCCCCAAAAGGTGTGTACAGCAAGGATGATTGTGGTAAAGTAAAAATCAAATACTAATATAATACACGACGCTCCAAGCAGAACACATATCATGTGGCGAATAAAAATATAGCTCCAAGTAAAGTTACCAATGAACAAAGACGAAAGAGGGGATGCCTTCCCGGGGCATCCCCAAGCTTAGGCTTTTCGCTATCTTTGAATATCTTGGGCTGCCATGGTCATCCCCAAGCTTAGGCTATTGCCACCCTTTATCCCATAGTCCATAAAAGCTTTACCCAAAACTTGAAAACTTCACAACACAAAACTCAACAGGAAATCTTATAAGCTCCGTTAGTGAAAGAAAACAAAACCACCACATAAGGTACTGCAATGAACTTATTCTTTATTTATTTTGGTGTTAAACCTACTGTATTCCAACTTCCTTATGGTTTATAAACTATTTTACTTGCCATAGATGCATTGAAATAAGCAAACAACACACGAAAAACAGAATCTGTCAAAAACAGAACAATCTGTAGCAATATGCAACTAACGCAAACTTCTAGAACTATAAAAATCCTACCAAAATGGGAAGTCCTGGAAAATTTGTTTATTGAACATCAGCAAAAATAATCAACACAAAATCACGTTCCTGTGATTTAACAAAATTATATTCGTGCATGCAAAGTTTCTATTTTTTAGCAGAATCAAATCAACTATCGTCGTAGGTTATCCTATAGGTTCTACTTGGCACAAACACTAATTAAAAGATGAAAACACATATAAACAGAAGGTAGATGCAAGATTTATTACTAAACAGGAGCAAAAAAAAACATAAAGAAATTTGGGTTGCCTCCCAACTAGCGCTATCGTTTAACGCCCCTAGCTAGGCATAAAAGCGAAGATAGATCTAACGTGTGCCATCTTTGGCACTAAATTCATAAGTAGCACGCATGATAGATTCATAAGGTAATTTGACTTTCTTTCTTGGAAAGTGCTCCATGCCTTTCTTTTAATGGAAATTGGAATCTAATATTCCCTTCCTTCATATCAATAATCGCACCAATCGTTCTAAGGAAAGGTCTACCAAGAATAATAGGGCAAGAAAGATTGCAATCTATACCAAGAACGATAAAATCCACGGGCACCAAATTTCTATTTGCAACAATAAGGACATCATTGATCCTTCCCATTGGCTTTTTAATGGTGGAATCCGCAAGGTGCAAATTTAAAAAGCAATCAACAAGATCATGGAAACCTAGAATATCACATAAAGTTTTCGGAATCGTGGAAACACTAGCACCCAAATCACACAAAGCAAAACACTCATAATCTTTAATTCTAATCTTTATAGTAGGTTCCCACTCATCATTAAGTTTTCTAGGTATAGAAACTTCCAAATTAAGTTTTTCATCATAAGATTGCATAAAGGCATCAACGATATGTTTGGTAAAAGCTTTATTTTGACTATAAGCATGAGGAGAATTAACAACGGATTGCAACAAGGAAATACAACCTTTTAAAGATCAATTATCATAATCAAATTCCTTGAAATCCGAGATAGTAGGTTCAATGTTATTAGAAGTTGAGGATTCTGCAATCTCACTTTTACCAAATTTAGCATCAAGATCTAAAAACTCCGAATTCTTGGGATGCCTTCTAGGCAAAGTTGATTCATCATCAGTCCCATAATCATCAAAATTCATATTGCAAAACATAGATCTAATAGGGGACGCATCAATAACTTTAAGATCCTCATCATTATTTTCATGGAAACTAGAAGAACACGCTTTTATAAAGCTATCTTTTTTAGCACGCAATCTAGCGGTTCTTTCCTTGCACTCGTCAATGGAAATTCTCATTACTTTGAGAGACTCATTGATATCATGCTTAGTAGGAGAAGATCTAAGTTTAAGAGAATCAACATCAAGCGAAAGTCTATCAACGTTCCTAGCCAAATCATCAACTTTGAGCAATTTTTCTTCAAGCAAAGCATTAAAATTCTTTTGAGAAACCATAAATTCTTTCACACTATTCTCAAAATCAGAGGGCATCTTATTAAAATTACCATAAGAATTATTGTAGGAATTTCCATAATTATTAGAAGAATTACTAGGGAAAGGTCTAGCATTAAAGTTTCCTCTATAAGCATTGTTTCCAAAACTATTCCTACCAACAAAATTCACATCCATAGATTCATTATTATTCTCAATCAAAGAAGACAAAGGCATATCATTGGGATCAAGAGGAGTATTTTTAGTAGCAAACATCTTCATAAGTTCATCCATCTTTCCACTTAAAACATTGATTTCTTCTATAGCATGCACTTTTTTACTAGAAGATCTTTCGGTGTGCCATTGAGAATAATTAGCCATAATATTACCAAGAAGTTTTGTAGCATCTCCTAACATGATTTCCATAAACGTGCCTCTCGCGGCCGAATCTAAGAGATTTCTAGAAGCAAAGTTCAAGCCGGAATAATAATTTTCTATGATCATCCAAAAATTCAAACCATGAGTAGGGCAATTGCGAAGCATCAATTTCATTCTTTCCCAAGATTGGGCAACATGCTCATGATCAAGTTGTTTAAAATTCATGATATCGTTCCAAAGAGTGATAATCTTAGCGGGAGGAAAATAGTTAGAGATAAAAGCATCTTTGCACTTGTTCCAAGAATCAATACTATTTTTAGGCAAAGACGAAAACCAAACTTTAGCACGATCTCTAAGTGAAAACGGGAATAACTTCAATTTAACAATATTGTTATCTGTATCTTTCTTCTTTTGCATATCACACAAATCAACAAAATTGTTTAGATGAGTAGTGGCATCTTCACTAGGAAGGCCGGCAAATTGATCTTTCATAACAAGATTCAGCAAAGCGGTATTGATTTCACAAGACTCAACATCATTAAGAGGAGCAATCGGAGTACTAAGGAAATCATTATTATTGGTATTCGAGAAATCACACAATTTGGTATTATCTTGCGCCATGGCAACAAGTAATCCAACACACAAGCAAACAGAAAAAGGCAAGCGAAAATAGAGGAGGAGATTGGGAAAGAGAGGGCGAATAAAACGGAAAGGGTGAAGTGGGGGAGAGGAAAACGAGAGGCAAATGGCAAATAATGTAAATGCGAGGGAGATGGGTTTGTGATGGGTACTTGGTATGTCTTGACTTGAGCGAAGACCTCCCCGACAACGACGCCATAAATCCTTCTTGCTACATCTTGAGCTTGCGTTGGTTTTCCTCGAAGAGGAGAGGGTGATGCAGCGATAGTAGCGTAAGTATTTCCCTCGCTTTTGAGAACCAAGGTATCAATCCGAGAGGAGGCTCCTCAAAAGTCCCACACACCTACACAAACAAACTGAGAACTCGCAACCAACGCAATAAAGGGGTTGTCAATCCCTTCACGGCCACTTGCGAAAGTGAGATCTAATAAAGATAGTATGATAAGATAAATATATATTTTGGTATTTTATAATATAGATGCAAAAAGTAAAGATGCAAATAAAAGTAGATTGGAAGCAAATATGATAAGAGATAGACCCGGGGGCCATAGCTTTCACTAGAGGCTTCTCTCAAGATAGCATAAGTATTACGGTGGGTGAACAAATTACTGTCGAGCAATTGATAGAAAAGCGAATAATTATGAGATTATCTAGGCATCATCATGTATATAGGCATCACGTCCACAACAAGTAGACCGACTCCTGCCTGCATCTACTACTATTACTCCACACATCGACCGACTCCTGCCTGCATCTAGAGTATTAAGTTCATAAGAACAAAGTAACGCATTAAGCAAGATGACATGATGTAGAGGGATAAACTCATGCAATATGATATAAACCCCATCTTTTTATCCTCGAAGGCAACAATACAATACGTGCCTTGCAACCCCTGCTATCACTGGGTAAGGACACCGCAAGATTGAACCCAAAGCTAAGCTCTTCTCCCATGGCAAGAAAGATCAATCTAGTAGGCCAAACCAAACTAATAATTTGAAGAGACTTGCAAAGATAACTCAATCACACATAAAAAAATTCAGAAGATTCCAATATTATTCATAGATAAACTTGATCATAAACCCACAATTCATCAGATCTCGACAAACACACCGCAAAAAGAGTTTACATCGAATAGATCTCCACAAGAGAGGGGGAGAACATTGTATTGAGATCCAAAAAGAGAGAAGAAGCCATCTAGCTAATAACTATGGACCCGTAGGTCTGTGGTAAACTACTCACAACTCATCGGAGGGGCAAGGATGTTGATGTATAAGCCCTCCATAGTCGATTCCCCCTCCAGCAGAGTGCCGACGAAGGCTCCAAGATGAGATCTCGCGGATATAGAAGGTTACGACGGTGGAATTTATGTTTCATGGTGCTCCTGGATGTTTTTGGTGTACATAGGTATATATAGGAGGAAGAAGTACGTCGGTGGACACCCGAGGGGCCCACGAGACAGGGGGCGCGCCCTATAGGGGGGCACCCTCCTATCTGGTGGCTGCCTCGGCTGCTTCTTGACTTGCACTGCAAGTCCTCTGGATCACGTTCGTTCCAAAAATCACGCTCCCGAAGGTTTCATTCCGTTTGGACTCCGTTTGATATTCCTTTTCTTTGAAATACTGAAATAGGCAAAAAAAACAACAATATGGGCTGGGCCTCCGGTTAGTAGGTTAGTCCAAAAAATGATATAAATGTGTAAAATAAAGCCCATACACATCCAAAAGGGGTAATATAATAGCATGGAACAATCAAAAATTATAGATACGTTGGAGACGTATCAGGCTACTGAGGGAGTCCTGGATTAGGGGGTATCCGGACAGCCGGACTATATACTTTGGACGGACTATTGGACCGTGAAGATACAAGACTCAAGACTCCGTCCCGTGTCCAGATGGGACTCTCCTTTGCGTGGAAGACGAGCTTGGCGATCCGGATATTATATTTCCTTCTTTGTAATCGACTCCATGTAAACCCTAGCCTCCTCCGGCGTGTATATAAACCGGAGGGTTTAGTCCTTAGAGGGACAATCATAATCATAATCATCATAGGCTAGCTTCTAGGGTTTAGCCTCTACGATCTCGTGGTAGATCAACTCTTGTACTACTCATATCATCACTATCAATCAAGCAAGAAGTAGGGTTTTACCTCCATTGAGAGGGCCCGAACCTGGGTAAAACATCGTGTCCCTTACCTCCTGTTACTATCAGCCTTAGACGCACAGATCGGGCCCCCCCTACCCGAGATCCGCCGGTTTTGACACCGACAACGACCTCTCATGTGGACCCGTGTACTCCTCAGGTTCATCTGCTGAGTCGATGATGGTGATGCCGTTGTGGTGGGTGCCGGCGACAGGGAAGGAGATCTGAGGCGGCGAAAGACGATCAGGAGTCGTGATGTCTGGTTTGGTGGATGCTTCATTGATGGAGCAGCTCGGTGAGGTGGGCGACATCGTGGCAGAGCAGGACAAACCACACAAAGTTCCTTCGACACCTACCAGAATCAAGTAATTCTGTAAGGGCTCATTTGGCTTGTATGATTCTAAAACGCAGGATAGGGAAAACACCGAATAGGATAGGAATGCACATGGTAAGCAGAGCATTTGTAAACACATGATTTACATCAACCTGGGTGTTTGGTTTCTGAGAATTGGAAGAGTAGAGGAATGCAAAGAAACATGGCCAAAATAAAGTGAAACCATATGAAAGTGTGTACAGTTAGAATGTTATTCTGCCACTAATGCACTTGGTCTTGTTTTCATGCATAGGACTTTGAAAAGTAGGTCCAGGTGGATGTTTTGCTTCATTCATTTCAACAAAATGCATGAATAATTGAATAGTAGAGTGCCATTGAAAAATTCCCTATTGCTATGTTTTTCCGTTGAACCAAAATAGCCCTAATGGATCGACATGAATGTATAGTAATAAGTGATGCAACAAGTGTACAACCTCTTTGCCGTAGCCGTGTCGACCTCAGCATCATTGGGTTGGTCACTGAAGCAGTTGAGGCAGAGGTGGCTGTCGGAGGTGTGGAGGAAGATCTGAGGAATCTGTAGACATCGTCCATGGCAGTGCTCTGTTGTGATGGATCGTTCTGTCATTGGAGTAGCTCTGATGAGCCGTAAGACATCAAGGCAGAAGCAACACAAGACAGACATTGTCAATCTCAAGTGGGATTCTAATAGCATCTCCAATAGATGATGTAAAATATATGTAAAATTTACATCACCAAAAACCACCTAACTACAACAGATGAGGTAAAAACTGTTGACTTTGAACTTAACTGCCGAAACTAAAATTCACTGTGGAATCTGAATGTTACTGTCGAAACTGAACGCAATGGTAGCAGAGAGGAACTTGACATGTAGTTTAGGGAGGGCCTGCAGTTCATCTTCAACTTGCACTCCCCTGAGCCGCCAGCCACCACCGGCCGAACCGCCGGTCCGCCGCCGCCCCGTCGCCCCGGCCAGCCCTCTAGGTCCCCCGCCCCCACCCTGAACCCTAAGATAGATAGTGGGGTACCTCTCCGGCAAGCTCCCGTCCCTGCGGCGAGTGGTTCTTCCTTAACTCTGGCGAGCCCCCCACCCCCTGAAAATTGATTGACCCAAAAGTCAATTCAGTCGACTGAAGTTTAGCTAAATCAGAGCAGAGCAGTAGCACGAGCAAGGGGGAGAGCAGCAGCAGCAGCGCAAGCAAGCGGGCGAGAGCCGGAGCAGCAGCAGCTGGGCGAGCGAGCGATCGAGCGGGAGCCGGAGCAGCAGCAGCAACGTGGGCGAGCGAGCGAGAGCCGGAGCAGCAACAGTAGATCCGGCTGGTATGGATGCCGCTGCTGAAGGGGCCTCGCACTAGGGGAGAGCCGTGATAACCCACAAGTATAGGGGATCGCAACAATTTTCGAGGGTAGAGTATTCAACCCAAATTTATTGATTCGACACAAGGGGAGGCAAATAATATTCTCAAATATTAGCAGTTGTGTTGTCAATTCAACCACACCTGGTAACTTAGTATCTGCAGCAAAGTATTTAGTAGCAAAGTAGTATGGAAGTAACGGTAACAGTGGCAAAAGTAACAGTAGCAGTTTTGTAGAAATTGTAACAGTAGTAACGGTAAAGTAAATAAGCAAAGCACAATATGTGAAAAGCTCATAGGCATTGGATCAGTGATGGATAATTATGTCGGATGCGATTCCTCATGTAATAGTTATAACATAGGGTGACACAGGTCTAGCTCCAATTCATCAATGTAATGTAGGCATGTATTTCGAATATAGTCATATGTGCTTATGGAAAAGAACTTGCATGACATATTTTGTCCTACCCTCCCGTGGCAGCGGGGTCCTAATGGAAACTAAGGGATATTAAGGCCTCCTTTTAATAGAGTACCGAACCAAAGCATTAGCACTTAGTGAATACATGAACTCCTCAAACTACGGTCATCACCGAGAAGTATCCCGATTATTGTCACTTCGGGGTTGTCGGATCATAACATATAATAGGTGACTATAGACTTGCAAGATAGGATCAAGAACTCACATATATTCATGAAAACATAATAGGTTCAGATCTGAAATCATGGCACTCGGGCCCTAGTGACAAGCATTAAGCATAGCAAAGTCATAGCAACATCAATCTCAGAACATAGTGGATACTAGGGATCAAACCCTAACAAAACTAACTTGATTACATGGTAAATCTCATCCAACCCATCACCGTCCAGCAAACCTATGATGGAATTACCCACGCACGGCGGTGAGCATCGTGAAATTGGTGATGGAGGATGGTTGATGATGACGATGGCGACGAATCCCCCTCTCCGGAGCGCCTAACGGACTCTAGTTCAGCCCTCCCAGGAGAGATTAGGGCTGGCGGCGGCTCCGTATCGTAAAACGCGATGAAAATTTCTCTCTAATTTTTTTCTCCGCGAAAGCAAATATATGGGGTTGGAGTTGCAGTCAGTGGACGTCCAGGGGGCCCACGAGGCAGGGGGCGCGCTCTAGGGGAGGGGGCACGCCCCCACCCTCGTGGACAGGGTGTGGGCCCCCTGACGCTGATTCTTTCGCCAGTATTTTTTATTTATTATGAAAAGTTGCTCCGTGGATTTTCAGGTCATTCCAAGAACTTTTATTTCTGCACAAAAATAACACCATGACAGTTATGCTGAAAACAACGTTAGTCCGGGTTAGTTCCATTCAAATCATGCAAGTTAGAGTCCAAAACAAGGGCCAAAGTGTTTGGAAAAGTAGATACGATGGAGACGTATCAACTCCCCCAAGCTTAAACCTTTGCTTGTCCTCGAGCAATTTAGATGACAAACTGAAAGTGATAAAGAAAATTTTTTACAAACTCTGTTTGCTCTTGTTGTTGCAAATATGTAAAGCCAGCATTCAAGTTTTCAGCAAAGATTATGAACTAACCATATTCACAATAACACTTAGGTCCCATGTTTACTCATATCAATGCCATAATCAACTAGCGAGCAATAATTATAAAACTCGGATGACAACACTTTCTCAAAACAATCATAATATGATATAACAAGATGGTATCTCACTAGCCCTTTCTAAGACTGCAAAACATAAATGTAGAGCACCTTTAAAGGTCAAGGACTGACTAAACATTGTAATTCATGGTAAAATTGATCCAGTCATAGTCATACCCAATATAAATTAATAGTAATCCATGCAAATGATAGCGGTGCTCTCCAGCGGGTGCTTTTTAATAAGAGGGTGATGACTCAACATAAAAGTAAGTAGATAGGCCCTTTGTAGAGGGAAGCAGGGATTTGTAGAGGTGCCAGAGCTCGATTTTGAAATAGAGATGAATAACATTTTGAGCGGTATTCTTTCACTGTCAACATAACAACTATGAGATCTCGATATCTTCCATGCTACAGACATTATAGGCAGTTCCCAAACAGAATGGTAAAGTTTATACTCCCCCACCACCAACAAGCATCAATCCATGGCTTGCCCGAAACAACGGGTGCCTCCAACTAGCAACAATCCTGGGGGAGTTTTGTTTAATTATTTTGATTTGATTTGAGCATGAGACTGGGCATCCCGGTTACCAGGCATTTTCTCGTGAATGAGGAGAGGAGTCCACTCCTCTTGAGAATAACCCACCTAGCATGGAAGATACATACATCCCTAGTTGATACATGAGCTGCTCGAGCATACAGAACATAATTTCATTTGAAGGTTTGGAGTTTGGCACATACAAATTTACTTGGAACGACAGGTAGATACCGCATATAGGAAGGTATGGTGGACTCATATGGAATAACTTTGGGGTTTATGGAGTTTGGATGCACAAGCAGTATTCCCGCTTAGTACAGGTGAAGGCTAGCAAGAGACCGGGAATCGACCAACTAAGAGAGCGACAACAATCATGAACATGCATTAAAATTAATCAACACTGAGTGCAAGCATGAGTAGGATACAATCCACCATGAACATAAATATCGTGAAGGCTATGTTGATTTTGTTTCAACTACATGCGTGAACATGTGCCAAGTCAAGTCACTCGAATCATTCAAAGGAGGATACCACCCTATCATACCACATCACAACCATTTAATAGCATGTTGGCACGCAAGGTAAACCATTATAAGCTCCTAGCTAATTAAGCATGGCATAAGCAACTATAATCTCTAATTGTCATTGCGAACATGTTTATGCATAATAGGTTGAATCAGGAACGATGAACTAATAATATTTACAAAAACAAGAGAGGTCGAGTTCATACCAGTTTCTCTCATCTCAATCAGTCCATCATATATAGTCATTATTGCCTTTCACTTGTACGACCGAATGGTGTGTATAATAATAGTAGTGCACGTGCATTGGACTAAGCTGGAATCTGCAAGCATTCAATTCAAGGGAGAAGACAAGGTAATATGGGCTCATGGTTAAATCAACAATTATGCATATGAGAGCCACTAAACATTTCTATTATAGTCTTCTCCTCTCGACCCTCAAAGGAAAGAAAAGAAATAAAACTATTTACACGGGAAAGCTCCCAACAAGCAAAAGAAGAACGAGAAATCCTTTTGTGTTTTCTTCTAATTACTACTACAAGCGTGGAAAGTAAACTAACTAATTTTTTTTGGTTTTTCTTAAGGTTTATCAAACACACAAGAAGAAAGCTAGAAAAATAAATTAAACTAGCTTGGATAGTACAATGAAAAAGTATGAGCACCGACAACTAATGAGTGTGTGTGAACATGAATGTAATGTCAGTGAGAAATGCGTACTCCCCCAAGCTTAGGCTTTTGGCCTAAGTTGGTTTATGGCCATGGGTAGCCTGGCTGATATACAAGTTGTAACTGGTGTCGTACTGAGATACAACAACCATTGCCTCCTAGGCTCCAGCATGGCGGCAAGCTACCTCTGTCCTTCTCTCGTACTCGTTTGCCTCCTCCCTGGTGATAACATATCTTCCTTTTGCCTGATAATCAAAAAGGGCAGGAGCAGGGAGAGTAATATGGACAGCGCGACGTTTGTCAAAGATTAGTCGATACTGGAGGAATTGTTCATTCCTCTCAAGAAAATGATGATTAACCATGGCATTATAATCTAAATAAGCGGGAGGCAACTCCCTACCATTTTCGTGTGCAGGTATGACAAGATAATTAGCCACACGGGTCGCATAAATCCCTCCAAACAAGTCTCCAACTAAACCATTATTATGCAACCTACGTGCAACAATTGACCCCAAGTTGTATTGTTTATCACCTAATACAGCACTCTTGAGAACACAAAGATCAGGAACACACATGTGACATGCTTCATCTTTACCGTTAATGCATCTACCAATAAAGAGAGCAAAATAATGTATAGCAGGAAAGTGAATGCTCCCTATGGTAGATTGTGCTATTTCTCTAGATTCTCCCACAATGATACTAGCGAGAAAATCTTTATATTCAGATTTACGAGGTTCATTAACACTACCCCACTGAGGGAGTTTACAAGCAGTAGTGAAATCTTCTAGGTCCATGGTATATGATTTATCATAAATATCAAACAGGACAGTTGGAGAATTACGCGAAGATGTAAATTTATCCTTCTCACGAATGAATCAGTCAAATAGTAGTACCGAGGACACTTATCTTGCATGAAGTCCTCAAAATTAGCATTACACACATATGCATCAAATTCATCCTTGATGCCTGCTTTGACCATAAACTCCTCCGACGGCCATTCACAAGGCCGCACGTCAGCTTCCCTCGGTGGTTCGTCGTCTTGCTCACGTATTGCGAGCCTGGGTCCTTTCTTCCTTGAAGAACCACCTTGGTACATTTTCCTCGACATATTTATCCCTCAAAGAACAATCCCCAAAGCAGTTTTGTGAATGGATCTTTGAGCAAGGAGATCGAAATGGGCAGCAAAGTGAGCTAGATCTCGTGCTTGAGCTGGATGGTGATTTTTTGGGAGGAATATGAAGTGTGTGGGTGCAGGAATAAGTGGAGGGGGGCCACCATGGGCCCACGAGGTAGGGGGAACGCTCTGTAGGGGTGGGCGCGCCTTGGACCCTCATGGCCAGGTGCCAGCTCCCCCTGCTGTGTTCTCAGTGCCATATATTCTCAAATATTCCAGAAAAAATCATATTAAGTTTGAGGGCATTTGGAGAACTTTTATTTTTGGGGTATTTTTAATTGCATGGATAATTCAGGAAACAGACAGAAAATACTATTTTTTACTTTATTTAAACTAAATAACAGAAAGTAAAAAGAGGGTACAGAAGGTTGTGCCTTCTAACTTCATCCATCTCATGCTCATCAAAAGGAAACCACTAACAAGGTTGATCAAGTCTTGTTAACAAAATCATTCCGAATAACATGGAACCGGAGAAATTTCGAATAACACTAGGTTATACCTCAACGGGGATATGAACATCCCCAATAATAAGAATATCATATTTCTTCTTGATAGTAGGAAGAGGAAATTCAAAACCTCCAATAATAATAGTTGGAATTTTTCCAATAGAATTGATGCTATGAACTTGAGGCTGTTTCCTTGGAAAGTGTACCATATGCTCATTACCATTAACATGAAAAGTGACATTTCCTTTGTTGCAATCAATAACAGCCACTATAGTATTCAAAAAGGGTCTACCAAGGATAATCGACATACTATCGTCCTCGGGAATATCAAGAATAACAAAGTCCGTTAAAATAGTAACGTTTGCAACCACAACAGGCACATCCTCACAAATACCGACAGGTATAGCAGTTTATTTATCAGCCATTTACAAAGATATTTCAGTAGGTGTCAACTTATTCAATTCAAGTCTACGATATAAAGAGAGAGGCATAACACTAACACCGGCTCCAAGATCACATAAAGCAGTTTTAACATAGTTTCTTTTAATGGAGCATGGTATAGTTGGTACTCCCGGATCTCCTAGTTTCGTAGGTATTCCACCTTTAAAAGTGTAATTAGCAAGCATGGTGGAAATTGCAGCTTCCGGTATCTTTCTTTTATTTGTGATAATATCTTTCATGTATTTAGCATAAGGATTCACTTTAAGCATATCAGTTAAGCGCATATGTGAGAAGATAGGTCTAATCATTTCAGCAAAGCGCTCAAAATCCTCATCATCCTTTTTCTTGGATGGCTTAGGAGGAAAAGGCATGGGTTTCTGAATCCATGGTTCTCTTTCTTTACCGTGCTTCCTAGCAACAGAGTATCTCTTATCATAACGTTGATTCTTTGATTGTGGGTTATCAAGATCAATAGCAGGTTCAATCTCTACGTCATTATTATTGCTAGGTTGAGCATCAACATGAACATTATCATTAACATTATCACTAGGTTCATGTTCATCACCAGATTGTGTTTCAGCATCAGAAATAGAGATATCATTGGGATTCTCACGTGTGTCTACAACAGGTTCACTAGAAGCATGCAAAGTCCTATCATTTTTCTTTTTCTTCTTTTTAGAAGGACTAGGTGCATCTACATTATTTCCCTGAGAATCGTGCTCAATTCTCTTAGGGTGGCTTTCAGGATACAAAGGTTCCTGAGTCATTTTACCAGTTCTAGTAGCCACTCTAACAACAAAATCATGTTTATTATTTAATTCATCGAGCAAATCATTTTGAGCTTTAAGTACTTGTTCTGCTTGAGTGGTAACCATAGAAGCATATTTACTAATGATTTTAAGTTCACATTTAACTCTAGCCATATAATCACTCAAGCATCCAATCATGTAAGCATTACTCTTTAATTCTCTACCAACATAAGCATTGAAGTTTTCTTGTCTAGCCATAAAGTCATCAAATTCATCTAAGCATTGGCTAGCAAACTTAGTAGACGGGATTTCAACTTTATCATATGTATAGAGAGAATTTACCTTTACTACTTGTGTCGGGTTATCAAGACCATGTGTTTCTTCAATAGTTGGTATATCAAGACCATGTATTTCTTCAACAGGAGGTAAATTCTTAACATCTTCGGCTTTTGTCGTGCGGTTCTGCGGGGCACGAGCACCTATGGGGCAGGGGGCCCCTTCTAGTCCGGCAAGGGAGCGGAGGGCGCACGAGAGCAGATCGAGGTCGAGCGCGCGGGGGAAATGGGCGATTTTTACCCAGCTTCGGAGCTCTCCGGAGAGATAAAACTCCTACTGCTGCTTTGTGTTTGTATTTGTTCTTGCTCGAGAGCGCGAGCGTGTGGTGGTGTTGGATGTGTCGAATGAACCAAACCCCTTCTACGTGCGCATGGGCCTCCCTTTTATAGTCTAAGGGGGTCACCGACAGGTGGCAACGCAGAAAGAGGGGGTAAAAGAGTAAAAACGCAGGTTGGTACAACAGTGTCCAACAGTGTCCCCTACCTAACTCTGACGGCGGGGGACAAGGGCATTTAATGCCCGTCTGGTCGCCCCAACAGTGTGAGGAAACGACCGTTAGGGGCGCCACCGATCGCCACGATGGCCTCCTTGTCAGCTCCACTTGCCACCTCGCTCTGCATATTGCATAGCGCCGCCACGCGTGCTCTGGGATGCCCCAGGGTGACACGTCGCTGGATCTTGTTGGAGCTTGGGTGCAGGGTGGCAGCCTTGCCGCTGCAAGCGCCTTGCATGACCCTTCTCTTGTCGCGCCGGCAAGCTTGCCGGTCGCCGGGCCTTGCTGGGACGCGCGGGGCGTCGTGGCAAGTCTTCTGGAAGTGCCTTGGTTGGCCTTCCCGGCAAGCTCCTCTTGCCGGGGTCTTTGTCCTTCCCGGCAAGCTCCTCTTGCCGGGGCCTTGTCTACTTGGTTGACACTTTGTTCTTGAATGGCAGTAAATGGAAACGACGGAGGGTCTTGGCGGACGCATGGCGAGCCTTGCCACGGGGTGCTGCGATTGCCCGTGCACAAGTTCGGGGTACTAAGGTACCCCTACTTTAGTACACCGACAGGAGCCCCCGGGCCTGGGCCATACACGGTGCCGAGCGCTGTTGGGCCAGGCCCAAAACAGTGCACGGGCACGCGCGGCCTGGGTCCGCACACAATCGGACTCCGTTTCCACCGCGTCCTCTCGCAACGGCACGCGTCGATTGCGATGTCGTGGGAGAGAACGTGGTCAATACTTAACTCCAGGAAATTCGTAACGTTCGCATCCCCTGTTTATAAGCAGAGGAAGCGGGGCTGTTCCCCCACTTTCGCCACTTGCAGTTCCTTCCTCCAAAAGCTCCGCCGCTCCCCTCCACTTCCCGAGTCAAAAGAGAGCAGCGCTCCGCCGCCCATCGCCGCCGTCGCCGCCGTCGCCTTCGCCTTCCCCCACTGCTTCCGCCATGGCTCCGAAGACCGAAGGCTGCGAAGGCTACGAAGGCTTCGAAGGCTGCGAAGTCGGCCAAGGCGCTGGAGCTCGAGGCGCTGCGCAAGAAGCATGTGCTTTTCCTCCTTGAACTCACCCCGGAGGCGCTGCGGGCGGAGTTCTACCTTTTCTGGTCGACGGAGACGCGGGCGCATCCGCGCACGCCGGTGCTTTCCGCTGAGGCTTCCAAATCGAAAAAGTGCCCCAGAGGGTACTACTTCTTCCCTGTGTTCTTCTATTGCGGGCTCTGCCCACCTTTTTCCGATTTTCTTTGCGACATCATGAACACCTACGGGGTTCATCTTCTTGATTTCACCCCCAACGCCATTCTGACAATGGCGGTTTTCGCACACCTCTGCGAGAACTTTGTTGGCATCCTCCCCAATGTTGCTCTTTTCCGTCATTATTTCTCCCCTCGGGCCGAGAAAGGGGAACCACTGGCCGGCGGAATCGCCTGGACCTCCCGGATGGGCATGAAGGAGGTGTACTTGACGGGCGAGCTCCGCAGCAAGTGGGACGAGTGGAGGGCGGAGTGGTGCTGGATCTGTGATGCCAATCCGCCGCCATTCACCCAGCTGCGCCAGACCCGGGTGGTGCGTGGCAGCGACTGGAGCGCTCTGTCGCCAGATGACGCCAAGCTGACGATCGCCACCACCCGAATCCTCCGGCTCAGGCATGCCGGACTCACAACAGGGGCAGTTGGCGCGGATTTCCTTCGCCGTCGACGCTTCCCCGCAAAGAGGGGAGGCCCGCCTGGCTGTTTGGCGGCCCGGCGGATATCATGAGGCTGCGTCCAGGGCTCAACTTCAACTTCACGGTTCTGGAGCTTGACGCGATGCTGAGGGAGATGTTCAAGCATGACGCCAACCATCCAGAGTGGTTCAAGTTGCCGCAGGGCGTCGTCCCCTTGTGCAACAACTCGGTAGCGATAGCATCTGCGCAATGATGCCAGATTGCGACTCGCACGGGATAAGTGCAAATTGGATAGAGCCCGACGCCGAGGTCGTGCAGCAATTCTTCGATAACATGGCGGAGGTGGCCGGCAACTCCGACGAGCATAAGCTCCTTACCCGCGCCACAACGGCCAACGAGCTGGCGTGCATTGCTAGTCGGGCTGAAGAGGCAGCGGCAGCCGCTGCCGCGGGCGAGTTTGGCTTCATGCTGGCGGAGGCGGATGCAGCTGAGGCGGCAAGCCTTGCCGCCCGGGAAGATCTTGCCGGAGAAGTCGATGGTGAAGGGGAGGCCGAGGTCGAAGCGAGCGAGCCCGTCGAGGGCGCGAGCGGCCAGCCGTCTTCGAGCAACTTGCCGCAGGCGGAGCCCCCAGAGCAGCCCCAATTCCGACCGAGAAGGCATCTCCGTCGAGTTGGAGAGCTGGCAGAGGAGCAGGCCGACCAGCAGCCGCGGCGCCGTGGGACACGCTCCACCGCGGCAAGTACCGTTGCCGCGGGAGGGTCCCAGGCCGCGCCGGCAACTGAGGCGGGGTCTTCCCGGGCCGCCACGCCTGATCCTGCCGTAGCCCTCGGCAAGTGCCGGAGGGAGCCTACTCCTCCGCCACGCCGCGCCGAGAGGGTAACGGAGTTCAACCTCTCCGCGCTGAGCTCCGATGATGATGAAGAGGAGGAGGAGGAGGAGGAGGAGTAAGGCTTTCTTCTTACTGTACTCGTCTTTCTTTGATCTTTGTTATTGTTTGCCTTGTATCTAATCTGCTTCTCTCTAAATCCCTGTTCTGTTTCAGGGCTTTGGCGGAGAGGGCGGCGAAGAGGGCCAAGGTCCCCGTGGTTAGCATCGAGGACGATCCTGCTGTGGCGGCAGAAGATACGTCCGAGACCACCTTGACGGACCCGGTCCCTTCTCCTCGCAGCGGCCCCCAGCACAACCCACAGCATAAGTGTATTGGTTTGCTTCCTGTTGTGGGGCGCGCATGGGTGCTTCTTCTTTTGCTAACATCTTGATTGTTGACTCATTTGTATATAGGAGCAGAACAGGCCCACCAGGAGCAACCGGAGGCCGACCCGGAGGTGTCGTTGACTTCGACTACGCCACCAAGGGCTGATTCCCCGATATGGGAGCACTCTCCGGCAAGGAAGGGATCTCCGGCAAGGGGCGGAACCAGTGAGCCCCCAGTGGTGGAGCCCATGATCACAGAGCCCAGCACAGGTGACCCTCCTTGTCGGAAACTTTCCCTTGGGTTCTGCTGATCTTCTTTTTCTTCCTTTTGGATATTTGATTGACTTTTCCTTCTTCTTCCTGTCTTCAGATCCCCCTCTTGGGGACCTGATGGAAACTGAGGCCACCGGCGAGGAGGGCGCACGCGGCAACACTGAGGACGTCGCCGCAGATGAGGAAGAGGCCGGCGCTGATGAGCACGCCGACGAGGAAGCTGCCAAGACTGCTGGTGCAGGAGCCGGCGAGGGATCCGGCGGTCGTACTGACGACCCGGAGGACGCAGGAGCGCAAGGCGCTGCACCAACCGCCGACCCTTCCGCCGCTAACGCGGCGTCGGGCTCTGGGGAGCCCCAACCAGGCGCTTATTTGAAGGCCGGCGAGGGCGTGTACATCAAGCTTCCCTGGGCGTCGAGCTCCAGGGCGCCGGTCGAAAGAGAGGAGCTTGATGGGGAAGTACTTGCTTCTGCCGGGCTGGCAGTGGTTGACGCGCCCGGCAGCAGCAGTGGCGAGTCGGAAGAGGAGCAGTTGCTCCGGAAGCTGGTGTCACTCTACCGTGCCCGGCAAGCGAAGCTTGAGTCCCGGGAAGCGCTTGTCGCGCAGGCGGGAGTTGACATAGAGAAACATGCGCAAGAGCTCCGGAACCGCAACCAGGAGGCCCTCCGATCCATTGCAGAGGAGAGGGCGCAGCTCGGCGAGGCAAAGGAGGCGTTCATCCTGGAGAAGGCTGAAGCCGAGGAGCAGCAGAGGCTCGCCGCCGAGGAGATGTCCAGGCGGGAAGGTGAGCTGACACAGAAGAAAGCCAGTCTGGACAGTCATGAGGAGGAGCTCAAGGCACGAGAGCAGTCGCTTGGCGGGACGCTCAAGGAGGCAAAGGACGCAGCCGCGGCCGCCGAGGCCGCCAAGAAGGATTTAGAGGAGAGGGTGGCGCGGCTGGAGGCGGATATGGGGAAGAAGAATGAAGAGCTTGCCGCACTCCAGCGCGAGCGCGAGAAGGATGCACTTGCCCATGGCGATCTGCAAGCTCAACTTGCCGAAAAAATCAAGGAGCTGAACGCTGCCAAGGACTCAAGCGCTGATCTGGAGCTGAAGTTGGCCACCTTGGCGGGGACGCTGGACGCCGCCAAGAAGCGGGAGGATGACTTGAGGAAGGAGCTCAAGGGCAACGAGGAGCTGCTGACGAGGGCCACTGAGACCCAGAACACCTTCAAGACCACGGTGGAGCTCTGGACGGAGGGCCTCGTCAACATTGCCGCGTCCATCGACGAGGAGTTGGCGGAGCTAGACTTGGTGGGCTTCGGGTATTCTACCGAGGAGAACCTCCAGCCCAGCGCCAAGCTCACGCTTTTCTTCAAGGATGTGGTGATGGCTCTCCAGCAGCTCCGGGAAAGGATCCCGAAGCAGCTGGCCAACGAGTCGCGCGCGATCTGCACCAAGGTCCTGGAGAAGGTGTTGGTGAAGATACTTTTCCGCAACCCGAGTGTCGACCTCACCTGTGTCACCAAGAAGCTGCCGGCAGGTGCCGATCTTGAAGAGCTCAAAGCCATCATCGCACCCATCATGGACAAGATCAACGAAGTTAGGAGGGTTGACGGCGAGCGTGTGGATTAGGCCGCCCTTCTTCTCCCTTTTTCCTGCCGCTGCATTTTCAGTTATGAGAACAATCTAGTCCGTGCCACAATAAGTCATTCTTGTAATATAACTTTATTCTGGGTACTGTCTGCTATGTTACTTCCTTTACTTGATTCCACGTCTTGTATGTTTTTACCCTACGCGTTTAGGAACTTGCCGGCGCTAACACGCGGGCTGAGTGCGGAACATCAGCAGCCTGCTGGCGGTGTTGCTTCCGGCAAGAAAACCTTGTCGGGGTCAGTTGCAGCTCACTTTCATTGTTGAGCGGACTCGAAACAAAGCAAGGGCGCAACTTAGCCACGAGTTGGTTCCTCCGCGCACAGGTTTTCCATACAAGGCACGGTCGTTCGAGGAATGTAACTTAAAAATTTAAAACTGACTATGCTCAAATTTTGGCAACTTAGCTTTTCTGTCGTCTGCGTCCCGGCAAGGTTTGATTCCCTTGAACGATGCCTGGTCCATACCTTTATCTTCCCTTCCCTCCCCGGTGAACTTGTGGGCGGAGGAATCTTCTTTTTTGAGAAGAAAGAAGAGAAAATAATGATATGGAACCTTAAGGTTCGCTATTGCTTACCGGGGGTGAGTGCTGCACAAAGTGTCATTTATAGATGCAAAAGAAAGGAAGATGCATTAAATTTGACAAGATGTGCGAGGCACATTAACTTTATTTACGCACGGGAGCTGCGCCCGGCTTTGTACAAAGGGTTACATGCGACAGCGGCAAGGCTTGTACAAAAGGTGGTTGCCGGAATGGGTCCGGCAACCGCGCCTTATGGGTAAAACTTGCGAAGATGCTCTATGTTCCAGGAGTTGCTCACCGGAATGCCATCTTCGGTCTCAAGGCGGACAGCGCCGGGCCTAGTGACTCGTTTCACTTGATAAGGGCCTTCCCACTTCGGCGTCAACTTGTTTGAATTCTTGGCGGATTGAACACGCCGAAGAACAAGGCCGCCTTCCTCGAAGCTTCTGGCATTAACTTTGCGGCTATGATAGCGGCGCCAAGCTTGCTGATAGCGAGCAGCTCGCAAAGACTCAAGGCGATCCTCCTCGAGGAGCAGCGCGTCATCTTGCCGCAGCTGCTCTTGCTCAAGCTCATCATAAGCGAGCACTCGCGGCGACCCGTATACGAGTTCCGTGGGGAGAACTGCCTCTGCTCCATAGACAAGAGCAAATGGTGTCTGGCCGGTGGCTCGATTTGGCGTCGTCTGATCGATTAAAGAACCACGGCGGCTGCTCGATCCAATTCCTTCCGCGACTTGTGCAGCTCGCCGAAAGTTCGGTCTTGAGCTCGCGCAACACTTCAGCGTTTGCCCTCTCTGCTTGACCGTTGCTTCTCGGGTGAGCAACAGAAGCGAAGAAGATCTTGGTGCCAAGATCTTGGACGTAATGCGTGAAGGTGCGGCTCATGAATTGCGTGCGTTGTCGGTGATGATCCTGTTAGGGACCCCAAACGACAAACAATTGACCAAGAACTTGATCGCCGATCAGGTCTTGTCACCTTCCTCACCGGTTCCACTTCAGGCCACTTTGTGAACTTGTCGATTGCAACGTACAAGTACTCAAAGCCCCCGACGGCTCGGGGAAAGGGGCCGAGGATGTCGAGCCCCCAGACCGAAAATGGCCAGGATAAAGGGATTGTCTGGAGAGCTTGAGCTGGTTGATGAATCTGTTTGGAATGGAACTGCCACGCTTCACACTTGGTTACTTGTGCAGTTGCATCCTGGAGGGTTGTTGGCCAGAAGAAGCCTTGCCGGAAAGCCTTGCCGGCAAGTGCTCTTGCGCCAATGTGGTGGCCACATATGCCTCCATGTATCTCCGCCAATAGCTCTTGTCCTTCTTCCCGGGAAATGCACTTCAATTTCACTCCGTTGAATCTTCTTCTGTATAGTATGTCATCGACAAACTGGTACATACTCGATTGCCGGGCTACTTTCTCCGCTGCTTCTTGCTCCTCGGGAAGTTCTCCTGTCTGAAGGAAATGGACGATCTGCTGTGCCCATGCCGGAGCTCGTGGCTCGACGACAAGGACTAAAGGCGCAAATGCTGCTGCAGGAACGTCTGCTTCGACGGCAAGGATCAGGGATCCTGCCAGAGTGTGATGCTCCCCGGCAAGCGTGTCGTGACACAGCTCGTCGGGAGCGTCTGCTTCAACGAAACAAGCCCTAGGGCTTGTCGGAGCAGACTGCTCCTCAACACTTTCTCTTCAGTGGAAAGCGAGTGACAACCGTGATCTCATGTGCTTGAAAGTAATGGCGCAGCTTCCTTGAGGCCATGAGTAGGCCGAAAAGCAACTTCTGCACACCAGAGTACCTTGATCCTGGGAACCTTCTTGGCGGCGGCTCCGGGGAGCTCTGCCGGAAAGTGGTCGCCGGCAGGCAACTTTCTCTTCTTGCTCTGTCCGGTTGATGGTGTGACGGATGGCTGAGTCAGCTTGAGCACAAAAATCCCTGGTTCCACAGGCAATTTGAGTGCGGCACATTTTGACAGGCCATCTGCAATGTCATTCTGAGCTCTTGGAACATGTTCCATTTGCAGGCCATCAAAATGGTCCTCTAGCTTCCTCACTTCATCAATGTATGCTTCCATCAACGGACTCTGGTAATCTTTGTTGACTTGGCGGACGACAAGCTGTGAGTCACCCCTGACAATAAGTTTCTTAATCCCAAGCTCTGCTGCTATCCTGAGTCCGGCAAGCAAGCCTTCATACTCCGCAGTATTATTTGTTGCTTGCTCCTTGGGAAAGTGCATTTGGACCACATACTTGAGGTGCTCTCCGGTGGGGCGACAAGTAGTACGCCCAAGACCGGGCGCTTTGCAGCGAGAAGGCACCATCAAAGTACATGATCCATTCTTTGCTAACTTCCTTGACGGGATGCTCTTCTCCGAGTTTCTTCATCCGTGTTGGCGCCCATTCTGCTATAAATTCTGCCAAAGCCCGGCTCTGAATAGTTGAAGTACTTTCAAACTTGAGGCCAAAGCTCGACAATTCCCGGTGCCCACTCGACAATCCTGCCTCGTGGCTTCGGATTCTCGCAAGATCCTCTTCATTGAAAGCGAGTGACAACCGTGATCTCATGTGCTTGAAAGTAATGGCGCGGCTTCCTTGAGGCCATGAGTAGGCCGAAGCAACTTCGCGACACCGAGTACCTTGATCTAGCCCCCTGCAAATGGGAACTGACAAAGTAAACTGGGCACTGCACTTTCTTCTTCTTTTTCTTCCGCAAGCTGACCGATCTATCCTTGGGGAGCCGAACTTGCGGATCGGGCTTGCTGTGCCGAGCTTGTCGGAGTAGCCCTCGCTTGTCGCTGGACTCGCTTGCCGTGGCGCCGACTCATCATCGCCTCCCTCTTCGCCACTAACGCAGCACTAGCCACTTGATTGGTTGCCGCCCAGATCTGCAGCAACTTCTCTTGTGGCTTAGGTGCGACAAGTGTTGGAGTAGAGGACAGGTATCTCTTCAAGTCCTGCAGCGCAGCCTCCGCTACCGGAGTCCATTTCATTGGACCTGACTTTTTCAAAATCTTGAAAAATGGCAGGGCGCGCTCAGCAGACTTAGAGATGAACCTACTGAGAGCAGCGATGCAGCCGGCAAGCTTTCGCACGTCCTTGACTCGCTTTGGTGCTTCAATTTGCTCAATGGCCTTAATCTTGTCGGGATTGGCTTCAATCCCCCTCTGAGACACAAAGAACCCGAGAAGCTTGCCGGAAGGAACTCCGAACACACACTTCTCGGGGTTCAACTTGAGATTGACCTTGCGCAAATTTGCAAAAGACTCATCCAAATCTTGGATCAGAGTCTCTTTGTCCTTGCTCTTGACCACTATGTCATCCATGTAAGCTTCTACATTTACGTGCATTTGTGGCTCAAAAGCATGGCTGACTACTCTTGCAAATGTTGAACCAGCATTCTTTAGTCCGAAGGCATCCGCACGAAGCGAAGACGCGCCACATGGAGTAATGAATGCGGTTTTCTCTTCATCCTCTTCTGCCATGAAGATCTGATGATATCCTGAGTATGCATCAAGGAATGAAAGCAGATCGCATCCTGCTGTGGAGTCGACAATCTGGTCAATGCGCGGCAAGGGAAATGGATCCTTGGGACAAGCTTTATTGACATCAGTGAAGTCAATACAAAGCCTCCACTTCCCGTTTGCCTTGCGCACGACCACTGGATTGGCTAACCACGTCGGATGGAGCACTCCTCGGACCAGGCCTGCTGCTTCCAACTTCTTGATCTCTTCTGCAATGAACTCTTGTCTCTCCACCACTTGTTTTTTGACTCTCTGCTTGACGGGCCGCGCGTGAGGGCAGACGGCAAGGTGGTGCTCAATTACTTCCCTGGGAACACCGGGGATGTCAGATGGTTGCCATGCAAACACATCAACATTCGCCCGCAGGAAAGCAACGAGCGCGCTTTCCTATTTAGGATCAAGCGTGGCATCGATGGTGAAGGTACCACCGTGCCGTCCTCCTTGGCGCCACTTTCTTAGTCTACGGTGAAGCTACCTTTGCCTTCTTGCACTTGCCGGTCGAGCTCGATGGTGCGTCCTCGACGATGGCGCAGCACCAAGAGGTGCGCTTGCGGAGTGGGCATCGAGCTACTCTTGCCGGACTTGGCCTTCTCCTTCCCTCGGGAGCTTGGCGGCAAGTGGTTGGCGCCCGCTGCGCTGCTGCTTCCCGGTAGATCTTGTCGGTGCAGATAAGTGCATCCTTCTTGTCGCCTTGGACAGAAATGACACCTATCGGACCAGGCATCTTGAGCACGTTGTAAGCGTAGTGAGAGGCTGCCATGAATTTGGCAAGCGCTGGTCGGCCGAGTATCCCATTGTAGGGCAATGGGAAGTCGGCGACGTCAAATGTGACCCTCTCTGTCCTGAAATTCAGCTCGCTGCCAAAGGTCACTGGCGGTGTGATCTTCCCCTTTGGCTTGCTCCTTCCCGGATTTATCCCCTGAAAGGTACCAGTTACTTCGAGCTCGCTGTCGGGGATCTGGAGCTTCTTGAGCACCGCTGAAGAGATCAGATTCAGGCCGGCCCCGCCGTCAACCAACATCTTCATGACCTTGAGGTTGCGGATTGTTGGCAAGACCAACATCGGCAAGCACCCGACCGCAGTGATGCGATCAGGGTGATCCTCAACATCGAAGATGATGGGCGTGCTGGACCACTTCAGGGGCTTGCGCGATTCAACGGACGGTTCTGCTGCGCTCACCTCTCGCGCCCACTGCTTGAGTTGGCGGTGCGAGGTGTGCAGAGAGGCACCGCCGTCGATGCACAACACCTCCGTTGCCTTCTGAAACTCTTGGTCATCAATCTCATCCTCATCCATCTCATCATCCTCATCTTCTTCTTCGTCCTTGTCGCGGCCCCGGGGAGGTCTGTCACCTTGCCGCTGCTTGGGTTTGCCGTGGCACCCTCCCCGGGCGGGAAGCTTCTTGCCGGATCCCCCGCCACCTTTCTGGGCCTTCTCCTTGTCGCGGCACTCGTACTCAGCTTTCTGTAGCTCCGCCATCCGCTCAACTTTCTTGCAGGCTTGGAGGTCATGGCCCTTGGTGCGATGGATCTTGCAATATTGCTTGCCGGAGCCATCCTGCTTGTCGGCGGCCACCACAGCCTCGCCGGACTCACTAGCTTTGGCCTTGTCTGAGCCGCCTCCGTCGCCGGAATGCTCGACAACTAGCACATCCTTAGCCTTTCTTTTTCTGTTGTTCCGCCTCCGGTTCTTCCTTGCCGGGGCGACATCCTCACTGTCCGATCCTTCGCTCCCGCAATCTCCGGGATTTTCCTCCCCTCCTCAGCCCGTGCACACTTGTCGGCGAGCATACAGCTCGCTGACATCTCTAATCTTGCACATCGCCATCTCCTCCCTCATCCTATGGTTACGCACGTTCTGATGGAACGCGCTGATAACTTCTGGCGGGGTTGACGTCGGGGATGTTGCGCTGCACTTGGCTGAATCTCTGTATGTACTTGCGCAGGGTTCTCCTCCATACGGGCGAGCAAGTGAAGGTCGCTCTCTGGCCATGAGGCTTGTGGTCGCTGTGAAGGCGCCGACAAAGTGATGGCACAGTCCGCCCGAAGAAATGGAGTTCTCCGGCAAGTGCATGAGCCAAGATCGGCGTTAGGCTTGAGCACCAGCGGAAGTAGTTGGCGAGATCTTCTCGTCGCGCCCTCCGCAGCCTCGCACCGCGATGGTGTAGATCTTTGAGGAACTCCGACGGATGTATCCTGCCATCGTACTTCGGCACGTCGGGCTTGAAGTTCTTGGTCTTGAGCCATTGGACTTGCCGCAGCTCACGGGTGAACGCAGGTAACCTGCCGATCGACAAGTCGCTGGTTCCCCGGCGCATGCATATCGACAGTGGGCCCAATGGCGCTGGTCGATTGACGTCGCGCTTCCCTTCGCGCTCGATCGCGAGTACGAGCATCTTCGTGTCGTCGTTCTTGGAGAGCGTGGCGTTGATCGCGGCGGGTCCGCATGGTCCGACGACGCGGTGGAGTCGGCGTCAAGGTTGGCCCGACGAGCCGGCGACCTCGGCCTTCGGGGTGGGGAGTGCGTTGTAGTGGCACCCCCAGCGGTCTTGTCGGCGTCGGCTTGCGCCGGGCGCTTTGCCGGGCTTCGCGCGCTTCGGTTGCGGGGCTTATCGCCGTTAAGCGGTTGATGAGGCTATAAATGGTCATCCTCCGATCGTCAATCTTGTGTGGCGCCGAGGGTAATCTAGAAGCGGTGGGCTCGGGCCAGCGCTTCCTCTGCAATCTTGGGTGGTGGTGGCGACGAGCGGCGCGAGGAGTGGGATGTGCTCGGACTCCCAACTGGATTGGAAGGAGCAACACCCCGTCCGGGCGACCGTACCTCACTTCGCGCCAGCATGCTGGCGTGCATGCTGGTCTCGAGCGCCCCGCGACCCACCAGCTTGGCCTTGCTCAACGTGAGCGCGGTGCTAGAGCACCGGGCGTTGTCGACCTTGCACCTCCAGGAAGGGCGTGGTGTCTGCGCGGTCGCCGACGCTTATGGGCCTTGTTTTTGGACCCGGTGACGACGTGAGTCCCACCATCGGCGCCCGCTCCTCCGCGGCGTCCACTCCACCGCCCGTTTGCTCTGCGGTGGTGGTAGAATCGATGTAGACGGAGCGCCACCTCCAAGGCTTCTTCTTTGGTCGCATGTTGATGAAGGCATTGATGTAGCGCTTGAGATCGGATCGGATGCTCACGACCTCGACGCCCCTACCGGGCGCGCCAAAGATGTCGTCTTGATTACGGGGGGCACGAGCACCTATGGGGCGGGGCCCTTCCATCCGGCAAGGAGCAGAGGGCGCACATAGAGCAGATCGAGGTCGGCTGGGGAAGCGGGCGCTTTTACCCAGCCGGAGCTCTCGGAGAGATAAAACTCCTCTCGCTGCTTTGTGTTTGTATTTGTTCTTGCTCGAGAGCGCGAGCGTGTGGTGGTGTTGGATGTGTCGAATGAACCGAACCCCTTCTACGTGCGCATGGGCCTCCCTTTTATAGTCTAAGGGGGTCACCGACAGGTGGCAACGCAGAAAGAGGGGGTAAAAGAGTAAAAACGCAGGTTGGTACAACAGTGTCCCCTACCTAACTCTGACGGCGGGGGACAAGGGCATTTAATGCCCGTCTGGTGGCCCCAACAGTGTGAGGAAACGACCGTTAGGGGCGCCACCGATCGCCACGATGACCTCCTTGTCAGCTCCACTTGCCACCTCGCTCCGCATGGCTGCACAGCGCCTCACCACGTGCTCCTGGGATGCCCCTGGGGTGACACGTCGCTGGATGCGCTGGAGCTTGGGTGCAGGGTGGCAGCCTTGCCGCGGCCCTTCTCTTGTCGCGCCGGCAAGCTTGCCGGTCGCCGGGCCTTGCCGGGACGCGCGGGGCGTCGTGGATAGTCTTCTAGAAGCGCCTTGGTTGCCCTTCCCGGCAAGCTCCTCTTGCCGGGGTCTTTGTCCTTCCCGGCAAGCTCCTCTTGCCGGGGCCTTGTCTACTTGGTTGACACTTTGTTCTTGAATGGCAGTAAATGGAAACGAGGGAGGGTCTTGGCGGACGCCTGGCGAGCCTTGCCACGGGGTGCTGCGACTGCCCGTGCACAAGTTCGGGGTACTAAGGTACCCCTACTTTAGTACACCGACAACTTTAATACCTTATCTTTCATAGATTTCTTTGCCTCTTGCATATTTTCAGGACTGAGAAATAGAACACCCCTCTTCTTCAGAGTTGGTTTAGGAGTTGGCTTAGGAATTGGCTCAGGAAGAGTCCAATTATTTTCATTAGTCAACATATTATTCAATAGCAATTCAGCTTGATCGACTGTTCTTTCCCTGAAAACACAAACAACACAACTATCCAAGTGGTCCTTGGAAGCATTAGTTAGTGCATTATAAAAGATATCATGTATTTCATTTTTATTAAGAGGATGATCAGGCAAAGTATTAAGTAATCGGAGAAGCCTCCCCCAAGCTTGTGGGAGACTCTCTTCTTCAATTTGCTCAAAATTATATATTTCCCTTAAAGCAGCTTGTTTCTTATGAGCAGGGAAATATTTAGCAGAGAAGTAATAAATCATATCTTGGGGACTAGGCACACAACCAGGATCAAGAGAATTAAACCAAGTTTTAGCATCACCTTTTAATGAGAATGGAAATATCTTAAGGATATAATAGTAGCGCGATTTCTCATCATTAGTGAACAGGGTGGCTATATCATTTAACTTAGTAAGATGTGCCACAACAGTTTCAGATTCATTGCCATAAAAAGGATAAGATTCAACAAAGTAATTATCTCAGGATCGACAGAGGATTCATAATCCTTATCAGTAACAAAGATAGGTGAAGTAGCAAAAGCAGGGTCATATTTCATTCTAGCATTCAGAGATTTCTGTTTCAGTTTAGCTAATAACTTCTTAAGATCGGATCTATCATTGCAAGCAAGAATATATCTAGTAGTTTCTTCATCCATAACATAACCCTCAGGAACAACAGGTAATTCATATTTAGGGGGAGAACCTTCATCATCACTATCTTCAATAATTTCATTTTCGATAATTTCATTCTCTCTAACCCTAGCAAGTTGTTCATCAAGAAATTCACCTAATGGCATAGTAGTATCGAGCACAGAAGTAGTTTCATCATAAGTATCATGCATAGTAGAAGTGGCATCATCAATAACATGCGACATATCAGAATTAATAGCAGAAGCAGGTTTAGGTGTCGCAAGCTTACTCATAACAGAAGGGGAATCTAGTGCAGAGCTAGATGGCAGTTCCTTACCTCCTCTCGTAGTTGAGGGATAAATCTTAGTTCTTTCGTATTTCAAGTTCTTCATAGTGACTAGCAGATATAAATCCCAAGTGACTCAAAGAATAGAGCTATGCTCCCCGGCAACGGCGTCAGAAAATAGTCTTGATAACCCACAAGTATAGGGGATCGCAACAGTTTTCGAGGGTAGAGTATTCAACCCAAATTTATTGACTCGACACAAGGGGAGCCAAAGAATATTCTCAAGTATTAATAGTTGAGTTGTCAATTCAACCACACCTGGATAACTTAGTATCTGCAGCAAAATATTTAGTAGCAAAGTAGTATGGAAGTATCAGTAACAGTGGCAAAAGTAACAGTAGCAGTTTTGTAGTAATTGTAACAATAGCAACGGTAAAGTAAATAAGCAAAGCACAATATGTGAAAAGCTCATAGGCATTGGATCAGTGATGGATAATTATGTCGGATGCGATTCCTCATGTAATATTTATAACATAGGGTGACACAGAACTAGCTCCAATTCATCAATATAATGTAGGCATGTATTCCGAATATAGTCATACATGCTTATGGAAAAGAACTTGCATGACATCTTTTGTCCTACCCTCCCGTGGCAGCAGAGTCCTAATGGAAACTAAGGGATATTAAGGCCTCCTTTTAAAAGAGTATCGGACCAAAGCATTAGCACTTGGTGAATACATGAACTCCTCAAACTACGGTCATTACCGAGAAGTATCCCGATTATTGTCACTTCGGGGTTGTCGGATCATAACACATAATAGGTGACTATAGACTTGCAAGATTGGATCAAGAACTCACATATATTCATGAAAACATAATAGGTTCAGATCTGAAATCATGGCACTCGGGCCCTAGTGACAAGCATTAAGCATAGGAAAGTCATAGCAACATCAATCTCAGAACATAGTGGATATTAGGGATCAAACCCTAACAAAACTAAGTTGATTACATGGTAAATCTCATCCAACCCATCACCGTCCAGCTAGCCTATGATGGAATTACTCACGCACGGCGGTGAGCATCATGAAATTGGTGATGGAGGATGGTTGATGATGATGACGGCGACAAATCCCCCTCTCCGGAGCCCCGAACGGACTCCAGATCAGCCCCCTAGAGAGATTAGGGCTTGGCGGCGGCTCCGTATCGTAAAACGCGATGAAACTTTTTCTCTAATTTTTCTCTCCGCGAAAGCAAATATATGGAGTTGGAGTTGAGGTTGGTGGACGTCCAGGGGCCCATGAGGTAGGGGGCGCGCCCTAGGGGAGGGGCGCGCCCCCCACCCTCGTGGATAGGGTGTGGGCTCCCTGATGCTATTTCTTTCGCCAATATTTTTTATTTATTATGAAAAGTTGCTCCGTGGATTTTCAGGTCATTCCGAGAACTTTTATTTCTGCACAAAAATAACACCATGGCACTTCTGCTAAAAACAGCGTTAGTCCGGGTTAGTTCCATTCAAATCATGCAAGATAGAGTCCAAAACAAGGGCAAAAGTGTTTGGAAAAGTAGATACGACGGAGACGTATCAAGCCACCGTGGAGATGTCGCCCGCGGTGCCGGCTTCAAGGTAGCCGCTTCATGGGGGTGCGGGATGGAGCACCGCCGGCGCCGGGAGGTCGAGTTAAGTCGAAGGTGCGATGCGATGAGTGTACAACCTCTTTGGTGGCGCCGAGTAGGCCTCGGCTTCGTCCGAGGAGTCGGTGAGGATGCTGCGGTTCCAGTGGAGCAGGTTAAGGCGGCGCTGTGGGGATGGCGCAGCTGCGATCGACGAGGCGATCATCGGAGCAGCTCCTTGGAGGTGGAGGACGGGGCGGCTGAACGGGCGGGACAACGAGATGGATGATGGATCCTCATCTGGGGAGGTGGACGAGGGACGTCGAGCTGTTGCGGTGGACGACGTCGTCTGGGAAGAGGCTCCGGCTTGGCAGCAGTGCGGTGGCGGAGGGAGGAGGGTGGGGTTTCGCGGCTGGAGCATAGAGGTTATGGCGGCCTGATTTCGAATGGCGAAAAGGAGGCAATGGTAGGGGGTGAACCATGACTTAGGGACGTGCTTGTCCAAAATGTAGGGTGTGTTACAAAAGCACCCCCCACCAATTTGAACTAGCGGCCCTTTCGGCTCAGGCTTAGAAGGGGGATTTCGCATGTCAGGATTTGGCAGCTGGAGGGAGTTTTCGTGCGCGTTGTAATTTTGGGATAGCAAGGCGCGGGTTGTGAAGGCGCCTGTTTTGGGAGCACGATATCTAAATTTTCGGGATATAACAGGGCGCGGGTTGAATTTTAGGGACAAGTATAACGTGTAATATTGTACTTGTACGTACCAAATCAATTCGCACTTCCTTCAACCAAAAAGAAAACGAAAAAATAAAACTATTCACACCACACAAAGAGAGAGTCTTGCCCCGTTTTACTATACAAATGCTATTCAAATGTGGGGACCCCGACTCATAAGTCGAGATCACCAAATGCACGTGTACAGTGATCCCAGAGATTAATGCTCACTGAACACACATAAGCTGAATAACAAGAGTCTTACATCCATACATATTGTCTTACACAAATTATGACCATTATGGTCAAGTCTTACATTGATAAAGCCTTAAGGGCTGAACATCAAATGAAGCACAAGCAGCTGAAATCTTCGTCGATAAGTAGAACCCATGCCATCTGCCTTAACCCTACAGGCATTCTAGCTGGGAAACATCCCAGTTCGCATGTTCGTCTCCAAAGAACTCTTCTTCGAACTCTGGTTCTTCCATGCCTGGCCAATTAAATAACCAGTGGCAAGCCAATGAGTACTTTGAATGTACTCGCAAGCAACCCATGTTTTGGTTCAAGATACAACAATGCATGATATAGGTAAATTTTTGCAGGAAGCTAGTTTTGAGTGCAATGACATGTTCAAAAATTTGTAAGACATGCATCAAGAGAATTCAAGTAACCATGAGGACAGGTTACATATATCAACATAAATAGAGTGGGCACCAACCCAACTCAATCATGTCAAGTCCTTTGACTTGACCCAAGTAGATCTTCCCACTTATCCAAACACACACTGGTTTGTAAACATGTGGACGTAGCCCAAGAGCGGTTACCCAACTGTCCTTGACCGTGGACACGGCTATTCGAATAGTTTTACACTCCGCTGAGGTTGCACACTTTACCCACAAGATCCGGGGAACTTCCGTGTCATCCATGACCCGCGATACCTCAAGTACCCGGGGTAAGCACCCGATCACTACCTTTCCCTAGACGACACTAACATGGAGTCCACTCGATTGGTAGTAACCCCCGTGCCCAACATTTCACATCTTAAAATTGTGGAGCATCGCTCCCATATTCATCACATACTAGCACGGGGTACCAACGGTGTGTCCGATGCCCCATAAAAATGTTCTTGGCCGCCCTACCTGGCACGACCCCATCCCGAGAGAGAGCACCAACTCTCCCCCATCACTAGTAATGCGGGCTCCAAGCTATTATCGACCTAGGTAATCAATAATGCCCTTTCCCATATAAGGGTAGAGTGGTTGCGCATGTAAGGTTGGAATAACGGTCGCAACTTAAACCAATCCATTTTGAAAACAACACACACTTGCCTCGGTACACCACTTTGTCATCAAGTGGCTACCCAACTCATCATCTCCCCCGGGCATAAGTGGCACCCGATGGGGTTTTCGAAAAGTCTTTTGAAAATACTTTGTCTCCATCACCATGCATATTCCCGTCCCTTTTTGCGTAGCACTACTTTAGCATCCTATCTACTCCCACCATCATAACCCTCATAAGAAGGTAGGGTTATGCACAATGCAAGTATCAACGAGGAAGTACGGTGGCAAACCATCAAAGTGGATACCACCTCATCATGATTCCGATGCAACCACAATATGGTGCTATATGACATGCATAAAAAGGGTTTCATAGACATGGTCAAAGGGCTGCTTGCCTGGCTCAACAAAGTCTTCTAGGTCTTCAAAGTCTTCTGGTCCAACTCCTTCGTTAGCAACGCAATCTATCGTCGCAAAATAATAACAAGAAAAATAAGGCAATAATAAAACAAAAAACCAAAGTGCTCAGAAAAATGTCAACTCATTTTTGTTAAATACTAGGGTGAAAACTAAGAAGGGGAAAATTCCTAGTTTTGGATTTGGAGTAGCAGAATAGGATAAATGGATTTACAAATGTATACTTAAATGCTTAAAATCACATTTAAATATTTACAGTGAAAAAAGTTTGTTGGATTTGAATGAAAGCTACACCCTTAAATAGGTGGGATTTTTACAAGAATTTAGGAACTGGAATTATTTCATTTGGATAAATATTTTATCCTGTGGGATTTTTGGAAGGGTGACAGAAAAAGAAAAAGGAAAAAGGGCTCTGTGCCTGCTGGGCCAGAACAGCCGCATCGCAGCAGGCCCAGGCAGAGAGGCGGCCCAACAAGATCTTTGGTGCACGCTGTATGAGTTTAAACTCGACGGCGGGGCCCAAAGGCGTCGAGAGAGAGAGGGGTGATGGAGGGGAGAGGCTGACAGGCGGGGCCGGCCTGTCATCCCTAACCCCAAGTCTAGACGGCCGGCGAGCTCACCGGCGATGATGCAGGGCACGGCAAGGTCGGGCGAGGGCACGGCTGGGCTCAGCGTCGAGTCGCCGTTCGGGTGGAGGTGGTTGCAGTCGTCGGGGTAGCCTGGTTTGCCGGCGACGAGGTCATGCGGCGGAGGAGCTTCGGGCGTCGACGATTCCGGTTGTTTCCGGCTGCTACAGAGAGGCGAAACAAGAGGGAAAGGATCAGAGGGCTGCAGGGGTTCCAGATCGAGAGGATAGAGGGCCGGGGACAACCTTTACCTCACGAACTCCGGCGAGCCGAAGCGGCGGAGCTCGAGCTCGATCTCGAGCTCGGGCAGCTCTAGAGAGGATCTGGGGGTGCAGGGGGATGATTTGGGGAGTGGCATGGCGAGTTGTGAGGAGAGGAGGGCTCGGGAGGCCCTTAAATAGGCGAACGGCGGGGTGACACGGACCCGTGCGCCAGCGAGCTCCTGCTCGTTGCCACAGGGCTCGGGAGGAGCTGGCGCCGTGTCTGGGGTGTTGCTGGGCGTGGACTACACCGAGGGGAGCTAAGGGAGAGAGCGGGGACGGGTCAGAGACGCTGCACGTGTGAGACGCGCCATTGGCGCGCTCGGGCGGCCAGCGCGCGTGTGAGCAGGGGCGAGAGGAGGGAGAGGGAGGAGGGGGACAGAGTCGTGGCATGACACAGACGTCGAGGCGCATCGTCGGGCGCGCTGGGGAGGCCCAAGGTGGCCGGAGGCGGTTGGAAGGGGGCGGCTACAGTGCGGGAGCGCACTGTAGCGCGCTCAGAGCATGCAAATGGCTGGCATAGCCATCTTTATGCAATGTGGGCACGTCCAAAGGTTTCTGGTAGCTCAAGGGGGGAGTAAAGAAGTAGGAGATGGCCTTGGATGCCCTGGGTGCCAGTAGGAGAAGAGAGAGGGAGAAGAAGAGGGAGAAATGGGTTGTCCAGAGAGAGAAAGTGGGGTTTTACGCATCCAATAATTGAGCTGTGGGTTTGCCATTGTTACTGGATGTGAAAGGGGGCTAGGAGGGGTTGTGGTAAAAAGTGGGGCTCATGGAGATTAGTGGAAGAGTCCCAAACAGGGTTTTAGTTAACATGCAGAAGGTGTTTGATATGGTTTTGGGGTACTTGCACTAATTTACTCCTTGTCGCGCTTGGCAGGGGTGTTTTTCATGACAAAATGACAGGGAAAAAGGAAGATGAGCTCATTTGGAAGAGTTTGCTAATGAAACTTTGGCAAACCCTAGAAATTAGCAGAAACGAACTTATGTAGATCTAGTTGAGCAAATCACTTCTCCTTGATGCCCCACTTGGTGTAGTGGCCTTATTTGGTCATGTGAACATGCTCAAAAAAGTTGGGGTCAAGGAGAGAAAGTTGGTAGTACAAACTTGTTCAAATATGATTCTGGCCAGAGAGGGTTTTGGGGCATTTTGGTGAAGCAAAATGACTTTAATTGACATAAGGCTTTGCAAGGTGATCACAATATGCACTTGTGACTTGCTGGATTTTCCTTGGATTTTTTTGAAAATATTTCCTGTAGAAATATTTCAAATCCTTGAAATGGGCAGAAATGGTTTTGGGAGGTTTTGTCCAATATTTTGAACATGACCATCTGTTGAAACTCTTATATATGGAAAATATATGTTCACTGAGTTTCCCTGATTTTTGTCAAATATTTTTGAAACAATAAAATAATTTTTCCCTATTAAATACCATTTATGGCCTTAATAAAAAGCTTTTAAATAAAATAGGAAAATAGCTTTTAAAATTATATTCTTGTGGTTTATGGGAGTCCTATATCTAATAGGTCTCGAATATACTTGTTGAAATATTTTTCATACCCTAAATCAAGTACTTGCAGTGCAAACCTCAATTTAGGGGTTTTTGGAAAACTAATTTTTGAAAATACTATTTGGCCAAATTATTTTTGTAAGAAAATACTATATTGCTCTATACACATGGCATGATCATTGGGCAGAAGTTTGGGGCAAGGAGATTAAGTATATAAGGTGGAGTTGTGTTGACTTTAAAGAGCACTTAAAAATCACAGAGAGGAAACCAACTCCAAATAAAGGCCAAATAATGCAAAAGTTTTTGTTGGTCCAAATTTTCATGCTTTAATAATGCATATGAAATGTTACAAAATGCAGGGTGTGACATCAAAGCTACTCCCTCCTTCCATCTATATAGGGCCTAATGCGTTTTTCGATGCTAACTTTGACCAAATATTAGAGCAATAATATATGACATGCAACTTACACAAAGCATACCGTTAAATTCGTGTGTGAAAGGAGCTTTCAATGATATAATTTTCACATTGTGCATGTCATGTACTATTAATCTTGTCAATAGTCAAAGGCGGTCTTAAAAAACGCATTACGCCCTATATAGATGGAAGGAGGGAGTATGAATCCATGTTATGTCCAATTAAATTTTTTTGCTTGTTGTATAATGCATGTAACCTACTCATACCAACATTTTAGTGCATTCCAAATGTCTATACTACCGCTGCAATTCGAACTGAATTTGAATTCATTTCTCTATTTCAATAAGAATATACAATCATGATTGTTGCCAACTTCAACCATCATTCGTGTATTACCTTAGTAACACACCACATGATTACTATAGAGATAGATATGAACTATGTGTACTACATGAACTCGAATTCTATTTTTAAATACACTTGATGTTGATTCCAAATAATAGTACATGTGCTGTACTAACTATATATTCATAATCCAAACCATGTTCCATACGTACACCGTGTTTATCACACAAAGTATAGTGCCCCGGCCCCTACATTATGACGAGTATTTAGACCTGAGCTGCAAAAGCCACACATTAGCCCAAATTATAATCAATGTTCTACATTATGATATCTTCTTCAAGTATCTGTATCCACTTTTTTATAATGAATTATGATCTTTGTTAGTCTTTTACACCTTCACGATCCTCTTCTATTTGTAGCTAGCTAGCGCTAACTTTCTATCGTGCATGCACACGCCCGCCCCCTCTCACCTACCCTTAGCATCCCCTCCATCACGCACGTTCGTTATTTCTCTTTAGGTTGTCCACCTGCGGTGTGTGTAGGCCCTCGGCTCCTTCTTTCCGGCACACACCGGTCGATATACCTCTCTAGCCAAGTGTGTCTACCACAAACACATATATAGTTCCCCTCTTCTCTTCTCACCGTCCATGCCCCCCTATGTCCAATACGGTTCCACGCAGGCGCACACTCCCGCCGCTCTTTTCATTGATATCATACTCACACACTCCTCCCCTCGACATGGTAGGCCTCTCGCACCACCACCTAGCCGCACCCCTCTCCCCCTGTCTGTCTCTCCGGACCTTATTTGCTTCTAACACATGCATGCGTGTATACGTACTGATCTCCCCACATATAGCCAGGTCGACTATAATTCATTTTCCCCACACACATATACACCTACCTCGCTAGTTATGTCTCTCCCTTTCTCGGACACATGACGATTGATCTTCCTATGTAGTTACGTATGCTTACCACAACCATATCGTCTCCCCTCATCATCCTTGCATACCTCCCGACCCGTCTCTCACATGCACGTGCATAGACAGACAGACATCCCCCGCCCTCTCTTATTGATATTGCACTCGTACCCTCCCTTTGTCTAGCAGGCCTCTCCCACCATTTGTGAGACGCCACTCCACCACCAACCCTCCGACGCTCTACCTTTGTCTTTCTCCCAACCTTATTCCTCTGCTACACATATCCATGGATGCCGATCGATCTCCCTCAATACATAGCTAGGTCTCTCTCCTTCCCCACACATATACTAGTCGATCTGGTCTCTGCTCCCTCCCCCCACACACTGATAGTCGAACGTTGTAGGTAGGTATCCATGCCACGAAGAAAAACTGCACCTCTGCCCTCTCAAATTCCAGTAGGCCAGACGCCCAATATCTTTGACGTGGGCAAACACAAATTCGATGGCACTCTTTATCGATCGCGCAGCCACACACTTCATCCCTGTTTTCAATTCTATCAATATCTCATGTCCATGACTCCGTTTCACACACATTGCATATGTTACGTTTTTCTGTTTGAGATATCATCAACACATTACCTCTGTTTCACACAAACCATCTCTCTCACACCCACCCACGTACGTACCTGCACCTAAATAAGAGGTGCACGCAGGACACACGTACTCACGTCTCGTTCCCTGCCACACCCACGCGGGTACACGATGGAGTTCGTTTCTGTACGAAAAAGTAGCCCACATGATAATTTGATGCGTGTAGCGGTTGTTTACTCAAAGGAGGGTCGGGTACCACGCCTAGACGGAACAAAGTTCGACTTGACACGTTAGTATTAAATAAAGTTATATATTCCTCAATGGCACGTACAGAATATAAAACGATTGCCGTGGGGAAAATCGAAAAATGGGTTTGTCTCTCGTCACACCATCTCACACAAGGCGGCAGTGGCCTCTCTCTCTCAGCATTGGTCTGTGATCCGGCCGCATCCCATCCGCCGGCGGAAAGAGAGGATGTGCATCGTCTCTCCGTTCGACGGTGTTGAGGCAGCACGTCCCGAACTGCGGTACCCGCCGTTCTCTCTAACCAAGCTCCGGCGCGGTAGGGCCTTCGGCACTTGCTCGCTGCCGCAGTATTGGCAGATCCCGGCCGCCGGTGCCCTCCTAGTAACATCCCGACGATCCTCAGGTACAGCTTCCTCCGGCCTTGCTCCACTGCCCATCTTCCCATGTTGCTGCATGTGGATCTTCTTTAGTTGTTTGCTTAAATCGTATCTCGACCGACGTACTTTCCATCTTGCAATGTCGTCCTCAAACCATTTTTGATAAACCACCATGTGCTATCTTTCCCTTATTACATGGAATATGCTTCTTTTTTGTCGGCGTATGTGTCCTCAACTCGTGTTATTGGGCAGTAATTGTTTCCTTTCTACCTCCTTTTGCAAACAGGGCTATCCATTTTCACCTCGTTGCTATTGCGACCTTTTGGTGAACTGCACAAATCACTTTTTTCTTAAGAGTATTTTGTGCAGTTCCACAAAAATGTCACACGGGCAACGTTTTTCATTTCTGTGGGACTGCAGAAAGGGAGATTGGTTTTGCTATCCTCCTCATCCAACTCCGTGCCTAATCTTCTCCAACAAAAAGTTAGTCCTAAAGAGAAATCGTAGAGGTGATCGGATTCTATTTGTGTGTGTTATATTTCATCATCTAGTTCCACTATTATTGTAATCACACTAACTGGATATCTTTGCAAATAGGGATGGTCCGCTCAATTTTAGTGGAGCTGCACAAAATGATCGGATTGTGGTGTCCTCCATACACCTCTTTTTTGGCTACAGATCTGGGTGAAACTAGTTGCCAAGCAATGAACACCGTGCCAAGGAAATGGAGCCATGCCTACGAACAACATCGATCAATTATATATTTTTCTCTATTTGTACACCTTCTCACAACTTTGTCTTTAGTTGTGATGTGAATATTGGCGCTGATCTTTGAACCATTGAGATGCATTAGCCATGGTAGCCATGGTAGTTTCATTTGTATTTGATGGAATGTTGTAACGAGATAATCTTGAGGCAAGACACATGAATCCTAAGTTGAAACCTTTTTTTCCTACGGGAACCAAAGTTGAAACCTTCATAGCATCACAGTACAATTTCATTAAAATTATGCGTACATATAAACAAATCCTGAAGGATTGATAGCAATGCCAGAAACAATTCAACTTCGTTTCGCTGACATGTTGGACATCCTTCATCCAGCTCCACCTGCCATGCAACAATATTGAGTGCACAATACAACTGCAGGGAAAGATTCACCCCGGTCGTTACGCCGCAGTAGTAATGACTAGTGAGCAGTCAAATCATAGAGCCCCACCTTCGCCACAATAAGTTGCTCGGACGAAGCAACCATCATTTCTCTGTTCCTTGAATCCGTTGGTACTCCCATATTTCCACAGTAATAAGTTGCTAGGGCGAATCAACCATCACTTCACCTTTCCCACCGTAAGTACTACTACCTCCTTTTTTTTACTCTAGAAACAACCACATGCGAATATTGGACGGTAGAAGCACAACAACTGAATCAAAAATTCTATAGTATGACAATAACTTTGAATGTAAGCCATTGATTCACTCTATCAAATGGTCATAGTTGGAAAATCCAAACAAAACCAAGCATTGGATCAACTCTTTTAGCACTCAGATTGTTGCCGCCTGCTCAACCGCCTGCCCACCTAGGCCACCTATATATCCACTCACGTGTGATGATCATAGGAGCTACCCATTTAGATTGTATGTTAAAAAAATAAAGGTCAATAACTAATGCGGCACCTCGGGCCAACGCGGCCAGATCGCATTTTGCACGAGAAATTACACACCATGTTTCGTTGACATGTGGTCCTGTTCCACCATGTCAGTGAGACGACGATGAATCCTTTTCTACTAGTATTTCCGAACGGACGTGTAGGCTGATACGTCTCCAACATATCTACTTTTCCAAACACTTTTGCCCTTGTTTTGGACTCTAACTTGCATGATTTGAATGAAACTAACCCGGACTAACGCTGTTTTCAGCAGAACTGCCATGATGTTGTTTTATGTGTAGAAAAGAAAAGTTCTCGGAATGTCCTGGAAATCCACGGAGGCACTTTTCAGAATTAATAAGAATTTTTGGCGAAAGAATCAAGGCCAGTGGGCCCACGGGCTGTCCACGAGACAGGGGGGCGTGCCCCCTTAGGGCGCGCCCTCCTATCTCGTGGGCCCCCTGGACACCTTCCGACCTCAACTCCAACCCCATATATACCGTCTCGGGGAGAAAAAATCAGACAGAAAGTTTCATCGTGTTTTACGACACGGAGTCGCCGCCAAGCCCTAATCTCTCTCGGGAGGGCTGATCTGGAGTCCGTTCGGGGCTCCGGAGAGGGGGATTCGTCGCCGTCGTCATCATCAACCATCCTCCATCACCAATTTGATGATGCTCACCGCCGTGCGTGAGTAATTCCATCGTAGGCTTGCTGGATGGTGATGGGTTGGATGAGATTTACCATGTAATCAAGTTAGTTTTGTTAGGGTTTGATCCCTTGTATCCACTATGTTCTGAGATTGATGTTGCTATGACTTTGCTATGCTTAATGCTTGTCACTAGGGCCCGAGTGCCATGATTTCAGATCTGAACCTATTATGTTTTCATGAATATATGTGTGTTCTTGATCCTATCTTGCAAGTCTATAGTCACCTATTATGTGTTATGATCCGACAACCCAAGTGACAATAATCGGGATACTTTCGGTGATGACCGTAGTTTGAGGAGTTCATGTATTCACTATGTGTTAATGCTTTGTTCCGGTTCTCTATTAAAAGGTGGCCTTAATATCCCTTAGTTTCCGTAAGGACCCCGCTGCAACGGGAGGGTAGGACAAAAGATGTCATACAAGTTCTTTTCCATAAGCACGTATGATTGTTTACGGAATACATGCCTACATTACATTGATGAATTGGAACTAGTTCTATATCACCCTATGTTATAACTATTGCATCCGACATAATTATCCATCACTAATCCATTGCCTACGAGCTTTCCATATATTGTTCTTCGCTTATTTACTTTTCCATTGCCACTGTTACAACTACTACAAAAACCCAAAAAAATTTATCTTTACTTTTGCTACCGTTACTATTACTATCATACCACTTTTGCTACTAAACACTTTGCTGCAGATACTAAGTTATCCAGGTGTGGTTGAATTGACAACTCAACTGCTAATACTCAAGAATATTTTTTGGCTCCCCTTGTGTCGAATCAATAAATTTGGGTTGAACACTCTACCCTCGAAAGCTGTTGCGATCCCCTATACTTGTGGGTTATCAAGACTAATTTCTGGCGCCATTGCCGGGGAGCATAGCTCTATTCTCTGAGTCACTTGTGATTTATATCTGTTGATCACTATGAAGAACTTGAAAGACGATCGAACTACTATTTTTCCCTCAACTACGAGGGGAGGTAAGGAACTGCCATCTAGCCTTGCACTAGATTCTCCTTGCTACACCTAAACCTACTATTGCTATGAATTCTGATATGTCGCATGTTATTGATGATGCCACTTCTGCTATGCATGATGAAACTACTTCTGTGCGTGATACTACTTTGCCATTGGTGAATTTCTTGATGAACAACTTGCTAGATTTAGGGGGAATGAAATTACTAAAGATCCTATTACTGATGATAGTGATGATGAAGGTCCCCCCCAATGATTATGTATTACCTGTTGTTCCTAAGGTTTATGTTATGCATGAAACAGCTGCTATGGAAATTCTTGCTTGCAATGATAGAAATGATCTTAAGAAAAATTATTAGCTAAATGGAAGCAGTAGTCTCTTAATGCTAGAATGAAACCCGATCCTGCTTTTGCTACTTCACCTATCTGTGTTACTGATAAGGATTATGAATTCTCTGTTGATCCTGATATTATTACTTTAGTTGAATCTGATCCTTTCTATGGCCTTGAATCTGAAACTGTTGTGGCACATCTTACCAAGTTGAATGATATAGCTATCCTGTTTACTAATGATGAGAAGTCTCACTATTTATATATCCTTAAGATATTTCCGTTCTCATTAAAGGGTGATGCTAAGACTTGGTATAATTCTCTTGCTCCTGGTTGTGTGCGTAGTCCCCAGGATATGATTTATTACTTCTCGCTAAATATTTCCTGCTCATAAGAAACAAGCTGCCTTATGGAAATATATAATTTTGTGCAAATCAAAGAAGAGAGTCTCCCACAAGCTTGGGGAGGCTTCTCCGATTATAATGCTTTGCTCGATCATCCTTTTAAGAAAAACGAAATACTTGATATCTTTTATAATGGACTAACCGATGCTTCCAAGGACTACTTGGATAGTTGTGCTGGTTGTGTTTTCAGGAAAGAACAATCGTGAAGCTGAAATACTATTGAATAATATGTTGACTAATGAAAATAATTGGACTCTTCCTGAGCCAGTTCCTGAAGTAATTCCTGAACCAATTGTGCCAACTCCTGAGCCTATTCCTAAACCCACTCCGAAGAAAAGAGGTGTTTTATTTCTCAGTCCTAAAGATATGCAAGAGGCAAAGAAATCAATGAAAGAAAAAGGTATTAAAGCTGAAGATGTTAAGAATTTTCTTCCTATTGAAGAAATACATGGTCTTAATTTACCGCCTGAAGAACCACATTGTCTTGATAACCCGTCACAGGTAGTAAAGGAAAATTCTCTCTATAGATATGATAAAGTTGAAGTACCCTCTACTAAATTTCATAGCCCATGCTTAGATGAATTTGATGACTTTATGGCTAGGCAAGAAAGTTTTAATGCTTATGTTGGTAGAGAGTTAAAGAATAATGCTTTCGAGATAGGACGTGTAGGTGATAATCTGGCTAGAGTTAAAGATGAACTTCACCGCGTTAGCAAATATGCTTCTATGGTTGCTACTCAAGCTGAGCAAGTACTTAAAGCTCAAAATGATTTGCTTGATGAATTAAATAATAAAAATGACTTTGCTGTTAGAGTGGCTACTAGAACTGGTAGAATGACTCAGGAACCTTTGTATCCTAAAGGCCACCCTAAGAGAATCGAGCAAGATTCTCAGAGAAATAATTTAGAGGCACCTAGTTCTTCTAAAAAGAAGAAAAAGAAAAATGATAGGACTTTGCATGCTTCTAGTGAACCTACTTTAGACACACCTGAGAATCCCAATGATATTTCTATTTCTAATGCTGAAACTCAATCAGGTGATGAACATGAACCTAGTGATAATGTTAATGATAATGTTCATGTTGATGATCAACCTAGCAAAAACAATGATGTAGAGACTGAACCTGCTGTTGATCTTGATAACCCACAATCAAAGAATTAACGTTATGATAAGAGAGATTTTGTTGCTAGGAAGCACGGTAAAGAAAGAGAACCATGGGTTCAGAAACCCATGCCCTTTCCTCCTAAACCATCCAAGTCAAAGGATGATGAGGATTTTGAGCGCTTTGCTGAAATGATTAGACCTATTTTCTTACGTATGCGCTTAACTGATATGCTTAAAGTAAATCCTTATGCTAAGTATATGAAGGATATCATTACAAATAAAAGAAAGATACCAGAAGCTGAAATTTCCACCATGCTTGCTAATTACACTTTTAAGTGTGGAATACCAAAGAAACTTGGAGATCCGGGTGTACCAACTATACCATGCTCTATTAAAAGAAATTATGTTAGAACTGCTTTATGTGATCTTGGAGCCAGTGTTAGTGTTATGCCTCTCTTTATATCGTAGACTTGAATTGAATAAGTTGACACCTACTGAAATATCTTTGCAAATGGCTGATAAATCAACTGCTATACCTGTCGATATTTGTGAGGATGTGCCTGTTGTGGTTGCAAATGTCACTATTTTAACAGACTTTGTTATTCTTGATATTCCCGAGGACGCTAGTATGTCTATTATCCTTGGTAGACCTTTTCTTAATACTGCATGGGCTGTTATTGATTGCAACAAAGGCAATGTCACTTTTCATGTTAATGGTAATGAGCATACGGTACACTTTCCGAGGAAACAATTTCAAGTTCATAGCATCAATTCTATTGAAAAAGTTCCAACTATCATTTTTGGAGGTTTTGAATTTCCTCTCCCTACTGTCAAGACAAAGTATGATATTCTTATTGTTGGGGATTTTCATATCCCCGTTGAGGTAACTTAGTGCTATTCGGAATTTCTCCGATTCCGTGTTATTCAGAATGAGTTTGTTAACAAGACTTGATCAACCTTGTTAGTGGGTTCATTTTGATGATCACGAGATGGATGAAACTAGAAGGCACAACCTTCTGTACCCTCTCTTTAACTTCTGTTATTTAGAATAAATAAAGCAAAAATAGCACTATCCGTCTGTTTTCTGGATTATCCATGCATTAAAAAAGATAGTCCAAAAATAAAAGTGCTCCAAATGCCCTGCAAATTTAGTATGATTTTTTCTGGAATATTTGAGGATTTTAGGCACTGAAAACACTGCAGGAGGGGCAAGCACCAGGCCACGAGAGAGGAGGGCGCGCCCCCTGTAGGGCGCGCCCCCTGTCTCGTGGGCCCCTGGTGGCCCCCCTCCACTTATACCAGCACCCACACACTTCATATTCTACCCAAAAAAATCCCCATCCAGCAAAAGCCCGAGTTCTAGCTCGTTTTGCTGTGATTTTTGATCTCTTAGCTCAAAGCTCCATTCACAAAACTGATTTGGGAGATTGTTGCTTGGTATGTGACTCCTCCATTGGTACAATTAGTTTTTGTTCTAGTGCTTTATTCTTCTTGAGCTTGCATGTGAAATTTTTGAGGTCCCAAGCAATTCCAATGCATGATATAGGCTCTAGGCACTTGTAGGAGTGGTTGCTATCAATCTTGTTTAGTTTTATTCACTTTTATTTTGAAGTTACGAAAATTTCAGAAATTTTCAGAGAATGTTAAGGAGGCTCTTTAAAGGCTCTTCTAGCCAAAGCTCTAAGGAAAAACAAGACAAAGAGAAGGAAAAACCTAAGTATAATCTTCCTCGCTTAGCGGAAGTAAGGTCATGTGAATGGCCGTGTGAGGATTTCTTGAGAGAAGCCGGAATTCATGAAGACTTTTATGCTTTAATCGGGACTGCAGGACTCACCGGTTTCATGAACAACCGAATGATCAGTATATCTTACTTACCAATACTTTCGTGCAAAACTTTTATTATTATCCTAAGAAGTCACCGCCTGCAGTGTCATTTCATTTATATGATGAATTCAGAGAAATGTCTTTACGTGATTTTTGCACGGTATGTAGGATACCTTATGAGGGAGAATTAGAGGAACCCCATCGTGAAGATGTGGATGGCTTCGTTAAAACTATTGCTATAGAAGAGCCAAAGAAGGGCTCTGAGGCAAAAGTCTCTAGCATACACTTTCCTGTTTTACGCTACTTTGCTATATTTGCTAGTAGATGCTTGATTGGTCGTGGAAATAGTGGAAATTTGAGCGTTCCAGATATTATTATTCTGCAACATGCTTTGCTTGGAGACAATACTTTTAGTATGGGTGTCGTCGTTGCTAAACGGCTAGCCCTGAATCATACAAAAGGCCCCATATTTGGAGGGATCTATGTTGCACGCCTTGCTGAACATTTTCAGATACCCATTAGGCACCATGAGGAGGAGGAGACAAAATTACCTCCTCACATTTTAGACTACAAGAGCATGGTAGCACACAAGTTTATTGTTGACAACAAAGAGAAGATGCTCTTGTATAGACATAGATCCAATAAGAAACACTTTCAGTTTATTATTTTGCCTGCACCTCTGTTATTTGACTTTCTTGCAGAAAATTGCCTTGTTACGCCGGAAGCGATGAACAACCATCTAGCCCAAGCTTTTACTCCAGAACCTAAACCTGAGCCGGAACTAGAGCTGGACCCTTATCATGCATCATTTGTCCAGTGGGATCCGGAGATGACCAGCCAGTGGTATCCTGATTACACCTCCCACTACATCGGGGAGCGGTCCATGGTATTAAACCAATTTTGGCCAAAAGCCTAAGCTTGGGGGAGTATGTATTTCTCACCGACTTTACATTCATGTTCACACAGTAGTCATCGGTGCTCACACTCTTTCATTGTATTATCCATGCTAGTTTAAATTTCTTTTTCTAGTTTTCTTCTTGTGTGTTTGATAAACCTTTAGAAAAACCAAAAAAAATTAGTTAGTTTAATTTCCTTGCCTGTAGTAGAAATTAAAATGAAAACCCAAAAATATTTCTTGTTCTTCTTTTACTTGTTGGGAGCTTTCCCGTGTAAATAGTTTTATTTTCTTTTCTTTCTTTTGGGGGTCAAGAAGACTATATTGAAATTGCTTAGTGGCTCTTTTATGCATGATTGTTTATTCAATTTAGAGCCCATATTACTTGTCTTCTCTCTTGAGTTGAATGCTTGCAGATTCCAGCTTTATCCAATGCACGTGCACTCTTATTATTATACACATCGTTCGGTCATGCAAGTGAAAGGCAATAATGATGATATATGATGGACTTATTGGGATGAGAAAAGCTGGTACGAACTCGACCTCTCTTATTTTTGTAAATATGATGATTCATCGTTCCTGAGGTAGCTATTATGAAGTAAACATATTTGCAATGACATTTAAAGATTATAGTTGCTTGTGCCATGCTTGATTAGCTTTGAGTTATAATGGTTTACCTTGCGTGTCAACATGCTATTAGAATGATTATGATGTGGTATGATGGGATGGTATCCTCCTTTGAATGTATTAAGTGACTCTACTTGGCACATGTTCATGCATGTAGTTGAATCAAATCAACATAGCCTTCATGATATTTATGTTCATGGTAGATTATATCCTACTCATGCTTGTACTTGGTGTTAATTAATTTTAATGCATGTTTCATTGTTGTCGCTCTCTCGCTTGGTCGCTTCCCAGATTTTGCTAGCCTTCACTGTACTAAGCGGGAATACTGCTTGTGCATCAAACTCCTTAAACCTCAAAGTTGTTCCATATGAGTCCACTATACCTTCCTATATCACGGTATTTACTGCCGTTCCAAGTAAATTTGTATGTGCCAAACTCCAAACCTTCAAATGAAATTCTGTTTTGTATGCTCGAGTAGCTCATGTTTCAACTAGGGCTGCCTATATCTTCCATGCTAGGTGGGTTATTCTCAAGAGGAGTGGACTCCGCTCCTCATTCACGAGAAAGGGCCGTAACCGGATGCCCAGTCCATGATCCAAAAGATCAAAGAAAATCAAAATAATTAAACAAAACTCCCCCAGGGCTGTTCTATGTTGTAGGCACTCGTTGTTTCGAGCAAGCCATGGATTGATGCTTGTTGGTGGTTGGGGGAGTATAAACCTTTACCATTCTGTTTGGGAACTGCCTTTAATGCATGTAGTATGGAAGATACAGCCATCTCATAGTTGTTGCGTTGACAGCAAAAGTATGCCGCTCAAAATGTTATTGATTCTCTATTTTAAAATCGAGCTCTGGCACCTCTACAAATCCTTGCTTCCCTCTGCGAAGGGCCTATCTATTTACTTTTATGTTGAGTCATCACCCTTCTTATTAAAAGCACCCACTGGAGAGCACACTGTCATTTGCATTCATTATTATTGGTTTATATTGGGTATGACTTGACTGGATCTCTTTTACCATGAATTACAATGTTTAGTTAGTCCTTGATCTTTAAAGGTTCTCTGCATTTATGTTTTGCGGTCTCAGAAAGGGCTAGCGAGATACCATTTTGTTATATCATGTTATAATTATTTTGAGAAAGTGTTGTCATCCGAGTTTTATTATTATGGCTCGCTAGCTGATTATGTTATTGATATGAGTAATTGTGAGACCTATGTGTTATTGTGAGTATGGTTAGTTCATAATATTTGCTGAAACTTGAATGATGGCTTTTCATGTTACAACAACAAGAGCAAACTGAGTTTGTAAAAGTTTTTCTTTATCACTTTCAGTTTATCAACTGAATTGCTTGAGGACAAGCAAAGGTTTAAGCTTGGGGGAGTTGATACGTCTCCAACTTATCTACTTTTCCAAACACTTTTGCCCTTGTTTTGGACTATAACTTGCATGATTTGAATGAAACTAACCCGGACTGACGCTGTTTTCAGCAGAACTGCCATGATGTTGTTTTATGTGTAGAAAAGAAAAGTTCTCAGAATGTCCTGGAAATCCATGAAGGCACTTTTCAGAATTAAAAAGAATTTTTGGCGAAAGAATCAAGGCCAGTGGGCCCACGGGCTGTCCACGAGACAGGGGGGCGCGCCCCCCTTAGGGCGCACCCTCCTATCTCGTGGGCCCCCTGGACACCTTCCGACCTCAACTCCAACTCCATATATACCATCTCGGGGAGAAAAAAATCAGAGAGAAAGTTTCATCGTGTTTTACGACACGGAGACGCCGCCAAGCCCTAATCTCTCTCGGGAGGGCTGATTTGGAGTCCGTTTGGCGCTCTGGAGAGGGGGATTCATCACCGTCGTCATCATCAACCATCCTCCATCACCAATTTCATGATGCTCACCGCCGTGCATGAGTAATTCCATCGTAGGCTTGCTGGACAGTGATGGGTTGGATGAGATTTACCATGTAATGAAGGTACTTTTGTTAGGGTTTGATCCCTAGTATCCACTATGTTCTGAGATTGATGTTGCTATGACTTTGCTATGCTTAATGCTTGTCACTAGGGCCCGAGTGCCATGATTTCAGATCTGAACCTATTATGTTTTCATGAGTATATGTGTGTTCTTGATCCTATCTTGCAAGTCTATAGTCACCTATTATGTGTTATGATCCGACAACTCCGAAGTGACAATAATCGGGATACTTCTCGGTGATGACCGTAGTTTGAGGAGTTCATGTATTCACTATGTGTTAATGCTTTGTTCCAGTTCTCTATTAAAAGGAGGCCTTAATATCCCTTAGTTTCTGTAAGGACCCCGCTGCAACGGGAGGGTAGGACAAAAGATGTCATACAAGTTCTTTTCCATAAGCACGTATGATTGTTTACGGAATACATGCCTACATTACATTGATGAATTGGAGCTAGTTCTATATCACCCTATGTTATAACTATTGCATGAGGAATCACATCCGGCATAATTATCCATCACTGATCCATTGCCTACGAGCTTTCCATATATTGTTCTTCGCTTATTTACTTTTCCGTTGCCACTGTTACAACTACTACAAAAACCCAAAAACATTTATCTTTACTTTTGCTACCGTTACTATTACTATCATACCACTTTTTCTACTAAACACTTTGCTGCAGATACTAAGTTATCCAGGTGTGGTTGAATTGACAACTCAACTGCTAATACTCAAGAATATTCTTTGGCTCCCCTTGTGTCAAATCAATAAATTTGGGTTGAATATTCTACCCTCGAAAGTTGTTGCGATCCCCTATACTTGTGGGTTATCATAGGCCAGGGCGCCTCTTCGTGTACCGTGGCAAACTGGCAACCGTCCACCGACTCTTCACCTTTCCCTCTCGATTTGGAACTGCTGTCGCACGCTCTTCCTTCCTCCTCCGTCTGCCTTCATCTTTCCTTCTACCATTGTTCGGTCGTCTTCTCCATGGAGGAAATAGGCCGGAAACGACCTCGTTATTCTTGCCCCGATCTGAAAGATGATGTGGTGGAGGAACTCATTGATCGGTGCGACGTCATCACCTCGGCTAGCATGGCAGGTTCGTTCAAGACCATTCTCGACTCAACTAATAACATCATTACAAGGAACCCAAGGGTCCAGGAGCGGTTTGATCTCCCCTATCTTCTTTGCTGTGACCCTGACGATTGGTGCCGGGATGATGGAGGCCTCGCCTTGTGCAAGTTGATGCCGCTGGATAATGATACATATGATGTTAAGATGCCATCACTTGAGGGCAAGGCTTGGGCAGACGCATATGTAGATTGGGTTGTTTATATTGGGTACAACTGCGAGTGGGAACTTGTGAATGTGTACAATTGTCACCGGTGTCCACTTCCAAAAATCTCAGCAGACAGCCTAGAGGTTGAGCACACCGGTATTCTACGCACGTTCAAATACGATCATGGTGACTATATTCTACGGAAGATATCAATTTGCCGAGTTCCCAACCGCTCTTAGCGTTACAGGAACTATGTAGTTGTTGCTATCTTCGACAAGCTTGTTGCCGTCCTTCGTGGTTCGACTGGATGGATATTGCTCAAAAATCAGTTTCTGTACACGGATATGTACTGTGATGCAATTCAATACGAGGGTCTTGTGTTTGCTTCCACCACTCATGGCACTGTTTTTGCATGGGATCCTCGTAGTTTTGGTACGTTTGTCTTCCACCGTAATTATAATTGTTTCATCCACATGCATGCGGGTTAGCAAGTTTCCCTTTACTAATTAACCTTCTTCTTGTGTTTCCAAGGTTTTGTGAACATTCCACCACCTATACTTGAAATTTTTTATAACCAAGGGGGAGATGACGATGGTGATGATCACGAGCATGAGGTCGAGTAGGGCCCATATACTCAGTGGCGCCTAGCAACTTATTCCAATGGATCACCCCTTCTTGTCTGTATACAGCCCACTTCTGATGTTACTACTAAGGAAGCAGGTGTTGTCTCCCATGGTCGCACTCTCCGGACCTATTCCAACACCCATTGCATGCTATTCGGGGTGGATACTAGTGTGCTAGAGCCAACACCTTCTCCCTAGTACAGAATTGATAGTCTTGGACAAAACTATCCAATGATGGTGAAAGGCGATCCAACTGCTGTTGACACAACGTTACTACCATTTATGAGACGCAATTGTATCTATACCTCGGACATTTCGGTGGTTCCCTACCCTGGTACTGATATAGTAGGCCGCTTCAGCTTGGATGATCAGTCCTGCGTTGGTCTCGAGATTGACAATAGATGGCCCTTCCTAGAGAATTACTTGTGGTTCAAAGCAAGCATTTCCAACGCCGAGGATTGGTTGAGTTGAAGTTCATTTCATTGCTTGTTATTTGTTGTGTGATGAAAACTTTAGTATTTATAATGTATACTGTGGGTTGATGACCTGTTGTATGTAATAAAATGATATGCCTGTGATAAACTTACTAAATTTATGAATGGCTTTCGAGTCGCTTCTCTGAGTGAGTGCTGCGATGAGGCAAAAAAATATTTTCCGAATACATAATTGTACGTGCATTGCAACAGGTTATCAGATGAGGGCAATCAACAATAGTAGTACACTATTTGTACTAGCTTCACATGCTTCGTGCGTCGGGCGGGTGTTTTTACTGTAGCTGCAAATCCCATCATCCTAGGTCCTCGGATGAGTCCAGTAGAAATTGCATTCTGATGTTTGGGTTCAAAAGAACTGCTGCACTATCTCTACGTTTACGTATACACAATACAACAAGTTTTAAACTTGAGACCAGCCACCGACCCTCACAAAGAACACTTTTTAACCTAGCACAGACTCCAGGAAATTTGGCCACAGTGTGAGGTGGGCCATATGTTAATGTGTTTGCTGTACGTAACCGGCACCTCAAATCCTCGATACTACTACTATAAGTAGGAGTAGTAGGGTGGCATGGGCCAGAACAAGCATTCACGTCCAGGAGTACGACACACGCCACCAGCACGACTTCCATCTGACACCATATTTCTTGGAGTCTGTGCTACAACAATCTCTTCAACCTCGTCGTTTCTCTAACTCAGCCATCGCGCGATGGGCGAGGTGGGGGTTTTCTGATAGTCGGTTTCCTCAACTACGGTCCCACTTGTTAGGCCAACTCCAACGCACAACCCCAAATAGACCTCCGTTCTGCCCGGATTCTGTCTGTTTGGATAGGGCAATGGGGTCGTGTCCGGGCCATTTCTTGGATGCGGTGTCCATGCGCCAAACGCGCGGACGCATCCCGGCCGCGTACATTTTTCTTTGCAAACACATATCTTTTTTTCATCATTGATTTTTTGGTACATGGAAATACATCACCAAAATGTTGACTAGAAAAGCAAGACCAAAGAAAACAAGAACCACAAGAATACAGTTTAGAAGATATCCAACTTCCATAACTACTCCTGTAAGTTGGATTAGTGCCTTCTCGATGCATTCATTGTTGATCCGCGGAGGCTCGATCTTGCGTGCTACTTTCTTCTTCGAGTGTAAAGAAGTAGACGTTGCTTCCTCGCATCTAGTCTCATGTCTAGCCTATATTCTGTCAACAAGTGCACTAGTCTCATCTCTAGCCTCTATGCTAGCTAAAAGTGCTAGAACATCTACTAAATTCCGCTCTATCAATATATCGATGTACTCTTCTTCCCAATACCAAAACTTGCATCCATCCTACACAATAAAATTTTAAGTTAGCACAACTAGTCTAATCCGAGAGCACAACCGAAGATTTCGTCGGGTTCTTCTTCTTTTTGCCGACACGTGGGACATCCAGCATCCAGGTCGTGTCATGGAAGACAATAGAGTGGTAGTAGAAGCCACGTGATGTGCATCTTGGGTTAAACTGTAAATAGAATCTTACTACTCTTGAGTAACTCCAAAAGCGGCCACCGAAGATCTTTATTGGATTTGTTTTTCATCACCAGCATGTCGAGGTGAAAGATGTGCAGGTTCAGTGGGTCCTCTTGCGTTTTCACTAACATGTGGGACCGCATATGAACAAACAAACGATGGGATCTGCGCGTCTGCTGGCTGGCTGAGAAGAGAGATAGAGGAGGGCTGAGCACGGACTCCAGGAAATTTGTTCTATGTAACAAGCACCTCGATATTTGTGTGTGGTTGTTTCTAGAATAAAAAAAGGAGGTACCCCTACTTATGTTACTCCCACTACGCCTAGCCTAAGGTTAGTGGGTGACCTTGCGCTTGGCTGTTCACCTCTTCCGGAAGTCGATGGTTCTACAGTAGTGCTTCTGGCAATCTGACACCAAATTAACTGCTACATGTCCACCGGTTGTAAGCAAAAGTTTCTCCTCGTGCTGCGAGCCACCGTGCATGCGTTGGCGAGGGAGAAGGCATAATCAAGCTTCTCCTCGTTCTGTGAGTTGACGGGACACATGAAAGTTACCTAGTATGTACTCTCTCCAAAAAGGGCTGACCATGTCATGGCTACCATCCCGTGCTCCATCGTTGAGTACTCCATCGAGGAGAAAAAATATTGTGTAGTAGGTGCCATCGAAGTGCCGGACTCACTTTCGCACTACTTATCTGATTATCTCCATTTTCTTGCATGACACGTGCACCTTGATGCTAGATGTCTCGCGCGTTGGCAAAAGGATGAACAAAGGTCACGTAAAAGAAAAGAGTTGAAGAACATAGATTCCCGACGACTGAGAAGGAGGAGGGAACCTTGATACGTCTTCAATGTATCTATAATTTTTGATTGTTCCATGCTATTATATTACCTGTTTTGGATGTTTAATGGGCTTTACTAAGCACTTTTATATTAATTTTGGGACTAACCTATTAACCGGAGGCCCAGCCCAAATTGTTTTTTTTCCTATTTCGGTGTTTCGCAGAAAGGAATATCAAACGGAGTCCAAACAGATTGAAACCATTGGGAGAGTTATTTTTGGAACAAACGCAATCCAGGAGACTTGGAGTGGACATCAAGAAAGAAACGAGGCAGCCACGAGGCAAGGAGGCGCGCCCCCACCCTCATGGGCCCCTCGTGGCTCCCCTGACCGACTTCCTTTGCCTATATATACTCATATACCCTGAAAACATCCAGGAGCACCACGAAACCCTATTTCCACCGCTGCAACCTTCTGTACCCGTGAGATCCCATCTTGGGGCCTTTTCAAGACACTCATGGGGGGAATCGATCACGGAGGGCTTCTATATCAACACCATAGCCTCTCCGATGAAGTGTGAGTAGTTTACCACAGACCTTCGGGTCCATAGTTATTAGCTAGATGGCTTCTTCTCTCTCTTTGGATCTCAATACAAAGTTCTCCTTGATCTTCTTGGAGATGTATTCGATGTAATTCTTTTTGCGGTGTGTTTCTTGAGATCCGATGAATTGTGGGTTTATGATCAAGATTATCTATGAACAATATTTGAATCTCCTCTGAATTCTTTTATGTCTGATTTGTTATCTTTGCAAGTGTCTTCGAATTATCAGTCTGGTTTGGCCTACTAGATTGATCTTTCTTGCAATGGGAGAAGTGCTTAGCTTTGGGTTCAATCTTGCGGTGTCCTTTCCCAGTGACAGCAGGGACAGCAAGGCACATATTGTATTGTTGCCATCGAGGATAAAAAGATGGGGTTTATATCATATTGCTTGAGTTTATCCCTCTACATCATGTCATCTTGCCTAACGTGTTACTCTGTTCTTATGAACTTAATACTCTAGATGCATGCTGGATAGCGGTCGATGTGTGGAGTAATAGTAGTAGATGTAGAATCGTTTCGATCTACTTGTCGCGGACGTGATGCCTATATACATGATCATGCCTAGATATTCTCATAACTATGCACTTTTCTATCAATTGCTCGACAGTAATTTGTTCACCCACCGTAATACTTATGTTATCTTGAGAGAAGCCGCTAGTAAACCTGTGGCCCCCGGATCTATTTTCCATCATATAAGTTTCCGATCTATTTTATTTTGCAATCTTTACTTTTCAATCTATATCATAAAAATACCAAAAATATTTATCTTATTATCTCTATCAGATCTCACTTATGCAAGTGGCCGTGAAGGGATTGACAACCCCTTTACCGTGTTGGTTGCAAGGTTCTTATTTGTTTGTGTAGGTACGAGGGATTTGTGTGTAGCCTCCTACTGGATTGATACCTTGGTTCTCAAAACTGAGGGAAATACTTACACTACTTTGCTGCATCACCCTTTCCTCTTCAAGGGAAAACCAATGCATGCTCAAGAGGTAGCAAACCTCGCGGTGGAGCATCTGCAAGGAACCTTGCGCGTTTTCCCCTGTTTTTTGCCGCCTGCCCACATATAAACAAATAAAAGAACATGAACTCTTCGCTAACCACTAGAAACGATACATCAGGATGCTAAGTTGAAGATGTTTTATAGTTTATATTGATAACCACGCAACAAGCCACACATGTATAGGATGCATGCAGGCACACATGTACACATGCCAACGCACTTACTCCATCCGATCCAACTCATGTACATACGCGCACAACATGGAGCACACAATGCACGTACACAACACGTGCATGCACACACACTCGACCGTAGAATGCATGTGAATAACACATGCATGCGCACACACTCGGTTGCATGGAGGCGTGCGCCATCTGCGGCGACATCCAGTTCGTCGTGCTACGGCGAAGCTCGCACACAACGGTGCCTACTCATCTCTTGCAGCACATCTTTGCCATCGTTGCTCAACGACTAGTCGAAGACGAAGACGACCGCAACCTCGGCCTTAGAGCTAGCACAGATGGAAAAACACGCACGCTGCACGCACACGAGCATGTACGGAGTGCCCACGACGTGGTGCGTCCCCAATCGCCTCTACTCCTTCTGCGCATGTTGTCTATCAAGGCAGCTGCATGCCTAATTAAGATGTGGGTGAGATCTTATAGGACTCAGATGATGACGAGCAAAATTATGAGACACAAGGTGACGTACACCGTCAAGGTCCACGGCCAAGGGGGTGCTGAGTGCTAAGTGCTTAGGAATGCTTAGATGAGGTGCTAAGTGCATTAAATGGCTTAATAACTCAAGTCTTCAATGCTTAGGTTCTTTGTTTATTGTTGCTAAGCTTGCTTCATTTAATTAGCTATAGACTCAAAATTGTCTTTCCATCGTTTCTTCCTACGGTCACCAAACTAGTCTCTCTCTTCTTAATTAACTTGCCACATCATATTTTATGCCTACGTGGCAGGCTTAGCAGCTATACATGGTGGAGCACTGGGAGAGGCCAAGGCTGGTCATAGTGGGGAGTAACTTATACTGTAACATATTACTATGTTACCCTAAACATCTCTATAAACCAGAAAGGAGGGAGTAGTAACATAGACTAGAGTCATATGCAGAGTATGGGAGCACATGATATTTCCCCGTCCGGACCGATCCCAAGTTGGCTTCTCCCCTTCTTGACCCACCAAAAACCCCTCCCCCTCCCGCGCGCGCTTCCCGCCCGGCGCCAGCTGAGCCCGGCGCTCCACGTTGATGGCAAGTCAGGTTGACGTGACCTCTCACTACTTCTGCCATTGAAGCGGCGCGCCGACCGAGGGCACCACCCGCTGCACGCCGGCATTTCAGACTACACAGTGGAGAGTAACTTTAGATAAAGTACTACAATTAGATGACATAAGCAGGCTATAAGGATTTAAATATAATATTTATGCTTAGTTGAAGGAGACAGAAGAGGAGAGAGAAGAGAAGCGGATTGTAAACTTGTAGCCGGTTGTAGCAGGAGCCCCAACATACTTTGTGAGACAAAAGGTGGGGCCATTATTAATGATATAGTATTTATGCTAAAGGGACTAACGGACGCCTTAATTACTCTATTTTTTTGAGATAAACCTTGGTGGGGCTATTGGACGTGGGGTTTGGGGGCCAAAGGCCTACTATAATACTTGGTCTTACTCGCACAACCGACCTGACATGCTCTACCCCAGCCGTCGTTGTATCATATGGTTTCGCACCGTTCCAGATCTTAGTGCTGCCATGCAATTCTTCTCCAGCCCTCCTTCCGGCGTGCACCACGAGAAGGGACAGTAGTCCTCCGAACCCCGCCTTTCGTGATCCTGTACGGGAGAGGGGCGATCAGGTCTTTGGGGAGCACACTCCTATGACTGCTGCCAGCGACGACTTCCTCAACGTCAGCCTTCTTCCCGACCTCGGTAACATCTTCATGAACGACATGGGTGACAACATCAACCACAGCGGTTCTGCTGCCGCTGTACAGTATGTGATTCTATCCTCCTGGTTTAGTCCGCATCATTACTTTGATGTTTGCAATTGTCGTCATGATCTATTTACTGCTGATTCGGATTAAATCTCATAGTAAATTGCTCATATATTCAACAATCCAATCCAAAAAACTGATTATAGGCAATTTACTCCGAGTGGTTTTGCTGCGCTTTTGAAGCCGCCTAATTTTAAGGGGGTGCAATATAAAAGGTGGCGCACAAGAGCAATATATTGGTTTCAGATCATGTATTGCTATGACGCCACTAAGGGTAAGCCTGAGGGCGATCTTAATCCTACACAACAGGAAGCTTTTGAGAACATGGACACCCTCTTCAAAGCCGCCCTGCTGAGTGTTCTTGACGATTCCATTGTGGATTCATATATGTCGTTTGACAGCGGCAAAGACATGTGGGCTGCGCTCGAGGCCACTTTTGGGACCTCGGGTGCTGGCAACGAGTTGTACGTCATGGAGCAATTTTGTGACTACAAGATGACTGATGAGCGCTCTGTTGTTCAGCAGACTCATGAGATCTGATAACTCTCTAAGGAACTTGAGTACTTTAAGTGTGTGTTGCGGACAAATTTGTTCTTTGGGAGCATCATTGCCAAGCTTCCACCTTCGTGGAACGATTTTGCTACTTCTCTGAAAAACAAGAGACATGAGTTTTCTGTTTTGGATCTCATTAGCACTCTTGATTTTGAGGAGAAGGCGAGAGCAAAAGACACACATGCTCGGGTCGCTGGGAGCTTATAGTGCCCACATGGTACACGAGAAGAACTTCCAGCCCAACCAGCCACAAAACAACAAGAACAAATCTCAGGGGAAAGGCAAGTTTAATGCAAAGAACAAGCCGTCACATTCTACCAACTTCAAGAAGAATTCTCATAACGGGAAGGGATACAAACCTCAATTTTGGTAGCACCGCACAAAATTTATATGGCTGCATCTACCTGCTGTCAGCTAACCTCATGGTGCTCTTGGTATTCCTACATTCGTAACTAGGTACAATGACCACCGCAAGATGAAATTAGCTCATTCGTACGTTGACTTGCTGAATGCAGTGCGGAACGATCATGTCATGTGTGGAGGAGCAAACAAGCAGTGCAGCCGAAGGTGGAAATCAACCAAGGATTTATGAAATTATATATAATCTTCCTCAGGCAGGTCAGTATCCCCTTCGTCCGGATGATCATGTTTTGTCATGCCGAGCTATTGACATGTGCTACTATTTTGCAACACTTAAGTATAGCTATTGTTTTCCTATCTTTTCAGATTCAGGACAATGAAGATGATTTCAGGGGAGCTGCACAATATGGACTCATGTTGAGTCATCTCTATTGCCTCATGTGTTTGCTACAAATGTGTCAGCATCAACTACAAGATGAGGCAGCTAGCTAGCTATGGAGTTGCCAACATGCTCAAAGTGCTTGCAACATTGAGAAGAAACAAGCATACCCAGGAAACTAATGCGTGCGCAGGGAGGCCCTTTGCTCAGAGAAGCATCGACCGATTTTCTTTATTTCCACACCTTCTCACTGTTTTGTATTGGTTATTGTATGGTGTATCATTGAGATGCATAAACATGCTGAACTTTTGTTCTTCTGAATGTTAGTATGCATATCGTATCTTCTGAAGCTTAGTTTAATGTGAGTGTCTGCATCCAGTACCGCATCTCTAATTTGGTGGATGCCAAGTTGAAAAAGGTTACCGGTGAGTAGCCATAAGCTGGAGGCGTCTCTTTTTTTCTTTCAAATGGGCAATAAGCTGGAGAGCGTCTCGGGCTGCCTCTAGCACAAGGCCCTCCAGTACGAAAACGGGCAGCCGACTGTGCTGATACAAAAGCCTATCCATCTTAAAGCCCATTTGTTTTTGTTTTTTGCAAGGAGAAGCTCATATTTCTTGAAGAGGGGGCGATCGCAGAAAAACCATCCTTCCTCCTCGCTTCCACACAGATTCGCTCAAAAAAATAAAAAAGAAGATGCACACAGATTCGCTCAAAAAAATTAAAAAAAGAAGATGCACACAGATTCGCTCAAAAAAATTAAAAAAAGAAGATGCACACAGAGAAAATAAATCTCCTTAATTTACTCCATAACCGCCCTATTAAACAGGCCTAGTAACAAACCAGGCGCATGCAGTGGCCGGCGGGCACATGCATCCTGCATGCATGGACAGTCAGCCAAGTCCATGCGCCAGCTCCAATGCAACAACGCAAAAGAAGGAGCGGTTCTAGGGAAAAATCGAGTAGTTAGTGCAGCGGGCCTTATAAACACGAATAACTTGCTCTCCCTCTTCCTTCACCCCCCCAATTCCTCCTGCTCCCCAATCTTCTCGTACAAAAAACGCCTGCTCCTCTTCTTCCACTCCTACAAAAATCCCCAGCCCTCCTTCTTCCCCAGTCGCACTGCCACTAGGCTCGTCTCTGGCTACTCTGCTCAAAACCATGAGCTCAGCGCGACGCCCACAAGGAAAATGGAGTTGGCTGGCCCTAGCGCCAAGAAGAGGCTCCCGCCAGCGGCGATGCCGGTTGTAGATCCCGCACCCAGTAGTGTGGGGAGAAGCGGCGACCCCCCCATCCACCCGGATCTGAGGAACCGGTAGAATCTCTGGTGGACCGCATGAGCGATCTCCCGGACGTCATCCTTGAGGAGATCATCTCGCTTCTCCCCATTAAGGATTGCTGCCGCACACAAGTCCTCTCAACTCGGTGGCGCCCTCTATGGTGCACTGCGCCCCTCAATCTCGACTGTCGTCAAATATCTGTCCTTCCTGAATTTGATCTCCTCAGAGCCATCGTCTCTTCCCACCAGCAGGGCCCCGTTCAATGCCTTTGCATCCCGACATGCTACCTGCTGTCCACACCCGGCCCGGTGGACGCTTGGCTGAAATCCCCTGAATTTGGAAAACTCCAGCAGTTTGAGTTGTACCATTACCACAAAAGTTTCATACCACGAACACACCAAGAATTCGTGCCCACACCACCGTTGTCCATCTCGCGGTTTTCCTCCTCTCTCCACACCGCCACCTTCGCCCGCTGCCATCTACCATACGATCTGGTACAAATGCTTCGACTCCCACTGCTAAAAAACTTTCGCTTGTGGTGGTTTATCTGTTAGAGGCCTCACTGCACAACATCATCCACTCCAGTTGCCCTGCCTTGGAGCGCTTGCTGATTGGTTTGGGAATAGAAATCCGTATCAGTTGTCTCCAAATAAAGTCGCCTCACCTTAAAAGCATTGGAATTTGTTTTGAAGGACAACAGCTCATCATCGAAGATGCCCCTTCACTTCAAAGGTTGCATCTTGATAATTGTTATACACCTTCACAAATAACTGTCGTCTCTGCGCCCAAACTGGAGACCTTGGGTGCAATTCGTGACCCGTTTAATGATCACAAGGATTTGGTGTTTGGCTCCTCACTTTTTCAGGTATCGTATATTATCATCTACACATTTGTAATCATAAGATGAATTTTTCATTTGTGCGCACAAGTTTTATATCATCTTGGAGTACACTTTGGGAACTAATATTATGTTATATGCTCAATGAAGAGTTCGTCCATTGATAGCCTATCAATGCTGCTGGATTATGTCACGATCATATATATCAGAATGTTTAGTTTTGATCTGGACATAATTATTGGCTTGCTGCGATGCTTTCGATCTCTGGAGAATTTATATATAGAGGTGATGATTTCATGCACATTGAAAGTCCGTATATATTGTACTAGAATCAACTGTTCAGCTGTCATTCTTTCAACATACTCTTTTTTTCAGACCTTAACTATTTTCAATCCTCATGTCTACTAAGGCAGAACCACATGGAGCAAAACATATAACTAGTAGGTGGCGTAATAAGCACCAGGATTTTCTCAGTTCTCATGACATTCGTTTGAGGACAATAACGATGGAACGATATGCATCCAACCAGGCAAACAGAAGCTTTGTCACATTCTTCCTGCTGAATACGAGGTTACTATTGTCCATGAGGCTTAATTTTTACCGCAAGAGATTTCTCACGGACGGACATGTTGAACAACAAAAAAAGAAGTTTCAGGTGGACAAATGGGCTTCTAAATGTGCTCGGCTTCTATTTACAACAAGTTGTAGTCATCCTGAAATAATTTTTTTGCACAGGATGTTGATTTTATGGATCAGATCGATGCATTTGTTTGTGACTGCAAAAAAGAGTGGTTGGGTTAGATGTTACTGTCATGTTCAATCTGGGTTTTGTCTAAAAATTTGATGAACAGTTAATCCTTGGGCTTTTTGTACCATTTGTATGCTTGAGTTGCATGTTGTTACCCTCGTACTCCCCTCCACCTGCCACTACACTACCGCATCCTCCACGGCTACCATTCGTTCCCGTCCGAGGCCTCGTCGTCGTTCTCCGCCTTGGTTCGCTCTCTATGCCCGCCGCCGTCTGGCGTTGTCAACATGGTCAACTACCAAGAGGAATCAGGAGATGATTGTACGTGGAGAGGCTGATAGTAGGGACCCACCAGGGTCATTGCATTTCGCAAGCAGGTGCCTCGTTATTACAAGCCAAAAAATACTTCCTCCTAATTGTTTGACAACTAGGTCCCACGCCATTGTCAATGTAGTCAATAAACGAGAAAATTACACAACGAGCGGATAACACCAAGGACCCAACAACTCGCCCGGTTGTTTTTTACTTTCAGAGACGGAGCTCAACTGCACACTATGCGGGGGTTGTGGCCCGTCTAGCCCACGCTTACGCTTTTATTAAGCACATGACGAGCCCAGTTGATATATTTGTTTTCTTTCTGAAAATGGCTAGCCTAGTTCTTTTTTTGGAGAATACCAAAACTGAGGCCTACTTGCTTTTCTCAGCCCTGCTGGGCTGCAAATCATTCAAGACGAGGTGGGATGTAAGTAGTAAGAAATGGGCTTCCCCGGAAAATGGGCTATAAGTTGTAAGAAATGGGCTGTAAATTTTTAAACCAAAGCCAACCGGCAATTACATTAAAATATCATTTTTTAGGATTTCTCTACTCTCTACTCTTATAAAAACCAAAGCCAACTGGAAATTACATTAAAATATCATATTTTCTCCCACAAGATAAACTACGCATACAAATGCATCTTGATGTTCCGTGCAACGAATGGGCATCTTGCTAGTAAAGATTCTAAATTTCATTCATTTTTTGCGGAGAATTGTTTTTTGAATTTTATTTTGATATAATTTTTTGAAAATTACTTTTAACGTGACTCGAAATTTCGTGGTTAAAAGAGTTCGGACCCGACCGAAATATGCAAAATTTCATTGAATTTTTTAGCAGTGCCCAGAATATATGGTCTGTAATGCTAATAAAAAGAATATGGGCTTCAAATATCCTTAAGAATTAGCAAATGGGCTGTAAGTTATTGAAAATAATGGATAATGGGTTGTATCTATTTTCCACAGATTTGGAGGCAGACTTCTAGGCCTACTAGGTTGACGATGACGCTGTCCTAAATTTTTATTGACGCGTACGCAAGGCTTTGTCAACTTAGTCAACACACAACAGTGACTATTGGATTTCCATGCAACAGCGGCCGTGCTTCTTCAATCTCTGATCTTCCTGCTCCAGCCACCCAAACCAGCACCGGCGAGACTGCCTGCTCCCTCCACCCGTGGCTGGCTGTGATGCCGCCAGGCCATCCCTCTAACCACCCACACATCATATTATTTTCCGGCGACGTCAGTCTCACCCCGCAGCCGACCAGTCAGGGCTCGTACGCCCCTCAGCGTGGGCATCCACTGCGGTGGCTTCACTGGCTCCGGGTGGATCCCTTCCTGGGCCTCGCCCTTGTCTACCGCATTTGTGCTCTCGGCGTGGCGACGTCAACATGGTCAACAGACAACAACCATCAGAAGAGGCTGGCAGTAGGGGCACACACAGGGAAATGCCTCCTTATTACACGCAAAATAATGATTCCTCCACCTGATAGCTGGGACCCACCGGAAGGGCCTCTGTATTTCATGAAAAAAACGTCCCCCCCGTTGTCAGCTCGGACCCACCGGAAGTGCCTCCTTATTACGCACAAAAAATGAATACTCCCCCTGCTAGTTGGGACTCACCTTGGTGGAAGGCTGACTTGTGGACCTACTAAGTTAACGGGGACGGAGGGCTCTGTCAACTAAGTCAATATGAACGATTCTAGCTCCAGTGACTGTACGATGTCCATCCAACGGTCGTAGTGCTTCTTCAACCTCTGGTCTTCGTGCTCTAGCCGCCCAAAGCAGTGCCGGTCATGCCGCATGCTCCTGCCTCCCATGGTCGGCTGTGCTGTGCGGAGGCCTCACCACCCCCTACTATTCCCACCATTGGCCAGGCCCTGCGGCGATGGCAGCCTCACACCACAGCCGGACCAGTGAACCTTCATACTCTTCTCCGTGCGGGCTTCCACTGCCCCGTCTTCCCTGGCTCCGCGTCATCCCCTTACTAGGCCTCGCCGTCGTCCACCTCCCTGGTGCTCTTGGCGTGGCGTGGTCAATGTTGTCAAGGAACGACTTCCATCGGAAGAATACTGTACATGGAGAGGCTGACACCTGGGTCCATGGCGGACGGAAGGAAGTGCCTCCTTATTATGCACAGAATAATTATTCCTCCACCTGACAGCGGGGACCCATCGGACGGGCCACCGTATTTCATAAAAAAAACGTTTTCCCCCTGACTGCTAGGACCCACCAGCTACATCTTCGCACGCAAGGAAGTGCGTGCGAAAAAAACACAATTCGCCCCCCTGACTGCTGGCACCCACCAACTACATCTTCGCACGCAAGGAAGTGCCTGACAGTCGGGACCCACCCGGTCGAAGCATACGTAGTGTTGTCATTCTGGTCGCGAACGTGTACGTACATACTGGTCGATGTAGAGACACGCACGTGTCGTAGTAGAGGCGCACATGTAGCATGTACATGTACGTACAGCGGCCAGTGTGCAAGAAAGAAAATACGACCACGTACGTACATACGGGCGGGGTCTCGAACGCCTACTCGCGCATACGTACGGCCAGGGCTCGTGTACATGGCTGGGTCAGAACGGAGAAACAACGTCGTCATCGTGTTCATCGGGAGCCAACCGGCTGGGTCGGAACAGAATGCGTCATCGTGTTCATCGGGAGGGCTTGGACGGAACAACCGATGGAAACGAGGCCTTGCGTACCGCAGAATGGAGGATACGGCCTTGTGTTCGACTGGCCACATTCGAAATGGGATCCTGTTCATTGGGAGGGGTCTGGCGTACCGCAAAACGGAGCAAACGGACTTGTGTTGGACCTCCGACGATTGAAACGGGGTCTTGTTGATCGGGAGGGGTGTGGCGTACCGCAAATCGGAGGAAACAGACTTGTGTTGGAGCGCTACGGTCGAAACGGGGGTCCTGTTCATCGAGTGGGGTGTGGCGTACCGCAAAACGGGACTCCACGGGATATTGTTCATCTCCACCGTCGACCTCCTCTAGCCTCCACGGGCTACTGTTCATCCACCATCGACCTCCTCCAGCCTCCACCTGCGACTGTTCACCCATGGGCTCCTGTTCATCCAGCCTCCACCGCGTGCTACTCCACCGGCTACTGTTCAACCTGACCTCTCCACGGGCTCCTGTTCAACCACCCATCCACGGGCTATTGTTCATCCAGCCCTCCACCGTCTACTGTTCATCTAGCCCTCCACGGGGTCGTCCTGTTCATCCAGCCCTCCACGGGGTTCTGTTCATCCAGCCCCAACTGTCTCGATCGATCATGGTCCTGTTCATCCAGAGGCAACACCACGGGGTCCTGTTCATCCACCCCCACCGGGAACTGTTCATCAAACCCCTAGCAATGCTCTTGTTCATCCAACCCCCCAAAGCGCTCACTTTGTTCATCCAGAGGCGGCATCGATCGGCTTGATTAGCGGCGATGGCGGCGAATCACTCGGGTTCAGTAACATAGCTAGTGCAATCGCTCGGGTTCAGTTAGATCCCAACGCCTCGCTCGGGTTCAATTAGAGCCCAACGCCTCGCACACACGCGCGTACGTGTACGAGAGAAACATGGCTCGGTCCCCGACCACCCACCATAGCCGGGAACTTCCCGAAATTTTCCTCGCCCTCGCTTCTACCATGGTTTTTTCCATCATGGACGGCCCAAAGAATGTCATGCAGCTGCGTCTCCGGCCCGCCCAAGACGAAAAGCCCATTTTCTGCATGATTTTTTGTCATAGAAGTAGGATCCCACCACATCTATGATGATACCTGGTTTTGTCACAATTAACATCATAGAAGTGTCATAAGTATGACAAAAAAATTTCGTTCGGCCCAAAATGTCACGGATGTGTCTTTTTTTGTAGTGACTCTGTGGTGGACATGGTGCTTTGTCAACTAGAAGTGGGTTACTATCCGCTCGGGTTGCGGTTAGACGGGTTGTAGCTGTTTCTTTGCCCAACGGTGTAAGTGTGCAATCTGGAAGAGTCTCGATTATGTGTGGTATGGCTAGTTTGTGGGCCAGTACAACCATGGTTCTATCTGCATCAACGGGTATCACTGTCTTTTGTGAAGAATGGGTTTTTGCTCCCTTAGATACTGCCATCACTCCCTCCAATTCAAATAACTGATAAACAAGAAAAGAAATTAAACGTACAGACATTGTATGATAGACAGATGTGGTAATTCACATATATGTTGTCTAACCAAACAGGACAACATGACACAATTTCACATATATGATGCCTAACAAAACATGATAGCATGACACAGTTTCAGATATATGATGGATAACTTAACAGGATATAATGGCATAATTCAACATATGATGAGTATCTAAACAGGATGACATGACAAAACTATATGATGTCTTTCTAAAATAGGTTGCGATGAAATAATTCACATACATGGTATCTAAGTATACAGGGTGGCATGACATAATTGACATAATTGATTCATATACTAAGCAGCTGGCACTCGCATGTATGATCTCTAAACTAAGTAGATGAAATTCAATATTGTGCATATGATGTCTAAACTAAGCAATGCAAGACACCATATGCATGATATGAGAAATATAAACATTGCAACTTAGAGCATACACCTCAGGTGGGACATATGACTGGTCATCTGTCTCTGAATCCTCCTCTCAGGAGATCCCTGTAACCATCGAGATATATGCTTCAACGGGTACCATTGCCTGCTCTGAAGACCTTGTTTTCACTCCAGATTTTTCCATAACCGGCTCAAATGGCTGATACACATGAAGAGTAGTTCAATATACACAGATTGTCGACCAATGGAATACGTAATGAAAAAAAGATGGCATGAGATAATTCACATATATGATGCTTGGCTACATGACGGTGCATAATTCACATATATGATAACTGGCTGAAAAACATGGCATTGCATAATTCACATATCTGATATAGAAAGCAAATAGGAGGCATTCACACAAAGCATGTCTAATCTAAGCAGATGGCATGGCAATGCAAGACACCATATGCATGATATGAGCAATATAACCCTGCCAAGTTAGAGCATGAATCTCGGGGGGGGGGGGAGATAAGACTGGTCATCTGTCTTTGAATCCTCCTTTGAGGAGCTATCTGTAACCAGCAAGAAATCTGCATCGACAGGTACCATTGACTGCTCAGAAGACCTTGTTTTCACTCCAGATTTTCCCATGACCGACTCAAATGGCTGATGCACAAGAAGAGTAGATGGATGTATGACAAATGGAATACATTATAAAAAAATATGGCACGATACAATTCACATATACAATGACTGGCTAAACACGATGGCATTGCATGATTCATGTATATGTTGCCTGGCTAAAGAAGATGGCATTGCATAATTCCCATATACTCCCTCTGTCGTGGGAACGAACACCTATGGGACCGGAGCCCCTTTCGGTTCGGCGGGGGGCAGAGATCGCACGAAGAGCGGATCGAGGCGGGGCACGCGAGCGATTTACCCAGCTTCGGAGCTCTCCGGAGAGATAATACTCCTACTGCTGCTTTGTGGTTTGTATTATGTTCTTGCTCGGGAGCGCTGAATGCTACAATACACACCAGCTACTAACGAGACCGAGCGTGAGTGTTTTCTGGTTTCCAACCCCCCTCCACGTTGCGCATGGGCCTCCTTCTATATGCTCAAGGGGTCACCGACAGGTGGCAACATAGACAAGGGTAAAAATATAAAAGAACTGCGGTTGGTACACCTAGTTGCACAGTGTATCCTACCTAACCCTGACGGCAGGGGAGAAGGGCATTAAATGACCGTCTGTGTCGCCCAAACAGTGCAGAAAAGGGACCGTCAGGGGCGCCACCGCTCGCCACGATGGCAATCTTGTCAGCGTCGCTTGCCACCTCGCACCGCTTGGCTACACCGCCTCTTGCCACGCGCACCCGGAAAGGCCTCAGGGCGACACGTTGGTGGATGCGCTGGAGCGCGGGTACATGATGGTAGCTTGCCGCGGCAAGCGCCTTGCCGCGGTCATTGTCTTGCCGCGCCCGGAAGCTTGTCGCTCACCGGGCCTTGCCGGGACGCGAGGCGTGTCGCGGCAAGTTCCTTGAGATGCCTTGGTTGGCCTTCCCGGCAAGCTCCTCTTGCCGGGGCCTTGTCTCCTTGACTTGAACACTTTGTTCTTGAATGGCTCCAAAGGAACCACGGAGGACCTTGGCGGTCACCCGGCAAGCCTTGTCGCTGGCGCATTGCCGTGCACAAGTTCGGGATACTAGGGTACCCCTACGCTAGTACACCGACAGGAGGCCCCGGGCCTGGGCCACACACGGTGCCGAGCGCTGTTGGGCCAGGCCCAAAACAGGGCACGGGCACGCGCGGCCTGGTTTACGCCGTATCTTACTCCGTATCCACCGCGCCCTCCCCTAACGGCACGCGTTGAATGCGGCATCGTGGGAGAGATCGTGGGTGGTTCTTTATTCGAAAAGCGGGCGTCCCCCTCCCTCTTTATAAGGGAAGCAGGCAGTTCCTCCATCTCGCCGATTGCTACTTCCAATCTCAAAATCTCCACGCTCCCCTTCTTCCAAAGCCGAGAGAGCAGCGCTCGCTTCATCGCCGCCGGTGCCACCGCGCCTTGATCTCCCCACTACCTCCACCATGGCTCCGAAAGCCGGGAAGGCTGTGAAGTCGGCCGAGGCGCTGCGGCTCGAGGCGCTGCGAAAGGAGCAGGCAACTTTCCCCCCCCGAGCTTGCCGCGAAGGAGCCGAGGGAGTGGTACTACCTCTTCTGGTCAACAGAGACGCGAGCGCATCCGCGCACGAAGGTACTCTCCGCCGCCGCCTCGGAACGGGCTCCGAATGGATACCCTTTCTTCGCGCTGTTCTTCTACTGCGGGCTCTGCCCGCCTTTCTCTGAATTCTTCTGCGACATCATGAACACCTACGGGTTTCACCTCCTTGATTTCACCCCCAATGCTGTTCTGACCATGGCAGTTTTCGCACATCTCTGTGAAAACTTTGTCGGAGTCCACCCAAATGTAGCTCTTTTCCGCCACTTCTTTATGCCCCGGGTCGAGAGAGGAGAACCTTTATCCGGCGGAATCACCTGGATCTCGAGGGCCGGCAAGAAGGAGGCTTATCTGGAGGGGGAGCTCCGCAGCAAATGGGAGGAGTGGAGAGCAGACTGGTGCTGGATTGTCAAGGAGAACCCGCAGCCGTTCTTGCCAGCCAAGCCCCAACAGTCGCTGATAACGATTGAGCAACTTGGCCCCGGAAGGCGACAGTGAAGATTAGCGTCACCGGGATCACATGCCTTAGGCTTGCTGCTCATCAGTAGGCGCTGTTGGCGCAGACTTTCTTCGCCGCCGCATCGCCCCCCTGCAGGAGAAGAGGAGACCCGCCTGGGAATTCGGGGGCCCGGCAGACATCATGAGGCTGCGCCCGGGCCTCAACTTCAACTTCACCGTCCTGGAACTGGACGCGATGCTCAAGGAGCTGTTCAAGCACGACCCTCAACATCCTGAATGGTTCGGGCTGCGAAGGCGTCGTCCGTTGTCTGACAATTCCTCGCTCGATCGCATCCGTGCAATGATGCCTCTGTGCGATTCGCATGGAATTGTTCCAACTTGGCAAGAGCCTGCGGACGACGTTGTGCAGGAGTTCTTCGACGGCATGGTAGAAGTGGCGGTCCGCTCTGATGAGCAGAAGAGCCTCACCCGCGACACCACTGATGCGGAGATGCGGCGCATCGCCACTAGGGCGGAAGAGGCGGCGGCGCGCCGCCGCATGGCGGTTGGATTCACCGTGGAGGAGGCAGAGGAAGCAAAGGCAGCAAGCCTTGCCGATCGAGATGAGCTTGCCGGAGAGCTTGCCGGCGAGGGAGATCTTGCGGAGCCTGACGCCGAGTCAAGCGAGCCCGCCGAGGGTGCGAGCGGCCTGCCATCTTCAAGCGGCTTCCCGCAAGAAGAGCCCCCAGCACAGCCCCCAGCTCCACCAAGAAGGCGCCTCCGCAAGGCCGGGGACGTAGCAGGGCGGCAGACGAGTCAACAGCCGTCGCGCCGCGTGACACGCTCCACCGCGACAAGCACTGTTTCCACGGGAGCGTCCCGCGCCGCTGCGACAACTGGAGCGGGGTCCTCCCGGACCGCCGCTTCTGGTCCTGCCGCTGCCCCCGCCAAGCGGTCAAGGGAGCCTACTCCTCCGCCTCGTCGCGCCGAAAGAGGGCCGGACTTCGACCTCTCCGCGCTCAGCTCTGACGAGGAAGAAGAAGAGTAAGATTCTTTGTTGTACTTGTAGATCTTCAATTCTTGCTGTTTTTGTCTTGTATCTGATTCGCTTTACTCTGAACTCATTCCTTTTCAGGACCCTGTCCCAGAGAGCGGCGAAGAGAGCCAAGGCGCCGGTGATTGTCATCGAGGACGAGCCCACAGCGACAGCAGGGGGGGCGCCCGAGACCACCTTGCCGGACCCGGCAACTACTCCCCGAAGCAGCCCCCAGCGCAGCCCCCAGCGTAAGTATATGGTTTACTTCCCGCTGTTTGGCGCGCATGGGTGCTCTTTCTTTGCTGACATTTGATTACTAGTTCGTGTAGGAGCAGAACAGCCTCACCAGGAGCAACCGGAAGCCGCCCCCGAGATGCTATCTGCTTCGACTACACCGCCAAGGGAGGATTCCCCGGCAAGGGAGCGTTCTCCGGCAAGGGAGAAGTCTCCGGCAAGGGACAGTTCTCCGGCAAGGGACAGCACCAGCGATCCCTTGGTGGTGGAGCCCATGATTGCAGATCCCAGTACAGGTAATCCTTCTTGCTTGAAAACTTCCCTTGTGTCCTTCTTCTTCTGATCTTCTTCTTGGATATTTGCTTGACTTTTCTCCCTCTTCCGGCCTTCAGATCCATCTTCCACAGAGACAATGGAGACCGAGGCCACCGGCGAGGAGAATGCGCGCGGCAACACCAACGACGCCGCTGCCACCGAGGAGGAAGCCGGCGCCGATGATCCTGCCGGTGAGGAGGCCGCCAAAGCTACCGCCGCAGGAGCGGGCGAGGGGTCTGGCAATCGCACTGATGGCCCCGAGGCCACAGGAGCGCAAGGCGCTATGCCGACCGCCGATCCCTCTGCCGCTGCCGCAGCATCAGGCTCCGAAGAGCCCCAGCCCGGCGCCTATCTCAAGGCCGGCGATGGCGTCTTCATCAAGCTCCCCTGGGCGTCAAGCTCCAGGGCGCCGGTCGAAGGAGAAACTTTTGATGGAGAGGTGCTCACCTCCGCTGGGCTGACGCTGGTTGACGCGCCGAGCAGCAGCAGCGGCGAGTCTGAGGAGGAGCAGCTGCTGCGGAAGCTGGTGTCACTCTACCACGCCCGACAAGCCAAGGTGGAATCCCGGGAGGCGCCTGTCGCGCAGGCGGGAGTGGATATTGAGAAGCATGCGGAGGAGCTCCGGTCGCAACAGTGAAGCCCTCGGTCCATTGCGGAGGCGGGCACAGCTCGTCGAGGCGCGGAAAGCCTTCCTTCTCGAGAAGGCTGAAGCTGAAGAGCAACAGCGGCTTGCCGCCGAGGAGCTGTTTGCGTGGGAAGGTGAGTTGGCGCAGCGGAAGGTCAATCTAGACAGCCATGAGGAGGAGCTTGCCGTGCGAGAGCAGACATTTGGTGGGGCCCTCAAGGAGGCAAGGATGCTGCCGCAGCTGCTGAGGCCGCCAAGAAGGAGCTGGAGACGAAGGTGGCGCAGCTAGAGGCCGATCTCAAAGCGAGGGATGAAAAGCTTGCCGCGCTCAAGCGTGAGCGCGAGAAGGACGCCCACACCCACGGTGAGCTGCAGGATCGTCTCGTCGAGAAGGGCAAGGAGCTGAGCACCGCCGAGGACTCCAACGCAGATCTTGAGTTGAAGCTGGCTACTTTGACCAAGACGCTGGACGGCGCCAGGGAGCAGGAGGTGGCCTTGAAGTAGGAGATCAAGGCCAACGAGGAGCTGCTGGCGAGTGCTGCCGCCACCCAGAACACCTTCATGGAGAATGTGGAGCACTGGACGGAGGGTCTCGTGGATGTTGCCGCAGACATCGACAGGGAGCTAGCGCAGCTGGGGATGGAGGATTTCGGGTATTCCTCCGATGAGAACCTCCAGCCCAGCGCCAAGCTCACCTTGTTCTTCAAAGGCGTGGCGACGGCCCTCCAGAGACTCCAGGAAAGGATCCCAAAGCAGCTGGCCGACGAGTCGCGCGCGATCTGCGCGAGAGTTCTTCAAAAGGTGTTGGTGAAGGTGGCCTTCCGCAACCCGGGCCTCAACCTCACCAACGTCCCCAAGAAGCTGCCGGCGGATGCTGATCTAGAAGCTCTCAAGGCCCTTGTCGCACCCATTGTGGACAAGGTGAACGAGGTCAAGAGGGTTGATGGCGACCGCGTAGATTAGGCCGCCCATTTTTTTCCTTTTCTTGTCGATGCTGGTCATGTTACGAGAACAACTTATTAGAGCTGCGACAAGTTATCTTGTAATATAACTTTATTTTGGGCAGTGATTGCTATGTTATTTCCTTTACTTGATTCCTTCCTTTGTATGTTTTTACCCTACGCTTTTAGGGAACTTGCGGTATGAGCACCTTAACCATGGCTGAGTGCGGGACGTCAGCAGCCTGCTGGTGGTGCCGCAATCGACAAGAAACCTTGTCGCGGCTAGTCGCAGCTCACTTGAGTTATTGAGCGGACTCGAAACAAAGTAAGGGCGCAACTAGCTACGAGTTGGTTCCTCCGCGCATAGGTTTTCCATACAAAGCACGGTCGTTCAAGGAAGATAACTTAAAAAATTTTAAAACTGAGTGCTCAAACTTTGGCAACTTAGCTTTTCTGTCGTTTGCGTCCCGGCAAGGCAAAACTTTCTTGAACGACGCCTGGTCCACACCATTATCTCCTCCTTCCCCCCGGCAAACTTGTGGGCGAGGGAACCTTCCTTTCTTTTGAGAAAGAGAAAGAAGAGAAAATAAAGATATGGAGCCTTAAGGCTCGTTATTGCTTACCGGGGTTAGGTGCTTCACAAAGTGTCAGATAACATATGCAAAAAATAGAAAGCATGAAATTGACAAGATGTGCGGAGCACATGAGCTTTATTTATGCACGGGGTCTGTGCCCGGCTTTGTACAAAGGATTACATGCAACAGCGGCAAGACTTGTACAAAAGGTGGTTCTTGAACAGTTCCGTCAACCGCGCTTTACTGGTAAAACTTACGAAGATGCTCAATGTTCGAGAGTTGCTCACGGAAAGCCATCTTGGTCTCAAAGGCGGACAGCGCCGGGCCTAGTGACTCGTTTCACCGGTAAGGGCCTTCCCACTTTGGCGTCAACTTGTTGGAATTCTTGGCGGACTGAATGCGCGAAGAACAAGGTCGCCTTCCTCGAGGCTTCGGCATTAACTGCGGCTATGGTAGCGGCGCCAAAGCTTGCTGGTATCGAGCAGCTCGTCTGAAAGAGCTCTGAAGGCGGTCTTCCTCAAGGCAGCAGCGTCATCTTGTCGCAGCTGCTCTTGCTCAAGCTCATCATAGCGAGCACTCGAGGCGACCCGTATACGAGTTCCGTGGGGAGAAGCGCTCCGCTCCATAGACTAGAGCGAAAGGTGTGCGGCGAGTGGCTCGATTTGGCGTCGTCCTGATCGACCAAAGAACCACCGGCAGCTCCTCAATCCAGTTCTTTCCGCGCTTGCGCAGCCTATCGAAAGTCTGGTCTTGAGCCGCCTAACACTTCAGCATTTGCCCTTTCCGCTTGACCGTTGCTTCTCGGGTGAGCAGCGAAGCGAAGCGGAACCTTGGCGCCAAGATCTTGGGCGTCTTGCATGAAGGTGCGGCTCGTGAATTGTGTGCCGTTATCGGTGATGATCTGTTAGGGATCCGAAGCGCAAACAATCGACCTAAAGAACTTGACTGCCGATGTGCTGTCACCTTCCTCATCGCTTCCACTTCCGCCACTTTGTGAACTTGTCGATTACAGCGTACAAGTACTCAAAGCCCCGACAACTTCGGGAAAGGGGCCGAGGATGTCGAGCCCCTAGACCGAAAATGGCCAGGATAAAGGGATCGTCCGGAGAGCTTGAGCTGGCTGGTGTATCTGCTTGGAATGGAACTGGCACGCTTCACACTTGGTTACTTGTGCAGTTGCATCCTAGAGGGCTGTCGGCCAAAAGAAACCTTGCCGGAATGCTTTGATGGCAAGTGCTCTTGCGCCAATGTGGTGACCACATATGCCTCCATGTATCTCTGCCAACATTTTTTGTCCATCTTCCCGGTGAATACACTTCAATTTCACACCGTTGAGTCTTCTTCTGTACAGTGTGTTGTCAACAAACTGGTACATACTTGACTGCTGGGCTACTCTTTCGCTTCTTCTTGCTCTTGGGAAGTTCTCACGTTCAGAAGAAGCAGACAATCTCTTTGTGCCCATCTTTGGAGCTTGCGGCTTGACAACAAGGACTAAAGGCACATATGCTACTGCGGGAACATCCGCTTCTACGGCGAGAACCTGCGGCTCAACCGGAGCTTGATGTTCCCTGGCAAGCTTGCCGGAGCAAAACTTGTCGAGAGCGTATGCTTCAACGGGACAAACCCTAGGGCTTGCCGGAGCAGACTGCTCCTCAGCACCCTTGGTGTTGATCTTGGGGACCTTCTTTGCGGCGGCTTCGGGGAGCTCTGCCGGAAAATAGTCACCAGAAATCATCTTCCACTTCTTGCTCTATCTAGTTGATGTTGTTACGGATGGTTGAGTCAGTTTGAGCACAAAGATCCCTCGTTCCACAGGTAACTTAAGTGCGGCGCACTTTGACAGGCCATCTGCAATGTCGTTCTGAGCTCTTGGGACATGTTCCATCTGTAGGCCGTCAAAGTGCTCTTCTAACTTTCTCACCTCATCAACGTAAGCTTCCGTTAACGGACTCTGATAATTCTTGTTCACTTGGCGGACGACAAGCTGCGAGTCACCCCTGACAATGAGCTTCTTGATCCCAAGGTCTGCCGCGATCCTGAGACCGGCAAGCAAACCTTCATACTCTACAGTATTGTCTGTTGCTTGCTCCTTGGGAACGTGCATCTGGACTATGTACTTGAGGTGCTCTCCGGTGGGTGCGACAAGTAGCACGCCCGCACCGGCGCCTTGCAGCGAGAAGGCACCATCAAAATACATCAGCCACTCTTTGCTTGCCTCCTTGACAGGGATGCTCGTCTATGGAATTTCTTCATCTGGTGTTGGCGTCCACTCTGCTATGAATTCTGCCAATGCCCGGCTCTGGATAGTTGAAGTGCTCTCAAACTTGAGGCCAAAGCTTGACAGTTCCAGTGCCCACTCGACAATCCTGCCTGTTGCTTACGGATTCTGCGGTATCCTCTTGCGGAAAGCAGTGACAAGCTGTGATCTCATGTGCTTGGAAGTAATGGCGCAGCTTTCTCGAGGCCATGAGAAGGCGAAAAGCAATTTCTGCACACAGTACCTTGACCTAGCCCCTGCAGAAGGGAACTAACAAAGTAAACTGGGCCTTTGCACCATTTTCTTTTACACCTCCTCATGTGCTGTGAGATCCATCCTTGTTGGGACCGAGCTTGCGGTGAAGCCCCGCTTGTCATTTGGATGCACTGCCGCGGTTGCCGGCTCATCATCCGCCTCCCTCTCCGCTACTAACGCGGCACTAACCACTTGATTGGTTGCCGCTAAATACAGCAGCAACTTCTCTTGTGGCTTAGGTGCGACAAGTGTTGGAGTGGAGGACAGGTATCTCTTCAAGTCCTGCAGCGCAGCCTCCGCTTCCGGAGTCCATTTCATTGGACCTGCCTTTTTCAATATTTTGAAAAATGGCAGGGCGCGCTCAGCAGACTTAGAGATAAACCTGCTGAGAGCAGCCACACAACCGGCAAGCCTTCGTACATCCTTGACGCGCTTTGGTGCTTCGATCTGCTCAATGGCCTTGATCTTGTCGGGATTGGCTTCAATTCCCCGAGACCATGAAGAACCGAGAAGCTTGCGGAGGGACTCCAAACACACACTTCTCGGGGTTAAGCTTGAGGTTGATCTTGCGCAGATTTGCAAAGGTTTCGTCTAAATCTTGAATCAGGGTTGCTTTGTCCTTGCTCTTGACCACTATGTCATCCATGTAGGCTTCCACATTTCTGTGTATTTGTGGCTCAAAAGCGTCATGTACTACCCTTGCAAATGTTGAACCAGCATTCTTTAAACCGAAAGGCATTCATACGAAACAGTATGTGCCACATGGAGTGATGAATGCGGTCTTCTCCTCATCCTCTTCTGCCATGAAGATCTGATGGTATCCTGAGTATGCATCAAGAAATGAAAGCAAGTCACATCCGGCCGTGGAGTCAACAATCTGGTCAATGCACGGCAAGGGAAATGGGTCTTTGGGACAAGCTTTATTAACATTGGTAAAATCGATACAAAGCCTCCATTTCCCGTTTGCCTTGCGCACGACTACAAGATTGGCCAGCCACGTAGGATGGAGCACTCCTCTGACAAGGCCTGCTGCTTCCAATTTCTTGATTTCTTCTACGATGAATTCTTGGCGCTCCACTGCCTGTTTCCCGACTTTCTGCTTGACGGGCCGTGCATGAGGATAGACAGCAAGATGGTGCTCGATTACTTTCCTGGGAACACCGGGGATGTCAGACAGTTGCCATGCAAACACGTCGACGTTCGCCGCAGGAAAGCAACAGCGCGCTTCCTATTTAGGGTCGAGAGTGGGCGATGGTGAAAGTACCACGGTGCCGTCCTCCTTGGCGGGCACCTTCTTGGTCTCTGGCGGAGCTGCCATTGCCTTCTTACACTTGCCGGTGGAGCTCGATGGTGCGTCCTTGACGGTAGCGCAACACTCCGAAGAGGTGCGCTTACCGGAGTGGGCATCAGAACTCTTGTCGGACTTGGTCTTCTTCTTCCCTCCGGGAGCTTTAGCGGCAAGTGACTTGCGTTCAGCTGCGGCTGCTGCTTCCCGGTAGATCTTGTCGGCGCAGATAAGAGCATCCTTCTTGTCGCCAGGGACAGAGATGACACTTATCGGGCTGGCATCTTGATCGTTGTATGCATAGTGAGAGGCTGCCATGAATTTGGCGAGTGCTGGACGGCCGAGTATCCCATTGTAAGGCAATGGAAAGTCAGCAACGTCAAAAGTGACCCTCTCAGTCCTAAAGTTCAACTCGCTGCCAAATGTCACCGACAACATGATCTTCCCCTTCGTCTTGCTCCTTCCCGGGTTGATTCCTTGGAATGTGCCGGTCTCTTCGAGCTCGCTGTCAGGGATCTGGAGGTTCTGGAGTACCGCGGAGGAGATCAGGTTCAAGCCGGCCCCGCCGTCAACTAGCATCTTAGTGACCTTGAGGTTGCGGATAGTTGGTGAAACCAACATCGGCAAGCACCCGACCGCAGTTATGCGATCAGGGTGGTCCTCAATATCAAAGATGATAGGCATGCTAGACCATTTCAGAGGCTTGCGTGACTCGACGGGTGGTTCTGCTGCATTGACTTCCCGCACCCACTGCTTGAGTTGGCGGTGTGAAGTATGCAGAGAAGCACCGCCGTCAACGCACAGGACCTCTGTGGCTTTCTGGAACTCCTGCTCATCGGCCTCGTCATCATCCATATCTTCATCGTCGTCTTCATCTTCATCCTTGTCGCGGTCGCGGGGAGGCCTGTCTCCTTGTCGCTGCTTGGCCTTGCCGCGGCGTCCTCCCTGGCCGGGACGTTTCTTGCCGGATCCTCCAGTACCTTCTTGGGCCTTCTCCCTGTCGCGTCGCTCGTACTCAGCCTTCTGCTGCTCGACAAGCTGCTCGACCTGCTTGCAGCTCTGGAGATCATGGCCCTTGGTGCGGTGGATCTTGCAATACTGCTTGCCGGAGCCGTCCTGCTTGTCGGCGGCCGCCACAGCTTCGGCTTCCTTGGCGCCACCTCCGTTGCCGGACTGCTCAACGGCTAGCACATCTTTGCCTTTCTTCTTCCTATTGTTCCACCGCCGGTTTTTCCTTGCCGGGGCAGCATCATCGCTGTCAGATTCTCCTGCTCCTGCATTCTCTCCGGGGAGTTTCCTCCCTTCCTCAGCACGTGCACACTTGTCGGCTAGGGCATATAGCTCACTGACGCCTCTGATCTTGCACATCGCCATCTCCTCCCGCATCCTGCAGTTTCGCACATTCTAATGGAACGCGCTGATGACTGCGGCAGGGTGGACATCTGGGATGTTGCGCTGCACATGGCTGAATCTCTGAATGTACTTGCGCAGGGGCTCTCCTTCCTTCTGGGCGAGCAGATGAAGATCGCTCTCTTGGCCATGAGGTTTGTGGCCGCCTGTAAAGGCGCCGACAAACTGATGGCATAGATCTGCCCAGGAGGAGATGGAGTTGTCCGGCAAGTGCATGAGCGAGACGACATTGGGCTTGAGCACCGCGGAAGTAGTTGGCAAGGATCTTGTCGTCGCGCCCCCCGGCAGCTTGCACCGCGATGGTGTAGATGCTGAGGAACTTCGACGGATGCAACTTGCCGTCGTACTTCTCTGGTACGTCTGGTTTGAAATTCTTCGTGCTGGGCCACTGGACTTGCCGCAGCTCACGAGTGAACGCAGGGCAACCTACCGCGTACGGCAAGTCGCCTGGTCCCCTGGCGCATGCATGTCGACAGTGGGCCCAGCATGCTGGTCTGATTGATGCCGCGCTTCTCTTCGACGCTCGATGCGAGTACGAGCGTCTTCTTGCTGTCGTTCGTGAAGAACTTGGCGCTGATCGCGACGAGCTCGTGGATCTGACGACGTGGTGGAGTCGGTGTCAAGGTTGACCCGGCGAGTCGGCGATCTTGGCCTTCGGGGCGGAGAGTGCATGGTGGTTGCACCCCCACCGGTTTTGTCGCCATCGGCTCATGCCTGGCAATCTTGCCGCGGCTGCGATGTAGCCGACTGCCGTGGAGTGTCGCCGTTGGCAAAGCCTATGAGACTCTGAATGGTGGCCCTCCATTCGTCGATCTTGTCCGCCGTTGGAGGGTAATCCAGGAGAAGTTGAGCTCGTGCCAAAGCTTCTTCCGAAGTTTTGGGTGGCGATGGCGAATGGTGCGAGGAGCGGGATATGCTCGGACTTCTAACTATGTTAGAAGGAGTAGGATCCCGTCCAGGCGACCGTGTCTTGCTCGTGCCAGCATGTTGCCGCGCATGTTGGTCTTGAGCATCCCGAGATCCACCAGCTCGATCTCGGTCCAACGAACGTATGGTACCGCGAGTGCCATGACGCTGTTGGTCCCGCACCCCCTGAGATGGGCGCGGTGCATGTACGGACGCCGAGGTCTGTGCAGCCTTGTCCTTGGACCTGGCAGCACCGTGAGCTCCCTCGTCGACGCCCGTTCTTCCGCCGGCGTCTACCCCACCACCCGTTTGCTCCGGTGGCGGTGGGATCGACGTGGACGGAGCATCCACCTCCGAAGCCTTCTTCTTCGGTGGCATGTCGATGAAGATGATGAAGAAGATGAAGATCTAGCTCGCGTGAACGCCGGATCGGGTTCACACAACCTCGACGCCCCCTACCTGGCGCGCCATTAGATGTCGTGGGAACGAACACCTATGGGACCGGAGCCCCTTTCGGTTCGGCGGGGGGCGGAGATCGCACGAAGAGCGGATCGAGGTGGGGCACGCGAGCGATTTACCCAGCTTCGGAGCTCTCCGGAGAGATAATACTCCTAGTGCTGCTTTGTGGTTTGTATTGTGTTCTTGCTCGGGAGCGCTGAATGCTACAGTACACACCAGCTACTAACGAGACCGAGCGTGAGTGTTTCCTGGTTTCCAACCCCCCTCCACGTTGCGCATGGGCCTCCTTTTATATGCTCAAGGGGTCACCGACAGGTGGCAACATAGATAAGGGTAAAAATGTAAAAGAACTGCGGTTGGTACACCTACTTGCACAGTGTATCCTACCTAACCCTGACGGCAGGGGACAAGGGCATTAAATGCCCGTCTGTGTCGCCCAAACAGTGCAGAAAAGGGACCGTCAGGGGCGCCACCGCTCGCCATGATGGCAATCTTGTCAGCGTCGCTTGCCACCTCGCACCGCTTGGCTGCACAGCCTCTTGCCACGCAGACTTTGAAAGGCCTCGAGGCGAGAGCGTTGGTGGATCTTGTTGGGCGCGGAGTCTGAGGATGGTAGCTTGCCACGGCAAGCGCCTTGCCGCGGTCGTTGTCTTGCCGCGCCCGAAAGCATGTCGCTCACCGGGCCTTGCCGGGACGCGAGGCGTGTCGCGGCAAGTTCCTTGAGATGCCTTGGTTGGCCTTCCCGGCAAGCTCCTCTTGCCGGGGCCTTGTCTCCTTGACTTGAGCACTTTGTTCTTGAATGGCTCCAAAGGAACCACGGAGGACCTTGGCGGTCACCCGACAAGCCTTACCGCGGGGCGCTGCGACTACCCGTGCACAAGTTTGGGATACTAGGGTACCCCTACTCTAGTACACCGACACCCTCTATCCTAAATATTTTTCTTTTTAGACATTTCAAATGAACTACCACATACTATATAGACATATTTTAGAGTGTAGATTCACTCATTTTGCTCCGTATGTAGTCACTTGTTGAAATCTCTAAAAAGAAAAATATTTAGCAACGGTGGGAGTATGATATAGAAACCAAACATGTGGCATTCACACAAAGTAAATCTGAACTAAGCTGACGACATATAAGATGTATAATGTAAGCAATGCGAGGGGCCATATGCATGATATGACCAACATCAGCATGCCAGGTTAGAGCAAACACGCCAGGTGGTAAACAGGAGTGGTCGGCTCCCTCTGAATCCCCATCTGAACAGTTATCTTCCTCTGGAATACAATCTGGAATGGCGGAAGGGGGGCACTTCGCCCACCATGGAGCGACGGCTGCATGACATTATATTCCCATGCAACGGTCTTCTCTTTTTCTCTACATGTTCAGTACGATTGTGTACAATATCTGACATGCATAATAAAAAATAGTTAGATTTTGTAAGGCCTAAGGGGTGCATGCAAAAATCAAGATTGATGGTAGCAAGCAGTGGATGGATCCAAAACTAATGATAGCAGGTAGATTATAGCTTCAGTTTAAAAAGATAGACAATGGATCATCTATTGTTTGTTGCCCACCCAACATGAACCACATAGAAGACCCCAGATGAACCAGATAGTAGACAGATACTATTCATTGCTGCCTCGATATGAGACCCATGGGCATGTTAAAACTCAAGTTTGAACGATAAAGTAGCAGGTAATAATAACCGATGTATAATGTAAGCAAACATGAAAGACTGCGACCTCTCTTCCGGAACTGTGTAGTCCTCAGGTTCATCTACTCAATCAATGATGGTAATGCAGTTGGCGTGGCTGCCAGCAACGGGGAAGATGATCTGAGGCGGCGAAAGAAAGTCTGCAGGGGGAATCTCTACTGCAGTGAATGCTTCTGTCGATGGTGCATCTCAGGTGGGATGCATGGCGGCACGACAAGAGTAGGACATAACACACAGAGTTTTCTTTGACGCCTATCTGAAAATGAAGTAAATCTGTAAGGGCTCCTTAGAATTGGAGGATTCTATAAACGTAGGGACAGGAAAAACACAGGAATAGGACAGGAATGCACGTGCAAAACAGAGCATTTGGAAACATAGGATTTCAGTCAACCTGGGTGTTTGGTTCACATGAATTGGAAGAACACAAGATTGGAGAAACATGGTCAAATTAAAGTCAAACCACGTGAAAATGAAAAAAAAGAATCTTATTATGCCAGTAATGCAATTAGTTATGTTCTTCATGCGTATTAAATTGAAAAGGACGTCCAAGTGAATATTAAAATTCCTATGTTTTTTCTTTGAAAGAGACACCAAAGGGAAAAAATCCTCCAGTTTTGCTTTGCTCCACTCCTTCTAACCAAATGCACGAATAGTAGTACCATAGTAGTTCCATAGCAAAGGATCCTTGAGGGATCGACATGAATGCAGAGTAACAAAGTGATGAGACAAGTGTACAACCTCTTTGGCATAGCCTTGTGGACCTCAGCATCATTTGGTTGGACGTGGAGGATGGTGATGCTGGTGTGACTGTCGGAGGCGGGGAAGAAGATTTGAGGCCTCTGGAAATGGCACTGAGGGTACTGCTCTGCTATGATGGATGGTTCCGTCGTTGGAGCAGCTCCGGTGAGGTGTACGGCGGCGAGGCTGAAGCAAGACAAGACAGACGTTAATCTGAAGTGGGACTCTAATATCATCTGTAATAGATGATGTAAAATACATCACCAAAAAGTGCTAGATGTAAAACGCATCAGCCACGCCACGACCGCTCCGATAGATGCTGTAAGTACTGTTCACTCTGAACTTAACTGAAGAAACTCAACTTTACAGTCGAAACTGAATTTTGCAGTCGAAACTGATTGAACTAGTAGCAGAGCATTGCAATGGATGGTTATGGCGTTTGAGCACCAGTAGCAGAGAAGTAGTGATCTAAATCAGTAGACGCTCGAGAAGGGAACGCACTAGAAGAGAGCAAGTCGTGCAGTAGCACGGCGAGCGAGTGCTAAAGCAGCAACTCCTGTAGATGCCGGCGGTCGTGCAACGGCAGCAGCGCGAGCAAGAGCAAGAGTAGAGAAGCAACATGAACGAGAGCAAGAGCAGAGCAGCAGCGTGACCGACAGCAAGAACAGAGCAGAGCAGCGGCATGAACGAAAGCAATAGCGAGGCAACAAAGGCGACCGCAAGAAAACAGAGCTGCAGCGAAGCGAGAGCCGAGCAGCGATGGCAACACGGCGAGAGCTGGAGCAGCTACAGCTAGTGCTGGTGTGGAAGTCGCCACCGAGGAAGCAACGACATGGGGGAGAGACGTCGTGGATGAAGTGGCCGGCAACAGCGCCATCGATGGAGACCCGCCATGGCTTCTTGGTATTGGGCACTGGCAGCCCCGTGAGATCGAATAAAAGATAAAATGTAGCGGTGAGTGCAGAACCTCCTTGGTGGCGCCGAGTTGGCCTCGGCTTCATCAGAGGAATTGGTGAGGGTGCTGTGGTTCCGGTGGGGCAGGTCAAGACGATGCTGCGGGGATGGAGGTGGTGCGATAGATGAGGCGAATGTCAGGGCAGCTCCTTGGAGGTGGAGGATGGGGCGGCTGGTCCGGCGGGACGACGATATCGACGACGGATCCTCATCTGGTGCGGTTGATGAGGGAGGGCAAGCTGTTGCGGTGGACGACGTAGTCGGGGAAGAGTCTCCGGTTGGGTGGCGGTCGGGAGGCCGATAGAGGAGCATGTGATTTCGCGGGATTTGGCGGCCTCGGTGTACGAATGGGGGGAACGAAGGGGAAGGGAGGGGGAGCCATGGCTTAGGGACGCGCTTGTCCGAAATGTAGGGTAAGTTACCAGCGTACCCCCACCGGTTTTGACACCGCGATGTCGAGCTTCATTTTCGGCTGAGGGGTAGAAGGGGGATTTAGCATGTCTGGTCTGCGGGACCGATTTCGGATGAGGAGGGAGTTTTTTCGCGCGTCGAAATTTCGGGATAACAAGGCACGGTGCGGGTTGAAGAGGCAGGAGTTTCAAAGTAGGTGAGACAAAAGATACTCGATCTTGAAAATTTCGGGATAACAAGGTGCGGATTCCTTGTTCGGCAGAACAAACTTAACGTGTACAAAAAAACAATTCATACAAGACACAAGAGCGTCATGTCCCCTTTTACTATATTGCTATAAATGCCATTGAAGAAACTACAAGGAAAATGTAAAAAAAAATAGGGAGAATAAGATTACCATGTACAGTAGCAAATCGATTCACACTTCCCTCAACAACAACAAGAAACAAATCATTTCCCACCAAAAGAAAGTGTAATGTCCCTTTTTATATGATTACAAATGCCTGGATCTTGAATTTGAATTTTTGAATCCACGTTATGTTGAATTCGAATATATCGTCAGGTGACCTTGCAGTTTATAATTGATGTAGTCATACATTTTGATCTTCTATCGTATATGAACATTTTACTCCACCCTGTGAACATATATATTGTCGTCTACCATATGGACTAAATTTGAACCAATTTTCCTTATTTGAATACGATTGTTGTCAAGTTATACAATCATTTAAATATTATCTTAATAACAAAATACATGCATATAGCAGTAATCATATTTCACTATGAACTACATGTACCATACGATCTCAAATTCAAATATTTGTATCCGTTTTATGTTGAATTCAAATCATAGTACATTGGTCTAGGTAGCGAGATGTTCGGGATAATCTAAACCCTGTTTTTATATGTATAATTTTTGGTTGAATTGGGACAAGTTTTGGTATAAGCTTCTTGCAAACCGGAGAATCTCTCAACAAGCCTCGTGGTTCCAAGAGGGAACGTGTCACCTTTGTGTGCGAAATGATATACGCTGCCTCCCCCTGATTTTCTTTACGGAGGCAACATAGAACTATATGAGTGCCCTGTTAAATTTTGGAATTATCCCGGGTTTGTTTGGCATTTTTATACATTAATTGAGTTTCTGGACATTTAATGTGCATAATCCAAATTTGAACTGCAGGCACATGCTCCGGTGCACCAAAGTTGGTTGAAAAATCACATGTGTGTCCTTGGTTGAATTTCTAGGTCCCATGCAAGAAATGAGAATGAAATTCAAACATCTAGGCGTCGTGACTCGACCGAGAACATCGGGAAACTTGGATTTTAAATTCATGTAAATCCAAAACTCGCGTGAAAATCATGAAACTTGGCATGGTGTCATGTCATGGCACTAACATGTTGTGGTAAAAAATTGGGCCGATTTGGAACAAGTTTTGGTATAGGGGGCGTTTGGATTATGCCCACACCAACCCAACCAAAACGACTGCATGCCAAAATTTTGGTGAAGGAAATAGCCACCGGGAACTCGCCCACACGCTAGTGCGGAATCACAATGGCTGGCCAAAAAGTTAGCTGTGAGCCAAAAACTTAGCTGTGATCCAAACACTGGCCCAACCTGTGGTCAATAACCAAAACTTTGGAAGGGCAGTTTGGGGCTGCCATCCAAGCAGCCCATAAGCTTCTTGCAAACTGAAGCTTCTGTCAATAAGGCTCGTGGTTCTGAGAGGGAATGTGCCACCTTTGAGTGCGGAACGATATACGCTGCCCCCCTTGAGTTTCTTTACAAAGGTAACATAGAACTACATGAGTGCCCTGTTAAATTTTGGAATTATTCCGGGTTCATTTGTCCTTTTTATACATTAATTGACTTTTCTGGTCATTTAACATGCATAATTCAAATTTGAACTACAAGCACATGCTCCCATGCACCAAAGTTGGTTGAAAAATCACATCTGCGTCCTCGGGTGAATTTCTAGGTCCCATGCAAGAAATGGGAATAAAATTCAAACATCTGGGCATCGTGGCTCGGCCGAGAACATTGTGAAACTTGGTTTTAAAACTCTTGTAAATCCAAAACACGTCTGAAAATCATGAAACTTAGCATGGTGTCATGTCATGGTACTACCATGCTGTGGTAAAAAATTGGCCGAATAGGAACAAATTTTGTTATAAGCTTCTTGCAAACCGAAACTTCTCTCAAGAAGGCTCGTGGTTCTAAGAGGGAATGTGCCACCTTTGAGTGCGAAACGATATACGCTGCCCCCCTTGAGTTTCTTTACAAAGGCAACATAGAACTACATGAGTGCCATGTTAAATTTTGGAATTATTCTGGGTTTGTTTGGCCTTTTTTATACATTAATTGAGTTTCTGGTCATTTAATGTGCATAATTCAAATTTGAACTACAAGCACATGCTCCCGTGCACCAAAGTTGGTTGAAAAATCACATCTGTGTCCTCGGGTGAATTTCTAGGTTCCATGCAAGAAATGGGAATAAAATTCAAACATATGGGCATAGTGGCTCAGCCGAAAACATTGAGACACTTGGTTTTAAAATTCTTGTAATTCCAAAACACGCCTGAAAATCATGAAACTTGGCATGGTGTCATGTCATGGTACTACCATGCTGTGGTAAAAAAAGGCCGAATAGGAACAAATTTTGGTATAAGCTTCTTGCAAACCGGAGCTTCTCTCAAGAAGGCTCGTGGTTCTGAGAGGGAACGTCTCACCTTTGTGTGCATAATTCAATTTGAAATACAAGCACATGCTCCAGTGCACCAAAGTTGGTTGAAAAATCACATGTGTGTCCTCGGGGCAAATTTCTAGGTCCCATGCAAGAAATGGGAATGAAATTCAAAATTCTGGGCGTCGTGCCTGGGCTGGAAACATTGAGAAACTTAGTTTTTTAGTTCCTGTCAATCCAAAACACGCATGAAAATAATGAAACTTGGCTTGGTGCCATGACATGGCACCAACATGCTGTGGTAATTTTGCTGTCCGATTTGCGAAGGCACACACATTAACAATCAACAAAGTCATTTTGGAACAAGTGCTGTTACGTTACAATCGGAAACACAAGTATTATTGAAACCGTGGACGTTCTATTTACCATTTACGTGCTGCCACGCGTCCCCTTTTTTGTTAGCTAGTCGGCACCGTGCAGGGTACGAGAGGCGTGTGATCAGACCCCCGCGCGTGCTTATCGGGAGGAGAGCCCTTTGACCTCCATCTGTCATCCAACTCTCTCAAAAGGTCTCCATTAATGGTGCTCGAGCCTCTGTTTAATGGCGTGTCTATGTCTCACTCGACTGAGAGTTAAGAGTGAAAAAAGAAAATCTAAAAGCACGGATCTTGATGTAAGATCCGACGGACCTATATAGCATCTACTGCGACTTATAGCAAGACTGATGAATATATAAGGACGACGATAGTGGATAATAATTGTCTTACATAATTAGGAAGATAATAAAAAAGCCATATGCGGTTACGCCCGAAATACACAAGGGCAAAAAAAGAAGGAAGACAATAATTTGGCTCACTGATCTCTACTTTCTTGATGCATTGCTGCAGGCCGCGGGAACTAGTCTCCGCAATCCAGCGGCGATGAGCTCTTTCGTGTCCTCAAGACGCTGCTTGAGAGCATCCACGGATTCCTCTACCAGCCTTTGGTGCTCGATGCGGAGCATGTAATTCTCGTCCATAATTTTCTTGACAATGACGCCGGTCCTCTTCAACAAGGCACTGGTCTCCTCCTGCTGGTCTGCACTTCGGACGATCTTCGCCCTCAGCAGGTCGGGCTTGGCCCAGAGCCTCTCATTTCCCTCCCTTAGTTGCCGGATGACGCTGGTAGGCTGTTCAAACGAGGCTTTCATGTCGTCCTGCAACCTCGCGCAGCCAGAGATCTGATCCATCTGGCTATGGAAGATTGCATGCATGCGCCTATAAGAGCCGTTGCCTGCCCGCGAGACATTTTCCCAGGCCACCCACGGCATGGCGGGACATCTCCGCTGCATTCGCGGCGCGACATGACATCTCTGCTGCTTCCGCGGCGCGGCTGGACGAGTCTGCCGCATCGACAGCGCAGCGGGACCTCCATGCTGCTTCGGCGGCGCGGCATGGCTCTGTGCTGCTACTTCCGTGCGGCGGGACATGTCGGCTGCTTTCATGGCGAGGCGGGACATCTCTCGTGCTTCCGCTTCCATGCTCGCCTCTCCCTGGTGGTAATCTCTCGACCCAGAACTCACGCTGGACATGGCAGACGCAAGGGAAGGATGTTGAATGACTTGTTTGTTTTTGTGGATGAGGAGTTGAGGAGGAATGTGCAGCCATCTTGGCATAGTAGTATTTAGAACCGAGTATTAATACACTCCTAAGTGGGAAACCGTTTAGGTTGTGATCGGTGTGAATAGGTTTGCAATTAAATATAGCGTCGTAGTAGCAGTAGTTTGGAATGTGACGAGATGCAAGCTCAAAATTTATTGACGGTTCTAGTTTCGAAGTGCGACACTATTCCTAGATGGCGTAACATGGGCACGTGTTCTCGGTCGTGGTGTATCATATGCCATGGTAGTTATTTTTCTACTACTATGTACGTGCAATAACTGGCACCGTCGGATACATATCTTACGGTTATTGGGGCATTCGACAGGAATAGTCGCGTGGCGAGCTATAGACTAGTCTTTTTTTCAGACGCATTACACCTATGTCTCAGGACTTCTCGCACGCACCATCTCTAGCTCCCCAGGTCGATGCCACCCACATACACTTGTACTCTGAGTCTAGTATGTTATACAGGAAGAGAAGAGGTGCACGCACGCACTCGTCCTCTCTCATACACACATCTCTAGCTACGAATTGTAGTGTTCTCAACCATCCGTTTGGCTCTATCATAGGTTTCACGTTGCTCCTTGGCCTTGAGATTGAGAAGTTTAATACACGGAGGCTAAGCTGGAGGCGCGAGGTTTTGGTTAATGTGCAGGCCACACACGGCACCAACACGGCACGAGTTTCGTCTGCCTGGTGCGCATTCCGGTGAGTTGTCCAACACAACCATGCCCTGCTTGGTATCCAGACCTCGACTTATGCACAGAGAAATTAGGGTTGGAGGGAGTACTACTAGTAGTAGTACTACTTTGATGTGTCGCGTCAACTCGCACAACTATGAAACACTTCGTGAACAAACAAGCATATAAGCTCCCTCCGTCCGAAAATACTTGTCATCAAAATGGATTAAAAGGGACGTATCTAGAACTAAAATACGTCTACATACATCTCCTTTTATCCATTTTGATGACAAGTAGTACTTCTTACCCAAAGGAACTTTATATCCAACAGACACAAAATATCTTTTTGACTATTGGATTACTGATCTGATATTGAAGTAATTGTTGCATCGCCACCAAAACCCAACATCTCTTAAGCTAAAGTAGATCGAGCTAATCCCTATATTAGCATATTACTAAGATAAACAGAATGCACTGTAGAAACATTTAGGACGTGAGCTTGTCAATCTGAATGTGGAGGGACATCAGCTTAGCCCCGGCCAACAGCTTGGGTGAAACTGTGAAGAAGGTCAGCTCCTGCACGGCGGTGTTGCCGGGTTCCTTGCTGCTTGTCACCTCCATTTCCACCTTGACAGCGTCGGTCGTGCCTTTGGGCTCCCCCTGCGGTCCGTTCGCCCATAGCTTGGCCACGTAGTGCGGCAGTGGGGATGCCCCCGCTCTAATGCAGACGACCGACACGGCGATAGGCGCGCGGATGTCGAGCACGCCACCGACCAAGAAAAACGTGTGGCCGTACTCCTCCGTGAACAACAAGAGTCGTGGCTCCGACAGTGGCACTTGCAGCTGGAGCACCTTGCCATACTGGATCCTGTGCACGGGCATGGGATGCGCGGTGCCGATGTGGTGGTAGAGCGCCGGCGGCAGGTGATACGTCTCCAACGTATCTATAATTTTTGATTGCTCCATGCTACTTTATCTACTGTTTTAGGCAATATTGGGCTTTATTATCCACTTTTATATTATTTTTGGGACTAACCTATTAACCGGAGGCCCAGTCCAGATTTGTTGTTTTATGCCTATTTCAGTGTTTCGAGGAAAAGGAATATCAGACGGATTCAAAAACGGAACGAAATCAACTGGAGAAGTTATTTTTGGAAGGAAAGCAACCCAGGGAACTTGGAGTGCACGTTAGGGGAGATACGGGCTGCCCACGAGGGTGGGGGGCGTGCCCACCCCCCCGGGCGCACACCCCTACCTCGTGGGCCCCCCGTAGCTCCACCGACGTACCCCTTGCACCCATATATACCTACATATCGTAGAACTTCAAGAACAGAAGATAGATCGGGAGTTCCGCCGCCGCAAGCCTCTGTAGCCACCAAAAACCAATCGGGACCCTATTCCGGCACCCTTCCGGAGGGGGATCCCACCACCGGTGGCCATCTTCATCATCCCGGCGCTATCCATGACGAGGAGGGAGTAGTTCGCCCTCGGGGCTGAGGGTATGTACCAGTAGCTATGTGTTTGATCTCTCTCTCTCTCTCTCTCTCTCTCGTGTCCTCTATGGCACGATCTTGATGTATCCCGAGCTTTGCTATTGTAGTTGGATCTTATGATGTTTCTCCCCCTCTACTCTCTTTTGATGAATTGAGTTTCCCCTTTGGAGTTATCTTATCGGATTGAGTCTTTATGAGAGCACTTGATGTATGTCTTGCCGTGATTATCTGTGGTGACAACGGGATATCATGTGCCACTTGATGTATGTTTTGGTGACCAACTTGCGGGTTCCTCCCATGAACCTATGCATAGGGGTTGGCACACGTTCTTGACTCTCCGGTAGTAGCTTTGGGGCACTCTTTGAAGTACCTTTGTGTTGGTTGGATGAATCTGAGATTGTGTGATGCATATCGTATAATCATGCCCACGGATACTTGAGGTGATAATGGAGTATCTTGGTGACATTAGGGTTTTGGTTGATTTGTTTCTTAAGGTGTTATTCTAGTACGAACTCTTTTATAGATCGATCCGAAAGAATAGCTTTGTGGTGGTTTCGTACCTGACCATAATATCTACGTTTGTTCTCCGCTATTAGTGGCTTTGGAGTGACTCTTTGTTGCATGTTGAGGGCTTGTTATATGATCTATCTATGTTATTATTGTTGAGAGAACTTGCACTAGCGAAAGTATGAACCCTAGGCCTTGTTTCCTATCATTGCAATACCATTTACGCTCACTTTTACCACCTGTTACCTTGCTGTTTTTATTATTTCAGATTACAAATACCTTTATCTACCATCCATTTTGCACTTGTATCACCATCTCTTTGCCGAACTAGTGCACCTATACAATTTGCCATTGTATTGGGTGTGTTGGGGACACAAGAGACTCTTTGTTATTTGGTTGCAGGGTTGTTTGAGAGAGACCATCTTCATCCTACACCTCCTACGGATTGATAAACCTTAGGTCATCCACTTTAGGGAAATTTGCTACTGTCCTACAAACCTGTGCACTTGCAGGCCCAACAACGTCTACAAGAAGAAGGTTGTGTAGTAGACATCAAGCTCTTTTCTGGCGCCGTTGCCGGGGAGGCAAAGGTAAAGGGCACTCCCTCACACCCCGTCAACTAAGCTCTTTTCTGGCGCCGTTGCCGGGGAGGCTAGGTAAGTGAATGTATATCTTTAGATCTTGCAATCGAATCTTTTTGTTTCTTGTTTAAGCACTAGTCTAGTTTATAAAAGAAAATTACAAAAAAAATGGAGTTAAGTTTGTCTCAAACGCTTCACCTTTTTAATATCGTTCGTGACTATGACGGGAAGGAAAATTGTGCGAAAGTGCTAGAAGAAGAATTACATAGAATGCTTGGCATGAAATATGTGAATGATGAGCATGATTGCAATGTTGTTAGTATGAATTCCTTGAATATCCATGATGCTAATGATATGCAAAGCCACAAGCTTGGGGATGATATGTTTAATGAAGATGATATTTTTAGCATCCCAAGTTTTGATATGCAAAGTTGTTATGATGATAGCATGCCTCCTACCTATGATGATTATATTGATGAAAGTGGGTTCGAAAGAGAGTCAACTTTAGGAAGTAGTGATCCCACTATTTTGGAGGATGTTGAATTTCATTGTGATGAATATGAAATTGGATTTGGAAGAGTGTCAACTTTATTTAGTGATTCCACTATCTTGGGAGAGGTTTCAATCAATTATGATGAGAACGAAGTTGCCACTAATGATGATTATTGTGATGAAACTTATGCTATAAGAAGTAGTGATGATTATATTTACAAATCTTGTCATGATTATGATTACCCTTTTTCTGAAAATTACTCTTTTAATGTAGAAACAATTTTTAGTGTTCAAGTCTCTTATGATACTTCCACTATTCCGAATGAGAAGAATTTTGCTTATGTGGAGAGTAGTAAATTTTCTATGCTTGTAGATCATGAAAAGAATGCTTTAGGTGCTGGTTATATTGTTGAATTCATTCATGAGGCTACTGAACATTATTATGAGGGAGGAATATATGCTTGTAGGAATTGCAGTAATGTCAAGTTTCCTCTCTATGTGCTTAAATTCTTGAAGCAATGCTTGTTTTACCTTCCTATGCAAGTTGATTATTGTGCCCATAAGTTGTTTGCTCACAAAATCCCTATGCATAGGAAGTGGGTTAGACTTAAATGTGCTAGTCATATTCTTCATGATGCTCCCGTTATGTTTCAATTCTTATCTTTTATGTGAGCATCATTGTCATCATCATGCCTAGCTAGAAAGGCATTAAAGAAAAGCGCTTGTTGGGAGACAAAACATTATTTATCCTTACTGTTTTTGTGTGTCCACATTATTATGCTACTTTAGTAATCATGTTTTATAGCTTTTGTTTCAATAAAGTGCCAAGTAAGACCTTTGGGATGGCTTACGGTGATAGTTGTGTTGATCCTGCTGAAAATCAGAAACTTTTGCACCCCTTAAATTAGTTTTGTTAATTCACAGAAACGTTTTTCTGATCTTATTCTTTTTGCTCTGGATTTGTGCACAAAGTTCTTAGGACTTCCTAATTTTGTAGAATTTTTGGAGTTCCAGAAGTATACGTTTGATACAGATTACTACAGACTGTTCTGTTTTTGACAGATTCTGTTTTCTATGTGTTGTTTGCTTATTTTGATGAATCTATGAGTAGTATCGGAGGGTATGAACCATAGATAAGTTGAAGTACATTAGATGTTACACCAATATGAATTTAGAATGAGTTCATTACAGTACCTAAGTGGTGGTTTTGCTTTTTTATACTAACGGAGCTTACGAGTTTTCTGTTGAGTTTTGTGTTGTGGAGTTTTCAAGTTTTGGGTAAGGATTCGATGGACTATGGCATAAGGAGTGGAAAGATCCTAAGCTTGGGGATGCCCATGGCACCCCAAGATATTCAAGGATAACCAAGAGCCTAAGCTTGGGGATGCCCCGGAAGGCATCCCCTCTTTCGTCTTCGTTCATCGGTAACTTTACTTGGAGCTATATTTTTATTCACCACATGATATGTGTACTGCTTGGAGCGTCATTTTCTCTTGTTAGTATTTGCTTTGTTTTAATTAGATTAATGTTTTGCATCTTTAGTTTCAATAAAGAAGTCAAGGATAGCCTTTGCCATGCTTATTTTGCTAGTATGCATGTTGCTGTTTGAAAACAGAAAGTTTACCGCTGTTGCAAAAATTCCCTAGAAAAGTCAGAGAGTCATATAATGTTGAATATTTTTGCTTATTGAGCTCTTGTAAATTTATTACAGTGGGAATTTTAGTTCATAATTTTTCGAGTAAGGGAAGCCTTGTTACTCTTGCATTCTTTACAGACTTTACTGTTTTGATAGATTGCTGTTATGGTTGCATTGTTTGCATATGTTTGCTTGTTTAATGATTCTATTTGGTGATAGGAGTATTAAATATGCAGAGGTATTTAGTATTCAATGTGGAATAATAAATTTAGTGATTTGTTACCGTAGAAAATGATAAGGTTTTGCATTGGTTTATACTAACCTATCTCACGAGTTCTTGTTGAGTTTGTTGTGAATGAAGCTTTTTGATAAAAAGAGAAACCATGATATGAAAGGAATTAAGGAGGCACAAAAGTTCAAGCTTGGGGATGCCCAAGGCACCCCAAGATAATATTCCAAGAAGTCTCAAGCATCTAAGCTTGGGGATGCCCCGGTAGTCATCCCACCTTTCCTCTTCAACAACTTTTGGTTAGTATCGGTTGAGCCTAAGTTTTTGCTTCTTCATATGAGTTGTGCTATCCTTGCAATGTAGTTTTCTTTAGCTTTGATTGCTGTTTGAATAAAGAATCAAGATCTGAAATTCTTTAATGAGAGAGAGCCATACATGAATTGGAATTTGTTAGAATACTCTATGTGCTTCACTTATATCTTTTGAGCTTGATAGTTTTGCTCATAGTGCTTCAATTATATCTTTTGAGTGTGATAATTTTTGCTCTAGTACTTCACTTAGATCTTTTAGAGCACGGTGGTGGATTTGTTTTAAAGAAACTATTTGATCTCTCATGCTTCACTTAGATTATTTTGAGAGTCTTTAATAGCATGGTAATTCGCTTAATGTTAATATACTTGGTGTTCAAGATATGTGAAGCTTTCTTTCGAGTGCGTTGAATACTAAGATAAGTTTGATGCTTGATAATTGTTTTTAGATATGAAGATGGTGATATTAGAGTCATGCTAGTTAAAGTAGTTGTGAATTCAAAGAATACTTGTGTTGAAGTTTGTGATTCCCGTAGCATGCACGTATGGTGAACCGTTACGTGATGAATTCGGAGCATGATTTATTTATTGATTGTCTTCCTTATGAGTGGCGGTCGGGGACGGCGATGGTCTTTTCCTACCAATCTATCCCCTAGGAGCATCGCGTAATACTTTGCTTTGATAACTTCTAGATTTTTGCAATAAGTATATGAGTTCTTTATGACTAATGTTGAGTCCATGGATTATACACACTTTTCCCATCCTTCCACCTTTGCTAGCCTCTCTAATACCGCGCACTTTTTGCCGGTATCATACACCCACCATATACCTTCCTCAAAACAGCCACCATACCTACCTATAATGGCATTTCCATAGCCATTCCGAGATATATTGCCATGCAACTTTCCACTGTTCCGTTTATTATGACACACTCCATCATTGTCATATTGCTAGCATGATCATGTAGTTGACATTGTATTTGTGGCAAAGCCACCATTCATAATTCTTTCATACATGTCACTCATGATTCATTGCATATCCCGTACATCACGGAGGCATTCATATAGAGTCATACTTTGTTCTAAGTATCGAGTTGTAATTGTTGAGTTGTAAGAAAAATAAAAGTGTGATGATCATCATTATTAGAGCATTGTCCCAAGTGAGGAAAGGATGATGGAGACTATGATTCCCACATAAGTCGGGATGAGACTCCGGACTTTGAAAAAAAACAAATAAAAAAATGAGAGAAAAAGAGAGAAGGGACAATGCTACTATCCTTTTACCACACTTGTGCTTCAAAGTAGCACCAAGATCTTCATGATAGAGAGTCTCTCATTTTGTCACTTTCATATACTAGTGGGAATTTTTCATTATAGAACCTGGCTTGTATATTCCAATGATGGGCTTCTTCAAAATGCCCTAGGTCTTCGTGAGCAAGCGAGTTGGATGAACACCCACATAGTTTCTTTTGTAGAGCTTTCATATACTTATAGCTCTAGTGCATCCGTTGCATGGCAATCCCTACTCACTCACATTGATATCTATTGATGGGCATATCCATAGCCCGTTGATACGCCTAGTTGAAGTGAGACTATCTTCCCTCTTTTTTTCCTCTCCACAACCACCCTTCTATTCCACATATAGTGCTATATCCATGGCTCACGCTCATGTATTGCGTGAAGATTGAAAAAGTTTTGAGAATGTCATAAGTATGAAACAATTGCTTGGCTTGTCATCGGGGTTGTGCATGATTTAAATATTTTGTGTGGGGAAGATGGAGCATAGCCAGACCGTATGATTTTGTAGGGATAACTTCCTTTGGCCGTGTTATTTTGAGAAGACATGATTGCTTTGATTAGTATGCTTGAAGTATTATTATTTTTATGTCAATATGAACTTTTGTCTTGAATCTTTCGGATCTGAATATTCATATCACAATTAAGAAGATTTACATTGAAATTATGCCAAAGTATCACTCCGCATCAAAAGTTCTTTTTTATCATTTACCTACTCGAGGACGAGCAGGAATTAAGCTTGGGGATGCTTGATACGTCTCCAATGTATCTATAATTTTTGATTGCTCCATGCTACTTTATCTACTGTTTTAGGCAATATTGGGCTTTATTATCCACTTTTATATTATTTTTGTGACTAACCTATTAACCGGAGGCCCAACCCAGATTTGCTGTTTTATGCGTATTTCAGTGTTTCGAGGAAAAGGAATATCAGACGGAGTCAAAACGGAATGAAATCAACTGGAGAAGTTATTTTTGGAAGGAAAGCAACCCAGGGAACTTGGAGTGCATGTCAGGGGAGATACGGGCTGCCCACAAGGGTGGGGGAGCCCCCCCCCCCGGGCGCGCGCCCCTACCTCGTGGGGCCCCCGTAGCTCCACCGACGTACCCCCTGCACCCATATATACCTACGTATCGTAAAACTTCCAGAACAGAAGATAGATCGGGAGTTCCGCGCCGGAAGCCTCTGTAGCCACCAAAACCAATCGGGACCTGTTAGCAAGCACCTGCCGAGGGGGATCCCATCACCGGTGGCCATCTTCATCATCCCGGCGCTATCCATGATGAGGAGGGAGTAGTTCTCCCTCGGGGCTGAGGGTATGTGCCAGTAGCTATGTGTTTGATCTCTCTCTCTCGTGTTCTCTCTCGTGTCCTCTATGGCACAATCTTGAGGTATCCCGAGCTTAGCTATTGTAGTTGGATCTTATGATGTTTCTCCCCCTCTACTCTCTTGTGATGAATTGAGTTTCCCCTCTGGAGTTATCTTATCGGATTGAGTCTTTATGAGAACACTTGATGTATGTCTTGCCGTGATTATCTGTGGTTACAATGGTATATCATGTGCCACTTGATGTATGTTTTGGTGACCAACTTGCGGGTTCCTCCCATGAACCTATGCATAGGGGTTGGCACACGTTCTTGACTCTCCGGTAGTAGCTTTGGGGCACTGTTTGAAGTACCTTTGTGTCGGTTGGATGAATATGAGATTGTGTGATGCATATCGTATAATCATGCCCACGGATACTTGAGGTGACAATGGAGTATCTAGGTGACATTAGGGTTTTGGTTGATTCGTGTCTTAAGGTGTTATTCTAGTACGAACTCTTTTATAGATCGATCAGAAAGAATAGCTTTGTGGTGGTTTCATACCCGACCATAATCTCACATTTGTTCTCCGCTATTAGTGGCTTTGGAGTGACTCTTTGTTGCGTGTTGAGGGCTTGTTATATGATCTATCTATGTTATTATTGTTGAGAGAACTTGCACTAGCGAGAGTATGAACCCTAGGCCTTGTTTCCTATCATTGCAATATCGTTTACGCTCACTTTTACCACCTGTTACCTTGCTGTTTTTATTATTTAAGATTACAAATACCTTTATCTACCATCCATTTTGCACTTGTATCACCATCTCTTCGCCGAACTAGTGCACCTATACAATTTGCCATTGTATTGGGTGTGTTGGGGACACAAGAGACTCTTTGTTATTTGGTTGCAGGGTTGTTTGAGAGAGACCATCTTCATCCTACGCCTCCTACGGATTGATAAACCTTAGGTCATCCACTTGAGGGAAATTTGCTACTGTCCTACAAACCTGTGCACTTGCAGGCCCAACAACGTCTACAAGAAGAAGGTTGTGTAGTAGACATCTGCAGGCCTTCGTAGCCACATACGGGCACGGGGCATTTGCAGGGCGCGAGCGGACACATGCTCTGGTGATCGCCGAGCTTGTGGTAAGTGACGTAGAGCCCACAACCTTCATGCAGGCACTCAACCCTCACCGACAAAAGGGCGGCGTACACCGCGTGTTCCACACGTCGAAGCCACCACCATGCTCGTACTTCTGGCACTGCCGCTAGTTCCTGGGGCGCTCCACGCGGCAGTCCGCGTAGGCCAGGTGCCCTCCCTTGCACTACACAAATCAATCGAATAACACATTAATCAAGAAACCTGCACTTTGCTCGATCAGCCGAACGGACGAGGTGTATTCGAACCTCATAGACTGGAGGCTTCAAGGGGTGGAGGCACAAGGGGCAATGGAGCAAGGTGAGGTCCATTGGTAAACACATGCAAGTATCAAAAGCAGAGTCACGGCATGCATGCATGCGTTGTAATTAAGGCATCGATAAACGCAAATTATTGATATATAACGAGTGCAGTGCTTTGATGTGTCGCGTCAACTCATACAACAATGGGAAATTTGATTATCCTCTCCCTCGCGAACTGAGCTCCGGTGCCTTAACTACACCTGCCTTTGGCTGTATGACAGGTTGGCCACCCACCTTTTGGACCCACCTGTCATACATGCAAAGGTAGGAGCACTATATCAATGAAGCTGCGTCCCTCCCTCGCCCATGAGCATTGTGGCTGGCAGGACTAGGAGAAGCTTTCGCTACACGCTCTCCCTCCCGCACGCAGTGGACATGCAATAGTTCAGTCGGTGTCAGATGGCCAGAAGCGTATTGTAGTACTCCTCCAGTGCAGTAGTACTCCATCATTGTTCGACTTCTCGAAGAGGCGAAGAGCCAAGCGCAGCCCGAATGCTCGTGCGGCAGTTTCATGTGTAGAGTAGTCTAGGATAGCATGTACCGTGCATGTAAGCTTAAAATCATTGGGGTCGAGTCCATGCTATGTGGCCGTCTCGAAGTTTTTTTAAATTGAAATAATCTTCTGGCCCTACCTGTCATCCTGGTGATTGTAGTTTGCATGCTCATCTAGTCAAGACAGGAATATATATTTTAATTTGTGGTGGGTAAATGTTAGAGGTTGCAGCAAATATATTGTACACTGTGGTTCTTTCTGCCAAGTTTAGAGGCAAGCATGTGGGGCCAGTGTTATGATGTTTCGCGTCAACTCGTACAATGAGGAGAAGCTTGATTTTACTATTACACGCCTTCTCCCTCGCCCATGCGTGCGGTGGCTCGCAGACGAGGACAGGCTTTTGCTTATAGTACTTGAAAGTGCAACTAATCCCCGGGTGGTTTTGGTAATTAATAACAACATATATATCATTGAACTAATGGTTACTTGAGAATCATTTCAGAGAGTTTAGTGATATGGGTATGGCAAGGACTGAAGAAGTGGACCCCTCAAAATGCTAAGGCAAGCATTGGCAAAAGCTCAAGACTCTATTTTTGGTTTAGTGATCCAAGATCACATTGAGTCCATAGGAAAGCCAATACTATTAAAAGGGGATGAGGTTATGATGATGATCTGGTTGCTCAAGTGCTTAGTGATACATCTCCTAAACTATCAGCAACTTTCACTGCCATATACACTCATAAGTAGTCTCGGTCCCACCGACTTTCCAAACTCAGTCACACCGAGATGAACCACCTCAGCCATAAAGCCAAACCCTAGAAAACTTGGATTTTCCGATTCTGAACTCGGTCTCACCGAAACTTGAGGTGCCAAGCTTCTGTAACCTTCTGTCATCAAATCAGTGTCACCGAGATGATGAAGTCGGTCCCACCGAAATTGGCATGCTCTTGTCATTGCGCGAATCGGACTAACCTGTCAGGACCCCGACTCAATGTCACATCGATCTAGCCTGTAACACCTCATATCACTTTGCGGCCTCACGCACGGTATCCCCACGGGTGTCGCCTTACCTTTGCCCGGGACCGTTTGCGCCTTTTGGCACACGTATATGGTAGTGTCGCTAGCATCCATATGAAAAGGAGCCCGGGCTGACATGGCTAGTCGTAAACCCAAAGTGGCACCGACTTACAGGGACATGCATCCATGACCCAGCATCGAACGTGTCGGTCATCGACAAGTAAGTTCGGGCTGTAGCTTTGGGCTAGCAGACTCGATAAACCGGGCAGAAGCGGGCTAACAGGACTCCGGTACTCAATGCGTGACATTTCCCAAGGGACGGATACAGAACGAAGAAGGACACATGCCGGCCAGCCTAAGTGATTCCGGAGCAAGAGCAAGCTACCATGGCTCAATTGGAAACACTAGGAGACATTTCCGTAAGAAAGGCTACTAAAGATAAACAACTAGATAGTCGATCCCACACATACCAAGCATTTCAATAACATACACACAATATGCTCGATATGTGCAAATACAACATGGCATCACAACATGACTCTACGACTCAAGTATTTATTCATTAGGCCCGAGGAGCGAGATATTACAAGCATGGGTCTCACGACCCAACATTGAGAGCATACAAGTCAAAGCACAAGCGGAAGCTTAACATGTCCAGGTACAGACATCTACAAATGAAAAAGGCTTAGAAGCGACTATCTACCAGATCTGCCGAGGGCACAAGATCGTAGCTGAGGTATCAAGCTAAACGTCAAGTCCACGCAGAACTACTAGCGAGACCGAGGTCTCTGCAAAAACATAAAATAGGCAAACGTGAGTACAAATGTACCCAAAGAAGACTTACATCGTAACTAACTACATATGCATCATTATCAACAAAGGGTAGTGGAGTTTAACCGCAGCAAGCCAGCTTTGACTCGGTGGCTAACCTGAACTACATCGCAAGTAACTCTTTTGAGGTGGCGCACACGAGTCCACATATTCACCATATCAATACACCACTATGGATCCACTCCGTCCCCCCACGAGAACGCCAACCATAGCACTCACGCTTATCTTGCGATTTTAGAGTATCCACTTTCACTTGTCTATGAACTATGCAAGGGTCCAAGCTTCCATATCCGAGGAATCCGGCTATTTGAATAGATAATGATAACCTGCAGGGTGTACTTCTTCACACGCTCTCGCCACTTATCGCCGGACACGTCATGTACCTCGGCAACCTTCAAGCGGAAGCCAGCGAGGGAGTCGGCCACGACCTACCTAAACACTCAAGTCTCTCGTCGGGTTTATCGCCTATTCGGGTTCCATCCGCAAGGAGATCCGCCGGGGTGTCGCCACGGCCCCAAACGATGTGTGCACGGTTCCCGAGCCCACCATCCGGTGCCACTCGGTACACCAGGCCACGTGTGCCTAGTCTATCCCAAGCCCACCCTGCCGGGTGCCACTTGGTAGAAAAATAGCACTACCTACAAACACCAGAAACTAGTTGCAACTCCTGGACAGAGAACAAGGGTGATTAAGAAGCCGAGAGGGGCACTTAAGCATTCCAATGCGTGGTAGTAGCTGTTCATGGATCACAAACACAGAACTCAGTTCCTGAGGATGGCTGCAATGAGACAACCCACCATGTACTCCTACATGGCCTCTCATCGCTACCTTTACCAAATCGTGTTCACACACTTAGCTCACACACAGTAGGACATGTTCACACACCTCCGATTCATTCCCGATGAATCAGACCTGACTCAACTCTAAGCAATCGCAGGCATGACAAACAAGCATGAATGAGTAGGCACATCAGGGCTCAAACAACTCCTACTCATGCTAATGGGTTTCATCTATTTACCGTGGCAATGACAGGTCATGCAGAGGATAAAGGGGTTCAACTACCGCAGCATGTAACAGTTGAAACGTTGTTGTCCTAATGCAGTAAAAGAGAGCAGGAGCGAGAGAGTGGGATTGTATCGGAATGAACAAGGGGGTTTTGCTTGCCTGGCACTTCTGAAGATAATATAGTTCTTCATCGGTGTCATCGAACTCATCGTCGAACGTCGTCTACTGAGAGGGGATAATCACTGGCAAACAAGGAAGAACATAATCAATGCAATGCACAATATGATGCATGATCATGACATGGCAATATGCTGTGATTTGAGCTAATGCAACTAGCAACAAGTTAAATGAAGTTGGTTTGAACCCTAAGTTCAAATTCAAACTCCACATGTGATTATTTAAATGCCATTCATATGATTTGTGCTATACAGCAGCTATAAGTTGTTCTAACATGCATGAAAATGGTACAAATGGATAGATTGGATTTTTCTGATCATTTTTCATATATAATTTATTTCATTTGGAGTTACGGTTGAATTTATATGAAATTTACAAGTTTTAAACATTTTCTGGAATTTCCTGAATTAGATTTAATCCAGAAATTCCATTACTGCGTCAGCAATGTGTAAGCATGACGTCAGCAGGTCAAAGGGGCTGGTCCGGGTCAAACCTGACCAGTGGGGTCCACTGGTCAGTGACTGGGCTGGTTAGTGTCAATGGCAGGTGGGGCCGGGTCAACGTCCATGTCAGCGTGGTCAAAGCTGACGGGTAGGGCCCATGTGGTTAGTTAAACTAAACAGAAAATAAACTAAGACTAATTAAGGCGTGGGGCCCAGTGCCAGTGACTCGGTGCGGTGTTTAGTGGCTAATTAAGCCAGCCACGTCAGCAAGTGACGCCGGCGACCACGGCGACGGCGAGACCTCGCCGGAGTTGCTCGGGACGGCGCCACAGGCTACGGCTGGGCACCCTAAGGGCACCAGGAGGGAGCCCGTGCTCCCGCGCATCTAGGGGCGCACGCAGCTGGGCACAGGGAGGCCGGAGTCGACGGCGGCGACCAGAACGGCGGCGGCCGGAGCTACGGGTGGGTGCGGGGTTAGTGCTGCGGCTTGCAAACGAACTGGTTGTCGCGCTAGAGTTGCTTCATGGGTCGTTGCGAGTGCAACAGACGCACGAACGGGGCCATGGGTCGTTGCGAGTGCAACGGACGCACGCACGGGGCTTCGCCGGCGACGAGCCCGTGCGGCGGCGTGGTTCGGTCTTCAAGGGGCGACGGCTACAGCAAGAAATCGAGGCGGGGAAGAGGGGGATTCGATGCGGAAGCTCACAGCGGTCACGCAGAGAAGCTCAGACGGCTCGGGGAGGCGTCGGGGACGGCGTACGGTCGCCGGCGATCTCGGTGCAGAGGCGGCGGGGTCGAGCTCGATGGCGAGGCTCCACTGCTTCCGGCGATGCGTGGCTCTGCGGAGAGGACGAGGACGGCGCTGCGGTTCTTCTGGGCACGACGGAGGGGCGAGGGGACGGCTATGGCCGCGGCAACGGCGAGCGGCGGCGACGATGGCGCTCGGTCGTCGCGCGAGAGAGCGAGGGAGAGGAGGGAAAGGGCACGGGAGAGTGAGAGGGTCGGGGAGGTGCGTGGCGACGTGCGGGGCATCCAGGGCGACGGAGGGGAGGACAGGCAGGCAGGAGGCCGTGGCGCGGCTGCGGCATGCCGGCCACGCAGCTGCTTTGGGCGAGGGGGAGGAAGACGACAGAGGCGCCGATGGGTTGGGCTCTTCTTTGGCTGGCCACTTGGGCCGCCAGGTGGCTGCACAGGGAGGTAAGCGCCATGTAAGTTTTTCCTGTTTATTTCTTTTTCTATTTTCTGACATTTGTTTTTGACTTAAAATAAATACTAGCACAATTATAAAAATGTTGAGATTCCTTGTGACCACTGGTTATAATATACCAGAGGCCCTCACCAATTTCCAACATTTTTGGAGCCGTCAAAATATTTATATTATTTTAAACAGCTCCAATTCAAATACTTATGGGTTCATTCAAAAATCCAAAGTGTTTAGCAAAAATGTGCATCACCTCTGGTTGTTGTTTTGCAACATTTTCCAAAGACCATGAACATTTTTGAAAAGCATTTTGGGTTAATTGAAATTCCATTTTTAATTTGCACCTATTTGAATTTGCTTTGGTGCTAGGGTTTGAAACATTCCCCATTTCAAATTTATTTGGAACTTAAACATGATGCACAAAGCAAGCCTAGATCATACCAGAACTAGGGACGTGACAACTCGCCCCCACTAAACAAGAATCTCGTCCCGAGATTCAAAACGTGAGGTAAGAAAACAAAGGGGGCACAGGCTAACACAACCTCACGATCCAGATGTCTTTCTCGAGGATGTTGATTTAGTGCTCCAATTGATCTTGACGTCTTTGCTTTTGAGATCTTCATCCAACACGGGGACAGAAACACTCTACAAGGATGGATCATTTTAATGACCACAACATCAACTCACGGGATGAGATGTAGAACATCTCTTGAGCTGAGAGGCAAAACACACATCATGAAGGACGGAGGAAACAATTTAACGAGGGTTTCAGGTAGCGAGGATAAACTGCCATGATACCACAACGAGACACCTTAGGGAAGGTGACTTGTAGGAATATCCCCTTGAGTGGCAAAAAGAATTACCTTTGATTCAGAGATCATTGAAACTCTTTATACCAGGCTAAGGCAATTCACAGTCGATCATTTGAAGGAGTCTGAGAGAATGGCATTCTCGGGCCAGAATGGATGATGTGGATTACCTTGTTGAAAACAACACAAGGGATGATTTTAGTAACTAGGGAGAAGCTCAACAGTAGATGGTGAGTCCACTGTTTTGAAAAGTTATAGCATAACCGAGGAAATTGAGAGCAATCCTAGTTAGTGCCGATGACAACACCTAGCGCTTGTGCGTGCTCTCAAGAACTTGAGCATTTCCATATTCATCCAGGTTTTACTAACATCCGTGTCAAGGATCCTGGCAACACAACATACCACCAAGATGAGTAGTGATGGACGATGCCGATGCAAAGAAAGATATCCTTCTCAGATTTTACCTTAGCGAGGCCAAGGAAGCAAAATCTGGTTGATCGACCGAGAGACATTTAGCACTCCGCGTCTAATGTTCTCCTTGTTGTACTAGCGTATCCCATTCATTGAAATGGTCTGGTATCTAGAACATCAAGTAGAGGTCGGACTTCGGAAACACAAGAATCCATAAGGAACAACAAGGGGGAGAATCCCTCGGAAACCTTATGGGGAGATGGCCAACTTTCTCAATCAAGATACTACAATAATAGGTCTTCCGGCTAGGTGTGTCGGCCAGAACATCAACCTCGTCGGGACCTACATCATAGATCTTGGAATGTTCCAGCCATCATATCTGTCTGAGATTCAGATCTGGCTGGTAACAGGATTTTTCAGACATGATGTCTAGAAAAGAATGGTTGCAACACAAGTCGACGAGATAACGTTGCGAAATTCTCAGGAAATGAACTACGATAGCAAGCTCCAAATCATGAGCTGGTTCTGCTACAACATGTGAACACGTTGTCCGAGACAAGCATGACCACACAGTAGTCTTATAATAAAACACTACCGAGTTCAGAGGGGGAACCATCATCGAGGATGTCGAAGTCCTTACATAAGTCTAGTTCTTAGAAAGGAACTTCTTCTCCTTGAACAAATCAATCAGTGGCTTGGTGTACTAGGGAATACATGTGGAATGGAGGTAGCGAGCCTGTCAAACCGTAGCATACTTTGCACATGCATGACTGACTTGGGATGATTCCAGAGGAAGCAACATTGACTTTCTCGAATTCACGGCGGCAACTTGCTTCAAATGCACATGAATTAGAGGAGGTCACTTCTTCATCCGAACATTTGCTTCATGCACGGGTCATGAAGATAATGCTTATAAAAGTTTCCAACACTAGCTTAATGTTCAACAAGATTATGGAGAAGATAAGGATGTTGTCGATGGGCTCAACAACAGTTCATCCTGGTTTCCTTACAAATGGAATTCCATAACTATGTGAACAAGGTGATAGTATTGGTCAGACCCAAAAGACATAATGGTGTATGCTCGAGGAAAACCCACGAGTAAGACAACATTATGAACACCGTTGGTTCTGATTTGATTTGGGAATAACCCACACTCAAATCAAAGTTTGGGCAAGACAATAGATCCAACAACTGGTCTCGGGGATCAATTGATGAAGACATCATCTTTCTTCAACACACACAAGATATCCCTTAACATGAACTAAGTCAGGCAAGCTTTTATCTTCCAACTCCCCAAGTTGTTGTTTAGCTTGACCAACTAGCTCAGGGGTATCCAACACGGATTCTTGGAGAAGGGGTGGTTTCGAAACCCAACTTGATCACGAACTCAACATAGCGGTCAGGTGACAACCTGGTGATACTTCCGAGAAGATATTCGAAAAATCACGAACCACCGATATGTTACTAAGCTCGAGAACAACCTTGATTTTCAGGGCAAGACAATATGACCAGGAGAGCGAGGGATTGGCACAATCCTAACTCATTGGTCGAAGGGTGCACCGGAAATAAGGACTAGGTAGCACGATCATCCTTAGGGTGATGATTCAATAACCAACACACTAAGAATAGAAATATTGTCCATTTAACTACCAAGCAACGAGGTTGCTAGGAGTATTGATTTCACACATCACATTCCAATTGTCGGTATTCCGGTTTCAATAACACGGGGACCGAGGAACGAAAATGATGGCGAGAGGTATCACTGCATCAAGGATTCATAAGAGATAGTGCAACGCTCATGACGATCCTGACGTAAGAGGGTAACACTCCAAGGTAGAACAGAACAAAAGCTAGATTAGCAATTTGTTCTGCGGAGTACAACTGCTTTGACCCAATCCTAGAAATGGACAAGGTACCGGAGTTTGTTTCTCCTAGTCATTCTGGAATAGAATGGCTTGATGGACCACAAAAGTAATAGGTATCGATGAACGAATGCATGCATACTCTTGACTATCAAATGATAGACGGGGGACAGAATACAGCTAAAGAGAACAACTCAAAGGAACATATAATTTTCTGAGTTGTGGATGTATAGATTAGTATGTCGAGCGAAACTCAACATTTCTTCCGGATAACCCATGCGGAAAGGTAGAACTGGCAGATTCACCATATAGAATGGAGGACTCATCATGAGTACTCTGGTTGTGATCTTTTGATCCAACAAACTTCTGCCATAAGTGGTTCATAGTATTTGGAAGAAGGAAATACCACGGACCTCGAGGACTAATGCAAAGATTACTAATTACCTAAAGGAACTAGCAACACTATCAACACGAGGTAAGTAGGGTGAATCTCGGGTTCAAAACCCAGGAATAGGAAGCCTACTAACTATATGGCATCACGGGATGCTTTCGAGAATGATGGCCAGAATCATCACACTGGGAACACAAAACATGGCTAAATTACTAGATGATCCTCTAAGACACCTAGGGTCATAATAATAACTACAACATATATGTCGAGGCAATAGAGTACCTCAACTCAGCAATTAGTGTGAATAACCTGGCCCAAAGGAACATAAACACCAGAGGGAAAAGATTTGCAAGTGCATCAGATTGTTTAGAATCCTGGAATGACTCGGACAGCATAACGGCTGTATATGCTCGATAAGATTGGAGACATGCTACAAAAATGGTGGCATAACCACTCGGAAGCACAATATCAAGGTTCTGGTTCAACTGAGAGCATATTAAAAATAGTAGAAACTGAACTGAGGCTTGAAACTATCAATCCTATAAGTCTATCGATTAGTAACACGTGATCCTGATAGAAAGAAGAGAAGCCTAGTTCTTAACCCCCGTAGAAGAGAAGAGGATGACTCAAATCAGAAGGCCATGAGGTATAAGGAGTAAAAAGAGCCTTACGTTCCATCCCACAATCAATTCCCTTACATAACTAAAGCATTTCTAGACACAACTTCGACCGGTTTGGCTCGGTAATCCTACAGGCAGTCAAGCTCTGATACCAAAGCTGTCAGGACCCCGACTCAATGTCACATCGATCTAGCCTGTAACACCTCATATCACTTTGCGGCCTCACGCACGGTATCCCCACGGTGTCGCCTTACCTTTGCCGGGACCGTTTATGCCTTTTGGCACGTATATGGTAGTGTCGCTAGCATCCATATGAAAAGGAGCCCGGCTGACATGGCTAGTCGTAAACCCAAAGTGGCACCGACTTACAGGGATGTACATCCATGACCCAGATCGAACGTGTCGGTCATCGACAAGTAAGTTCGGGCTGTAGCACTTCGGGCTAGCAGGACTCGTAAACCGGGCAGAAGCGGGCTAACAGACTCGGTACTCAATGCGTGACATTTCCCCAAAGGACGAACACAGAACGAAGAAGGACACATGCCGCCAGCCTAAGTGATTTCGAGCAGTAGCAAGCTACCATGGCTCGGTGGAAACACTAGGAGACATTTCCGTAAGAAAGGCTACTAAAGATAAACAACTAGATAGTCAGATCCCACACATACCAAGCATTTCAATAACATACACACAATATGCTCGATATGTGCAAATACAACATGGCATCACAATATGACTCTACGACTCAAGTATTTATTCATTAGGCTCCGAGGAGCGAGATATTACAAGCATGGGTCTCACGACCCAACATTCAGAGCATACAAGTCAAAGCACAAGCGGAAGCTTAACATGTCTAGGTACAGACATCTACAAATGAAAAAGGCTTAGAAGCCTGACTATCTACCAGATCCTGCCGAGGGCACAAGATCGTAGCTGAGGTATCAAGCTAAACGTCGAAGTCCACGCGGAACTACTAGCGAGACCGAGGTCTCTCTGCAAAAACATAAAATAGGCAAACGTGAGTACAAATGTACCCAGCAAGACTTACATCAGAACTAACTACATATGCATCATTATCAACAAAGGGGTAGTGGAGTTTAACTGCAACAAGCCAGCTTTGACTCGGTGGCTAACCTGAACTACGACTGCAAGTAACTCTTTTGAGGTGGCGCACACGAGTCCACATATTCACCATATCAATACACCACTATGGATCCGCTCCCGTCCCCCTACGAGAACGCCAACCATAGCACTCACGCTTATCTTGCGTATTTTAGAGTATCCACTTTCACTTGTCTATGAACTATGCAAGGGGTCCAAGCTTCCATATCCGAGGAATCCGGCTATTCGAATAGATAATGATAACCCTGCAGGGGTGTACTTCTTCAAACACGCTCGCCACTTATCGCCGGTACACGCCATGTACCTCGGCAACCTTCAAGCGGAAGCCAAAGCGAGGGAGTCGGCCACGACCTACCTAAACACTCAAGTCTCTCGTCCGGGTTTATCGCCTATTAGGGTTCCATCCGCAAGGAGATCCGCCGGGTGTCGCCACGGCCCCAAACGATGTGTGCAGGGTTCCCGAGCCCACCATCCGGTGCCACTCGGTACACCAGGCCACGTGTGCCTAGTCTGTCCCAAGCCCACCTGCCGGGTGCCACTTGGTAGAAAAATAGCACTACCTACAAACACCGTAAACTAGTTGCAACTCCCGGACAGAGAACAAGGGTGATTAAGAAGCCGAGAGGGCACTTAAGCATTCCAATGCGTGGTAGTAGCTGTTCATGGATCACAAACACGTAACTCGGTTCTCGAGGATGGCTGCAATGAGACAACCCACCATGTACTCCTACATGGCCTCTCATCGCTACCTTTACCAAATCGTGTTCACACACTTAGCTCACACACAGAGGACATGTTCACACACCTCCGATTCATTCCCGATGAATCGACTGACTCAACTCTAAGCAATCGCAGGCATGACAAACAAGCATGAATGAGTAGGCACATCAGGGCTCAAACAACTCCTACTCATGCTAATGGGTTTCATCTATTTACTGTGGCAATGACAGGTCATGCAGAGGATAAAGGGGTTCAACTACCGCAGCATGTAACAGTTGAAACGTTGTTGTCCTAATGCAGTAAAAGAGAGCAGGAGCGAGAGAGTGGGATTGTATCGGAATGAACAAGGGGGTTTTGCTTGCCTGGCACTTCTGAAGATAATATAGTTCTTCATCGGTGTCATCGAACTCATCGTCGAACGTCGTCTACTGAGAGGGGATAATCACCGGCAAACAAGGAAGAACATAATCAATGCAATGCACAATATGATGCATGATCATGACATGGCAATATGCTGTGATTTGAGCTAATGCAACTAGCAACAAGTTAAATGAAGTTGGTTTGAACCCTAAGTTCAAATTCAAACTCCACATGTGATTATTTAAATGCCATTCATATGATTTGTGCTATACAGCAGCTATAAGTTGTTCTAACATGCATGAAAATGGTACAATGGATAGATTGGATTTTTCTGATCATTTTTCATATATAATTTATTTCATTTGGAGTTACGGTTGAATTTATATGAATTTTACAAGTTTTAAACATTTTCTGGAATTTCCTGAATTAGATTTAATCTAGAAATTCCATTACTGCGTCAGCAATGTGTAAGCATGACGTCGGCAGGTCAAAGGGCTGGTCGGGTCAAACGACGATGGGGTCCACTTTCGATGATTGGGCTGGTTAGTGTCAATGGCAGGTGGGGCCGGGTCAACGTCCATGTCAGCGTGGTCAAAGCTGACGGGTAGGGCCCATGTGGTTAGTTAAACTAAACAGAAAATAAACTAAGACTAATTAAGGCGTGGGGCCCAGTGCCAGTGACTCGGTTCGGTGTTTAGTGGCTAATTAAGCTAGCCACGTCAGCAAGTGACGCCGGCGACCACGGCGACGGCGAGACCTCGCCGGAGTTGCTCGGGACGACGCCACAGGCTACGGCTGGGCACCCTGAGGGCACCAGGAGGGAGCCCGTGCTCCCGCGCATCTAGGGGCGCACGCAGCTGGGCACAGGGAGGCCGGAGTCGACGGCGGCGACCAGAACGGCGGCGGCCGGAGCTACGGGTGGGTGCGGGGTTAGTGCTGCGGCTTGCAAACGAACTGGTTGTTGCGCTAGAGTTGCTTCATGGGTCGTTGCGAGTGCAACGGACGCACGCACGGGGCCATTTGGTCACCGGGGCTTCGCCGGCGACGAGCCCGTGCGGCGGCGTGGTTCGGTCTTCAAGGGGCGACGGCTACAGCAAGAAATCGAGGCGGGGAAGAGGGGGATTCGATGCGGAAGCTCACAGCGGTCACGCAGAGAAGCTCAGACGGCTCGGGGAGGCGTCGGGGATGGCGTACGGTCGCCGGCGATCTCGGTGCAGAGGCGGCGGGGTCGAGCTCGATGGCGAGGCTCCACTGCTTCCGGCGATGCGTGGCTCTGCGGAGAGGACGAGGACGGCGCTGCGGTTCTTCTGGGCACGACGGAGGGGCGAGGGGACAGCTATGGCCGCGGCAACGGCGAGCGGCGGCGACGATGGCGCTCGGTCGTCGCGCGAGAGAGCGAGGGAGAGGAGGGAAAGGGCACGGGAGAGTGAGAGGGTCCGGGGAGGTGCGTGGCGACGTGCGGGGCATCCAGGGCGACGGAGGGGAGGACAGGCAGGCAGGAGGCCGTGGCGCGGCTGCGGCATGCCGGCCACGCAGCTGCTTTGGGCGAGGGGGAGGAAGACGACAGAGGCGCCAGTGGGCTGGGCTGCTGCTGGGCTGGCCACTTGGGCCGCCAGGTGGCTGCACAGGGAGGTAAGCGCCAGGTAAGTTTTTCCTGTTTATTTCTTTTTCTATTTTCTGACATTTGTTTTTGACTTAAAATAAATACTAGCACAATTATAAAAATGTTGAGATTCCTTGTGACCACTGGTTATAATATACCAGAGGCCCTCACCAATTTCCAACATTTTTGGAGCCGTCAAAATATTTATATTATTTTAAACAGCTCCAATTCAAATACTTATGGGTTCATTCAAAAATCCAAAGTGTTTAGCAAAATGTGCATCACCTCTGGTTGTTGTTTTGCAACATTTTCCGAAGACCATGAACATTTTTGAAAAGCATTTTGGGTTAATTGAAATTCCATTTTTAATTTGCACCTATTTGAATTTGCTTTGGTGCTAGGGTTTGAAACATTCCCCATTTCAAATTTATTCGGAACTTAAACATGATGCACAAAGCAAGCCTAGATCATACCAGAACTAGGGACGTGACATAACCGAGATTGTATTTTCGGTCCCACCGAAAATCCCAACGTTCACATTATTTGAACTTTCGGTCTCACCGAGTTGTCAACTTCGGTCCCACCGAGATTGCTCAAATGTGTGTAACGGTTGGATTTTGTGTGGAGGCTATAAATACCCCTCCACCCCCTCTTCATTCGTGGAGAGAGCCATCAGAAAGAACTACCACTCCTACCTTACATTTCGAGAAGAGAACTACCTACCCTTACTGTTGAGATCAAGTTGCTCCACTCCCACCATATGAAGCTTGATCTCTAGCCTTCCCAAGTTGCTTTCCACTCAATCCTTTCTTCCACCACAGCCAAATCAGTGAGGAGAGTTGAGTGTTGGGGAGATTATCATTTGAAGCACAAGAGCAAGGAGTTCATCATCATCAACACCATCTATTACCTTTTGGAGGTGGTGCCTCCTAGATTGGTTAGGTGTCGCTTGGGAGCCTCCGTCGAGATGTGGAGTTGAACCAAGAAGTTTGTAAGGGCAAGGAGATCGCCTACTTCGTGAAGATCTACCCCGAGTAAGGCTAGCCCTCCGTGGGCGTAGGCCATGATGGAATAGACAAGGTTGCTTCTTCGTGGACCCTTTGTGGGTGGAGCCCTCCGTGGACTCTTGCAGCCGTTACCCTCCGTGGGTTGAAGTCTCCATCAACGTGGAAGTACGATAGCACCACCTATCGGAACCACGAGAAAAATCACCGCATCTCCAAAATTGCGTTTGCTCTTCTCCACCTCTCTTTACTACCTGTGCAATTTACTTTCCGCTGCCTATACTCTAGAATTGCATGTGCAGGGTGATGCTTGACTTGATCATAATTGTGAATCTGCCAAAAACTGTTCTTTATCAAAAGGTAGAATTTTTATATTGTCAAGTAGTCTAATCACCCCCCCTCTAGACATACTTTCGATCCTACAAGTGGTATCGAGCTTTAGTCTCCATTGTATTGGTTTCCATTGCATTGACTCCATAAGCTTGGTTTCACAACCTAGGAGAGTATGGCGCCTAGTGAGGGTAATTTTCAGAGAGGTCCTTACTTTGATGGTACAAATTTTGCTAGTTGGAAGCATAAAATGAAAATGCATATTCTTGGCCATAACCCAGCCGCATGGGGCATTATTTGTGTTGGTATGCAAGGTGAATTCTTCGAGGAAGGAAAAGTTCGGATCATGGCTACAACGGAAGAATTGGGGATGTTGCAAAACAATGCTCAAGCTTGTGATATTCTCTTCAATGCCTTGTGTCCCGAGGAGTTCAACAAAATCAGCCGCCTTGAGAATGCAAAAGAGATTTGGGATACTTTGGTTGAAATGCACGAAGGTACCGAGTCCGTGAAGGAATCAAAGCTAGACATTCTTCAAGGTCAACTTGACAAGTTCAAGATGAAGGATGGTGAAGGAGTCGCTGAAATGTACTCTAGGCTTGCTCTCATCACAAATGAGATTGCGGCTTAGGAAGCGAATAAATGACCGACCGATTCATCATCAAGAAGATTCTCGAGCTTTGGATGGAAAGTATGACACCATGTGCACTTTGATCCAAATGATGCCAAACTACAAGAATCTCAAGCCAACCAAGTCATTGGAAGAATTGTTGCTCATGAGATGACACTTAAGGATAAGGAAGAGCTTCACAACAAGTCGTGGTGCTTACAAAGCTACAAGTGATGCTCCCACAACCTCAAGTGACAAGTTAGTTTCCAATGAAGAGATAAGCCTAATGGTCAAGAACTTCAACAAATTCTACAAGAATAGAAGCAAAGAGAGAAGCTCAAAGTCTAGATCATATGATGAAAAGTGATCTTCTAGTCGTGATCGAATCTGCTACAATTGTGGAAGACCGGACACTACTCAAATGAGTGTACGGTTCCCCACAAGAGAAGAGAAGAATCTCCAAGAAGAAGAAGCTCAAGAGATGAGTCACCTCGAAAGAGAGAAGGAGTAGAGATGATCGTTATGAACGAAGACCCTCTCGGAGAAGCAAGGATTCGGAGAGGAAAGACAAGTCATCAAGGAGCTACACAAGAAGAAAACATCAAGCTCATGTAGGTGAATGGGTCTCCGCCCGACTCCGACAATCAATCGAAGGAAGCTATCACTCCAACTCCGACTACTGATCAAGATGAAGGTGTTGCCGGTCTTGCTCTCGTATCCTCCAACTCCAACTCCTCGACTTATTTGATTCACCAAATGAGGGAATTGGAAGATGCTTCATGGCTAAAGGCCCCAAGGTATCACACCCTGAATTCATTGACTTCAATAGTGATGAGGATGACTTGCTTGGTGAAGATGAGCTTTTGCTTGATAAATCCAATGAATCTAGTAACGATGAACATGCTAGTAGTCTTTATAGTCGAGAAGAGTTGAATGACAATGCTATGAAGGAGATTGAGCGTCTGACTAAAGAACTAAACACTCTTAAGTTAGCTCATGAAACAACTCAAGAAGATCATAGAGAGCTCCTAAGATCTCATGAGAAGCTACGCTTCGAGAAGCTCACTCTAGAGCAAGAACATGAGTTTCTAAAAGCAATCAATGACGATCTTCGAAAGAAGAGTTCTTCATATCTTGCCAAACGACTTCTCTTGTCTAATTTCTTGCCACCCATTAAGACTAAGCATGACAAGCATAAGAAAAATTCTTCCTCTAGTAGTAACAATAACCATGCTAAATCCAATATTGTTGCTTCTAGTAGTTCTCTTGATTCCACTAACCATGTTTCAAGCCAAGTTACACTTGAGCAAGAAAATAGTTTATTGAAAGGGATTATAGAGAAAGGTGTCTACAAGAGCCTTGCCGGAAGCAAGAACTTTGAGGAAATTGTTCGCAAGCAAGGAAGGCACGGAAGAATCAAGGAATTGGTTTTGAGCGAAAGTTCAACGCCGAAGGTGTTGAATGGGAAGAAGGTCAATATCCTACTCCACAGTTTGTTCCTCAAAAGGAGAAGTATGATCCTACTTCTTCCAATGTGGAACAAGCTCAAGATGACCTTCCACCACAAGACCACAAGCTAAAAGGCAAGGACAAGCTTCAAGAGGAGATTGATGCATTTGTTGAAGCACCTCAAGCCATGGTCAAGTGGGTTCCCAAGGAAAAGTCAAGTTCTACTTCGTCAAGCTCAACTACAACCCGAAGGATTCCCATCAAGTTGATGTGGATCCCGAAGAAGAAGAACTAGAAAGTTCTTGAGGGTGACTCCGCCAACATACTTCACTCACATTCATTTTGGCAAAAACTTGTGCAATCAACTTCCACATCGTGCACTAGTTCATGGAGTCACAAACCCTCTTGTTGGTAAGTCAAAGGACAAGGTAATCATTGCTTTCATGGTCATCATCTATTGTGAACTTCAATCTATGTCCATGGATATCCTTGTTTGTTCCTTGTGGGACTAACCCATGTAGGTACTGAAAGTGCCCGAATCCAAAGGATAGCTCCCAACTCTTGATGATCTTCATCAACATTGAGCTTCCACATCTTCAACATCTACATGAAGTCTTCTACGACAACCCAAGGTTAGTTTGACCCTTTAAAAGGGGTTCTCACATCTAGGGGGAGCTTTGCTCTAAATAATTGAGCTAAAGCATCTTCAAATGATGTGAACACATCAATGCTTTATGTAAAAGTGGTAACCCCACTTGTGCTTAAACGATGAGTATGACCTATGATCAAATGTTCTCATTTGGCTCCTAAGTCAATATACTCATATATAGATGACCTAGTCATCGACAAATTGTGTGTTAGTAGCTAGAGTTTTGGTTGTGCATGTTTGACACATATTTCATTTGCTATCTTATTGTGTGAGCATGTTGGATGCATGATTTTATCCATTCGAGGACATCCATTTGTTGTTTTGGTCGTTTTCATTTTTCTGACCAAATGGATGGACAAGAATGCCTAAGTACCTCCCCTAGCTATCTATGCTTTCTTGTCTCAAATTCTATTCATGCTTACATCACAAACTTTGAACAAGTCATTTTCGGACCCTCCAGGTGAGGAGCACTCGGAGCCACCGATCCGTCAAGGGCTAACTTCCAAAACCTTCTAATTGATTTCGGTCAGACCAACTCTCAAACTCGGTCAAACCGAAAGCATTTAGACTGATCTAGGTTTTCACCTCGGTGAAACCGAGTTGTGATTTTCGGCGTGACCGAAGTGCATAACTGCCTAGCAGTTATCCATCTCGGTGCCACCGAGTTTTACAACTCGGTCCCACCGACAGCAAAGGGGTATATATACTCCGAGGGCCGCGAGCGTTGATTTCTACTTCAAAAGTTTCGCCCCCACACCCCTTGCTGCCGTCGCCTTGGTCTCCGGATCGTCGCCGTCGTCGCCTGTGCGCCCTCGCCTCAGGTCTCCGTCGCCGTCAACGGACATCTTCTCCGCGCCGTTACCGCCGTAGAGAAACTCCACCAAGTTAGGGTGAGTTTTGATCCCACTCGTGCTCCCATCTCCGATTCAATGCACGTTTGGTTTGCCTAGTATCTTGCCACGATTGAAATCTTCCTGTACACCAGATTAGTTCGTTTGGACTAGATTCGAGTAAAAGTTTTAGGGTTAGGTTTCTGCCGAACACATCTCGGTGAGACCGATTTTACATTTTCGGTATGACCGATTTGGCCTATGGCCATTACCATTGCACCTTCGGTCCAACCGAAGTTGTGCAAATCGGTGTGTCCGAAATGACGATTCTGTGAAACCCTAGTGTTTTCGGCAGGACCGAAACCCACTTCGGTCCAACCGAAAGTGGTGTGAAAGCTTCTGTTTAACACTTCGGATTCACCGAATTTTAAACTCGGTCGTCTTCTGTGAAAACCTAATACTAGAATTTGAACTCATTTTTTTGCAAAAACTTCTGTAGTTTGTGATAACTCTTCTTCTCTGCCTACACCTTATCTATTCACAGGTTGTCGGCCATGTCGATGCCAGTGTAATCGAACAGTCGAGACACCCATTGCAGATATTCCAGAGGCAGGCACTAGTCCTAATCCTAGCAGCTCATCAGATGATGGTGAGAGGAGTACACCAAGTGGTTTGCCTCCTGCAGCCACCAGAGCCAGAAAGAAGAGGAATTCAGATGATGAGGATTCTGATTTCGTTGTTGAGGAAGAGGTGACCTCAAAGCCCAAAAGGAAGGTTGTTGCCAAAGAGCCACAAGGTCAGCAAACTAAGAAGGGCACCAGGAAAGTCAAGCAGTCAACTGTTGCCAAGAAGCTGAATTTGGAAGAGGCAACTGCAAGCAAAGTGAAGAAAACATCCAAGAGAAAGAGATTAGTGCATGATGATGCAGCAGTAGAAGATGAGGATGAGGAAGCACCCCAGCCTCCTCCTCAGAAGCCTAAGTTCATGAGTGATGCCATTAAGGCTGGAGCCACATCCAAGCCCAAGCAATCTGCTCCAGCTAAGGCAGCTCCAGCAAAGCCTGCTGCCAAGCCCAAGAAGACAGTCAGGAACATTCCAGCGTCTGAAAAGAACAAGGATGATGTGCCACCAGCTGTGTCAGATGATGAAGGACCAGTTTTGCTGAAACTTCGTCCAAAACTGCCACTTCACAATGATGCTCATCCTCAAGCTGAGAATATGAAGGAAAGGAAAGATAGAGGTCTCAGGCTATGGAGACAAGCTGACCCATATGCCGTGAGGAGAAGAACTGCTGTAGATCCCAGATTTCACACCAGAGAGCAGCAGGACTTCTATGAGACCGTGCTGATGGACAAGAAGCCCATAGTCGCAGACAGAAGATATGTTGACTAGAAGTACATTGACAGCGAAGAGCACAGAGACTTCTTTCCACATGTGCATGAAAGCTTCACTGCATGTGGCGTTGCAGACTTTGTAGGTCAGAAGTTGACCAGTTGGAATGATGAGATGATCATGCAATACTATGCCACAGCTCATTTCTACCCTGATGGAAAGATTGTGTGGATGACTGAAGGTCAAAGATATTCTTCTTCTGTTGAAGAATGGGAAGAAATTCTGAATGCTCCAGTGCAACGAGATGATGATATTGATGTATATGGGATTCCAAAGAAGAATCATGAATCCATGAAGAACATGTACAAAGAGGTTCCAGCAAAGGATTTGCGAATATGGAAGCTCGGCTCAGTCTACTATCTCCAGGCAGGCCTACCTACCACTAATACTATTTTGAGGCATACCTTGATGCCCAAGTCTGGAGATCATCGCATGATCAGAGGATACTCTATCAACATGCTGCATATACTTGATGAGAAAGCACCTTTCAAGGTGATGGACTTGATGGTAGAGACCATTAAGAGGACTGCAGCTGACCAGAAAAGGTCATGCGGATTTGCCCCGCATATTCAGATGCTTATCAATGCCAAGTTTGGCACGGGCACATTCTTGTTGGATAGAGAACATTTACCGCTGCAGCCAGAGCATGAAGACAATGTTGTTGTGATGGATGAGGAGGATCCAACGTCTGTTGAAGGTCAAGCCAAGATTGAAGTTGCCAAGAAAGCCAAAGTCGACAAGGAAGCAAAGAAGAAGAAGCAGCTAAACCAAAGAGCTTGGAGAGCAAATTCTTGAAGCTACCCAAAGGATTGAACAACGCCTGCCAGCATTATACAGTCTCGGAGAGCCTAGAGAGGATTGTTGAGGACAAGATCCATGCTCGAGTGAAGCCGATCAAGTGCAAGTGATTGTCAACAAGCTTGAGGCGACATTGAGGAAGCAAAGCGGGAGAAGGAAGAGCTTATCGTGAGATGCAGGATGACTTAGTCCAGATGCTTATCAACAGATCGCTCCAGTTCCCACAGACCCGATCACTGCTATTCCGATGGATCGACACCGGGACTACAGCCTCGGACCTCCACAGTTCGATTCCAGTTGCTCCTACTCCAGCTCCAGCTCGGTGACCCTCCTCCCTGCAGACATCGGTGAAGTCTTCGCCCGATCTTGTCATATCCATTCGACATCAACCTGCAGACAGAGCCGCCACAGAGTCCCCAATGGACGCTTAGCTCTATGCTTTTTCGAACTTTTTGGTAACTTGTTGCCAAAGGGGGAGAATTTGTATAGATCATAGGACTTCGAGAGAGAGAGTGTTGTTGTCGCTTTTGCTCTTTCGTTCTTTTGCGGTTTCTTTGAGATACTTTTGGTTTTCGAGACATTCAGTGTGTTTGATACTACGTTTGATTCTACCTTAATGAGTGGTTGGTCGTACTATGCTTTAATGTGTGCTTAATGCTTATCATACGCTATTCCTACCTTGTATGACCATTTACTCATGTCTTGGTGATTGGGTGCATGCTGTTCATTCTTATCATTTTGTGCGCTCCACCAAGATGTATGTGACATGGAAGAGTGACCCATGATCCTAATCCATTGTGCATTTGCATTCAAACGCAAATCTTAAATAATGCACAAATTTAGGGGGAGCTCTTGCTTATCACATACTTCTCAAAGCGACGATATTATTCATTGATTATATCCTTTGTCGAAGCTTTGATCTATATGTTGTCATCAATTACCAAAAAGGGGGAGATTGAAAGTGCAACTAATCCCCGGGTGGTTTTGGTAATTAATAACAACATATATATCATTGAACTAATAGTTACTTGAGAATCATTTCAGAGAGTTCGATGATATGGGTATGCCAGGACTGAAGAAGTGGACCCTCAAAATGCTAAGGCAAGCATTGGAAAAAGCTCAAGACTCTATTTTTGGTTTAGTGATCCAAGATCACATTGAGTCCATAGGAAAGCCAATACTATTAAAGGGGATGAGGTTATGATGATGATCTGGTTGCTCAAGTGCTTTAGTGATACATCTCCTAAACTACAAGCAACTTTCACCGCCATATACACTCATAAGTAATCTCGGTCCCACCGACTTTCCAAACTCAGTCACACCGAGATGAACCACCTCAGCCATAAAGCCAAACCCTAGAAAACTCGGATTTTCCGATTCTGAACTCGATCTCACCGAAACTTGAGGTGCCAAGCTTCTATAACCTTCTGTCATCAAATCGGTGTCACCGAGATGATGAAGTCGGTCCCACCGAAATTGGCATGCTCTTGTCATTGCGCGAATCGGACTAACCGAGATTGTATTTTTGGTCCGACCGAAAATCCCAACGTTCACATTATTTGAACTTTCGGTCTCACCGAGTTGTCAACTTCGGTCCCACTGAGATTGCTCAAATGTGTGTAACGGTTGGATTTTGTGTGGAGGCTATAAATACCCCTCCACCCCCTCTTCATTCGTGGAGAGAGCCATCAGAAAGAACTACCACTCCTACCTTACATTTCTGAGAAGAGAACTACCTACCCTTCTGTTGAGATCAAGTTGCTCCACTCCCACCATATGAAGCTTGATCTCTAGCCTTCCCAAGTTGCTTTCCACTCAATCCTTTCTTCCACCACAGCCAAATCAGTGAGGAGAGTTGAGTGTTGGGGAGATTATCATTTGAAGCACAAGAGCAAGGAGTTCATCATCATCAACACCATCTATTACATTTTGGAGGGTGGTGCCTCCTAGATTGGTTAGGTGTCGCTTGGGAGCCTCCGTCGAGATGTGGAGTTGAACCAAGAAGTTTGTAAGGGCAAGGAGATCGCCTACTTCGTGAAGATCTACCCCGAGTAAGGCTAGCCCTCCGTGGGCGTAGGCCATGATGGAATAGACAAGGTTGCTTCTTCGTGGACCCTTCGTGGGTGGAGCCCTCCGTGGACTCTCGCAGCCGTTACCCTCCGTGGGTTGAAGTCTCCATCAACGTGGAAGTACGATAGCACCGCCTATCGGACCCACGAGAAAAATCACCGCGTCTCCAAAATTGCGTTTGCTCTTCTCCACCCCTCTTTACTACATGTGCAATTTACTTTCCGCTACCTATACTCTAGAATTGCATGTGTAGGGTGATGCTTGACTTGATCATAATTGTGAATCTGCCAAAAACTGTTCTTTATCAAAAGGTAGAATTTTTATATTGTCAAGTAGTATAATCACCCCCCCTCTAGACATACTTTCGATCCTACATTACTACAACAAGCTATCCCTCCCGCTCGCAGTGGACGGACATGCAGCAGTGGATTAGATATTGTAGAAGTAGTAATAGTAACATCATTGTTCGTCTTCTCGAAGAGGCGAAGAGCCAAGCGCAACCCGAACGTGGCAGTTGCGAACCTTGGAGCATGCATATAGCCAAGCTCTTGCATGAGACAAAATTGCTATGTGAGCCCACTAGTGTAGTACGTACTTGCTAGTATAGCCATGTAAACCAGAAAGGAGTATTTGCCTTTCTAGAGGTTTCAACAAGTGACTAGACTACACCGAGATGGAGTACATATGGAGCAAAATGAGTGAATCTGCACCGTAAATAAATACGTAGTTCTCTCGTTTTCCTCTCCGCGGTGCACAATATTGAGTATGCTGACTAGTCTCTGTTTTACACGCATTTACGATTTTTAACACAGTACAGACACAAGCGCTCATATACACGCTCATACACTCACCCCTATGAACGCACACGCGCACACCCTACCCCTATGAGCACCTCCAAAAGACTGAGCCGACATTATCATCTTGAAATTTACGAAGTCACCATAGACACCTTGTCGTCGACGGGAACGTCTCCTGACACGTGATAGACGCGAGCGGCAATTGCCTCCATAGGGGCTTTTGAATGCCAAGGAGGGAGAGGGTAGCGGTTCCCGAGATGTTGAATGATCAATGATGCATCCTCAATTACATGCAGAGGGAATTAATTGGAGAAGCATAACAGAGCCAGCACGATATGAATGCAACAAAGTTTGGACTCTCATATAAAGGCGCCCCACCACTCCAATCCATTTACTCCTAGTCTCGGCGCAACACTGCTCACTCCAATCCAAGACCACGTGACAAGAAGCCACAAACACCTATGGAGGCGATGGACGCGAGCGGAAGTCGGCTGTGCCAAATCATCCAAGGCGCTGGCCTGCGGCCCCGTACCGCGTAGCGTTTCCACATTGTGCTGGCGATCGCCGGCATCGTAGCCCTCACTAACGCCGGCTTCGCCTCTCGCATGTACAACATGATGGTCAACTCCATCCGCAAGTTCTTTTCTGTCAAGAATCGCACGGACGACCTTGCCGTACTGCTCCAGCCTGCGCACCCAGGCTCCTCATTGCCTGCCACCCTCATCGGCCTCCATGGTGACAAACTCTTTCAAACCCTTGTGGCCCTGCAGGTGCCGGAGGTCGCGATGAAGAATGTGCACCTCGAGGCCGCGCTCGCCGCGCAGCGCCTCGCCATGCAAGAAACCGTCGACCTGCACATCCACGTCTACGAGGAAATTGTCTACATAGGACACTACAAGGCAAGCAAGGAGAGAAAGACATTGGCCTTCTTCCAGCGGCTGGAATCTTTGGACGCCATTGTTCAGAAGCACGTCGACCTGGCCACGAAAGCTGTTGCTACTTAGCCGATGTTCGGTGGTGAGGGAGTCCTGGACTAGGGGGTGTCCGGATAGCCGAACTATCATCATCGGCCGGACTCCAAGACTATGAGGATACAAGATTGAAGACTTCGTCCCGTGTCCGGAAGGCAAGCTTGGCGATACGGATATGTAGATCTCCTACCATTCTAACCGACTCTATGTAACCCTAGCCCTCTCCGGTGTCTATATAAACCGGAGGGTTTTAGTCCGTAGGACACAACAACAATCACAACAATCATACCGTAGGCTAGCTTCTAGGGTTTAGCCTCCTTGATCTCGTGGTAGATCCACTCTTGTACTACCCATATCATCAATATCAATCAAGCAGGAGTAGGGTTTTACCTCCATCGAGAGGGCCCGAACCTGGGTAAAAACATCGTGTCCATTGTCTCCTGTTACCATCCGCCTAGACGCACAGTTTGGGACCCCCTACCCGAGATCCGCCGGTTTTGACATCGACATTGGTGCTTTCATTGAGAGTTCCTCTGTGTCGTCACCGATAGGCTCGATGGCTCCTTCGATCATCAACATCAACGACCCAGTCGAGGATGAGACTTTTCTCCTCGGACAGATCTTCGTATTTGGCGGCTTTGCACTATGGGCCAATTTGCTTGGCCACCCAGAGCAGATCGAAAGCTACGCCCCTGGCCGTCAGGTCAGATTTAGAAGTCTGAACTTCACGGCTGACATCCGCGGAGACCTGATCTTTGATGGATTCGAGCCACAGCCGAGCGCGCCGCACTGTCACGATGGGCATGATCTAGCTCTGCTGCCGGACAGTGCCCTGGAGGCCGCACATGAGTCCGCTCCGACCCTTAATTCAGAGCCGGCTGCTTAGATCGAGGATGGGTGGCTAGACACCGCCTCGGGGTCTGCAACCTCTACGGCGATGGAGCCGAATACTGACCTTGTCCCTTATGAAGCTCGTGACTCCGAGGTGCCGGACTCCTCGTCGGACACCGAACCTCCCGCGCCCCCTCCAATCGAATCCGATTGGGCGCCGATCATGGAGTTCACTGCTGCGGACATCTTTCAACACTCACCTTTCGGCGACATTCTGAATTCGCTAAAATATCTCTCATTATCAGGAGAGCCCTGGCCGGACTGCGGTCAGGACGGTTGGGATGCGGACGACGAAGAAATTCAAAGCCCACCCACCACCAACTTTGTAGCCACTGTTGACGATCTAACCGACATGCTAGACTTCAACTCCGAAGACATCGACGGTATGGACGACGATGCCGGAGACGACCAAGAACCAGCGCCACTAGGCACTAGAAAGCCACCTCATCATACGACATATACATGGTGGACACCCCAAAGGATGGGAATGGCGATGGAACAGCGGAGGAAGATCCCTACAAGAAACAGCCTAAGCGCCGGCGTCAGCGGCGCCGCTCTAAATCCCGCCATAGCAAGAATGGAGATTCCGGCACCAGAGATAATAACACCCCAGACAGTGTCGAAGACAACCCCCTCCAGCAAGATTCAGCACAGGAGGACGGAGAAGCCAGCCCTCATGAGAGAGCGGCAGACGAAGGGGTAGAGGACGATAATTACATGCCTCCCTCCGAAGACGAGGCAAGCCTCGACGACGACGAATTCGTCGTGCCTGAGGATCCCGTCGAACAAGAGCGTTTAAACGCAGGCTTATGGCCACGGCAAATAGCCTCAAGAAAAAGCAGCAACAACTTAGAGCTGATCAATATCTTCTAGCCGACAGATGGACCGAAGTCCTTGCGGCCGGAGAGCATGAACTCGAACGCCCCTCCAAAAGCTACCCTAAACGCAAGATGCTACCCCGATTAGAGGAGGAAGCATATAAACCCATTTCACCAGCGCACAATACGGCCGACCGGCCACCCCGTGGCCGTGACAGAGAGGCCTCCAGGCCCTCCACTAAAGCCGTACCCCGGCATCGCTCGAAAAGGACAAAGCCACGGGGGAATGCGCCGGACTTGCGAGACATATTGGAGGATAAGGCAAGACAATCAAGATCAATCTACGGATCGCGTGGGCGCCCCACGATGCGCGACGACTACCGTCGCGCCGGATACAGCAACTCCGGCAGGGCCGAATACAGTAGACAAAGCTCGCTTGCGCTCATCGTGATATAGCCCAATATAGAGGCGCCGCACACCCACTATGCTTCACAGATGAAGTAATGGATCATCAAATCCCCGAAGGGTTCAAACCCGTGAACATCGAATCCTACGATGGCACAACAGACCCCGCGGTTTGGATCGAAGACTATCTCCTTCATATCCACATGGCCCGCGGTGATGATCTTCACGCCATCAAATACCTCCCACCCAAGCTTAAAGGACCAGCTTGGCATTGGCTTAACAGCTTGCCAGCAGAATCAATTGGGTGTTGGGAGGACCTGGAAGCTGCATTCCTTGATAACTTCCAGGGCACATATGTGCGATCACCAGACGCCGATGACCTAAGCCACATAATTCAGCAGCCAGACAAATCGGCCACACAATTCTGGACACGGTTCTTAACAAAGAAAAATCAAATCATCGACTTTCCGGATGCAGAGGCTCTCGCAACCTTCAAACATAACATCCGCGACGAGTGGCTTGCCCGGCTGTAGGATCGAAAGTATGTCTAGAGGGGGGGTGATTAGACTACTTGACAATATAAAAATTATGCCTTTTGACAAAGACAAGTTTTTGGCAGATTCACAATTATGATCAAGTCAAGCATCACCCTACACATGCAATTCTAGAGTATAGGCAGCGGAAAGTAAATTGCACATGTAGTAAAGAGAGGTGGAGAAGAGCAAACGCAATTTTGGAGACGCGGTGATTTTTCTCGTGGTTCCGATAGGTGGTGCTATCGTACTTCCACGTTGATGGAGACTTTTACCCACGGAGGGTAACGGCTGCGAGAGTCCACGGAGGGCTCCACCCACGAAGGGTCCACGAAGAAGCAACCTTGTCTATGCCATCATGGCCTACGCCCACGGAGGGCTAGCCTTACTCGGGGTAGATCTTCACGAAGTAGGCGATCTCCTTGCCCTAACAAACTTCTTGGTTCAACTCCACATCTCGACGGAGGCTCCCAAGCGACACCTAACCAATCTAGGAGGCACCACCCTCCAAAAGGTAATAGATGGTGTTGATGATGATGAACTCCTTGCTCTTGTGCTTCAAATGATAATCTCCCCAACACTCAACTCTCCTCACTGATTTGGCTGTGGTGGAAGAAAGGATTGAGTGGAAAGCAACTTGGGAAGGCTAGAGATCAAGCTTCATATGGTGGGAGTGGAGCAACTTGATCTCAACACAAGGGTAGGTAGTTCTCTTCTCGTAAATGTAAGGTAGAAGTGGTAGTACTTTCTAATGGCTCTCTCCACGAATGAAGAGGGGTGGAGGGTATTTATAGCCTCCACACAAAATCCAACCGTTACACACATTTGACCAATCTCGGTGGGACGAAGTTGACAACTCGGTGAGACCGAAAGTTCAAATCATGTGAACGTTGGGATTTTCGGTGGGACCGAAAATACAAACTCGATTAGTCCGATTCGTGCAAAGACAAGAGCTTGCCAATCTCGGTGGGACCGACTTCATCATCTCGGTGACACCGATTTGATGATGTATGTTCTGAAGCTTGGCAACTCAAGTTTCGGTGAGACCGAGTTCAGAATCGGAAAATCCGAGATTTCTAGGGTTTGGCTATATGGCTGAGGTGGTTCATCATGGTGTGACTGAGTTTGGAATATCGGTGGGACCGAGATTACTTATGAGTGTATATGGCGGTGAAAGTTTGCGATAGTTTAGGAGATGTATTACTAAGCACTTTGAGCAACCAGATCATCATCATAACCTCATCCGCTTTTAATAGTATTGGCTTTCCTATGGACTCAATGTGATCTTGGATCACTAAACCAAAAATGGAGTCTTGAGCTTTTGCCAATGCTTGCCTTAGCATTTTGAGGGGTCCACTTCTTCATCCTTGCCATACCCATATCAATGAACTTTCTGAAATGATTCTCAAGAAACTATTAGTTCAATGATATATATGTTGTTATTAATTACCAAAACCACCCGGGGATTAGTTGCACTTTCAATCTCCCCCTTTTTGGTAATTGATGACAACATATAGATCAAAGCTTCGACAAAAGATATAATCAATGAATAATATCGTCGCTTTGAGAAGTATGTGATAAGCAAGAGCTCCCCTAAATTTGTGCATTATTTAAGATTTATGCTTGAATGCAAATGCACAATCGATTAGGATCATGGGTCACTCTTCCATGTCACATACATCTTGGTGGAGCGCACAAAATGATAAGAATGAATAGCATGCACCCAATCACCAAGACATGAGTAAATGGTCATACAAGATAGGAATAGCATATGATAAGCATTAAGCACACATTAAAGCATAGTACGACCAAGCACTCATTAAGGTAGGATCAAACGAGTATCAAACACATGAATGTTTCAAAACCAAAAGTATCTCAAAGAAACCGCAAATGAACGAAAGAGCAAAAGCGACAACAAGACTCTCTCTCGAAGTCCTATGATCTATACAATTTCTCCCTTTGGAAACAAGTTACCAAAAGTTCGAAAAAGCATAGAGCTAAGCGCCACCGGGACTCTGTTGGCGGCTCTGTCGGGTTGATGTTGAGTTGATATGACGGCATCGGCGAAGACTTCACTGATGTCCGTTTGGAGGAGTGGTCTTTGGAGCTGGAGCTGTAGCAACCGATGGAGCTGTGGGAGGTGCTTGAAGCTGTAGTCCTGGTGTCGATCCATTGGAATAGCAAATGATCGGGTCCTGTGGGAACCGGAGCGGTCTGTTGATAAGCATCTGGACTAAGTCATCCTGCATCTCACGCATAAGCTCTTCCTTCTCCCTCTTTGCTTCCTCAATATCCGCCTCAAGCTTGTTGTGATTACTTGCACTTCATCCACTTCACATCCAGAGCGTGGATCTTGTCTTCAACAATCCTCTCTAGGCTCTCTTGAGACTGTACAATGCTGGCCAGGTGTTGTTCAATCCTTTGGGTAGCTTCAAGGAGCTGCTCTCGAACACTCTTTGGTTTAGCTGCTGCTACTGCTGCTTCCTTGTCAGCTTTGGCTTTCTTGGCAGCTTCAATCTTTGCTTGACCTTCAACTGATGTTGGGTCCTCCTCATCCATCACAACATCATTATCCTCATGCTCAGGCTGCAGTGGTAAGTGTTCTCTATCCAACAAGAATGTGCCCGTGCCAAACTTGGCATTGATAAGCATCTGAATATGCAGGGCAAATCCACACGACCTTTTCTGGTCAGCCGCAGTCCTCTTAATGGTTTCTACTATTAAGTCCATCACCTTGAAAGGTGCTTTCTCATCAAGTATATGCAGCATGTTGATAGAGTATCCTCTGATCATGCGATGATCTCGCACTTGGGCATCAAGGTATGCCTCGTAATAGTGTTAGTGGTAGGTAGACCTGCCTGGAGATAGTACACTGAGCCGAGCTTCCAGATTCCCAAATCCTTAGCTGGAACCTCTTTGTACATGTTCTTCATGGATTCATGATTTTTCTTTGGAATCCCATATACATCAACATCATCCTCTCTTGGCACTTGAGCATTCAGAAGTTCTGCCCATTCTTCAACAGATGAAGAAAATCTTTGGCCTTCAGTTATCCATGTAATTTTTCCATCAGGATAGAAATGAGCAGTGGCATAGAATTGTATAATCATCTCATCGTTACAATTTGTCAACTTCTGACCTACAAAATCTGCAACACCACATGCAGTGAAGCTTTCATGCACATGTGGAAAGAAATCTCTGTGCTCTTCACTGTCAATGTACTTCCAATCAACATATCTTGTGTCTGCCACAATGGGCTTCTTGTCCATCAGCACAGTCTCATAGAAGTCCTGCTGCTCTCTGGTGTGAAATCTGGGATCAACAGCAGTTCTTCTCCTCACGGCATATGGGTTAGATTGCCTCCATAGCCTGAGACCTCTATCTTTCCTTTCCTTCATGTTCTCAGCTTGAGGATGAGCATCATTGTGAAGTGGCAGTTTTGGACGAAGTTTCAGCAAAAATGGTCCTTCATCATCCGACATACTGGTGGCACATCATCTTTGTTCTTTTCGATGCTGGAATGTTCCCGACTGTCTTCTTGGGCTTGGCAGCAAGGCTTTCGGGGGATCTGCCTTGATGGAGCAGATTGCTTGGGCTTTGAAGTGGCTCCAGCCTTGATGGCATCACCCATGAGCTTAGGCTTCTGAGGAGGCTGGGGTGCTTCCTCATCCTCATCTTCCTCTGCTGCATCATCATGCACTAACCTCTTCCTCTTGGAAGTTTTCTTCACTTTGCTTGCAGCTTCTTCCAAATTCAGCTTCTTAGCAACAGTGGACTGCTTGACTTTTCTGGTGCCCTTCTTAGTCTGCTGACCTTGTGGCTCTTTGGCAACTACTTTCCTCTTGGGCTTTGAGGTGACTTCTTCCTCAACAACAAAATCTGAGTCTTCATCATCTCGAGTTCCTCTTCTTTCTAGCCTCGGTGGCTGCAGGAGGCAAACCACTTGGTGTACTCCTCTCACCATCATCGATGAGCTCTTTGGGATCGGGACTAGTGCTGCCGCCTCGAATATCTCGCAATAGGTGATTCTGACCTGTTCTGACTGTCACTGGCATCTGACATGGCTGACAACCTGTGAATAGATAAGGTGTAGGCAGAGAAGAAGAGTTATCACAAACTGCAGAAGTTTTTGCAAACAAATGAGTTCAAATTCTAGTATTAGGTTTTCACAGAAGACATTTCGGTCAGACCGAGTTTAAAATTCGGTGAATCCGAAGTGTTCAAACAGAAGCTTTCACACCACTTTCGGTTGGACGAAGTGGGTTTCGATCCGCCGAAAACACTAGGGTTCCATTAAATCCTCATTTCGTCACACCGATTTGCACAACTCGGTTGGACCGAAGGTGCAAAGGTAATGGCCATAGGCCAAATCGATCTTACCGAAAATGTAAAATCGGTCTCACCGAGATGTGTTCGGCGGAAACCTAACCCTAAAACTTTTACTCGAATCTCGTTCAAAAGAACTAATCTGGTGTTCAGGAAGATTTCAATCGTGGCAAGATTATAGGCAAACCAAACGTGCATTGAATCGGAGATGGGAGCACGAGTGGGATCAAAACTCACCCTAACTTTGTGGAGTTTTTCTATGGCGGCAACGGCGTGGAGAAGATGTCCGTTGACGGCGACGGAGACCTGCGGCGAGGGCGCACAGGCGACGACGTAGACGATCCGGAGACCAAGGCGACGGCAGCAAGGGGTGTGGGGGCGAAGCGTTTGAAGGAGAAATCAACGCGCGCGGCCCTCGGAGTATATATACCCCTTTGCTGTTGGTGGGACCGAGTTGTAAAACTCGGTGGCACCGAGATGAATAACTGCTAGGAAGTTATACACTTCCGTCACGCCGAAATTCACAACTCGGTTTCACCGAGGTGAAAACCTAGATCAGTCTAAATGCTTTCGGTTCGACCGAGTTTGAGTGAGTTGGTCTGACCGAAATCACTTAGAAGGTTTTGGAAGTTAGCCTTTGACGGATCGGTGGCTCCGAGTGCTCCCCACTCGGAGGGTCCGAAAATGACTTGTTCAAAGTTTGTGATGTAAGCATAAATAGAATTTGAGACAAGAAAGCATAGATAGCTAGGGGAGGTACTTAGGCATTCTTGTCCATCCATTTGGTCATAAAAATCAAAACAACCAAAACAACAAATGGATGTCCTCGAATGGATAAAATCATTCATCCAACATGCTCACACAATAAGATAGCAAATGGATTATGTGTCAAACATGCACAATCAAATCTCTAGCAACTAACACACAATTTGTCGATGACTAGGTCATCTTTATATGAGTATATTGACTTAGGAGCCAAATGAGAACATTTGATCATAGGTCATACTCATCGTTTAAGCACAAGTGGGGTTACCACTTTTACATAAAGCATTGATGTGTTCACATCATTTGAAGATGCTTTAGCTCAATTCTTTGGAGCAAAGCTCCCCCTAGATGTGAGAACCCCTTTTAAAGGGTCAAACTAACCTTGGGTTGTCGTAGAAGACTTCATATAGATGTTGAAGATGTGGATGCTCAATGTTGATGGAGACCATCAAGAGTTGGGAGCAATCCTTTGGATTCGGGCACTTTCAATACCTACATGGGTTAGTCCCACAAGGAACAAACAAGGATATCCATGGACATAGATTGAAGTTCACAATAGATGATGTCCATGAAAGCAATGATTACCTTGTCCCTTGTCTTACCAACAAGAGGTTTTGTGACTCCATGAACTAGTGCACAATGTGGAAGTTGGTTGCACAAGTTTTTGCCAAAATGAATGTGAGTGAAGTATGTTGGCGGAGTCACCCTCAAGAACTCTCTAGTTCTTCTTCTTCGGGATCCACATCATCTTGATGGGAATCCTTGGGGTTGTAGTTGAGCTTGACGAAGTAGAACTTGATGTTTCCTTGGGAACCCACTTGACCATGGCTTGAGGTGCTTCAACAAATGCATCAATCTCCTCTTGAAGCTTGTCCTTGCCTTTTAGCTTGTGGTCTTGTGGTGGAAGATCATCTTGTGCTTGTTCCACATTGGAAGAAGTAGGATCATACTTCTCCTTTTGAGAAACAAACTTTGGAGTGGGATATTGACCTTCTTCCCATTCAACACCTTCGGCGTTGAACTTTCGCTCAAAACCAATTCCTTGATTCTTCGGTGCCTTCCTTGCTTAAGTAACAATTTCTCAAAGTTCTTGCTTCCGCAAGGCTCTTGTAGACACCTTTCTATAATCCCTTTCAATAAACTATTTTCTTGCTCAAGTGTAACTTGGCTTGAAACATTGTTAGTGGAATCAAGAGAACTACTAGAAGCAACAATATTGGATTTAGCATGGTTTTTGTTACTACTAGAGAAAGAATTTTTCTTATGCTTGTCATGCTTAGTTTTAATAGGTGGCAAGAAATTAGACAAGAGAAGTCGTTTGGCAAGATATGAAGAACTCTTCTTTCGAAGATCGTCATTGATTGCTTTTAGAAACTCATGTTCTTGCTCTAGATTGAGCTTCTCGAAGCGTAGCTTCTCATGAGATCTTAGGAGCTCTCTATGATCTTCTTGAGTTGTTTCATGAGCCAACTTAAGAGTGTTTAGTTCTTTAGTTAGACGCTCAATCTCCTTCATAGCATTGTCATTCGACTCTTCTCGACTATAAAGACTACTAGCATGTTCATCATTTCTAGGTTCATTGGATTTATCATGTAAGAGCTCATCTTCACCAAGCAAGTCATCCTCATCACTATCAAAGTCAATGAATTCAGGGTGTGATACCTTGGGGCCTTTAGCTAAGTCATAGGAGTTGGAGTTGGAGGATACGAGAGCAAGACCGGCAACACCTTCATCTTGACTGTAGTCGGAGTTGGAGTGATAGCTTCTTTCGGATTGATTGTCGGAGTCGGAGCCGGAGACCCATTCACCTACATGAGCTTGATGTTTTCTTCTTGTGTAGCTCCTTGATGACTTGTCTTTCCTCTCCGAATCCTTGCTTCTCCGAGAGGGTCTTCGTTCATAACGATCATCTCTACTCCTTCTCTCTTTCTGAGGTGACTCATCTCTTGAGCTTCTTCTTCTTGGAGATTCTTCTCTTCTCTTGTGAGGAGCCGAACACTCATTTGAGTAGTGTCCGGGTCTTCCACAATTGTAGCAGTTTCGATCACGGCTAGAAGATCTCTTTTAATCATATGATCTAGACTTTGAGCTTCTCTCTTTGCTTCTACTCTTGTAGAATTTGTTGAAGTTCTTCACCATTAGGCTTATCTCTTCACTGGAAACTAACTTGTCACTTGAGGTTGTGGGAGCATCACTTGTAGCTTTGTAAGCACCACTTGACTTGTTGTGAAGCTCTTCCTTATCCTTAAGTGTCATCTCATGGGCAACAATTCTTCCAATGACTTCGGTTGGCTTGAGATTCTTGTAGTTTGGCATCATTTGGATCAAAGTGCACACGGTGTCATACTTTCCATCCAAAGCTCTGAGAATCTTCTTGATGATGAATCGGTCGGTCATTTCTTCGCTTCCTAAGCCGGCAATCTCATTTGTGATGAGAGCAAGCCTAGAGTACATTTCAGCGACTCCTTCACCTTCCTTCATCTTGAACTTGTCAAGTTGACCTTGAAGAACATCTAGCTTTGATTCCTTCACGGACTCGGTACCTTCGTGCATTTCAACCAAAGTATCCCAAATCTCTTTTGCATTCTAAGGATGGCTGATTTTGTTGAACTCCTCGGGACACAAAGCATTGAAGAGAATGTCACAAGCTTGAGCATTGTTTTGCAACATCCGCAATTCATCCGCTAGAAGCCGCGATCCGAACTTTTCCTTCCTCAAGAATTCACCTTGCATACCAACACAAATAATGCCCCATGCGGCTGGGTTATGGCCAAGAATATGCATTTTCATTTTATGCTTCCAACTAGCAAAATTTGTACCATCAAAGTAAGGACCTCTCTTAAAATTACCTCACTAGACGCCATACTCTCCTAGGTTGTGAAACCAAGCTTATGGAGTCCAATGCAATGGAGACCAATACAATGGAGACCAAAGCTCGATACCACTTGTAGGATCGAAAGTATGTCTAGAGGGGGTGATTAGACTACTTGACAATATAAAAATTATGCCTTTGACAAAGACAAGTTTTTGGCAGATTCACAATTATGATCAAGTCAAGCATCACCCTACACATGCAATTCTAGAGTATAGGCAGTGGAAAGTAAATTGCACATGTAGTAAAGAGAGGTGGAGAAGAGCAAACGCAATTTTGGAGACGCGGTGATTTTTCTCGTGGTTCCGATAGGTGGTGCTATCGCACTTCCACGCTGATGGAGACTTCAACCCATGGAGGGTAACGGCTGCGAGAGTCCACGGAGGGCTCCACCCACGAAGGGTCCACGAAGAAGCAACCTTGTCTATGCCATCATGGCTCACGCCCACGGAGGGCTAGCCTTACTCGGGGTAGATCTTCACGAAGTAGGCGATCTCCTTGCCCTTACAAACTTCTTGGTTCAACTCCACATCTCGACGGAGGCTCCCAAGCGACACCTAACCAATCTAGGAGGCACCACCTCCAAAAGGTAATAGATGGTGTTGATGATGATGAACTCCTTGCTCTTGTGCTTCAAATGATAATCTCCCCAACACTCAACTCTCCTCACCGATTTGGCTGTGGTGGAAGAAAGGATTGAGTGGAAAGCAACTTGGGAAGGCTAGAGATCAAGCTTCATATGGTGGGAGTGGAGCAACTTGATCTCAACACAAGGGTAGGTAGTTCTCTTCTCATAAATGTAAGGTAGGAGTGGTAGTTCTTTCGATGGCTCTCTCCACTAATGAAGAGGGGTGGAGGGTATTTATAGCCTCCACACAAAATCCAACTGCTACACACATTTGACCAATCTCGGTGGGACCGAAGTTGACAACTCGGTGAGACCGAAAGTTCAAATCATGTGAACGTTGGGATTTTTGGTGGGACCGAAAATACAAACTCGGTTAGTCCGATTCGTGCAAAGACAAGAGCTTGCCAATCTAGGTGGGACCGACTTCATCATCTCGGTTACACCGATTTGATGATGTATGTCTGAAGCTTGGCAACTCAAGTTTCGGTGAGACCGAGTTCAGAATCGGAAAATCCGAGATTTCTAGGGTTTGGCTATATGGCTGTGGTGGTTCATCTCGGTGTGACTGAGTTTGGAATATCGGTGGGACCAAGATTACTTATGAGTGTATATGGCAGTGAAAGTTGCTGATAGTTTAGGAGATGTATTACTAAGCACTTTGAGCAACCAGATCATCATCATAACCTCATCCCCTTTTAATAGTATTGGCTTTCCTATGGACTCAATGTGATCTTGGATCACTAAACCAAAAATGGAGTCTTGAGCTTTTGCCAATGCTTGCCTTAGCATTTTGAGGGGTCCACTTCTTGATCCTTGCCATACCCATATCATTGAACTTTCTGAAATGATGCTCAAGAAACTATTAGTTCAATGATATATATGTTGTTATTAATTACCAAAACCACCCGGGGATTAGTTGCACTTTCACCGGCACCTCGGACAGGAAAAGCCGAAATCCATGGCAGCCCTCACATCACTCATGACCCGCTTCTGCGCGGGAGAGGACAGCTGGCTAGCTCGCAGTAACAACCTCAGCAAAAATCCTGGCAGTCCGGATGCCAAGGACCGCAGTGGCAGGTCGCGTCGCAACAAGAACAAACGCCGCGTTAATAGCGACAATACTGAGGATACGGCAGTCAATGCCGGATTCAGAGGCTCCAAACCCGGTCAGCGGAAGAAGCCATTCAAAAGAACTACTTTGGGTCCGTCCAATTTGGACTGAACACTCGACTGCTCGTGCCAGATACACGGCACCCCCGAAAGCCAGCTAATCACACCAACAGGGATTGTTGGGTATTCAAGCAGGCAGGCAAGTTAATTGCCGAAAACAATGACAAGGGGCTGCATAGCGATGACGAGGAAGAGACCCGCCGCCGAACAATAGAGGATGAAGGTTTCCCCCACAAGTGCGGACGGTGAACATGATATACGCAACCCACGTATGAGCGAAGCGTGCACTCGAGGGACGATATGCGATGGATCGATCGCCCAAGTTCAACCCATGGTCCTCTGCGCCGATCACTTTTGATCAAAGGGACCACCCCACCAGCATCCGCCATGGCGGATTCGCTGCATTGGTTTTAGACCCAATCGTCGATGGATTTGACCTCACCAGAGTACTGATGGACGGTGGCAGCAGCCTGAACCTGCTTTATCAGGATACAGTGTGCAAGATGGGCATAGACCCCTCAAGGATTAAACCCACAAAGACGACCTTCAAAGGTGTCATACCAGGTCTAGAGGCCAATTGTACAGGCTCAGTTACACTGTAAGTGGTCTTTGGATCCCCGGATAACTTCCGAAGCGAGGAGTTAATCTTCGACATAGTACCGTTCCGCAGTGGCTATCATGCTCTGCTCAGACGCACCGCGTTTGCAAAGTTCAATGCGGTGCCGCACTATGCATACCTCAAGCTCAAGATGCCAGGCCCTCGGAGTCATCACGGTCAACGGAAACACTGAACGCTCCCTCCGAACGGAGGAAAATACAGCGGCTCTCGCGGCAGAAGTGCAAAGCAGCCTCTTAAGGCAATTTTCGAGTCCGGCCATTAAACGACCGGACACGGCTAAACGCGCAAGGAGTAACCTACAACAAGACCACCTGGCACGTTCCGAGCAGCGCCAGAGTAATGCGGCTAACCCCAGCCCTTGCAAAATTGTAAGATCTGGTCCAGCGCAAGACATCATTACGCCCTGGAGATACCATGGGCATAGGGGAGGGCACGACCACAACAGCCCGTATCGTGGCTTAACCACACCAGGGGCTCCCAAGTGTGTCATCTTTTTTCCTTTTTCTTTTTCTTACCCACAGGACTCCGCTCACAGAGGCCTCCGTCCCGTGAAGAGACTCGCCGAACTCACGATGCAACAGCCAGGGAAGGAGAAAGGCTTCGACGAGTATCCAGGTGGTCTCCATTACGAGCATTAAATCTGTTTTATACACCATTCCGCAGCCTACCCCTGGAGGGGGACATGCTTAATAGTCCCATCCCTTGCTTATCGCACTATTTGTATCGTTCTGCATTCATGGCAGTATTTCTTGAATAAACAATGCATCACTCTTTTGCTTATAATTGCATTCTTTTCTTATACATATGTTCATTTATGACATGTTGCACCCGTACACTTTGCTACGGCTAAATACACCAGGGGCTTAAGTTCCCCACTTTATGGTGTGATAAGTCCGAACACTTTCACAAGTGCGGCACCCCGAACTTATAGCATTATATGCATCGGCTCCGAATCATGTATTGGGTCAATAGTTGGGTTTGCCCGGCTCCCATGTTTTGGTACCTTACGTTCCATTGTATAGGCTAAGGTAGCACTAGGAGAACCACTGCGATTGCGCCATAGTTGAGCTGGGCGAGCGCCTCAGTGGAGAAAGCTAAAACTGACCGTCATGATGAGGCGAGAGCCGGTCGCTGTTCGAGAGGTTCTTTCGAGTCCCTAAAGACTTATGCCGCTTAGAGCGAAGAACTGGCTTTGTCCGGCCCAGGCGTGGATAGCGCCCTAAATTCGGCCTTCCGAACACTAGGGTCTTCGCCGAAATTTAAAATTATAGAATTCTATGGCTAAGTGAGAGTGTTCAAGCATTATAAGTCCGGTTGCCTCGTTTGTTGTGTTGAGCGCCTCCCTAGATGGACCAAAAAATGGGAACAAGAGTGCTCAAATTTATCCCGAACACCCCAGCACTCGTGTCATGGGGGCTGAAGCCGACGACTTGCCATCACTCAGATTTGATAAACGGCCGCATAGAAGGTAATATTTTAAATTAACAAGCGTTGCGCTCGCATATGAACAAAGCTTTGAACGCACAGGATAACAAAATGCGAGTCTACTCAAATATTACATCTTTGGAGCACTCACCCGCAATAATGCGGGCACCCTTCAGGACACCCTTATAATACATCTCAGGCGTGCAATACTCCTTGCCCGGAGGTGGCGCGTCCGTCACAAGCTTCTCAGCATCCATCTTGCCCCAGTGCACCTTAGCACGGGCAAGGGCCCGACGGGCACCTTCAATGCAGGCAGAGTGCTTGATGACTTCAACCCATGGACAAGCATCCACCAGCCGCCGCACCAGGCTGAAGTAGCTCCCAGGCATGGCCTCCTTGGGCCACAGCCAAACTATAAGGCCCTTCATGGCCTGTTCAGCCACCTTGTGGAGCTCGACCAGCTGCTTCAGCTGGTCGCTAAGGGGCACCAGATGTACGGCCTCAGCATACTGAGACCAGAAGACCTTCTCCATTGAGCTCCCCTCCTCGGCTCTGTAGAAAGCGGCAGCATCGGACACGCTGCAGGGCAGATCTGTGAATGCTCCTGGAGAGCTCCGAATTCGGGTAAGTAACAGGTAATTCACTTTAACATGCCTGCTTTGCATGAAGAATGCCTTACCCGCTGATATTTTCTTCAAATCCTCGATTCCTGGAGGGCCTTGTGGGCTTCGGCCTTAGTGGCTTTGGCACTCTCAAGAGCCGATGCAAGCTCGGACTCTCGAGTCTTGGAGTCACGCTCCAAACCCTCGTGTTTTTCCACGAGAGCCTGGAGCTCTTGCTGTACCTCCGCCACACGCGCCTCCTGCTTCTCTCGCTCGTCTTGTTCCGTGGCCGCATTGCGTTCGGCCATGAACACCGCCTCCTTCAGGGTTGCCACCTCGTTCGTGGCCCCTGGAGTACCCACGTTATCCTTGTTATTTCTCTTGCAACCAAATCCTTTTCTGTAAGGTACAACTTTAATAAGGTGTTACTCACCTTCCTTGTCCTCGAGCTGCTTCTTGGCACGGCCGAGCTTGTTCTCGGACCGCTCGAGGCTCTGCTTCAAAGCATCGACCTCCATGATCGGTCTTGGGCAGAGGTCAGCAAAAGCAGCCTGCAATCCCATATGGACATATTTTTTAAGACTCTTGCATATATCTATTTAGATCCTCAGTCCAGCTTTTCTTTCTGAACACCGAACCGAGCATCAGGGGCTACTGTCTTTGCGGTACTATTTTACATATATTAAACTTCTTACCTCAAAGCCTGTTAGAAGGCTGCTGCAGGCTTCGGTCAGCCTGCTCTGGGCGAGCTGAACCTTCTGAATCACTACACTCATGACAGTGTGGTGCTCTTCTTCGATAGAAGCACCATTGAGCACCTCCAGCAAGTTATCCGGCGCCTCCGGTTGTATGGAGGCCGCCGGCGCATGGTCTTGCCCTTCTTACGAAGGGGCCACCCGCCGGACTCCGGAACCACTGCAGGTTCCGGTGCGGAGTCCGGTACAAAGTCCGGGAGGTTGCCCTGCGGCACCTCCAGGGCCTCCTCCTCCAGGTGGGTCCCTTCCCGGTATCCCACCTCCGCGTCGTCAGCATCACGGGGAGTGGAGGCGGTCGGAAGAGAATCCATATCCGACGAACCCAAGGATCCGCTCGACGAAGCGGGAAGATCGTCCTTGGGCGGACTGCAGGGTTGTATGCGGCATTAGAAAGACATCATGCGATAAAAGAAAAATTATAAAACATCTAGGAGTCCGGATACTTACGATCTCGCCAGGGGCTTGGCCCTTGAGGGCCACTCCTCGTCGCCGTCGCCGACGTTGGCGGAACAGTCCGGGGAAGGGTCCTTCCCTTCTTGGACCCTTCGGCCTCTCTTGTTGGGGAGGCCTTCCTCTTCTTCTCTCCCCCCACTGGGGGAGAGTCTTCTTTCTTCTCCTCCTCGTCCTCGTGGGAGGAGTCTGCCTCGGAGTCATCGGACGATGAGTCCGATACCACCTGACGCCGGGAACTCCTTCGGGTTCCCGTGGCCTTCTTCTTGGCCTTCTTCTCCGGCACTACATAAAGTGCCGGGACCAGCAACCCTGTCAAACGGGCATTTGCTGGGTCTTCTGGAAGGGGAGCCGGACAGTTAACCTGTCCGGACGTCACCTGCCAAGCCTGTTAAAGGTATTGGGAGTTTAGATCCTGCATAAAATCAAAACATGAAAAGCAAGTGTCCCATAAAGGATAACCTGGCTTACCTCGTCAGCCGGACGCTGCGAGCTGAATCCGCGATCTTCGGTAGCGGATGCGGGGGCCTCGCCGCCCTTAAACAGCACCCTCCAGGCATCTTCGTACATAGTGTCGAAGAGCTCGCTCAAGGTTCGGTGCTGTGTCGGATTGAACTCCCACAAATTGAAGTCCCGTTGCAGGCATGGGAGAATCCGGCAGATGAGCATGACCTAGATTACGTTGACAAGCTTAAGCTTCTTGTTCATTAGGGTTTGGAGACAGGATTGAAGTCCGGTCAGCTCATCCGAACTACCCCATAGCAGGCCCTTCTCTTTCCAGGAGGTGAGCCGCATGGGGATGCTAGATCTGAATTCGGGGGCCGCAGCCCATTTAGGGTCACGCGGCTTGGTGATGTAGAACCACCCCGATTGCCACCCTTAAATGGTTTCCACGAAGGCGCCCTCGAGCCAAGTTACGTTGGACATTTTGCCCACCATGGCGCCTCCGCACTCCGCTTGGCTGCCCTTCACAACCTTCGGCTTGACATTGAAGGTCTTGAGCCACAAGCTGAAGTGGGGCTGGATGCAGAGGAAAGCCTCGCACACGACGATAAACGCCGAGATGTTGAGTATGAAATTCGGGGCCAGATCGTGGAAATCCAGGCCGTAGTAGAACATGAGCCCCCAGACAAAAGGATGGAGCGGGATGCCCAGTCCATGGAGGAAATGGGGAAGGAATACCACCCTCTCATGGGGCCCAGGGGTGGGGATGAGCTGCCCTCGTCGGGAAGCCGGTGCGCGATGTCGCTGGACAGATATCCGGCGCCGCGCACCTTCTTGATGTATCCCTCCGTAACGGAGGAGGCCATCCACTTGCCTCCCGTTACGGACATGGCTGGAGAAGGTCGAGGTGAGATGTGCGGACTTGGGCGCTGGAGCTCGAGTGCGCGGAGATGGATAAGCAAAGGAGGAAGAAGGCGTAGGTAAAAAGGTGGATCCTTATCCCCTTATATATGGGCGGACGAAACTATGCGTCCCCACCAGCCTAGTAAAACTCGCTTATCTCCCAAGCGCCACAATCAATGGCGTGGTTGGGTTACCCACGTCCGTATTGATGGGAATCCCGGAATAAGGGGAACACGATCTCTGCTTCGACAAGACGTGCCAAGGAAACCGCTTCGCTAAACGCGCTGAGGTGGTATAATAAAAATGATTCGAGTAAAAGCTTGGACGTGGGTAACGTCACGCCACGAAATACGTTAGCAGATTGAACTTGTGTAAATGTTATTCTCTCTACGGTGGTATGTGGAATTTATTTTGCAGAGCCGCACACCATCCTGGTGTTCACAATCTTCTATGAATTATTCGAAGGAGGAACCCGCCTTGCAATGCCGAAGACAATATGCGCGCTGGACTCGTCGTCATTGAAGCCTGGTTCAGGGGCTACTGAGGGAGTCCTGGACTAGGGGGTGTCCGGATAGCCGAACTATCATCATCGGCCGGACTCCAAGACTATGAAGATACAAGATTGAAGACTTCGTCCCGTGTCCGGATGGGACTTTCCTTGGCGTGGAAGGCAAGCTTGGCGATACGGATATGTAGATCTCCTACCATTGTAACCGACTCTGTGTAACCCTAGCCCTCTCCGGTGTCTATATAAACCGGAGGGTTTTAGTCCGTAGGACACAACAACAATCATACCATAGGCTAGCTTCTAGGGTTTAGCCTCCTTGATCTCGTGGTAGATCCACTCTTGTACTACCCATATCATCAATATCAATCAAGCAGGAGTAGGGTTTTACCTCCATCGAGAGGGCCCGAACCTGGGTAAAAACATCGTTTCCCTTGTCTCCTGTTACCATCTGCCTAGATGCACAGTTCGGGACCCCCTACCCGAGATCCGCCGGTTTTGACACCGACAGGTGGGCTGACGCCCTGAGTCGAGGAGGTGGACATCGTCGATGGATGCATCTCTTTTTCTTGCCTTTTGTAACTATCACTGCATCGCCTCATGGCCTTAATGTTTTATTAGTATAGTACTCCCTCCGTTCCCAAATATAAGTCTTTCTAAAGATTCCAGCAAGTGACTACATACGGAGCAAAATGAGTGAATCTACACCCTAAAATATGTCTACATACATCCGTATGTTGTATTCCATTTGAAATAGTATCTAAAAGGGCTTATATTTAGGAACAGAGGGAGTATATGGCATTTTTATTCTAGTCGTAACATTTCACTATGAGGTGGGGCCGCGGTTGAGCAAACCCACCCCACCCACCGGGCGTCGGCCGAGTTTAGAATTAGAAGAGAGAAACGAGGGAGGAGAGCTAGCTGTAGCATGGACGCTGTTGTCATATGGGACTTGTGTTGATAGAATAGGAGTACTGAGCACTCTTACCTCTTTTTTTTGAGGGAAAAATAGTCGTATGTCTAGTGCCACTAGTTGGGTGAGTGTGACCTATAGCTGTCATCACTTTAGGTCTCCTTTTCAAATCGCAGCTACGCTTCACAGTACATATTTTTTCACGCATTTATCCTCCTATATGTACTCCTAGGCTATTTCCACATGCTCCCTTTCGCCAACATGTGGGACATAGAGCATCTGGGTCATAGTGCATGCACGACTCGGAGCATATGTCGGGGTACTTTACATTTCTGACCTCATGAATTACATGCAAACCCCCCGTAGAAGAATAAATAAAATAAATGAATTACTACATGAAACTGGATTATTTTCATAGAAACCGGAGCACGTTCATTAAATTTTGGACATAACACTTTTATAAAAAATGACCAGACCTAAACCAGTATAAGGGCCTCTTTGATTTTTCCCGCAAAAAAGGCCTCTTTGATTCGCAGGATACTGAAAACACAGGAATGGGGTAAGTATGATGGCGATGAACCGAGACAAGGAGAACTCTAACTCAGTTAGAGGTTAGAGTTAGATTCTATCCCTGAACTAACCCTGAACTAACTCCAAACCAAAGAGGTGTATGTATAGCAGGGTTATATTGACAATAAATTCTCTTTCTCAATCATTTGACTACTTTGGACCCTATTTCCTGCTGGATTTGGTGTGGCCGGTTCTTGTGTGGCCTCCTCCCGCTCACAATTGACATAAACAAACCATCTTTACAAATCAAGCATGCAAAACATGATAAAATTTACTTTGTCCATACAAATGAGATAGCCCACTTAAACATACAAGTCGTCAATCAAGCTTCACAAAAAAATACACTCCATGAAACAAAGCATGAGCTAACCCATCACGGAAGTCATTCATGATAGGGAGGGAGCCCGGAGCCCCTCACACACCCAGGGAGGAGCTCGTCATCGTCACTCTGGAGGAAGAATCTATAGAGCCCAAGCCCCAGGAACCCCTCCGACGCCGCGCTTGCGAGTTGAGGTCAACAACGGCATGGGTAGCAGGGCTGCCAGCCGTCGACTACGAACTTAATCTTTGGGGCTCTAGAGATAATGCAAGCCTGAAACTGAAATACCTAGAAAGGTGAACTAAATCTTTGGGCCTCTAGAAATAATGCAAGCCTGAAACTGAAATACCTAGAAAGGTGAACTAAATCTTTGGGCCTCTAGAAATAATGCAAGCCTGAAACTGAAATACCTAGAAAGGTGAACTGAATCTTTGGGCCTCTAGAAATAATGCAAGCCTGAAACTGAAATACCTAAAATGGTGAACTGAATCTTTGGGCCTCTAGAAAGATTTATTACCTCCTCAAGTAGCATCAAACAATTCCGTGCGTGCACCACAAATCTATACCAAGTTTGATTAGGGTCTACTTTTCCAAATTAGAATTAGCGCTAGAGCGAGCAAGATCAATGATAGGGTTGTGAGACAGAGAAGGAACGAACAAACACACCCCTCTCGCAACCTCCCTGGTAGATGCACCGCCGCTGCGCACGACAGAGGGAGATAATCGACCGGTGAAGTCGGAGCGGGGCGACCTTCAAAGGCCGGAGGGAGAGGACGGCCGGAGTAGGGCGGTGGAGGCTGAATGGAGAGGGCGGCCGGAGGAGAGAGAGGGCGAGTGTCGGTGTCAAAACCGGCGGATCTCTGGTAGGGGGTCCCGATCTGTGCGCCTTAGGCGGATGGTAACAGGAAGCAAGGAACACAATGTTTACCCAGGTTCGGGCCCTCTCGATGGAGGTAAAACCCTACTTCCTGCTTGATTAATGTTGACGATATGAGTAGTACAAGAGTAGATCTACCATGAGATCGTAGAGTATAAACCCTAGAAGCTAGCCTATGATGATTATGATTGTAATTGTGATCAGCCTTCTAAGGACCAACCTCTCCGATTTATATAGACACCGGAAGAGCTAGGGTTTACATGGAGTCGGTTACAAGGAAGGAAATACAATATCCGGATTGCCAGGCTTGTCTTCCACGCAAAGGAGAGTCCCATCCGGACACGGGACGGAGTCTTGAGTCTTGTATCTTCATGCTCCAATAGTCTGGACGATGTATATAGTCCGGCTGTCCGGATACACCCTAATCTAGGACTCCCTCAGTAGCCCCTGAACCAGGCTTCAATGACGATGAGTCCGGCATGCAGTCTTGTCTTCGGCATTGCAAGGCGGGTTCCTTCTCTGAATACTCCAAAGTAATTATCGAACACTTAAACCGTGTCCGGATCGGCAAGATGATCTTCACATACCACCGTAGAGAGAATGAACTTTCAGCTGACAACTTTTTAGATGACGTGATATATCATTATGGATGGGTCATTATTCGAACCGTTTTCCCACAACCAGCCATAGGCATGTTGCGAGGCGGTTTCTTCTGCACGTTTTGCCATAGCAGAGATCGTGTCCCGTTATTGTGGGATCTTCATCAATACGGGTATGGATAATCCAACTGCACCGCTAATCGCGATGAGTGGGGAGCGAGCGGGTTCCACTAGGCAAGTGGGGAGGTGCAAAAAGCTTTTACCGTCTCTATAAAGAGACAAGGTCTCCTCCCCTCTACCCACGCCTTCTCCTTCCGCTAGCCCATTCCCCTCTGTTCGAGCCCCAACGCCTAGGCATTCTTCTTTTCCATCAAAGAGAGGTTTTCCAAAGATGTCCGGATTCGGAGCAGGAGGCAGATGGATGGCCTATACCGTCCAGGAGAAGGATATCAAGAGGCTCCGGGAGGCCGGGTATCTGGCCAAGAAGATCGGCCACCGTCTCCCACCGGCGGGACAGGTCGTCCCTACTCCGGAGCCTCACGAGAGAGTCGTGTTCCTTCCCCATTTTGTCCGTGGGCTCGGGTTTCCCCTTGACCCATTTGTTCGTGGGGTCATGTATTACTATGGGATTGATTTTCATGATCTTTCCCCCAATTCTTTCCTCAATATCTCGACGTTCATCGTCGTGTGCGAGGCTTTTCTCCGGATTCCGCCTCACTTCGGCCTGTGGCTGAAGATTTTCAATATGAAGCCCAAGGTGGTGAGTGGCGAGCACGCCGAGTGCGGTGGCTCCATGGTGAGCAAGATGCCCAAGGTCGTCTGGCAAAGGGTGCCTTCAACGACTCCGTCAAGGAGTGGCAACAGCAGTGGTTCTATATGACCAAACCATGCTGCAAAAAGTGGGCTGCAACTCCTGAGTTCAGATCCAGAGCCCCACTGCGGCTTACGTCCTGGCCCAAGAAGGGCTCGAACTGCTCTTCGTCCGATGAGCTGTAACTGCTCCACATGCGCGTTCAGAGTGTGGTCGACAAGGACGTCAAGCTCGTCGACGTAGTCCAGGTGATGTTAGTTCGCGTGGTTCTCCCTTGCTAGTGTCGAGCCTGCATTTTGTGGGAGTACGACCCAACCGAGCACCAAACCCTTCGGGAGCTCTATGATTCCTCCCACGAGGATATCTGGAAGGTGCTCTTTAAGTCCGGCAAATCATGGCCGGGCTCCGCCGAGGACCATGGGTATCAATTATCCCATTCTGCAAGCCCGGTAAGTTATAGCCACGCTCTGTCCATCCATGCTTCAGTTGGCATGTCCTGAGGGAGACATTTTCGTCGTGCTTTATCATGACCCCAGGGATGTATAGAAAAGGTGGAGCGGATACATTGCCCGGCCCCGCTGCCAGAGGAACCGGCCGAACCTCTTCTGACAAAGATGCCGGTCCCCACGCCTTACGAGGCACCAAAGAAAGAGGCCTCCAAGAAGGTCAAAAAGGCCCGTAGTGGCCTCCGTCGTCGCGAGGCTTCGGACGCAAAATCCGAAGACTCCAGCGACGCTCCTTCTTCCGAAGACGAAGAGGAGGAAGCAGAGGAGGATGAGCCTCACTCTGGAGGTGGGAAGAAAAGGGCGGCTTCCTCGTCCCTGGAGGCCGAATCGCCCAAGAGGGGGAGAGGTTCCCACCTAGAGGCATCCACCACGGCTGCCGATAACAGCCCGGAGTGGGATCCCAGGGCCCAACCCCTGGAAAAGTCATAAGTATCCGAAATCCGAATGCGCATATGCATCCAGGGTTGTTTGGGTACAGTAGTTTTAACTGTCGCCATATTTCGTACAGCCCGGCGAGGTCTCGCGCTGGACAATCCTCATCGGAGGATTCGCTGAACTCAGACGCTTTGGCGAGCGAGACACCTCCGGAGGATCCTTCCTCGAAGTCCAAGCGCGACACCGAGGTGTCGTGTCAAAGAGACCCGGACCAGGGGAGGCATGTCTCTGGAGCCGGACACACGGGGGCGTCGGCCCCCTGGCGTGTCGACGATGGGGGCGATCTCGGGTTTGGACCATAGCCGGATAAGGTCCCGGCAACCTCTAAAGCTCTAGGATCGGGCGAGCAGCCATCTTCGATGGTGGGAGGCTTGCCTACTCCGCCGGCAACCTCTGTCCAAGCAGAGCTGCCAGGCGGTCTATTGACACCGCTAAAGAGCGCGTCTATCGTCGATGAACATCAGACCCTCATGGGTGCGGTGGTTGAAAAGATTCAGTCCACCGAGAGCGGGCTGAATGAGTCCTGCCTTGGCCTTATAAAGGCTTTTGAGCTATATTTTCTAAGAAACCTTTGAGGAATCGTCATAATATGAGTAGTAGCCCCTGATACACTGTCCGACAAAAGAGAGAGAGCCGGGCAGGGGATCAAATCCTCTGCTTTGGTGGGAGCCTTTGTAAATGACGTATACCCCTTTGTGTGAAAGCAGGCGTCTACGGAGAAGACGACCGCTCATAATGCGGAATTGTCCGGACTGAAGCAGAGCTTGGAACGGGCCGAGGAGGAACTTGGCCGTGTGAAGAAGCAATTGGAGGGCAAGCAAGGTATGTTGAAACATTGTCTTGAATTTGGCACGAATGAGTAATTGTGCCTATTGAAAAGTATTTTTATTGTATGCCCTAGGAGCGAGTGCCGAATATGAGGCACTGAAGAAGGTTGTGGCTGATGCCAACGAGAAGGCTGCCGCCGAACAGGCGCTTCGTGAGAAACACGAGGCCAGGGTTATCGCAGCTGAGCGAGAACTCCAGGAGGCTGTGAAGAAAATCGAGTGCTTGGAGCAGAGTCTAGTAGGGAAAGAATCCGAACTCGCCCAAGCCCTCCAAGCCTTGGAAGATGCTCGGGAAGAAGCCCGAGGTGATGTGCGGGACATTCAGGAGGCCCGGAAAGTTGCGGCTGGTAAGGCCTTTTGTATTCATGGCCATTTTTACATGATAGTGGGAAGAACTCTAAGCGACAAGCTGAATTCTTTTTTTTTACAGGGGCCTTTGCAGATCTGCCTCGCAGTATATCAGATGCCACCCAATTTTACCGGACCGAGGAGAAGAAGTCTGCGGAGAGGAATTTCTGGTGGCAGTATTTGGCGCCGAACTATCCGGTGCCCTTTATCGATCAGCTGAAGCAGTTGGTCGAACTACACCAGGCGGCCGAACTTGCCATGAAGGACTTGGTTGTACGGCTGTGGCCCGCGGAGCCAATTCCAAGCAGTTACTTCGGACTTGTGAAGCGGGTTGTAAGCGCCTGTCCTCGGCTTGATGCTGTTAAGAGATCGGTTTGTATAGAGGGTGCGCGCATGGCGTTTTCCCGTGCAAAAGTGCATTGGGGGAAGCTTGACACGGAGAAGCTGATGACTGAGGGGCCGCCAGAGGGTAAGGAGCACCGCAAGCCCGAGCTGTACTATGAAGGCGTACTGAAGGGAGCCCGCCTTGTGGTGGATAAGTGTACCACAGACATTATATTTCCCTGAGGGCATTCATGCCGTTCTTTGTAATATGGGATAATGGCACTTTTATTATTTATTGCCTGTTTTGTTTGAACATTTGTTCTTCTAGTGTGGCTGTTTAGTGTATGTAAATCCTGAGAGTTGGCCAGTTGTCGGCTTCTGCCCCCACAAAAGAAATACGGGGGTGTTCGGGGCATACCTGAACACTCTTTATCCCATGGATGGGTCCTTTTAAGGAGATGTTCCTCACCACAAACCAGGCAATCGGACTATAGGGCTTTACCACTCTCACTTAGCCATAGGAATTCGAGTATGGTCGGCGCAGCCCCTAGTGTTCGGAAGGCCGGACTAGGGGCTCTATTGGTGCCTGATCGGAAGACCGATCCGTCGCACTCGGCATTTATAATGGCGTTATGTGGAATAAATCTTTAAGGATTTTACAACCTCTTGAACAGCTGACCCGCTCTCGCTGTATCATGACAGTCAGTTTTTGGCTTTCTCTACTAAGGTGCTCGTCTGGCAGAACCGGGACACAATCGCAGTAGTTCTCCCAGCGCTACCTTAGCCGATGGGGCGGAACATAAGGTACCAAAACATGGGAGCCGGGCAAACCCAACCAATGACCCAAGACATGATTCAGAGCTGATGCATATAGTGTTATAAGTTCGAGGTGCCGAGCGACCAAAAAGGTTGTCGGACTTTATTGCCGTACTGTGCAGCCCATGGCATAATCGGGCGTAACACGAGGCGTGGCTGCCGTTTTCGGCAAAAGAGGCGTTGATGATAAACGACGGCCGGTAAGTGTTATTTAGGTCTACGCATTGTAGTAGGATGATATGTCTATGCATATGAGTAGGATTTATGATTATGAAAAGAGGTGTTTTTGGCGGAACCTGTGATGGCCGGACTGGAGGGGGCTATGAGTGGATCCGAAGTGAATCCGGACTGCCTTCTTTGGGGAGGGGGGGTCACATGCATGTTCCTGCCCTTGTGTGTCCGGGCCGATTCCACGTCGTCAATCCTGTTCTGCGTCAAAGTTAGTTTATAAAGGAAAGTACTTGGAGGCATCTGAATGTCCTCTTATGGTTAGTCCAAGGGTTCCTGATCGGACCCTGGTTAGCCCAGCCATTATACCGTGAAGTAGCGCGGACTCCTCAGTTGGTGTCCGGATAGTTGGCTGTCATATCAAGATTTTGATAGGCATGCACGACTCGCTACTCCGGCAGCTGTATGATTTTCGCTCTAAGGGCCGGGTTCGGCCTTGCCCATAGGTGTGATTATATCACACGGTGTTGGCCTAATGGTTTACCACGTGGAATCTATTCAACGTAGTTCGTCCCGTTAGCATATGGTGAATTACCGTATGAGGGGAAGGTGCCAAAGAATTATTCTTTGGCATGGCATTTTTTGGTGATCTGAAGACAACCGTTAAAGTGGTGGGCCAACAAAACTTGGCCTTTGCACCTGGCATCTTTTAGAAGATGTTATTTGTGGTTTCATACCCGTGGGGGCTTTATGTGAGATGGAGCCCCCTGACTACTAGCTCTCGAGGTACTGCAATTTAATTGTTGTGGTTGATGTTGTCCGGGTGGTTGATTTGATCGGGGGAGATCGGCCATACTTTTATGATCTGGAGGATCTTTTTACTTTGCCGTTGTTGGTCTCCTCCCCTCATTGTTTCCGGCACACGACTGGCCGCTTTGTTTTGAGGATCCGGCATTCTCTATTGGTGTGCTTGGCCGTTCTTCTAGGAGTACCATGAATTTCACATGGTTGGTCGAGTATGTTGCTCGGGCCGTATAGGCTTGAGCTGTTCTTTGTCCGTTGGCCGGACTGGGAGTTGCTGGATTTGGCACCAACTTCCCTGACTTGACGTTTATGACAATTGTGCCGAGGCTTGAGGATGCTTCTTCGTGTATCCTTCATATTGTCTTGGACCGTTGTGGTGTACTGACGTCGGGGTACGCGCCTTGGGTTCTCCTGCTTAGGTTGGGGTAGCGGATTATGCCGTGTGTGCCCTTTGTCGGGGCGGTCGAGTTTGTATTTTTCGGTGGCCAGGACCTTGGTCCATCTGTCCATGAGCAAATCTTGGTCAGCTTTGAGCTGCTGTTGCTTCCTTTGCAGGCTCCTTGCCATGGCCATGAGCCGTTGCTTGAAGCAAACTTTCTCCACTAGATCCTCATGCACGCCGCATTCGGAATTGCCGAGGCTAATCTCGTCTCCGGAGGGGGGCATGTAGTTGTCCTCCTCCGGATATCCGTCCGTCGCCTGTTTGGCCTGCTCGAAAGCAGGCTGGTCGGGGTTGTATTCCTTTTTGGCACCATCCAGATTGTTTTCGTCTCCTGGGCCGGTATTGCTATGGCGGGGCTTGGAGCGGCGCCGACAACGCCCATGCTTTGTTTTTCTCCCTGAGGGGTTATCCTCCGTCGCATCATCGCCATTGGTTTCCTTCGGAGTGTCCACCATATATATATATCGTATGAGGAGGTGGCTGCCCGCCGCCTTGTGAGCGGTGGTTCCTGTACTTCTCCTGCATCATTGTCCATACCGTCGATGTCTTCGGAGTCGAAGTCAAGCACGTTGGTTAGATCATCGACCGTGGCAATAAAGTGGGTGGTGGGTGGGCAGCGAATTCCTTCGTCGCCTGCTTCCCACTCGAGCCAGACATAGTTCGGCCAAGAGCCTCCTGACAAAGAGAGACTTTAATGAGTTTAGCATGTTGCCAAAGGGCGAGTGCTGGAAGATATCCGCAGCGGTAAACTCCATTACCAAAGCCCAACCAGGATCGGCGGGCTCGGGAGCGCGCAGACTGGAACCTACAACCGGACACGAGTCCGGGGGTCCGGAGTCACAGGCTTCCTTAGAAGTGAGGCCTGTGTTCGGCTCTACCGCCGATGAGTGTGCGGCCTGTGGGGCGGGGCCCATCCACCCGTCCTTGGGCCACATAGTCTGCTCGTGATTTAGGTCCGGGGCTTCCGCAGGGGTAACATCCCGAGCACTGTCCGACAGCAGGTCTAGGTCGTGCTCATCGTTACTGCCCAGTACTCCTGGCACAGGCCCGATTCCATCGAAGATCAAGTCTCCACGGATATCGGCCGTAGTCCAGTTTTAACCCGACACGGTGGCTGGGCGAGCTGCCGCTTCCGCTCCGGATGGCCAAGCAAATTAGCCCTTGAGGCGGGCCGCCAACACAAAGTCTCACCCTGGACCGTGTTGTTGACGATGATTGAGGGAGCCATCGAGCCTTGCAGCAACGACACAGAGGAACTCTCAATGAAAGCACCAATGTCGGTGTCAAAACCAGCAGATCTCGGGTAGGGGGTCCCGATCTGTGCGTCTTAGGCTGATGGTAACAGGAATGAAGGAACACAATGTTTACCCAGGTTCGGGCCCTCTCGATGGAGGTAAAACCCTACTTCCTGCTTGATTAATATTGACGATATGAGTAGTACAAGAGTAGATCTACCACGAGATCGTAGAGGCTAAACCTTAGAAGCTAGCCTATGATGATTATGATTGTAATTGTGATCGGCCTTCTAAGGACCAAGCTCTCCGGTTTATATAGACACCGAAGAGAGCTAGGGTTTACATGGAGTCGGTTACAAGGAAGGAAATACAATATCCGGATCGCCAAGCTTGTCTTCCATGCAAAGGAGAGTCCCATCCGGACACGGGACGGAGTCTTGAGTCTTGTATCTTCACGCTCCAATAGTCCGGCTGTCCGGATACCCCCTAATCCAGGACTCCCTCAGCGAGCGGCAGAGCGGCGCTTGGGCGGGCGGCTCGATGGGGAACATAGAGGTATCGTGCAAGGGGGGGGCGGAGGGAGCGATCTGGTGCGGGTAGGGGGGATATTTTTTAGTTCTCTTTTAGTGGGCCTGAGGATAACTAACCCAATTAGAACCTCTCCACCGGGCTAGTTTTTTTAGCTGGGTTAGAGCAAACTAGCTCAAACTAACCCCTCCTGTTTCGATAATTTGAGGCTATTTCAACCCAAACTAGCTCTAACTCAGTGATCCAAACAAAAGAGGGGTAGTACTGTACATGCTACAGTCTAGACCGTAGCACATTGTTTTTTATGGCCATATCACCACATTGTTTTCTACTGCTGGTTCACTGGGCTGCCGTGGTTGGCACTGTTGGTTCACTAGGCTACCGTGGTTCGCACTCCTCCGACGTGAGTAGTAGTAGTAGTAGTAGTAGTAGTAGTAGTAGTAGTAGTAGTAGTAGTAGTAGTAGTAGTAGTAGTAGTAGTAGTAGTAGTAGTAGTAGTAGTAGTATATACCGCATCCTTCTTTGCTCCTTCTTACTACGTACTTCGCCGACATGTGGGAGAGCCAAGATCCGGTCGACGATGTCGTGCACTAGATTAGAGTGCGGAATGTATGAGGGCATCACCCGGTCAGAAGGCAGAATTCATGACTATAGTGAGTAGTCATATCACAAGTCTTTCCAGAAGAACGCCACAAATCGCATGCCCGACCTTTCCAAAGAGAAGTTTGAATCTACCACTCCCTCACCTCCTCGCCTCTCACAAACCGCCACCAAAACTGCAGCACAGATTGCCTAGGAAAAGCCCCGCCCTCAACTTTTAACTATGTGAAAATAGTTCAAGCTTGTTCGTTCTATATAAATACTAGTACTGTATGTTTATTCACCCGTGGGGTTGTTCAATGAATGGAGGGCCGGGGAGCACAAGTGAACAATACTAGTACTACTAGTAGTAAGTAGGAGTCGTACAGTTAGTCACCTTAAATTGAGAGTTTATTTTCTTTAATGCCACGTACACAAATTGAAATGCTTGTTGTGGAGAGAAAAAGATAATCACTCCACTATATATGTACGCAGGGGCCTGAGCGCTTGCTTTACTAGGGTTGATGTCTTCATTCTCTCATCCTCTCTAGATCTAAACAACACAGCGGTAGCGACATTTTCTCTCCGCTCACCGCTGGTCACAGATCCGGCCGGATCCCTTCGGCCAGTGTGTGTAGAGGACTAGAAGGTGCATCATTCACGCGGTCATCACCGCCAAGGGAGGAAACCCACATTTGCCGGCGGGGCCCGATCCTCTGCCCGTGATGTTCTCTCCAACACAGCGCCGGCTCGCGAGGTCCTCCGACCCTTCTTCCTCCCTGTCGTATTGTGCGCAAATCGGACCTGCCGCCGCCGACATCCCGATGAACCTCATGTACAAGTTCTTCGAAAGCGGCCTTGCTCTACTGCCCCAGCTCCCAACATGTCTGATGTGCATCTTTTTCTACTTCCATCAGCTCTTTCAAATCCACCTAAATTTTTAGTATTATTAGAGGTAAAGCTACTTCATGTATTCGAATCTAGGACTTGGTTTAAACAATAAAGAAAGGGGGGAATCGTAGCATGAATCTAGGACTTGATTCAAAGAGGAAATAGCATGGGGAAAGTAGTAGAGACCGGATACCCAACCGGTCTCTTGGTTGAAAAGGGAAATAATGGGAAAACTCAGTACAAACTGGATAAGGAATAGATCTATTATTGGTTGAAAAAAGAATAGAAAGTGGCGGCTGGTGGACAAGTCAACAGAGTATGTACAGGATTAGATTTGCTGCCCTCACATAGTAAAAGGTCTCCAAGATTAGATTCGATGCCCTCACATAGTAAAAGGTCTCTAGGATTAGATTTGCTGCCCTCACATAGTAAAAGTTCTCCAGTATTAGATTTGCTGCCCTCTCGGAGCATGAACAAACTCGGCATCACCACTTTATGCCTCCTTGTTGGTACATTGTGCTGATGCGTCCACTGTCGCATGTCCTTATACCAACCTTTTGCTATTGTTAATGTAAGGGTGCATGTAAAATGAAGTGATCACACTGTTACCTTAAGGACATGTCTAACCAGTGTTATTGTTAATCTAATGCCTCTAGTGATATGATGCAATTAAACTATGTTAACAAATGATACTCCTACTGTTTCCCCAGTATGATAAGTAAGTTGCTTTGTTACGCTGCTGAGTGACCTGGTGTCCCCATGGTCCCATGCCCTTAAACCAACTCTTTAGCTGTTATTGATTTACTGTATCTGGTAAACAAGCAATGCCACCATTAAAGTAATCCCATATTTGACGAATGTCATAGTTGATCGTAATGCTTCCGGTAACATGAAGCATTGCTGACGTTTTAAAATTTCTACTGTCCTTGTGTGATTGCCATGAACATAATTAATATGCTTCTTTTCATTTCGTGTATGTTTTGTATATTCTTATTGACCAGCAACTGTTTACTTTCTATCTTCTTGTGCAGATAGGGATATCCATTTCACCTGTTGTTATTGTGACCTTTTGGGGAACTGCACAAAACACTTTTTTGGAATGAGTGTCTTGTGCAGTTCAACTAAAATGTCACGTGGGCAACATCTCTCAATTTTGGTGGAACTGCACAAAATGGTGATTGGAGTTTCCAAAATCTCCATCAAATTCTGCTGATAATCTCGTGCAACATTTTATTAGCTTTTGCAAGATGAGCCGTCACCACAATGGCACTTTATTTTAGTGGAACTGCACAAAAGGATAAGCAAATTATAGTCGCACCTTACATGAGCAGGACAGCCAACCTCAATGTTGCTAAATTTTAGTGCAACTACTAAAGAAGAACCTGTCAGCTCACGAGAGCAAGTACTTCTTGCTAGCTAAATGATGCAATCTTTGCTTCATTTTAGGTCAACTACAGAAAAAGGCGCATGAATTGAATCATGGAACTCTAGGCTGGCCTCATCCGAGTGGAGTTGCAGGTTCACCACATCGAGTCGTGGCGGTATAGGGCCCCTCACACCAGTTGCTTCAACTAGTGCCACTATTATAGTAATCATGCTCTTCCTTATCTGTGCAAACAGGAATACTCTACTACAGATGTTGTGATGGTCAAGAGCATTTGCCAGGTTCTTGGGTTGTATGACACGGCTAGCCAAGATGGATTTAATCCCGATATTCACTTTATCAAAAGGCTCTAATGGGTTGGTTCTGAATCTTGCAAGATGGGAATCAATGAGATGTGTAGGCATCTTTGTTGTACTTATTATTTGAATCTTATTTGTTGGTTCTGAATCTTGGAAGCTGGGAATCAATGGGATGTGTAGGCATCTTTGTTGTACTTATTATTTGAATCTTATTTTTTGGTTCTAAATCTTGCAAGCTGGGAAACACGACATGATGATGCAGAGGACAGCAACCATAACAAACTGTTCAAACTTGGTAGTATTTTCTGTGTGAAAGTGCGGCAAATGTGCTGCTCATGTGCATCCTTAGAATAACAATTCTAATGGTTGTGCATGTTGATCCTGTGGCGCTCATAGAACGAGCAAATGCATTGCTTGTTTTAAGAATGCATTTTAATTAAGGCTAATTAAATTTAAGTAAAGTGGCCACTAACACTTGTTATTACAGTACCAATACAGACCCACTCGTGAACCACCGTGTGTGGCCGGAATAGGTTTCTTAATGGAGGTGTTTGAATGCGGCGAGGGTGCATATTCTGCTGGGCGTGCAGTGGGTGAGGGAGGGGTAGTAACTATTGTCGCCTATACACACTCAGTTTACTATTGAATCCAGTTCCCCAAGAGCTGAAAAACGAACTGCTGCTACCGCCTATCACTCGTTCACTTGGAGAGACTCCAATGGTGATCCGAGGGGTGAGCCTGCTGGATATGGACTTCAGCAAAGAGTTCACCTTTGAGTTCTTAGTTCAATCCCATTGTGGCAGCAAGTTAAATGTGATGTACACGAATGATCCAGACTCAGTGAAGCTCTGCCTCGGCAAGTTCAAGCAGTACCTACATGACGAGAAAGCACAAGGTCGCAGGACTAGACCTTGTCCCATCCATTCGTCTCCAGACAGGGACCACCGGATCATGGTCACCCAGGTATGCGTGCGGGATGAGTTTCTTTGTCTACCACTGATGTAGGGCCATCAGAGGTTCTGGAGCATTCACCCGTTTCATCGGCAGAGCCGACTGCACCTTGGCTACGGTGGAGAGAAGGAAGAACGCGACGATTCGGCCATCTGGTGCAACAAGCTTGTCAACATACAGAAGCAATACAAGATCATCGGCAACAGGCAGGAGAAGGACTCCGTGGTTGATCTCGTCGAGACCATCATCAACACCTGCTAGGCCAAAATGAAAGAAGACAATGATACCAAGGAGCTCCACCGGCCACCCTGCATCCGAACAAGTCAACCCTCGTACTCCCCTCCGTCTGTGTCTTCCCCCGCTCCGGTTCGTTCGGTCCGCGGTCTCGATGTCGTCTTCTGCCTTGGTGCTCTCCCACGACGCCGCCGTCTATCATTCCCAACATGGTCAGCAAAACAAGAGGAATTGGGAGACAACTGTTCGTTGAGAGGCTGACAGTCCTGGGCCCACCAGGTCCATGGCCTAGGTTTTGTTGTTTAACATGGGCAGCCCATGACATGTTTCAACGTTTTTTGGATCAAGCAGCCTCTGGGCCTCCCAACCTAGCTTGTCTATAACATCAGCAGCCCATGTTATGTTTGTTTTTTCAAGACGACGCACAACTCAGTTCTATTTTTCTATAAGAATGCAAAACTGAACTTATGTTTTCCCTTCAATAATAGTATATATATAGAAAGATATATCTTATTTTATTACATATATATATATAATAGAAACAACATAAGGTTCTGTTAAACCTGTCGTTTTTTCCAACCATTTTATAGACCTTCCCACTTCCTTTATTTTTTGTTTTCATTAATCCTATATCTGAATTTTCTTCCACTTTCTTTTTTGATGTAAACTAAGTTTTCTCCCAGTACTTTTCCCTAGAACCAACTCAACTGTCCCACGTCTAGCCTAAAAAATAATAATACCCCACGTCCTATTAACTCATCAAATTAAAATGATATTTTATTTCGTAAATTCAAAGTTCTTACAAAATAATAATAATAATTGTTAATATATAACTTGGCAACTTATCTCCTAGCGATTGCGTACATAAGCTTGCAAAGATTTTACTGACCAATGCAGTAATAGACGTGCAATCATTTGTTTATGTTTTTATAACATTTCTCCATCCAGTCCAACATGATATTTTCACCCAGCCCAGCAAGTCTGCGGATTTCGAGAAAAATGCAAATGGGCTTTAAATTGTACCATATATATAAACGAGCTGCATAGATGCTACATCATTGTTTCAGCCAGCCCACCAAATGGACTAGAAAAACAAATGGACTAGCTGACATGTGGGCCAGTAGGTCGAAGCCTAAGCAAGGTGTTGGACTTACATCCAACGGCCGGCATTCTTCTTCAATCTCTCATGTTCTTCCCCCAGCGCTATCGAGACCGCCTACTGTAGCCTCCGGCGTCCAGCGGTGTTGTTTTGCACGCCTCGCAGTGAAATGCTACCCCACTGACGGCCAGGCCATCCCTCCACTCCACACCTCCTGTTATTCTCTGTCGAGTGTAGGCCCACCCTGTACCTGAACCAGTCAAGTTTCCCACTCCTCTCCGTCTGCGACTCCACTGTCGTGTCTTCCCCATCTCTGGGTCGTTCCAGTCTGGGGCCTCGCCGTCGTCCACTGCCTCACTGCGGTCGGTGCGGCATGGTCAACAAACAAGAGTCATCGGAAGAGGATTGTATGTGAGAGCCTGACGGCTGGGACCCACGAGGTCCATGGTCGCACGCAAGGAAAGTTCCTCCTTATTTAGCTGTTTCCTCCCCCTGATAGCTGGGACTCATCGGTTGTATCTTTGCACAGAACGAAGTGCCTCCTTGTTATGCGAAAAAACTATTCCTCCCGATGATAGTTGGGACCCGGTAGATTTGGTGGCTGACTTGTGGGCCTACTAAGCAGACGTGTACGCAGGGCTTTGTCGCGTCTTCCCTATCTCTGGATCATTCCAGTCTGGGGCCTCACTGTGGTCCACCGGCCTTGGTGCGCTCGGCACGGTGTGGTCAACATGGTCAACAAACGAGAGTCATCGAAAGATGACTATACGTGAGAGGCTGACGGTGGGGACGCACCACGCCCACGGACGCATGCATGCAACTGCATCCTTTTTACCCTGCAAAATAATGTTTTCTCCCCCTAACTATTGCGACCCACCAGCTACATCTTCGCATGCAAGGAAGTGCGTCCATATTATGGAAAAAAATGATTCGCCCCCTGACTGCTGGGACCCACCAGCTACATCTTCGCACACAAGGAAGTGCCTGACAGTCGGGACCCACTTGGTCGAAGCGTATGTAGCATTGTCATTCTGGTCGCAAATGAGTATGTACATACTGGTCGATGTAGAGGCGCGCACGTGTCATAGTAGAGGCGCGCACATAGCATATACATGTACGTACAACGGCCAGGGTGCAAGAAAGAAAATACGGCCATGTACATACATATGGGCGGGGTCTCGAACGCCTACTCGTGCATACGTATGGCCAGGGCTCGTGTACATGGCTGGGCCGGAACGGAGAAACTGCATCGTCGTCGTGTTCATGCGGAGCCAACCGGTTGGGTCGGAACGGAATGCATCGTCGTGTTCATCGGGAGGGCTTGGACGGAACAGCCAATGGAAACAAGGCCTAGCGTACCACAGAACAGAGGAAACGGTCTTGTGTTCGACAGGCCACGGTCAAAACAGGATCCTGTTCATCGGGAGGGGTCTGGTGTACCGCAAAACGGAGGAAACAAACCTCTGTTGGACCTCTTATGGTCGAACGAGGTCCTGTTGATCGGGAGGGGTGTGGCGTACCGCAAAACGGAGGAAACGGACTTGTGTTGGACCACTACGGTCGAAACATGGGTCCTGTTCATCGGGAGGGGTGTGGCATACTGCAAAACAGGACTCCACGGGATAATGTTCATCTCCACCGTCGACCTCCTCCAGCCTCCATGGGCTACTGTTCATCCACCGTTGACCTCTTCCAGCCTCCACCTACGACTGTTCATCCATGGGCTCCTGTTCATCGAGCCTCCACCGCGCGCTACTCCACCGGCAATTGTTCAACTAGCCGTCTCCATGGGCTACTGTTCAACCACCCCTCCACGGGCTACTGTTCATCCAGCCCTCCACCGGCTACTGTTCAACCATCCCTCTGCGGGGTCGTCCTGTTCATTCAGCCCTCCACGGGGTCCTGTTCATCAAGCCCCAACCGACTCGATCGGGGTCCTGTTCATCCACAGGAAACACCACGGGGTCCTGTTCATACAACCCCACCAGAAACTGTTCATCCAAACCCCCTAGCAACGCTCACTGTTCATCCAGAGGTAGCATCGATCGGCTTCAGTTAGCAGCAGTAGCGAAGGAATTGCTCGATCACTCGGGTTCAAGAACGCAGAGTTCGCAAAGGTAATCGCCGGGTTCGATTAGGGATGCCTCGCTCGGGTTCAGTTAGAACCCAACGCCTCGCGCCCACGCACGTACGGTACAAGAGAAACACGCATCGCTCAGCCCCCGACCACCCACCGTAACCGAGAACTCCCCAAAAATTTCCTCGCCCTTGCTTCTACCACGGTTTATCCATCATGGACGGCCCAAAGAATGTCATGCAGCTGCGTCTCCGGCCCGCCCAGGACGAAAAGCCCATTTTCTGTCATGATTTTTTGTCATAGAAGTAGGATCCCACCACATCTATGATGATACTGTGTTTGGTCACAATTATCGTCATAGAAGTGTCATAAGTATGACAGATTTTTTTTCGTTTGGCCCAAAATGTCACGGATGTGTCTTTTTTGTAGTGCTTACCCTTTGAGTTATCACCAAAAGTGACATTGAGTTATCACCAAATGTGACATACTTTTGAGGGCTGTCGTTTTCAGCAAGGTCCCGAAACATATCCTTGTCTCTGGTCATGTGATCGGTACATCCACTATCAAGAACCCGTTCCTTTCCTCCAGCCATTTAGCCACGAAGGTTTGCCATAAGACCAAAGTGTCTCATAGACACATCGAGGTCATAGTCACTATCATCATCCTCATCATAGTATCCATGTTCAACATCATCTTGTGGTTGATCATTCCCTAGAGAGAGTGATTCGTCAGTTTTGTGATCATGACAATGTGCATCTCCATGAATTGTAATCACTTCGAAAATGATGTTGCTAATGATTCCAACATCTCCTTTGGCACGCATAAGGTCACGAAGCTCAAATAGACAACCACCAAACTTAGGATCATTAGGACTCATCTTATTCAAAGAAATAGACTTGTGAAGAATCTCATCTAAGTTTTTGAAGGAATGGTTTGGAAATCGTTCCTCAAGAAATCTCCATATAGTGTAAGCACATTCAAGAGTTGGCAAGCAAGCAATCAAATTTCTAGGTAATCCTTTAGTGATAAGATTGGCAGTTCTAAGATTATGAATCATGTCAAGAGACTCATCAGGTAGGATGCAAGGGGTCAACAAGGGGCACACAAGGGGTAGCAATGTACTTTTTCAAGTGATATTCATTGAAAATCTCAAGCATCTCATTTTCCAAGTATTACAGAACTCTCCATCAAGCATAGGCACTCTACGTACTCCCAATCGTAGACTCATCCATCTTCCTCCAATGGTGTTGAAACCAAAGAAATGGAGACCAAAGCTCTGATACCAATTGAAAGGATTGATAAAAGGTGTCTAGAGGGGGATGATTAGACCCTCAACAAGTAAAGGTAGCAACTTGCAAGAAAGTAATGGGATGGGATTGGAGTGTGCAAATGCAATTGAAGACACGGAGATTTTTGGCGTAGTTCTGATAGGTGGTGCTATCGTACATCCATGTTGGTGGAGACTTCAACCCACGAAGGGTAACGGTGTCCATGGAGGGCTCCACCCACGAAGGGTCCACGAAGAAGCAACCTTGTCTATCCCACCATAGCCATTACCCACGAAGGACTTGCCTCAATCGGGTAGATCTTCACGAAGTAGGCCATCTCCTTGCCCATACAAACTCCTTGGTTCAACTCCACAATCTTGACAGAAGCTCCCAAGTGACACCTAACCAATCTAGGAGACACCACTCTCCGAAAGGTAATAGATGGTGTGTTGATAATGAACTCCTTGTTCTTGTGCTTCAATTGATAGTCTCCCCAACACTCAACTCTCTCTCATAGATTTGGATATGGTGGGAAGATGATTTGAGTGGAAAGCAAATTGGGGAAGGCTAGAGATCAAGATTCTTGTGGTTGGATTGGAATGTCCAGGTCTCAACACATGAGTAGGTGGTTCTCTCTCAGAAAATGAGTAGTGGAAGTGTAGGCACGTTTTGATGGCTCTCTCTTGAATGGAGAAGGGGGTGGAGGGGTATATATAGCCTCCACACAAAATCTAGCTGCTACACACAATTTACCAAACTCGGTGGGACTGAATAGTGAAACTCGGTCAGACCGATCTGGTTCAAAATGTGAACGTTAGAGTTTTCGGTGGGACCGACAAGGTCAACTCGGTGAGGCCGATGTGCTAGGGTTAGGGCAAAACCTCATCTCGGTGAGACCGATTACATGAACTTGGTGAGATCGATTTCAGCAATATGCAAACAGAGACTTGGTCAAGAAAACTCGATGGGACCGACTGCATATCTCAGTGAGACCAAAATAACTGCAATAGGTAACAGAGAGTTTGCAAGGACATCTCGGTGAAACCGAGATCCCATCGGTGAGATTGAACTAATTAGGGTTTCTGGCATTGGCTCTGTCAAGTGAACTCGGTGGCACCAGATAGATCAAATCGGTGAGGCCGAGTTTGACTTTAGGTTTAGGACATATGTCAAAATGAGAAAGTGGTTGAGGGTTTTGGAGCATATCACTAAGCACTTTGAGCAAGCAAGCCATTAAGCAACACCTCATCCCCTTTTAATAGTATTGGCTTCCCTACGCACTCAATGTTATCTTGGATCACTAAAATGAAAATGTAGAGTCTTGAGCTTTTGCCAATGTGTGTCCTTAGCATCTTGAAGGGGTTCCACATCCTCTTGTCCTACCACTCAAATGTTGAACTCATCTGAAATATACTTGATAGAAGTATTAGTACAACAAGAGATATGTTGACATTAATTACCAAAATCACCCAGGGAGCACTTGTGCTTTCACCTGGGCGTGTCCTATGCATTGGGTGCTCTCAGATACCCTAGACCGAACACTTCAAGCATCGTCTTTGCAAATCGCTTGACATAAAAGATTGAATTTCTCTCTCCCATTGCCAAATTATCATCACTATAATCTGTTGAGGCACCATAAGTCATCATGCGTAATGCAGCAGTCACCTTCTGCTTAGTGCTATGCTCAAGCCTTCCAGTGCAATCCTCCTCTACAGGAAGAGTAACAGTCATGTTGCTTCACATAGTTGGCAATGCGAAGAAATAATTCTGTAGACACTGTAAACTAGCATTGAGGGCATCGCTCTAGATACACCGTTTTTAAAACAAAATAGTTGTGTATAGATCTATCATGAGCCTCTTGTCGGACCCTCTGCAAGTACTCACGGTCGAAAACAGAACCACCATGCTTCACCCTCTTTTTTGCGTGCATCGTTAAGATCAACATGTTTTTATCCTCCTCATTCATGTTAAATTTCTCATCTGATGAGGGATCACCCCATGGAGAGGATGAATCAATTGACCTTATCTACAATACAAAAATCTCAATCACAAACTATACGCATTTGTGCACTTTTGAAAGGTGCACTTTTGTCCAAAAGCTTTAAAAGCGGTTAGACCTAAAATAGGAGAGATTGCTATTGGAAATGCTCTTAGGCTCAAAATTCGAGGAGGCTTTAGAAAATTGAATAGAGTAACTGTTAGGAGTGGATGATGCTTGGCGGGTCAGAAGTTTTGAAAGAAGAAAAGCCCAAAAATCCAAAATATTTGGAAAAATGCGCACTTACATAGGATGGCATCCTTGTGTGTACAGAGTAAAATGCATATTTGTGCCCTAAACCTAGTGGCGATGTTCAGAACAAGCCCTAAACTCAGTGAGTGATCCAATATGGTTCTCATACTTGTGAATATGTCTTCAACATGTTCCTCATACTTGCAAATATGTATTTAATATGGTCCTGAAACTTGTTGCATCGGTCCTCGGCTAAGGTTGCATGTGTGTATCCCAGTCTTCTGCCAGCCTGGCAGCGGGCCTTCTATCTCAATTGGATGGCTTCGCTGCGCACGGGGATTTGAACCTACCACTTTGGGTTGCGTTGACACAAACCAACCCATGCGACACTTTTTCTTGTTCAACTATCCTCTTACACTACACATCTTATGAATCCTCATAATTAATACATGAGTACTACTAATTTACATTTTGCGATTGTGCGCAGGTGATGGAGTCCTGGATTAGGGGGTCCTCGGATGACTGGCCTGGGAGTATGGGCCGGGTTGGATGGGCCGTACAGGATCAAGCTGAAGATTATCATCCGTGTTCGGATAGGACTTCTCCATACGTAGACAGCAATATTAGAGTCCGGAAGTTTCCTTCCCCGATGAACCGACCTTGTACAAACCCTAGGCCCTTCCGGTGTGTATATAAACTAGAAGGGTCAGTCCATAGAGGCTATCTTCTTTACCGTCATTGGAATACTCATAGGCTAGACATCTAGGGCTTAGCTATTATGATCTCGAGGTAGATCAACTCTTGTAATCTTCATACTCATCGAATATAATCAAGCAGGAGTAGGGTTTTACCTCCCTTATGAGGGCCCGAACCTGGGTAAACACTGTGCCCCCTGGTCTCCTGTTACCATTGATCCCTAGACACATAGCTTGCCCCCTACCCGAGATCTGCCTGTTTTGACACCAACATTGGTGCTTTCATTGAGAGCTCTATTGTGCTGCCTACAAAAAGTGATCTACGGCTCGCCTAGTCATCAACGGCAATATCACTTCTAGAGGGTGCCTAGCTTCTAGGCAGATCCTCCAGTTCAGCGGTTTCACCATAAGGGCTTGCATGGCCGTCGAGCCTGCAATTCCCCCCACGGCCGCCGGACATCGTCTCCGCATCAGCCCTAAGTACTCCGAAAAGTTGGATCTGGCAGACGTCTCGCCTTTAAACGAACTGCTGGACCGCATCGCTGCCCTGAGCTTATCCATGAACTATGATCGGATCGGGCTCAACCCCGACCAAAGGGAAATTAATCACCTGCCGATCACCCACCTTGTAGCGGTCGTTGAGGAACCGGCCAAAGACACTTCCCTCCCTATATTAAAGACCAAGTATGTTCGGGTCTCCGAATCCCCTCAGCCGGATACTTCCCCTTCGGACGGGACCTCACGTCCTCTGGACTCTGGCTCAAGCATAGTATTGCAAGAGCCCTTGTGCCTACCCAGACCAAAATCGTTCGCCTCGGAGACCTTTCAAACTCCGAACACAGACGTGGGACAGGATATAAAATTTAAGCCACCCACCCACCCCAATCTATATTCTCCAAGCAACTCAGGTCCTCCAAATATATATGACCTGATGTATGTGTGGCAGCAGCCTTAGGAAATGGTCCACCACTTTTGGTCCAGATTCCTGCTTGTTAAAAACAAAATCGAAGACTGCCTGGATGATGACGTAGTTTCGGTTTTCCATCGCAACTACACCGACGAGGGAATATTGAATGCCCTCGACCGTCGCCGCATACATAGCTTCACGGAATTATCACAAGTAGTGTAAAAGTACTGTGTGATGGAAAGCACATGGAAGGCCCAGAAAACTCAACTGGATCATGCTGCCTTGAAGCAGTGTGTGGCCCGGGCTAAACGGATACATCCTGGCGGGTCACCTGACCACCAGTCTATGGGAAGGAGAAATAAAACCTTCACGGGACACAGGTCCATTCTTGAGGAACTGCTGGACAAGCCCTGCCCAAGTCACGCCACTTTGCGCACAGTCCCAACCCATAGCCTCCGAGCATGTTGGGTACTCTGACAAGTAGCAAAAAGTGGAGAGGCCATCCTCACCAAAACTCCGGAGAAATACTCGTCGGAGAAGGACAACTTTAATGTCCTAACAATCTTCGAGACCTTCTCTTCGAATAATCAGCACAAACGGGCCGTCCGCAAACTCGCCGAAGTGCACCAAGGCCGCACTGAGCCCATGGAACGACACGGAAATAACCTTTATGGCCAAAGACGAACCAAAGGCTCGGTCAGTCCGAGCACCCGCCACCTTAGTACTAAGCCCCATCGTTGATGGTTTTTTCCTTACTAAAGTGCTCATCAACGACGGCAGGGGGCTTAACCTCATCTATAAGGACATGCTTGATGAAATGCAGATGGATAGATCACGCATCGAGCAGAGCAATACCACCTTTCAAGGTATTATCCCTAGTCGAGAAGCACACTGCTCAGGAAAAATTAAACTGGATGTGGTATTCAGCACGCCTGAAAACTATAGATCCGAAGAGTTGCTCTTTCATGTGGTCCCCTTCAATAGTGGGTATCACTCCATCCTCGACCGAGACGCTTTCTCACGCTTTCAAGCTATACCCCATTACGGGTATATGAAACTCAAAATGCCCGGACCTAATGGAATCATCACACTTTCGAGCGACCCGGACAAAGCCCTTCGTGCTGAAAACAAAATTGCGTCCTTGACCCTCGAGGCACTCTCCGAAGCCCTAGCGGTGGAGGAATTAACCACCCTACGGTCCATGGTGGATAGGGATGACGTGATTCTCGATAAGAGATCCAAATCCACCTCTTTCAAGCCAGCCGAGGAAATAGTCAAATTCCAAGTGCACCTGACGAACCCTAACAAAACAGCATCTATCGGAGCACAGCTGGATCCGGTAGTGGACGCCTCTCTACGCAATTTCCTGTGAGAGAATTGGAAAAATCTTTGCCTGGCACCCTTCAGACGTGTCCGACATCCCACGAAGACTGGTCGAACACAGTCTCAATGTAATCAAGGGATTCAAACCCGTGAAGCAGACACTACGAGGATTCTCTGAACCCAAGCGTCAAGCCATGGGAGAAGAGCTAGCCAAGTTGTTAGAGGCTGGGTTTATTAGGGAAATTAAACATCCGGATTGGTTAGCAAACTTTGTTATGGTACCAAAGAAGGACAAATCCTACCGCCTGTGTGTCGATTTCAAGGACCTCAACAAGGCTTTCCTAAAGACCCCTTCCCATTGCCTCGCATCGACCAAATTATTGATGCAACAGCAGGGCACGACTCTTTGTGTTTCCTCGACGCCTATTCTGGATACCATCAGTAAGATGAAGGAATCGGACCAGGCTGCAACCATGTTCATCACCCCTTGTGGTCCCTTCTGCTTCAACACTATACCCTTCGGACTCAAGAACGCTGGGGCTACCTAACAGCGTATGATTCAAACTTGGCTGAAAAAACAAATAGGCAAAATGGTCGAAGCATACATGGACGACGTGGTCATCAAGACAAAACACCTCGAGACACTGGTGGACAATCTTCGCCTCACCTTCGACAACCTCCTAACATATGACATATGGCTTAATCCAAAAAAATGTGTCTTCGGAGTTCCAGCCGGAAAATTGCTCGGGTTCATTGTTTCCCATAGAGGAATTGAAGCAAACCCGGCTAAGATCAGAGCATTGTCACAATTGGCCATACCAACAGACCTAAAGCAAGTCAAGAAACTAGTTGGGTGCGTCGCGGCCTTAAGCCGCTTTATCTCCAAATTGGGAGAATAAATGCTACCACTCTACATGCTATTACGATGCACAAACAACTTCAAATGGACGGACGCTGCCATAGCCGGACTGGAAGAAATTAAAACCCTCCTTGCCAGCAACCCAATCCTAGCTGCACCAGGTGTTGGAGAGCCCATGTTATTATATATTTCGGCAACTAACCAAGTGGTTAGTGTTGTGCTCGTAATCTAACAAGGGGAAGAGGGACATAAATTCCCCACCCAAAAAACTAGTCTATTATGTATCAGAGGTCCTCACACCTTGCAAACCCCAATACCCCCACTATCAGAAGATAGCCTACACAGTCTTTATGGCAACCCGTAAACTGTGACACTACTTTCAAGAGTGTTCGATCATAGTGGCATCTGAAGTACCACTCAATGACATTATCAATAACAGGGATGCCACTGGCCGCATAGCCAAATGGGCCATCGACCTTTTACCGTTCGAAATCGTATACAAGCCATGCCGGGCTATTAAATCCCAGGTGTTGGCCGACTTTGTCATTGAATGTACGGAAGCCAAACTCCCTAAAGAGTATAGCTCATACTCCAATTGGATTATGTACTTCGACAACTCTAAAATGCTGGCCGGACTAGGGGCTGGCGTCATCTTAACATCCCCTACTGGGGACACAGTCCACTATGTACTACAAATTATGTATACTGACTCCAATAGTGCAGCCGAATACGAGGCACTACTCATGATCTTTGCATGGCTGTCCCCATAGGTATACAACGCCTGGAGGTGCGTGGTGATTCCAACCTCGCAATTTCCCAGGTCAATGGAGAGTTTGATGCAAAGGACCCAAAAATGGCGGCGTATCGAAATGTGTCGGCGTTCTGGGAACGGGGGTCCCCAGACTTGCCTGCCTGCGGCCCGCGGCATGGCCCAACCAGTGGTCCAGTACGGCTTGTTTTCATCAACCCAACACTCAAGACCCTCGCGAGGGGCCAAGCCTCGCGGGGCGGACGACACAAGGCCTCCTCAGGGGCAGCCTCACCAGGCGGGCTCGCGAGGAGGCGGAGAGATCAAGGCAAGGGGTACCTCGTGAGGTTCCTGTGACGCAAGCCATGACGACCAAGGCCAGGCGGGCGCCAGCCTATGCAGTGTCCTCGTTTCCCCTTTGGTGCTAAGGGGGCAAGCGCAGGCGCGAAGTACTGAGGCATCAGGCAAAGGTTTCCATATCGGTGCAACAAGACCAAGACCAGCAGGACGGCAGGACGGAGGTCACCATGGAGCCCAAGACGGCGTCACACCAGCGCCTTTGACAGGCGAAGACCACCTTTAGTCAGGATAGCTTGTACTAGTTGTCCCCTTTCAAAATGGTCGTTGTTGGATCCCTTCCCGCTTAATATTTTGGAAGAGGACCAGGGCCTCTATAAATAGGGCTAGCCACACAGTAGGAAGGGATCGAATCCTTCCCAAGGAGAACAACTCACCAGCTCAAGAACACCCCTCCTCACGAGGCTGTTCTTCCCTTGTACTGTTCATCATCAGCCCAAGAGGCAATCCACCACCACACACAGGAGTAGGGTATTACACCACAACGGTGGCCTGAACCTGTATAAATCTTGTGTCTCTTGTGTTGTGAGTTCATCATGCTAGCTTAGAGATCGTGGCGAGGTTAAGGGCGTGTTTCGGTAGGAGGAAATCTTCGTGCGCACCCCAGTATTCGAACCTTAAGGGTTTTGCCGAAACCCGATATCTGACAAAACGCCATATTACAAATATCAGCTTGGTTCGAAGGACTTGAGTTTCATCACGTTGCTCGAGAGAGTAATCAGGCTGCCGACATCCTCGCTTGTATGGGAGCTAAGCGCGACCCCGTGCCACCCAACACCTTTGTGGAAAGGCTCTTTAAGCCATCCGTAGTGTGGCAGGGTGAGAGCGGAGAAGGCAATACGCCTGATCACACCCCCAGCTGCCGAACACAATGCACACACTGTCGGGGGTCCGGATATCGAGGCAACACCCTCTGCTCATGAGATCATGGCAGTCATCACTCCCTGGACCGAACCATTCTTGGCCTACCTTAATTGGCAGGAGCTTCCAGACAATCAAAACGAAGCTCGGTGCATAGTTTGGCGCTCTAAAGCCTTTGAAGTGCATGAGGGTGAACTGTACAAAAGAAGTACTGCCGGAGTGCTTCAAAGGTGTATCTCCGAAGAGGAGGGAAGGAAACTCTTGGCAGAAATACATGTCGATCTTTGCGGCCATCACGTCGCAGCTCGATCCCTCGTAAGCAAAGCGTTCTGGACAGGGTTTTTCTGGCCCACGGCTCGAGCAGACGCTCAAGCCCTTGTCCAACATTGCATGGGCTGTCAGCTTTTCGCCAATCAAAGCCACATGCCTCCCACCGCATTAAGAACTATGCCCATTACTTGGCCCTTTGCGGTCTAGGAGCTTGATATGGTTGGACCCCTTAAAGGAGGAAGCCACAAAAAGAAATACTTGCTGGTAATGGTAGATAAATTCACTAAATGGATAGAGGCCAAACCAGTAAAAACAGCTGAGGCCGGACCAGTGATTGACTATATCCGGTGTAGTCCATCGTTACAGTGTCCCGCATAGTATCATCACCGATAACGGCTCCAACTTCACAGCTGATGAGGTAAAAACTTGGTGCGCTAAGTTGGGCCAATGGTCTGATCATGAGTAGTATTAAGCCCAGACTAGTGCGCTCTTTACGAGAATCAGACAATCATTGGGTTGGGGAACTCGATTCCGTACTTTGGGGACTCTGGACCATGCCCATTCGAATGACCAGATACACACCGTTATTTATGGTGCAGAGGCCATATTGCCCTGCGACATTATTCATGACTCACCTAGAGTGCGCATGTATGAAGAGAGAGAAGCTGAACTAGATCGACAGGATGACCTAGCCAGACTCGAAGAGGAGCGCGATGTTGCTAAGGCCCGTTCCACATTCTATCAACAATAGGTCAGGCGTTACATAAGCAAGTGCGAGCTAAGACATACAATGTCAGAAAACTTGTTTTACGCCTCCCGAAAATAAAAAGGACAAGCTCAAACCCAAATGGTAAGGCCCCTTCTTCTAGATGAAGTCCTTACTGGAGGAGCCTATCGCCTTCGCAATGCCGAGGATAATCGCCTTGAGCCGAACCCATGCAACTGAAGGAAATATGCCCTAGAGGCAATAATAAAGTTGTTATTTATATTTCCTTATATCATGATAAATGCTTATTATTCATGCTAGAATTGTATTAACCGGAAACTTAGTACATGTGTGAATACATAGACAAAACAAAGTGTCCCTAGTATGCCTCTACTTGACTAGCTCGTTAATCAAACATGGTTATATTTCCTAACCACAGACATGTGTTGTCATTTGATGAACGGAATCACATCATTAGAGAATGATGTGATGGAGAAGACCAATCCGATAGCTTAGCATAATGATCATTAAGTTTTATTGCTATTGCTTTCTACATGACTTATACATGTTCCTCTGACTATGAGATTATGCAACTCCCGAATACCGGAGGAACACCTTGTGTGCTATCAAACATCACAACATAACTGGGTGATTATAAAGATGCTCTACAAGTGTCTCCAAAGGTGTTTGTTGGGTTGGCATAGATCGAGAATAGGATTTGTCACTCAGCGTATTAGAGAGGCATCTCTGGGCCCTCTCGGTAATGCTCGTCACTATAAGCCTTGCAAGCAATGTGACTAATGAGTTAGTTGCGGGATGAAGCATTATGGAACGAGTAAAGAGACTTGCTGGTAACAAGATTGAACTAGGTATGATGATACCGACGATCGAATCTCGGGCAAGTAACATATCGATGACTAGAAGTAAAGGGGGGGGGGGGCTCTGCGCCATACACCATAAAGGTAAAGGGGGGCGAATCCTACTTGGACTAGGAGTCCAAGTAGGACTCCCCCATGGCGCGCCCCTCCTGGCCGCCGGCCTCTCTCCCTCCTCCTTCATATACGTGGGCAGGGGGCACCCCAAAGGCACATCAATTGTTCTCTTTGCCGTGTGCGGTGCCCCCCTCCACAGTTTACTCCTCTGGTCATAGCATCGTAGAGCTTAGATGAAGCCCTGCGCGGATCACATCATCAACACCATCACCACACCGTCATGCTGAGGGAACTCTCCCTTGACCCTCTACTGTATCAAGAGTTCAAGGGACGTCATCGAGCTGAATGTGTGCTGAACACAGAGGTGCCGTACGTCCGGTACTTGGATCGGTTCGATCATGAAGACGTTTGACTACATCAACCGCGTTAACTAAAGCTTCCGCTTTCGGTCTACGAGGGTACATGGACACACTCTCCCCCTCTTGTTGCTATGCATCTCCTAGATAGATCTGGCATGATCATAGGAAATTTTTTGAAATTGCATGCTACGTTCCCCAACAGGAACGCTGCCCGGCTCCAAAGATCCTACGCATAGTTCGACTCTTTAGGTTTCATTTTAAATTAGTTTTTTTACTTTTTCTCTCCCTTTTTAATTTTTTTCCTTTTCTTCCCAAATGTATGTTCGGATCAACCGCATTGTTCGTGGTACACATCTCTAAATGTATACACCCCACCATACATGGGGGCTTCTTTTAAAGAAGCATTTTATTGAAAAGCTTATAAGCTTCTTTCGTCCATAACGGTTGTTGCTTCTACCATTTTATGCACCTCTATGACTTAAGTTTTTGCCAAGCTGGGTTGCCTTGCTCCTGTGTTTATACCCTACGTTCTCGATTCTTCGACTATGGTGTAAAGGGAGTACCTCTGTGATTGTTACAACTGGGTTATCCGGACCTTTACCTCAGACGGGTGAAGCCGAAAGCTAGCGCTCTTAAGGGAATAATTGGTCAGCACGTGTACAACAGACTCTTTTTGCAAAAAATATGGACTTGGCTGCACGTACTTTGGATACGAGCCTAGGCATGCATCATTAAGCATGCTAGCCCAAGGAAAGGAACCCTTAACGGAATTATTTTTCTTGGAAGATGTTTCTTACGTTAAATAGTAATATAACATAAGTCCCCGAACATATTTTGTATGTTCGAGCAATATGACCGGATTGCCTTGTTTTTGAAAATACTAAATGTTTCTTGGTTAAACACAGTATATGGAAACACTCCAACTTCTTGGTTCGGAGGTATAAGCCGAAGGTCTGCAATGACAAAAAAATTATAAGTTCGGCAGGAGATAAGTTCGGTCATTAAGTACATTGATATATCGAATTGAATGCCTACTCTCTTTCTATGCCATCTAATAGGCTGTCTAGCTTACAATCTTGTTGCGAATATTTCGCCGCTATCATTACTTGGTCATATACCAAGCTTACAGGAATTTCCTTCCCGTCGGGTCCTTGAGGTCCAACTCGGGCCATATGATTCAGATCGAGTCCGGTGTAACACGTCTTCACCATGGCCCATGCCTCTCGTGCACCTTCACGGCATGCTAACGTCTTCCATAGCTCGAAGCGACGCCGAGCACCCTTGAACAGATCTGCCAGCCCCTCCATACTTTATGGAGGGGCATCGGATGGCCATAAGGCTTTGGCCATATTCTTCATGGCCTTCCGGGCACACTCGTGCAATTTTGACAGTTCCTTTAGAATGTCGCTTTGCAGGCCGGACACTTCCTCCTCGTGGCGGCTGGTCAGCATACCTGTATGAACCAAATTATAACATTCCATATTATATAATTGTCAATACTTCGAACGGTTCTAAAGTCATACCGAATATGCCGCCCTTCAGCTTTTGATTTTTCTGTTGTGTCGCCAAGAGTTGAGCCTTTAAGCTCTTTATCTCTTCGGCCTAGTTCTTCACTTCTTCTTCTAGTTTTTTTATCTTTGCCAAAGTACATTGGGGCAATCTTTATTTCTTCAAGCTCGGTGACAGCGGCATTTAGTTGTGTCCGGCTTGCCTCAATCTCCTGGGACAATGCGCGGTTCTTCTCCTTGAGAATCTTCGGTCATAAACGATCCTCAAATCGGTTGGTTCATACCGCTTTAAGTCTCATGGGCTACAACTATCTATCTATTAAGTCTACATAAATTTATACCTGTATATCTTTTGAGAACAGGTGAACAACTCCTATAAGTCCATCCCGGGCAGCTCAGATGTATGCGCCCATGGTGCTAAGGGCGGTAAATTCCTGCTCTGTTAAAGCAAGGGTGCGCAGGGCTTCTTTCAAGTGTGGATGATTAATCGCACTTTCAACTTCGAAGTTGGTGACGGACACCTCATCCAGCTCTTGATGAGGTGGATGAGTCTGCACCACACCAACATGCGCCCCCGTCCTAGTTGTCGTCTCCGGCCGGATTGGCTGCGGCTCGGCTGGCCAGGATCTTGTTTATGGTCCGCCGGGTACCCCTCCTGAGATAATGGAAGGAGGATGAAAAATGACAAGTTGGCTTCACGCCTAAATATGAAATAAGGCACATACCTTTTTGGTGATGGAGCAGGCTCAGTGGCGCTCCCGACCTCCTTTCGCTTCGCACGACCACCCCTTGAGGGTGCCGTCCTTCTTCTTGTTGCCCGTCCTTGGGTACGGTTCGCTGAGCGCCGATCCTGCGAAGTATGGTCCAGTGCGGAGAGCAAGTTAAGAGCGGAAATGTCACTCCTTTTTGATTTTCGAACACTTACCTTCACAAAGGGATAGAGATCGGGGTAATCAGCCATAATGGCTACTTCCGAGCCGTCAAGGCTCGCCTGGTAATAGACTCCATCTTCAAATTCCACAAATATATCCAGATCTTCATGGAATCCAGGGTCTTCGTGACGTGCGTGGTCTTCTGGTTGAGAGGAGGGCAATGGATGTTCTCGACTACCTTCCGCCACAGCTATTTTTGAAACAACCAGAATATTTAGTTAATGCCCCCCGATGATAAAGAGGTGCTTAATGACTAAAACTTACCCAGTCAATGGGGTTGTACATGGAGAAACCATCCCAGCATTGTAGATGGGCGAAGTCTTCTTCCTCTCCCTTATAAAGGTCCATAAGCATTGCGGCCAATGCGGCTTGGTTATCCGGACCCTTTCACATGTAGCGAGATGCGTCGTCCTCCCTGTTGTAGTTCCATAAAGGACCCACTCTGGACTGAAGAGTCTGGATAAATCGTTGTATCGCAATTACCATGACTTCAACGATGGAGAGTCCGGAATGGGTCAACAATCTGACCTTGCTGACCAATCTCATCACTTCCGCACTATCCTCTTGTCTAGAGGACTTGGGGCACCAGTTGAATAGCTTCTTTAAAGGAGTGCTGGAGAATTCGGGAAGTGATGACCCACAAGTATAGGGGATCTATCGTAGTCCTTTCGATAAGTAAGAGTGTCGAACCCAACAAGGAGCAGAAGAAAATGACAAGCGGTTTTCAGTAAGGTTTTCTCTGCAAGCACTGAAATTGTAGGTAACAAATAGTTTTGTGATAAGATAAATTGTAACGAGTAACAAGCAATGAAAGTAAATAAAGTGCAGCCAGGTGGCCCAATCCTTTTTGTAGCAAAGGACAAGCCTGGACAATTTCTTATAATGAGAAAAGAGCTCCCGAGGACACATGGGAATTATCATTGACGGTGTCCTGGACTAGGGGGTACTCACCACGTCGTCTCCCAATCAGTTGGATTGGGCCAAGGACCCCCATGGCCGTATACTCATGGGCCAGTCCGAACAGCTGCCGCATACAAGGAAGATTCCACAAGGCTTGGCGATCAAGACAAGGACCCCTCCCCCACCGGTGTATTCGGCTAGGACTCTTGTTATCCTAGGCCTCTGGTGCATTATATAAACCGAGGCCAGGCTAGTCGATAGATCATATACAATCATACCATAGGCTAGCTTCTAGCGTTTAGCCTCTCTGATCTCGTGGTAGATCTACTCTTGTACTACCCATATCATCAATATCAATCAAGGAGGAGTAGGGTTTTACCTCCATCGAGAGGGCGCGAACCTGGGTAAAAACATCGTGTCCCTTATCTCCTATTACCATCCGCCTAGGCGCACAGTTCGGGACCCCCTACCCGAGATCCGCCGGTTTTGGCACCGACATTGGTGCTTTCATTGAGAGTTCCGCTGTGTGTTCGGCAAAAGGTCGATGGCTCGCCTGCAGACCAACTGCGACTTCGGCATCCTCGTCACCAGCTCGACTGGTCACCTTGGTCCGACCAAGGACTGCGCCCTACCTCCGATCGTCATGTTCGGATGAGGGCCTTCATCAACATAAGCTCCGATCTCTATCAAGATCATGGAGGAATCATCCAGGGAGCCCGGGGGCTCAACGTCAACATTGCCCTCGGGCGACCGTGCTGTTTTTCTAGACAGTGAACTTGTGTTCGCCGCCACCGCCTCCTCGATTGTCGTTTTAATGATTGCTTCGGTGAAATTGTGCGGAATTGAGTCTACAACAACCGTGGAAAATTTCGCCGAGTTCCGATGGAGGAATCTCCGGCAATCTCCGATATACCGGAGCCGTATTGAATCTGGACGAGAATCTGGATGAGTTTAGGGCGTGGTGTCCAGCTTCTAGCTCGGATGTCCTTGGGAAGATCCAACCGTTGATCAGCTGCGGAATTTCTATATCTACCACCCCTCAAAATTTCAGCTTGATCCGACCGTCCAAACTACGGGAACCTTCCGATTAGTGCATCACTTTTCGGATCTGTTTTCTTCGCGAAAACGAATCCGACCCGAGTTCGTCTTTTTTACGAACGTGATTTTGTACATCCTTTTTGAAGGAAGCTTTGCATGGAGTATTGTGTTTTATTCCCGAACACATCTCACTAACTTTAAAATCTTTCGAACATGATCTTCAATATCATGCTGGTGTCAAACCAGTCCGGCAATATTGCTCCACGGCTGCCGACCTGCGCTAGACACGTTGTCACTTTGTTGAGCCGAGCTCAACTTCTTTGGATCATCATCTCGGCAAGCCGAACAAGAGTTCGGCATCGCGAAGGATAAATCGTCATCAACATCGCCGCCCCATGGAATACACGGAGCGGGCACATGGGCATCGCCGCACGGTCACTTCATCAAGCCGGCATTGACCATGTCACGACCTGCATCGGCAAGGCCGCACTATTGCTTCTTCAAGCCGGTGTCCATCACGCCGATCTACTTCGACTCATCGGCTGACATCGAGGCTTTGATGTCTCTGCTGGACCGAGGGCTTCGCCATCTCTTCATCAACCTACTCCGGTGACTTTGGCGTCACTGGCCGACCAGCTTCGTCACGATTAGCTGGACCAAGGGCTTTGTCTCGGCAAGCCTACCTTTGCCGGCATTGCCAAGCCATCGCTCTATCACCCATCAGGCAGTGGGTGTGCGGATCGAGTCCCAATTTTGGGAATCACCTTTCTTCGGATTGCTACAACAAATAAACCAGGTGCTATTAATCCTAGTATTTTTTGCTTGTTTGGGTTCATTTTTCCCGACGTATTATTACTCTGGTTTGTCCATCATATGTACGCAGGTCTATCAAATGGTGGCCGCATTAACGACGGTCGCATGGTAGTTCGGTCTGTTTCCGTACATAGTCCGGCGAACGCCGCATCCGGAGCTCGGACCGACCTGTGAATTCAGGCTTTGCAATGCCTTTACCGCATCACACCTGACGCCCTGCATCGACATTGACTTCGCCACCAGGCCATATTTCTTTTATTACTCACTTTGCATAAGTTATCTATTATGCAATGATTATTTTTTAATTATCATTATTACTATTATCTCCGGTTTGCACCATTTTTTGTGCACAGAAAAATGATCCGGGGACTTCGGCGTCACTCTGCCGGTCTGCATTGACCGTGCTATGTCACCACTTCGGCGTGTCGAGCTCTCTGCTCCGCCACCTCGGGACCGGCTTGGGGGATGGAACCTTGTTCCGTCTCAAGCTCGGACCGCGTCATCAATACCGAACACATTAACCAGCTAAGTCGCTTTCATGCTCAAAGCTTTAATTTCTAACTTGTGTTCGGTTCGACCAAGCATTATACTTTTTTGAAAAAATGTTGCTTGTAAATTTTTTTTTCATGTCCAAACTTTGTTTGTGACGCATAAATTCAAATACCCAATTCATTTGGGGGCTTCCTTCATGAAGCTTTTCCTCTTGCATATGATTATACTTGTACGGCTTCGTTTCTTGTTCGTGTATTACGCCACAATATGCACCATATTGACTTAACCGACGGTAAGCTGGGTTGCTCGCCCCGTGTTTACCCCTACATTCCCGATTGTTCGGCTAGGGAGTAAAGGGAGCACCTCTGCGATTGTCACGATCGGGTCATCCGAGCCGGACCTCAGACTGGGTGAAGCCGAAAGCTAGCGCTCTTATTGTTTTCAATGAAGGTCGGCACACAACGGAACTCATGAGTACAAAAAATCTATTGCAGAAGTCTCATAATAATAATGAGCACCGAAGAAAGGTGTCGGTGGGGGTACTATTTTCTTCGAAGATGCTTCTTACACTTTGTAGTAATATAGCATAAGTCCCCTGAGCGCGCTTTGTCTGTTACTGCCTTATGGCCTGATTGCCTGGTTATTGGAAACATCATCGATATTCCCGATGATGGAGTATATAACACTTTTCGGTCCTTGACCGAAGAGGGAGAAGCCGACGGTCCGTTAAGACGCATTTAAAGTTCGGTTGAACATAGATATGATATAAGTACTTCGGTACACGCAATCATTCTTTTACCCAAGTCACTTGGGGGCTCTTAAATTTATATGAGCCGTTTTATGATAAGTGTTCTTCTTCTTAGTCATTGCAAAGTTTTATTATTATTATTACTATTTATCACTCCTTTTTTCGACGCGAGTGTACGGTCAATAGCCGGGGCGCCTAATTTCTCTCTCAAAGCCGCTAAAGTTTGCTAAACTGGCCTAAAGAGAAGTACTCCGCCTTCGGGATAGGAGGTTGACGCCATAGGCTGACCCGCTTGAAATCTCGAGATAGGATGTGTCATGTTAAAGCACGGCAGAAGCACTTTTTTCCAATTTACGATTTGGCACCGAACACTTGATCTAGTTCGGACATTAAACTTTTGAATAAGTTTTTTGGCTTTTCGAGCCTATGGCACTTTTAAACTATTTGTGTTTTTCCAAAGATTAGTCTCAGAAGCGACGCGGACACCTTTAGGGATTCGCAAAACATTCTCGGATATTGCTATATATGCATCGGTTTCGAATTGTGTCTTCGGTCAATAGTTGGGTTGCCCGGCTCCGGTGTTTGCCGCCTACGTTCTGCTTTGTTCGGCTAGGTGTGCCAAGGGAGAACCAATGCGATTGTGCTTCCAGCTCGCATGGTCAAGCACCTCAGTGGAGAAAGCCAAAAACTGACTATCACAATAGGCGTAAACTGGTCAGTGATCCGATGACTATATTAAATGATGGGCCATTCATAACATTGGCGGAAGTGTTTATGGCTTGACCTCGACTGTCGCCGAACACTACCAGGGGCTAGTAACTGGCCTCCCAAACTAAATCCTCTATATTTTGCTCTTCCATTTAGAGCTGAGGTTTCATGATCATGCTTAGCATGACAACCCAAAGAAAAGAACCAATAGCGGGACTATTTTCTATGGAAGACATTTCTTATGTTAAACAGTAATATAACACATCTCTCTGCGTACCTTTATTTATAAAACTGTATGGCCAGATTGCCTTGTTTGTCATAAATCTTTGCCCTTATAAAGGCTTATAAAGTAGGACAAACACTCCTTGGCTACTGGCCGAGGAGGTTGAAGCCGATGGTCGGTCAACAAAGTTTTGTACAATACGGATCCGAGCATTAATGACATAAAGTACTTGGATACATAGAGTCATTACACATAATTTGTTAATTTACTATGGATATCGATCCTCAATTCGGCCACTCGTGCCCGCATTAAGGCTCGGGGCTACTGGGCTTCAGGCTCATTATTTACAAATATTAAAGGGGCACATCGATCCCCTGATCTGGTGTTGCCACCCGACCAGTGCCTCGGGGGCTATTGCATTGCCTGTCCAATGCAGAAAATTTTAAGCGTAATACAGTCTCCGAGGAGATTTTGATCCTTAGGTTGGTCGGCCGCACCCAACCTGAGTCTTGAGGACTAAGCACGCCGCTTTTTGTGTCCCGAAGTATTCTGCCGAGCTAGGACTTGATCCTCAGACTAATTTTACAAATCAACCTGAGTCTCAGCGGCTACGGGGATCAGCGGTCTTATGTCATCCTTCATGTGCATCTCGGGTTTTAGACCGATACCCACCTTGAGGGCTACTGACTATGTATCTCGGCAGAGAATAAATTGCACCAATCAAAAATATTGACAAAAATCGGCCCACATTCGGGGTGGTGCACCACCTCGGAAGCAGTCCGGCATAAAGCTCGGGTGCTAGTGGCTGGCTCCATAGAGGGCATTTCCGGCATTAAGCTCGGCTAAACTCCTTCAAACTTCTTTGAACCAAGGTGATTTACGACACCTCGAGATATAGTCCGGCGTTGGAGCTCGGATACATAGTCCGGCGTTGAGCTCGGATACATAATCCGCGTTGGAGCTCGGATCTGATCCGGCGTTGAGCTCGGATCTGATCCGCGTTGGAACTCGGATACATAGTCCGGCGTTGGAGCTCGGATACATTCCGGCGTCAGAGCTGGGAGGCGGTCCGGCGCTGGTGCTCGGCTGCAAAAGATACCTCGAATGCGGTCCGGCGTTGGAGCTCGGACGCAAGAGGACGCTGCCGCCCGGGAACAACTTCAAACCCGAGGTGTGGCATAAAAATAACAAGGCATTGATAAAGGCCAGAAACTTAAAATGGCTCCTCGGATACCCGACGTGTAAACTCGTCGAATGCATTTCGGTGATCCTCAAGATCGAAGATGAGAAGATTTGTTGAACCAGTTTTCAAGACCGACAACTGAAGATGAAGAACGGTTCGGAAGAATCGAGGAGCGTCCCTAACTTGAAGACCGGTTCAGGGGGCTACTGACGGTGTCCTGGACTAGGGGGTACTCACCACGTCGTCTCCCAATCAGTTGGATTGGGCCGAGGACCCCCATGGCCGTATACTCATGGGCCAGTCCGAACAGCTGCCGCATACAAGGAAGATTCCACAAGACTTGGCGATCAAGACAAGGAACCCTCCCCCACTAGCGTATTCGGCTAGGACTCTTGTTATCCTAGGCCTCTGGTGCATTATATAAACCGAGGCCAGGCTAGTCGATAGATCATATACAATCATACCATAGGCTAGCTTGTAGCGTTTAGCCTCTCTGATCTCGTGGTAGATCTACTCTTGTACTACCCATATCATCAATATCAATCAAGCAGGAGTAGGGTTTTACCTCCATCGAGAGGGCCCGAACCTGGGTAAAAACATCATGTCCCTTGTCTCCTGTTACCATCCGCCTAGATGCACAGTTCGGGACCCCCTACCCGAGATCCACCGGTTTTGACACCGACAATCGTCAAGCTAGTTTTCATCACGCTCATATGATTCGTGTTCGGTACTTTAGTAATTTGATATGTGGGTGGACCGGTGCTTGGGTACTTACCTTACTTGGACAAGCATCCCATTTGAATTCAATAGTCTTCAGCATATAAGAACCAGCATAGGAAGTATCGAGCATGTTGCGATCATTGGGAGAAAGTCGAGCATAAATTTTTTGAATAATCATTTCTCTGGAGAGCTCATGATTGGGGCATGAATATAACATTGACTTAAGCCACCCCCAAGCTTGAGCGATGCTTTGTCCTTCGCGAGGTCAGAAATTATATATGTAATTACGATCACGATGAACAAGATGCATAGGATAGAACTTCTGGTGAAATTCCAACTTCAATCGTTCAATGCATCTCCCTTCAAAGATAAAGGGAAGAGCTTCCTTTTGACAACATCATCAGGAATACCTGCAAGCTTAAATAATCCACAAACTTCATCCACAAAGATAAGGTGTAAATCGGGATGCAATGTTCCATCTCCTACAAAGGGATTAGCTAGCAGTTTCTCTATCATACCCAAGGAATCTCAAAGTAAATATTTTCAGAGGTTAAGTAGGTTGAGGAGAAACTCTTTTTCTTCCGGTCGGGGTGAATATACCCCGACCAAGCCCCTCAAAGGATTAGTTTCCATAGTAACAAGTGACAGAAAATTTCAGTACACTATATAAATGTTTCCTTACCAAGTTCCACTCACCAAAGGCGCTTCACTCCCCGGCAACGGCACCCGAAAAGAGTCTTGATGACCCACAAGTATAGGGGATCTATCGTAGTCCTTTCGATAGTAAGAGTGTTCAACCCAACGAGGAGCAGAAGGAAATGACAAGCGGTTTTCAGTAAGGTTTTCTCTGCAAGCACTGAAATTGTAGGTAACAAATAGTTTTGTGATAAGATAAATTGTAACGAGTAACAAGCAATGAAAGTAAATAAAGTTCAGCAAGGTGGCCCAATCCTTTTTGTAGCAAAGGACAAGCCTGGACAATTTCTTATAATGAGAAAAGAGCTCCCAAGGACACATGGGAATTATCGTCAAGCTAGTTTTCATCACGCTCATATGATTCGCGTTCGGTACTTTGGTAATTTGATATGTGGGTGGACCGGTGCTTGGGTACTGCCCTTACATGGACAAGCATCCCACTTATGATTAACCCCTATTGCAAGCATCCGCAACTACAAAAGAAGTATTAAGGTAAACCTAACCACAACATTAGACATATGGATCCAAATCAGCCCCTTACAAAGCAACGCATAAACTAGGGTTTAAGCTTCTGTCACTCTAGCAACCCATCATCTAATTATTACTTCCCAATGCCTTCCTCTAGGCCCAAATAATGGTGAAGTGTCATGTAGTCGACGTTCACATAACACCACTAGAGGAAAGACAACATACATCTCATCAAAATATCGAAGCTAATACCAATTTCACATGACTACTAATAGCAAGACTTCACCCATGTCCTCGTGAACAAACGTAACTACTCACAAAGCATATTCATGTTCATAATCAGAGGAGTATTAATATGCATTAAGGATCTGAACATATGATCTTCCACCAAGTAAACCAATTATCATCAACTACAAGGAGTAATCAACACTACTAGCAACCCACAGGTACCAATTTGTGGTTTTGATACAAGATTGGATACAAGAGATGAACTAGGGTTTTGAGAGGAGATGGTGCTAGTGAAGATGTTGATGGATATTGACCCCCTCCCGGATGGAAGTTTCCCCGGCAGAACAGCTCTGCCGGAGCCCTAGATTGGTTCCACCAAGGTTCTGCCTTGTGGCGGCGGAGTTTCATCCCATAAGCTTGCCTCTGATTTTTTTTAGGGTAAAAGCCTTCATATAGCAGAAGATGGGCACCGGAGGGCCACCAGGGGGCCCAGGAGACAGGGGGCGTGCCCAGTATGGGTGGGCGTGCCCCCCCCCACCCTCCTGGCGAGGGTGTGGGCCCCCTCTGGTGTTTTCTTTGCTCAATAATTCTTATTAATTCTAAAACTGACTTCCGTGGAGTTTCAGGATTTTTGGAGCTATGCAGAATAGGTTTCCAATATTTTCTCCTTTTCCAGCCAGAATTCCAGCTGCCGACATTCCCCCTCTTCATGGTCAACCTTGTAAAATAAGAGAGAATAGCCATAAGTATTGAGATATAATGTGTAATAACAGCCCATAATGCAATAAATATTGATATAAAAGCATGATGCAAAATGGACGTATCAACTCCCCCAAGCTTAGACCTCGCTTGTCCTCAAGCGGAAGCCGAAATCGAAAAAAATGTCCACACGTTTAGAGATAGAGGTGTCGATAAAAATAAAATACGAACATGAGGGCATCATGATCATTCTAATAACAACAACATATATAGATTTTATCATATGATTTCTTATGCTCAAGTAACAATCAATTCACAAGGTTAAGTATGGTTCAGAAACTTCATTGGGAACTAACAAACTATAATCTCAGTCATTGAAGCAATTGCAATTTATCATAACATCAGAAAGAGTCAAAAATAGAGCCTTTCAGCAAGTCCACATACTCAACTATCATATAGTCTTCTACAATTGCTAACACTCACGCAGTACTTGTGGTTATGGAGTTTCAACTGGACACTGAGAAAGATAGGGGCTTATTGTGTTGCCTCCCAACGTATTCACCTTTGGGTGATGTCAACAATAATAATTCATGCTAACTTACATCCAATTGGATATATATATATCAAGATCTTTCAAACACGAGGAGCTTGCCAAGGATAAAATGAAAAAGGGAAAGGTGAAGATCACCTTGACTCAAGCATAAATTAAAAACATAAAGTAAAAGATAGGCCCTTCGCAGAGGGAAGCAGAGGTTGCCGTGTGCTTTTAGGGTTGGATGCATAAAATCTTAATGCAAAAGAACGTCACATTATATTGCCACTTGTATACGAACCTTTATTATGCAGTCCGTCGCTTTTATTGCTTCCGTAACAAGATCGTATAAAGCTTATTTTCTCTGCACTAATAAGTCATACATATTTATAGAGCAATTTTTATTGCCTGCAACATAACAACTTACTTGAAGGATCTTACTCAATCCATAGGTAGGTATGGTGGCCTCTCATGGCAAAACTGGTTTAAGGATATTTGGAAGCACAAGTAGTATCTCTACATGGTGCAAGGAATTTGGCTAGCATGAGGGGGAAAGGCAAGCTCAACATGTTGGGAAGATCAATGACAATATACTTTAACTGAGATGTGAGAAAACATAAACCATTACGTTGTCTTCCTTGTCCAATATCAACTCTTTTAGCATGTCATACTTAATGAGTGCTCCCAATCATAAAAGATGTCCAAGATAATATATTTGTATGTGAAAACCTCTCCTTCCTTATTATTTCCTATTAATTGTAACGATGACCAAAACTACGTTTGTCAACTCTCAACAACTTATGCCTCATACTTTCTATGTGTGAAGTCATTATTATCCATGAGATCAATATGAGCTCTTTTTTTCTTTTTGTTCTTTCTACTTTCTCAAGATCATGGCAAGATAGCAAAGCCCTTGACTCCGCAATAATCTTTATTATAGATAGCTCATGGACTCGATTACATAAAGAGATCACAAAGGAAAACTCAAAACTACTTGATACTAAAACTTCAATCTACTAGATCAAGATACTACTAAAAGGATCGAACTAAATAAAACGGTAAAGATAGGAGTGTGATGGTGATACGATACCGGGGCACCTCCCCCAAGCTTGGCAGTTGCCAAGGGGAGTTTCCATACCCATGTGATTATGTCCTCGGAGGTGGTGAAGTAGGAGTTGTTGATGATGTAGGCTTCTTCCTCAATTTACGCTTGAGTATAGTATTTTGCTCCTTTAGGTCATCGGTCTCCTGCTCAAGACTTAATACTCTTTTGCATAATTCCTGTTTATTTTCCTACAAAAGACTAAAAGGGATAAACTCGATCTTTGGCTTCTTTGCTCTATTAGGGAGGCTTGACTTTTTAAACTCCACATGCATGTCCCCAGGTTGAGGTAATGGGGCTTCGTCTTCGTCTGAACTCGTCTCCTCCTTTCCCTTAGGCTCATAGTCTTCCTCTTCTTCAGTGGTCCAGCCACCATGCTCCACGTCCCCGTAGACCTTAGGGTCTGCAAGTTAATCAGCTGTAACGCCCTCGATGCGGCTATATCTCCCACGTGTCGAAGCACGACTTAGAGGCATAACCGCATTGAAAGCAATGTCGCAAGTGAGGTAATCTTCACACAACCCAAGTAATACATAAGGGAAAAAGATACATAGTTGGCTTACAATCGCCACTTCACACAATTACATGAATAAAGCATTACATCATCCAGATACAATCAAGGTCCGACTACGGAACCAAAATAAAAGAAGAACCCCACATGCATAAAGGACCTCGATCGACCCCAACCGGGCTCCACTCTCGATCAACTAGAACGGAACAACACAAAGGGCAAGATCTTCAACGAGCTCCTCCTTGAGATTGGTTGCGCCACCGCCTTTCGTAACATAGGCACCGCAAACTGGTTTTGAAGTATCCGTGAGTCACGAGGACTCAGCAATCTCACACCCGCGAGATCAAGACTATTTAAGCTTATGGGTAAGGTAGAGGCATGAGGTAGAGCTGCAGCAAGCGACTAGCATGTACGGAGGCTAACATACGCAAATGAGAGCGAGAAGAGAAGGCAAAGCACGGTCGATAAAAGTATGATCAAGAAGTGATCCTATAGCAACCTCGTCAAGCATAACTCCAACATCAGTGTTCACTTCCGGACTCCACGGAAAGAGACCATCACGGTAACGCACACGGTTGATGTATTTTAATTAAGGTCAACTTCAGGTTTTCTACAACCGACATTAACAAATTCCCATCGCCACATAACCGCTGGCACGGCTCTCGAAAGTTTATACCCCGCAGGGTGTCCCAACTTAGCCCATGACAAGCTCTCGCGATCATTGAAGGAATAGACCTTCACCCAGAAGACCCGATCAGCCTCGGAATCCCGGTACATCAAGACATTTCGACAATGGTAAAACAAGACCAGCAAAGCCGCCCGATGCGCCGACAATCCCGATAGGAGCTGCACATATCTCGTTCTCGTGGCAACACCGGATAAGCGAAGCGTCAGAACCGACGAACCCAAGTTGCCAAGGGATGGTCCCAAGACGGTGCTCTAGTTTGGACCAACGCTAGACAAGCATCGCCCGGGGCTATAAAAGATGACCTCGAGAGAGCGACTCCCAAGGGAAAAGTAGGTGGTGGTGAGGCAAATGGTAAAAGGCAATGTTGGGCCTTGCTGGACAAGTTTTATTCAAAGCGAACCGTCGGGGGTCCCATAAATCACCCGACCGCGTAAGGGACGCAAAATCCGGGAACATAACACCGTATGACGGAAACTAGGGCGGCAAGAGTGGAACAAAACACTGCATAAGGCCGAGCCTTCCACCCTTTACTAAGTATATAGATGCATTAATAATATAAGAGATATTGTGATATCCCAACATAAACCCCTGTCCACCATGGAGAAATCTTCAACTTCACCGCAACTAGCAATGCTATAAGAGGGCTGAGCAAAGCGGTAACATAGCCAAACAACGGTTTGCATAGGAAAAGGTGTCAAAGGTTAGGGGTTTGACATGGCAATTTGGGAGGCCGACAAGCAAATGGTAGGCATCGCAGCATTGGCATAGCAAAAGAGCGAGCAAACTAGCATAGCAAAGATAGTAGTGATTTCGAGGGTATGGTCATCTTGCACGAAATCCCGCTAGGAAGAAGAACGAGTCCATGAAGAAGACAAACGGACGTAGTCGAACGAATCCTCACAACTCCGGAACGAAACCGAAGCTAACGAGAGAGGCAACCCGGAAAGGAACAAACAACATAGTAAACAACCATCACATAAGCATGGCATGATGCACAATCAAGTATGATGCATGTCCGGTTTAATAAGGCATGACATGGCATGGCAAAGTGCAACAAACAACACTACAAATTAAGTGGAGCTCAATATGCAACGAGTTGCATATTGAAGAAAACACCACATGGCTTATTTAGTTCTCTCTCGTTATGTACCCAACAATGTTAAATGTTGATTAACATGGCAAGGGGTGAAGCATAACAAAACTACCTACCTAGGCAAGTTTAAATGAGGCTGGGAATAACAAACAACAAGTCCGGAAACTCCTCATATGCATATATTAGGTTTGGTACTGTTCTGTCCTAAACCATATTTTAGAGTTATTAAACATGCAAGATGAGTGCACCATGTTAAACTAGGCAAAATTCTACCCCATTTACATATAAAGTTTATTAAATTCCGAGCTACGGTTATTTAGTTATGAAATAAATCATTTTAACATGGCATTTATGCAAATTAATGTAAACAACATTTTAAATATATCAAACATGGATGAAAAAGGCATATTATGAAACTAGATGAAATTCTAATCATTTTACATATATAAATTATTTTAATCCGATGCACGGTTGTGGAGTTATTATATGCATGATGCTTAGGGGGTTTTCTGTAAAACAGTAATCTCTGGATAAATGGCAAAATTCGCAGCAGAAGAAAAAACAACACCTTGGCCGAATCTCGAGTGGGCTTGGCTTCTCACCACGGCACTTGGGCCGATTCTGCGCTGGGCTGGAGCAGAGCAAGCTGGGCGCTCGATCTGGCGGGCTGGCGCTGCTGGGCCGTGGCCTCACCATGGGCCTTGGCCCAGATCTGGGAATGCGGTGGCCCACGCGGCAGGGCAAGGCGCGGCTGGGCCCTGGCGCTCGTCCACGCTGGCGGGATCGAACGAGGGGGCGCGGTCAACGCGCTCGCGAGCGGTGAAGCAGAGGATCCGGCGACGGGGTCGGCGGGATGGAGCGGTCCAGCCGATCCGCATGTGACGAGGCCGGGTCGGGCATCGGGAAGGACACCGGCGGCGGAGTAGCTCCAGGGCAGCGGCTTGACGAAACGGGGCAGGCCGGCGATGGACTTGACGGGGCGCGGATCCGTCGGGCACGGTCTGGGCGCGGTTGGGAGGCGTGGAGGAAGGTGGCGACTTCGGTTCCTCGCCGTTGGAAGACAAACGGACGGCGGCGATCGGCATCGCTGGTGGTGCTCCACGGCGGAGGGAGCTCCAGGCGACGGGGCAGAGGAGGCGCGAGCGAGGCTGCGGGACTGGCGAACGGCGCGACGAGGAGGAAGCAGGGGAGGCGGGCATCTCGCGACAAGGAGACTGAAGGCCTCGGCGCTATGGCTGCCGAGCACAAGAGCTTGGCTGGAGTTGCTGCGGAAGCAGGCAGGGGGCATGCGGGCGGCGCTGAAAGCGAGGAGGATGCGGCGCGGCTGTGGTTGGTCGGTGGCTAAAGACGAGGTGGATTTTTGGATCGGGGAAGAACCCGAGGTGGGAGAAGACAAGAGTAGTGGCGGGCTAGGAGGATCCCTAGAAATTAGGGGTTGGTTTGCTATATATAGCAATCGAAGTTTTGGTTAGGGACTAACTCGTCCCTTCGATCAAAATCGAGGGTCGCAAAAAAAATAGTTAGGAGTTTCAAATGACAAAACGGAGACGTTTTGTAGATGTTAGGGGATGATCCGGACCCAACGGTAATGAAAGCCCGGGTCGGGTTCGGGGAAGTTTTCGGACGCAAGAAAGAGGGGGTCGGTTGTTGTAGAGAGGTTCAAACGGTCAGATAAGAGGGTATCGAAAACCCGGTTAGACTCGGATCGGTCAACGAAGGCAAGGAGGGGAAAGCGGCAACTACGAGCGGATGCAAGTTTTTAAAATATGACGGCAACGGAGTGCCGATGCAATGCGAATGATGCGATGAGATGAAATGCATGACAAGAATAAAATGCAAAACAAAAGACAAAAACTCAACCACGAAGGAAATATCATAACACATCTCCGGAAAAGGCAAGGGTCGGAGTTACGAATATGGAAAGTTGCATCCGGGGCGTTACACGATTAGAGGATATTAGAACGATGCACCGGTAAGATTTGGAGAACGAGAGCTGAAAGCTTGAATGAATAATACTGAGATGATGGGCTTCAAAGAATGAAACTGAAAAGACTCCTAAAATGCTCCGGATGGGTGAAAAAGATTCTCACAATCGAAAACAATTATGAGAGGATGGCAACAAGCTAGCACCATGAATCTTGAAGAGAATAGAGCAAGATTAAAGAGAAACTCTTCTTCGGTCTTCAAATGATGAGAATGACAACGAGAAACACCACCAAGAATTATTGAGGCACACCGGAAGAATCAAAAGCGGAGAGGTTGAGCCAACTATGAAAAGAATTTGAAAGATCTTGTTGAAAAGCATTTGACTGATGATAATTCATTCTTACGTCAAACTTGGAGAAGAATTTAGGATAGCTCCGGAGGAATTAGAAGAGTCAGGTAAGATCCTGGGAAAAGACCTGTGGGTTAGGGCCCACTCAAAAGAACACCGTTGAAATGATTTGAAGAGATATTGCACCGGTTGAATTAAATGGCTTGAATGAGATAGGAACCTCGAAATCTCTTGAACGGATTGAGAATGGAAACACAAGTCTTATGAGATATCTTGAGCAGTCCGGAATAACAAATAGCGAGAAGTAGAATGATAATGAGGTGCACCGGTATGAGAAGACATTGAAATGAGGAGAGGAATATGATGAATATCGAACGCTTGAATAGGAACCACCGGAGAAGAGACAACAATGAAGGATGATGAACTTGAAGCTTTTGAGCATCTTCATAGGAAATCACCGGATAAGAACATTGACGGAAATGAATGGAGAAACTTCACATGAATAAATGGATATCTGATTAAGAAATCTGTGTGCTTGAAGAAAAAGGGTGGGTGGGCGGGAAAAACAAAGGCAACTTGGGACGGATGAAACAAACACCGTTGAGAAAACTTGGAATTGATCTTGCGGATGGGAAAAATGATGGGATCCACTTGAAGAGAAGCACGCTGGTTGGAAAGGATTGACATGACAATCTCAATTGTCGAGAAGGATTGGTATTCACATCGGAGTATGAGAACACCGTTTAGGAAAGGTATGGATTCAACATTTGACTTCGAAGCAACTCGAATACCACAATTAAAACAAAACAAAGGATTGGCTTGCAGAATAAGCCAGAACAAACATATGATAGAGATTTCGTCCGAAGTTTTCGTGGTGGGGCCTACACGGGCTCAATCAGACAGCACCATCATGTACAAGGCAAAGGCACATGACATACTGAAGTGTCCCAGTCGGCATAGCCAAGGACTCTTTAAGACACAACGAGACCATTGTAAAATCAACCGTGAATAGGCGGACCACTAGACGTCGAACCCCAATTTCATATCATACATCCGCCGGAAAGATATCCTAAGAGCTACTTGAATTCCCACCTATGAAACTCCCAAACTTTCGGTTATGCAACTGGTGTTGGGGATACAGGGAGCAATATATCTCACACAAACTAACAATCCCTACATCCATTGTATCCATCCGTCAACACATAACCAAGAAACCTTCGAAATCATGTACCTCAACCTTGAAAAGCATCCGTTATACGAAGTCATGGCAATACTCCGTACTCACCTCGAGATTGGGTTAGCGGGATTATCTCACCAACAACCGCATAAAAGAGATTTTCGATGTCGCGTACTAAACTCGGGTATTCCGAATCGCAACGATAAAATTATGACGACAACACCTCGGAGCTCAACTCCCGGGACACTGCCACAACCCCTAAATGTCAGGAGGCAACCAAGACAATGTTGTCATCATAAAACCATCGGAACGATTCCAAGATACCCGCGTGATCCTAAAAAAAAAATTAGTGAAATTTGAGAAGAGAAGAGTCAAAACTCTACGTCAGGATACCTCACCAGAAGGTCGAAGGGACTGGGGAGTAAAAAGAATCCTACTCTCCGATATATAATCCTAAATGACTCAAAACATTTTTCTAGACGCAACTCGGCCACTAAAAACGATCAAGCAGTGGGGCTCCTAAGGTCGGGGAAGGCTCTGATTACCAACTTGCGCGCCTCGATGCGGCTATATCTCCCACGTGTCGAAGCACGACTTAGAGGCATAACCGCATTGAAAGCAATGTCGCAAGTGAGGTAATCTTCACACAACCCAAGTAATACATAAGGGAAAAAGATACATAGTTGGCTTACAATCGCCACTTCACACAATTACATGAATAAAGCATTACATCATCCAGATACAATCAAGGTCCGACTACGGAACCAAAATAAAAGAAGAACCCCACATGCGACAAAGGACCCTGATCGACCCCAACTGGGCTCCACTACTGATCAACTAGAACGGAACAACACAAAGGGCAAGATCTTCAACGAGCTCCTCCTTGAGCTTGGTTGCGCCACCGCTTTCGGTAACATAGGCACCGCAAACTGGTTTTGAAGTATCCGTGAGTCACGAGGACTCAGCAATCTCACACCATGAGATCAAGACTATTTAAGCTTATGGGTAAGGTAGAGGCATGAGGTAGAGCTGCAGCAAGCGACTAGCATGTACGGAGGCTAACATACGCAAATGAGAGCGAGAAGAGAAGGCAAAGCACGGTCGATAAAAGTATGATCAAGAAGTGATCCTATAGCAACTCGTCAAGCATAACTCCAACATCAGTGTTCACTTCCGGACCACGGAAAGAGACCATCACGATAACGCACACGGTTGATGTATTTTAATTAAGGTCAACTTCAGGTTTTCTACAACGGACATTAACAAATTCCCATCTGCCACATAACCGCTGGCACGGCTCTCGAAAGTTTATACCTGCAGGGTGTCCCAACTTAGCCCATGACAAGCTCTCACGATCATCGAAGGAATAGACCTTCACCCAGAAGACCCGATCAGTCTCGGAATCCGGTACATCAAGACATTTCGACAATGGTAAAACAAGACCAGCAAAGCCGCCCGATCGCCGACAATCCCGATAGGAGCTGCACATATCTCGTTCTCGTGGCAACACCGGATAAGCGAAGCGTCAGAACCGACGTAACCCAAGTTGCCAAGGGATGGTCCCGACGGTGCTCTAGTTTGGACCAACGCTAGACAAGCAATCGCCGGGGGGCTATAAAAGATGACCCTCGAGAGAGCGACTCCCAAGGGAAAAGTAGGTGGTGGTGAGGCAAATGGTAAAAGGCAATGTTGGGCCTTCTTTGGACAAGTTTTATTCAAAGCGAACTGTCGGGGGTCCCATAAATCACCCGACCGCGTAAGGGACGCAAAATCCGGGAACATAACACGGTATGACGGAAACTAGGGCGGCAAGAGTGGAACAAAACACTGCATAAGGCCGAGCCTTCCACCCTTTACCAAGTATATAGATGCATTAATAATATAAGAGATATTGTGATATCCCAACATAAACCCTGTCCACCATGGAGAAATCTTCAACTTCACCTGCAACTAGCAATGCTATAAGAGGGGCTGAGCAAAGCGGTAACATAGCCAAACAATGGTTTGCATAGGAAAAGGTGTCAAAGGTTAGGGGTTTGACATGGCAATTTGGGAGGCTGACAAGCAAATGGTAGGCATCGCAGCATTGGCATAGCAAAAGAGCGAGCAAACTAGCATAGCAAAGATAGTAGTGATTTCGAGGGTATGGTCATCTTGCCTGAAATCCCGCTAGGAAGAAGAACGAGTCCATGAAGAAGACAAACGGACGTAGTCGAACGAATCCTCACAACTCCGGAACGAAACCGAAGCTAACGAGAGAGGCAACCCGGAAAGGAAAAAACAACATAGTAAACAACCATCACATAAGCATGGCATGATGCACAATCAAGTATGATGCATGTCCGGTTTAATAAGGCATGACATGGCATGGCAAAGTGCAACAAACAACACTACAAATTAAGTGGAGCTCAATATGCAACGAGTTGCATATTGAAGAAAACACCACATGGCTTATTTAGTTCTCTCTCGTTATGTACCCAACAATGTTAAATGTTGATTAACATGGCAAGGGGTGAAGCATAACAAAACTACCTACCTAGGCAAGTTTAAATGAGGCCGGGAATAACAAACAACAAGTCCGGAAACTCCTCATATGCATATATTAGGTTTGGTACTGTTCTGTCCTAAACCATATTTTAGAGTTATTAAACATGCAAGATGAGTGCACCATGTTAAACTAGGCAAAATTCTACCCCATTTACATATAAAGTTTATTAAATTCCGAGCTACGGTTATTTAGTTATGAAATAAATCATTTTAGCATGGCATTTATGCAAATTAATGTAAACAACATTTTAAATATATCAAACATGGATGAAAAAGGCATATTATGAAACTAGATGAAATTCTAATCATTTTACATATATAAATTATTTTAATCCGATGCACGGTTGTGGAGTTATTATATGCATGATGCTTAGGGGGTTTTCTGTAAAACAGTAATCTCTGGATAAATGGCAAAATTCGCAGCAAGAAGAAAAAAACAACACTGGGCCGAATCTCGAGTGGGCTTGGCTTCTCACCACGGCACTTGGGCCGATTCTGCGCTGGGCTGGAGCAGAGCAAGCTGGGCGCTGGATCTGGCGGGCTGGCGCTGCTGGGCCGTGGCCTCACCATGGGCCTTGGCCCAGATCTGGGAATGCGGTGGCCCACGCGGCAGGGCAAGGCGCGGCTGGGCCCTGGCGCTCGTCCACGCTGGCGGGATCGAACGAGGGGGCGCGGTCAACGCGCTCGGGAGCGGTGAAGCAGAGGATCCGGCGACGGGGTCGGCGGGATGGAGCGGTCCAGCCGATCCGGGCACAGGACGAGGCCGGGGTCGGGGCACTGGAGAAGGACGCCGGCGGCGGAGTAGCTCCAGGGCAGCGGCTTGACGAAACGGGGCAGGCCGGCGACGGACTTGACGGGGCGCGGATCCGTCGGGCACGGTCTGGCGCGGTGGGGAGGCGTGGAGGAAGGTGGCGACTCGGTTCCTCGCCTCGCTGGAAGACAAACGGGACGGCGGCGACTGGCACTGCTGGTGGTGCTCCACGGCGGAGGGAGCTCCAGGCGACGGGGCAGAGGAGGCGCGAGCGAGGCTGCGGGACTGGCGAACGGCGCGACGAGGAGGAAGCAGGGGAGGCGGGCATCTGGCGACAAGGAGACAGAAGGCCTCGGCGCTATGGCTGCCGAGCACAAGAGCTTGGCTGGAGTTGCGGCGGAAGCAGGCAGGGGGCATGCGGGCGGCGCTGAAAGCGAGGAGGATGCGGCGCGGCTGTGGTTGGTCGGTGGCTAAAGACGAGGTGGATTTTTGGATCGGGGAAGAACCCGAGGTGGGAGAAGACAAGAGTAGTGGCGGCGGCTAGGAGGATCCCTAGAAATTAGGGGTTGGTCGCTATATATAGCACTGAGTTTTGGTTAGGGACTAACTCGTCCCTTCGATCAAAATCGGAGGGTCGCAAAAAAAAATAGTTAGGGAGCCCAAATGACAAAACGGAGACGTTTTGTAGATGTTAGGGGATGATCCGGACCCAACGGTAATGAAAGCCCGGGTCGGGTTCGGGGAAGTTTTCGGACGCAAGAAAGAGGGGGTCGGTTGTTGCAGAGAGGTTCAAACGGTCAGATAAGAGGGTATCGAAAACCCGGTTAGACTCGGATCGGTCAACGAAGGCAAGGAGGGGAAAGCGGCAACTACGAGCGGATGCAAGTTTTTAAAATATGACGGCAACGGAGTGCCGATGCAATGTGAATGATGCGATGAGATGAAATGCATGACAAGAATAAAATGCAAAACAAAAGACAAAAACTCAACCACGAAGGAAATATCATAACACATCTCCAGAAAAGGCAAGGGTCGGAGTTACGAATATGGAAAGTTGCATCCGGGGCGTTACATCAGCCACATAGCTCCCCCCTTTCGAATCCTGAGACGACATATTGCTATAAATCTGCAATGAAAATAGCTCGAAACGAAAACAGAGGATATTTGCGTGATACAGTGTTCAAAGCCTTCGGGAGATTATGTAATAAATTTTTACCGACCAAAATACGTAACATGCAAGAAAACGGAGTCCGGGAGGCACACGAGGTGGCCACGAGACAGGGGGCGCGCCCAGGAAGTGTGCGCGCGCCCTCCACCCTCGTGGAGGCCTCACGTCCTTCCCGGACTACTTCTTTATTTCCAAAATTCTTAAATATTCCAAAATGGATAAACATTGCCATTAGAATTATTTTGGAGTCGGTTTACTTACGGTACCACATACCTATTCCTTTTTGGAGTCTGGAACATTCTAGAAAGTGTCCCTTATGTATTTCTCCGGGGTTACGGTCTCAACAATATTAGTTTCAACATTGATAGGATTACCTGAGATATAATGTTTAATTTTTTGACCGTTCACCACCCTCGGACTTATGCCTTCGAAGTTGTTGATTTTTATGGCACCGGAACGATAGACCTCCTTGATAACGTAAGGACCTTCCCATTTAGAGAGAAGTTTTCCTGCAAAAAATCTTAAACGGGAGTTGAATAATAACACATAATTACCTACGCTAAACTCACGCTTTTGTATCCTTTTGTCATGCCAGCGTTTAACTTTTTCTTTGAATAGCTTGACATTCTCATAGGCTTGGGTTCTCCATTCATCCAGTGAGCTAATATCAAATAACCTCTTCTCACCGGCAAGTTTGAAGTCATAGTTGAGCTCTTTAATAGCCCAATATGCTTTATGTTCAAGTTCAAGAGGTAAGTGACATGCTTTTCCATAAACCATCTTATACGGAGACATACCCATAGGATTTTTATATGTAGTTCTATAGGCCCATAATGCATCATCAAGTTTTTTGGACCAATTCTTTCTAGATCTATTGATAGTCTTTTGCAGAATTAATTTGAGCTCTCTATTGCTCAACTCTACTTGACCACTAGACTGCGGGTGATAAGGAGATGCGATTCTATGATTAACATCATACTTAGCAAGCATCTTACGGAAAGCACCATGAATAAAATGTGAACCACCATCAGTCATAAGATATCTGGGGACTCCAAACCTCGAAAAAATAACTTCTTTAAGCATTTTAATAGAAGTGTTATGATCAGCACTACTAGTTGGAATAGCTTCTACCGACTTAGTAACATAATCAACAGCAACTAAAATATGTGTGTAACCATTAGAGGCAGGAAAAGGTCCCATATAATCAAAGCCCCAAACATCAAACAGTTCAATAACAAGAGAATAATTCATAGGCATTTCTTGACGTCTACTAATATTACCAATTCTTTGACATTCATCACAAGATAAGACAAACTTATGAGCATCTTTGAAGAGAGTAGGCCAATAAAAACCAGATTGCAATACCTTATGTGCAGTTCTATCTCCAGCGTGGTGTCCTCCATAGGATTTAGAGTGACACTTGCGTAGGATCTGTTCCTGTTCATGCTCAGGTACACAACGTCTAATAACACCATCTACTCCTTTATAAAGGTGTGTTTCATCCCAGAAGTAATGTCTTAAATCATAAAGGAACTTTTTCTTTTGCTGGTATGTGAAACTAGGTGGTATAAATTTAGCAACAATGTAATTATCATAATCAGCATACCAAGGAGTAGTACGAGAAGCATTAATGACAACCAATTGTTCATCAGGAAAGCTATCATCAATAGGCAGTGGGTCATCAAGAACATTCTCTAACCTAGACAAGTTGTCTGCAACAGGTTTCTCACCTCCCTTTCTATCAATAATATGCAAATCAAATTCTTGGAGCAAGAGAACCCATCTAATGAGTCTAGGCTTAGCATCTTTCTTTTCCATAAGATATTTAATAGCAGCATGATCAGAGTGAATAGTAACTTTGGAATCAACAATATAAGGTCTAAACTTATCACATGCAAACACAACTGCTAAGAACTCTTTTTCAGTAGTAGCATAACTTCTCTGGGCAATATCAAGAGTCTTACTAGCATACTGGATAACATTCAATTTCTTATCAACTATTTGCCCTAGAACAGCACCTACAAAGATAATCACTAGCATCACATGTAATTTCAAAGGGTAAATTCCAATCAGGTGGCTGAACAATAGGTGCAAAGGATCAAAGCTTTCTTAAGTATTTCAAATGCTTCTAACAATCATCATCAAAGACAAAAGGAAATATCTTTTGCAATAAATTAGTCAAAGGCCTAGAGATTTTAGAAAAGTCCTTAATGAACCTCCTATAAAAACCGGCATGACCAAGGAAACTTCTTATACCTTTTATGTCCTTGGGACATGGCATCTTTTCAATAACATCAACTTTAGCTTTATCAACTTCAATACCTCTCTCAGAAATCTTATGCCGCAAGACAATGCCTTCATTAACCATAAAGTGGCACTTTTCCCAATTCAAGACGAGACTAGTGTCTCCGCATCTCTGCAAAACTCGATCAAGGTTGCTCAAGCAATCATCAAAAGAGGATCCATAGACGAAGAAATCATCCATGAATACCTCACAAATATTTTCACAGAAGTCAGAGAATATAGCCATCATACATCTTTGAAAGGTAGCAGGTGCATTACATAAACCAAAAGGCATATGTCTATAAGCAAAAGTACCGAAAGGGCAGGTAAAAGTAGTTTTTGATTGATCCTTCGCTGACACAGGTATTTGAGAGAAACCAGAATAACCATCTAGAAATCAGAAATGTGTGTGTTCGGATAGTCTTTCTAGCATTTGATCGATAAAAGGTAAAGGGTAATGATCTTTCTTAGTAGCTTTATTTAATTTACGGAAATCAATTACCATCCTATAACCTATAATAATTCTTTGCGGGATCAATTCATCTTTATCATTAGGAACAACAGTAATACCTCCCTTTTTAGGAACACAATGGACATGGCTTACCCAATCACTATCAGCAACGGGATAAATTATACCTGCCTCAAGGAGCTTTAGTATCTCCTTTCTTACCACTTCTTTCATCTTAGGATTCAATTGTCGTTGAGGATCTCTAACTGGTTTGGCATCGACCTCCAAATTAATTTTGTGTTGGCATAACGTGGGACTAATGCCCTTGAGATCATCCAGAGTATATCCAATAGCATCACGGTGCTTCTTCAGAGTTTTAAATAATCTTTCTTCTTCTTGCTGTGAAAGGTTAGCACTAATAATAACAAGATATATTTTATTTTCATCAAGATAAAGCATACTTAAGATTATCAGGTAATGGTTTGAGTTCAAACACAGGATCACCTTTGGGTGGAGGGGGATCCCCTAGAATTTCAACGGGTAGGTTGTGTATCAGAATAGGTTCCTGTTGAAGGAACACTTCATCTATTTCCCTTCTTTCCTTCATAAACATATCATTTTCATGGTCTAGCAAATATTGTTCTAACGGATCAGTAGGAGGCATGGCAATAGAAGCAAGACCAATAATCTCATCCTTACTAGGGGATTCTTTATCACGGGGTTGTCTACGAAACTTAGCAAAATTAAACTCATGAGACATATCCTCTAAGCCAACTGTAACAATATCCTTTTCGCAATCAATCCTAGCATTAACAGTATTCAAGAAGTGTCTACCAAAAATAATGGGACAAAAGTCATCTTGTGGGGAACCAAGAACAAGAAAATCAGCAGGATATTTAACCTTCCCACGCAAGACTTCAACATATCTAACAATCCCAAATGGCTTAATAGTATCCCTATTGGCAAGCTTAATAGTAACATCTATATCTTCCAATTCAGCGGGTGCAATATCATGCATAATTTCTTTATATAAGTCATAGGGTATTGCACTAGCACTAGCACCCATATCACATAAGCCATGATAACAATGATCTCCTATTTTAACAAAAATAACAGGCATGCCTACAATAGGTCTATGTATCTTAGCATGTGGTCTAGCAATATTAGCAGTCTCACCACAGAAATAAATAACATGCCCATCTAAATTATCATCCAAGAGATCTTTAACCATAGCAATACTAGGTTCAACTTTGATTTCCTCAGGAGGTGTATAAGTCCTAGTATTACTCTTACGAACAGCAGTTGAAGTTTTAGCATGATCTTTTATCCTAACAGGAAAAGGAGGTTTCTCAACATAAGTAGTAGGAACAATAGGATCACTATAAGTGACAGTTTTTTCTTCAACTGTAATAGGTGCAACTACTTTTACTTCAATGGGAGGATTATATTTAAGCCACTTCTCCTTAGGTAGATCAACGTGAGTAGCAAAAGATTCACAGAAAGCAGCTATTATCTCAGAGTCAAGTCCATACTTAGCGCTAAATCCACGAAAAGCATCGGTATCCATAAAAGATTTAACACAATCAAACTTAGGTGTCATACCTGACTCCTTACCATCATCGGAACCCCAATCTTCAGAGTTGCATTTAATTCTTTCCAATAAATCCCATTTGAATTCAATAGTCTTCAGCATATAAGAACCAGCACATGAAGTATCGAGCATGTTGCGATCATTGGGAGAAAGCCGAGCATAAATTTTTTGAATAATCATTTCTCTGGAGAGCTCATGATTGGGGAATGAATATAACATTGATTTAAGCCTCCCCCAAGCTAGAGCGATGCTTTCTTCTTCACGAGGTCAGAAATTATATATGTAATTACGATCATGATGAACAAGATGCATAGGATAGAACTTCTGGTGAAATTCCAACTTCAATCGTTTATAATTCCAAGATCCCATATCATCACATAGCCTATACCATGTCAATGCATCTCCCTTCAAAGATAAAGGGAAGACCTTCCTTTTAACAACATCATCGGGAATACCTACAAGCTTAAATAATCCACAAACTTCATCCACAAAGATAAGGTGTAGATCTAGATGCAATGTTCCATCTCCTGCAAAGGGATTAGCTAGCAGTTTCTCTATCATACATGAAGGAATCTCAAAGTAAATATTTTCAGTAGGTTCAGTAGGTTGAGGAGAAACTCTTTGCTCTTCTGGTCGGGGTGAAGATACCCCGAACAAGCCTCTCAAAGGATTAGTTTCCATAGTAACAAGTGACAGAAAATTTCAGCACACTATATAAATGTTTCCTTACCAAGTTCCACTAACCAAAGGCGCTTCACTCCCCGGCAACGGCGCCAGAAAAGAGTCTTGATGACCAACAAGTATAGGGGATCTATCGTAGTCCTTTCGATAAGTAAGAGTGTTGAACCCAACGAGGAGCGTATGAAATGACAAGCGTTTTCGAGAAGGTTTTCTCTGCAAGCACTGAAATTGTAGGTAAGAGATAGTTTTGTGATAAGATAAATTGTAACGAGTAACAAGCAATGAAAGTAAATAAAATGCAGCAAGGTGGCCCAATCCTTTTTGTAGCAAAGGACAAGCCTGGACAATTTCTCATAATGAGAAAAGAGCTCCCGAGGACACATGGGAATTATCGTCAAGCTAGTTTTCATCACGCTCATATGATTCGCGTTCGGTACTTTGGTAATTTGATATGTGGGTGGACCGGTGCTTGGGTACTGCCCTTACTTGGACAAGCATCCCACTTATGATTAACCCCTATTGCAAGCATTCGCAACTACAAAAGAAGTATTAAGGTAAACCTAACCACAACATTAGACATATGGATCCAAATCAGCCCCTTACAAAGCAACGCATAAACTAGGGTTTAAGCTTCTGTCACTCTAGCAACCCATCATCTACTTATTACTTCCCAATGCCTTCCTCTAGGCCCAAATAATGGTGAAGTGTCATGTAGTCGACATTCACATAACACCACTAGAGGAAAGACAACATACATCTCATCAAAATATCGAATGAATACCAAATTCACATGACTACTAATAGCAAGAATTCACCCATGTCCTCAGGAACAAACGTAACTACTCACAAAGCATATTCATGTTCATAATCAGAGGAGTATTAATATGCATTAAGGATCTGAACATATGATCTTCCATCAAGTAAACCAATTGGCATCAACTACAAGGAGTAATCAACACTACTAGCAACCCACAGGTACCAATTTGTGGTTTTGATACAAGATTGGATACAAGAGGTGAACTAGGGTTTTGAGAGGAGATGGTGCTGGTGAACATGTTGATGGAGATTGACCCCCTCCCAATGAGAGGATCGTTGGTGATGACGATGGTGATGATTTCCCCCTCCCGGAGGGAAGTTTCTCCGGCAGAACAACTCTGCCGGAGCCCTAGATTGGTTCCGCCAAGGTTCTGCCTCGTGGCGGCGGAGTTTCATCACGTAAGCTTGCCTCTGATTTTTTTCAGGGTAAAAGCCTTCATATAGCAAAAGATGGGCACCAGAGGGCTGCCAGGGGGCCCAGGAGATAGGGGGCGCCCAGTAGGGGTGGGCACACCCCCACCCTCTTGGCCAGGGTGTGGGCCCCCTCTGGTGTTTTCTTCGCTCAATAATTCTTATTAATTCCAAAACAGACTTCCGTGGAGTTTCAGGATTTTTGGAGCTGTGCAGAATAGGTTTCCAATATTTGCACCTTTTTCAGCCAGAATTCCAGCTGCCGGCACTCCCCCTCTTCATGGTAAACCTTGTAAAATAAGAGAGAATAGCCATAAGTATTGAGATATAATCTGTAATAACAGCCCATAATGCAATAAATATTGATATAAAAGCATGATGCAAAATGGACGTATCAGGAAGCCTACGCCAAAAAGGGTCCGAAAGAGGAACATCCTCAATATAGAACCATTCCGAAGACCATTCGTCGGACCCCCTCTTTGGAGTCACAACTGGGTAACCAGATCCGGCTATGCGCCATACTTCAGCGCCGCCCACTTAAAATATGGAGCCTCCGCCCTAGTGGCGGGGGACGAGGCAGAAGAACTTTTTCCATAGTTCAAAACGAGCCTCGCAGCCTAAAAATAATTCGCAAAGGGCGACTGAAAGGATCGAGAAGAGGTGTCTAGAGGGGGTGAATAGACACTAAGTAAGAAAAGTTGCAGTTTTTAATCTCTTTAAGTTGAAGTGGAGTTTGGCACAAGTTTTAACATTCACAATACATATCAAGCAAGCATGGCAAGAGTATATGGGCAGCGGAAAGTAAAGCATGCAAATTGCAAGAATGTAAAGGGATGGGATTGGAGTGTGCAAACGCAATTTGGAGACACGGAGATTTTTTATCTGTGGTTCCGATAGGTGGTGCTATCATACATCCACTTTGATGGAGACTTCAACCCATGAAGGGTAACGGTTGCGCGAGTCCACGGAGGGCTCCACCCACGAAGGGTCCACGAAGAAGCAACCTTGTCTATCCCACCATGGCTGTCGCCCACGAACGACTTGCCTCACTAGGGTAGATCGTCATGAAGTAGGCGATCTCCTTGCCCTTACAAACTCCTTGGTTCAATTCCACAATCTTGACGGAGGCTCCCAAGTGACACCTAGCCAATCTAGGAGACACCACTCTCCAAGAAGTAACAAATTGTGTGTTGATGATGAACTCCTTCCTCTTGTGCCTCAAATAATAGTCTCCCCAACACTCAACTCTCTCTCACAGGATTTGTATTTGGTGGAAAGAAGATTTGACTGGAAAGCGACTTGGGGAAGGCTAGAGGTCAAGATTTATGTGATAGGAATGGAATATCTTGACCTCAACACAAGTGTAGGTGGTTCTCTCTCAGAAAATGTATGTTGGAAGTGTAGGCATGTTCTGGTGGCTCTCTCCACGAATGAAGAGTGGGTGGAGGGGTATATATAGCCTCCACACAAAATCTAACCGTTACACACAACTTACCAAACTCGGTGGGACCGAATCGTGAAACTCGGTCGGACCGATTTAGTTCATAATGTGACCGTTAGGAATTTCGGTGGGACCGACATGTCAACTCGGTGGGACCGATATGGTTAGGGTTAGGGCATAACGTAATCTCGGTGAGACCGATTACACAAACTCGGTGTCGGTGTCAAAACCGGCGGATCTCGGGTAGGGGGTCCCGAACTGTTCGTCTAGGCGGATGGTAACAGGAGACAAGGGACACAATGTTTTTACCCAGGTTCGGGCCCTCTCGATGGAGGTAAAACCCTACTCCTGCTTGATTGATATTGATGATATGGTTAGTACAAGAGTGGATCTACCACGAGATCAAGGAGGCTAAACCCTAGAAGCTAGCCTATGGTATGATTGTTGTTATGTCCTACGGACTAAAACCCTCTGGTTTATATAGACATCGGAGAGGGCTAGGGTTACACAGAGTCGGTTACAATGGTAGGAGATCTACATATATGTATCGCCAGGCTTGCCTTCCACGCCAAGGAAAGTCCCATCCGGACACGGGACGAAGTCTTCAATCTTGTATCTTCATAATCTTGGAGTTCGGCCGATGATGATAGTTCGGCCATCCGGACACCCCCTAGTCCAGGACTCCCTCAGTAGCCCCTGAACAAGGCTTCAATGACGACGAGTCCGGCGCGCATATTGTCTTCGGCATTGCAAGGCGGGTTCCTCCTCCGAATAATTCGTAGAAGATTGTGAACACCAGGATAGTGTCCGGCTCTGCAAAATAAATTCCACATACCACCGTAGAGAAAATAATATTTACACAATTTCAATCTGCTGACGTATTTCGTGGTGTGATGTCACACCACTACCAAGCCTTCACTCGAATCATTTTTATTATACCACCTCAGCGCGTTTAGCGAAGCAGTTTCCTTGGCATGTCTTGTCGAAGCAGAGATCGTGTTCCCCTTATTTCGGGATTCCCATCAATACGGACATGGGTAACCCAACTGCGCCATTGATTGCGGCGCTTGGGAGATAAGTGAGTTTTACCAGGCCGGTAGGGACGCATAGTTTCATCCGCCCATATATAAGGGGATAAGGATCCACCCTTTTTACCTACGCCTTCTTCCTCCTTTGCTTATCCATCTCCCCAAGACTCGAGCGCCCTAAGTCCGCACATCTCACCTCGACCTTCTCCAGCCATGTCTAGAGCGGGAGGCAAGTGGATGGCCTCCTCCATTACGGAGGGGCACATCAAGAAGCTGCGCGACGCCGGATATCTGTCCAGCGACATCGCGCATCGGCTGCCCGACGAGGGGCAGCTCATCCCCACCCCCAGGCCCCATGAGAGGGTAGTATTTCTTCCCCATTTCCTCCGCGGACTGGGATTCCCGCTCCATCCTTTTGTCCGGGGGCTCATGTTCTACTACGGCCTGGATTTCCATGATCTGGCCCCGAATTTCATCCTCAACATCTCGGCGTTTATCGTCGTGTGCGAGGCCTTCCTCTGCATCCAGCCCCACTTCGGCTTGTGGCTTAAGACCTTCAATGTCAAGCCGAAGGTTGTGAAGGGCAGCCAAGCGGAGTGCGGAGGCGCCATGGTGGGCAAAATGCCCAGCGTCACTTGGCTCGAGGGTGCCTTCGTGGAATCCATCAAAGGGTGGCAATCGGGATGGTTCTACATCACCGAGCCGTGTGACCCTAAATGGGCAGCGGCCCCCGAATTTAGATCTGGCATCCCCATGCAGCTCACCTCCTGGAAAGAGAAGGGCTTGTTATGGGGTAGTTCGGAAGAGCTAACAAGACTCCAGTCCTGTCTCCAGACCCTGGTGAACAAGAAACTCAAGCTTGTCAATGTGATCCAGGTCATGCTCATCCGCTGGATTCTCCCCTGCCAGCAACGGGACTTCAATTTGTGGGAGTTCAATCCGGCACACCACCAGACCTTGAGCGGGCTCTTTGACACTACGTACAAAGATGCATGTAGGGTGTTGTTCAAGGGCGCCGAAGCCCCCGCATCCGCTACCGAAGATCTCGGATTCAGCTCGCAGCATCCAGCTGACAAGGTAAGCCATGCTATCCTTTATGGGATACTTGCTTTTCATGTTTTGATTTTATGCGGGATCTAAACTCCCGATACCTTTAACCGGCCTAGAAGACGACGTCCGGACAGGTCAACTGTCCGGCTCCCCTTCTAGAAGACCCAGCGGATGCCCGTTTGACAGGGCTGCTGGTTCCGGCACTTTACGTAGTGCCGGAGAAGAAGGCCAAGAAGAAGGCCACGGGAACCCGAAGGAGTTCCTGGCGTCAGGTGGTATCGGACTCGTCGTCCGATGACCCCGAGGCGGACTCCTCCCACGAGGACGAGGAGGAGAAGAAAGAAGACTCTCCCCCAGAGGGGGGAGAGAAGAAAAGGAAGGACTCCCCAACGCGGGAGGCCGAAGGGTCCAAGAAGGGAAGGACCCTTCCCCCGAACTGTTCCGCCAACGTCGGCGACGGCGACGAGGAGTGGCCCTCCAGGGCCAATCCCCTGGCAAGATCATGAGTATCCGGACTCCTAGATGATTTATAATTTTTCTTTTTGTTGCATGGTGTCTTTCTAATGCCGCATACAACCCTGTAGTCCGCCCAAGGACGATCTTCCCGCTTCATCGAGCGGGTCCTTGGGTATGTCGGATATGGATTCTCTTCCGACCGCCTCCACCCCCCGTGGTGCTAACAACGCCGAGGTGGGATCCCGGGAAGGGACCCACCAGGAGGAGGAGGCCCCGGAGGTGCCGCAGGGCAACCTCCTGGACTTTGCACCGGACTCCGCACCGGAACCTGCAGTGGTTCCGGAGTCCGGCAGGCGGCCCCTTCGTAAGAAGGGCAAGACCGTGACGCCGACGGCCTCCGTCCAACCGGAGGCGCCGGATAACTTGCTGGAGGAGCTCAACAGCGCTTCCATCGAAGAAGAACACCGCACTGTCATGAGTGGGTGATTCAGAAGGTTCAGCTTGCCAAGAGCGGGCTGACCGAGGCCTGCAGCAGCCTTCTAACAGGCTTTGAGGAGAGAAGTTTTATATATGTAAAGTAGTACCGCATAGACAGTAGCCCCTGATGCTCGGTTCGGTGTTCGGAAAGAAAAGCCGGATTGAGGATCTAAATAGATATACGCAGGAGTCTTAAAAAATATGTCAATATGGGTTTGCAGGCTGTGCTGCTGACCTCTGCCGCACTCACTGCGGAGGTTGATGCTATAAAGCAGAGCCTCGAGCGGTCCGAGAACGAGCTCGGCCATGCCAAGAAGCAGCTCGAGGACAAGGAAGGTGAGTAACACCTTATGAAAGTTGTACCTTACAGAAAAGTATTTGGTTGCAAAAGAAATAACAAGGATAACGTGGGTATTCCAGGGGCCACGAACGAGGTGGCGACCCTGAAGGAGGCGGTGTCCGTGGCCGAGCGCAATGCGGCCGTGGAGCGGGCCGAGCGAGAGAAGCAGGAGGCGCGGGTGGTGGAGGTACAACAAGAGCTCCAGGCTCTCGTGGAAAAGCACGAGAGTTTGGAGCGTGACTCGAAGAATCGAGAGTCCGAGCTTGCGTCGGCTCTTGAGAGTGCCAAGGCCACTAAGGCCGATGCCCACAAGGCCCTCTAGGAAATCGAGGATTTGAAGAAAATAGCGGCGGGTAAGGCATTCTTCATGCAAAGCAAGCATGTTAAAGTGAATTACCTATTACTTACCCGGATTCGGAGCTCTCCAGGAACGTTCGCAGATCTGCCCCGCAGCGTGTCCGATGCTGCCGCATTCTACCGGGCCGAGGAGGGGAGCTCGACGGAGAAGGTATTTTGGTCTCAGTATGCTAAGGCCGGACATCTGGTGCCCCTTAGCGACCAGCTGAAGCAGCTGGTCGAGCTCCACAAGGTGGCCGAACAGGCCATGAAGGGCCTCATAGTTCGGCTGTGGCCCAAGGAGGCCATGCCTGGGAGCTACTTCGGCCTGGTGCGGCGGCTGGTGGATGCGTGCCCTGGTTTGAACTCGTCAAGCACTCCTTTGCATTGAAGGTGCCCGTCGGCCCTTGCCCGTGCTAAAGTGCATTGGGGCAGGATGGATGCTGAGAAGCCTGTGACGGACGCGCCACCGTCGGGCAAGGAGTATCGTACACCCGAAATGTATTATAAGAGTGTCCTGAAGGGTGCCTGCATGATTGCGGGTGAGTGCTCCAAAGATGTAATATTTGAGTAGACTCGCATTTTGTTATCCTGTGCGCTGAAAACTTTGTTCATATGCGCTAAGCAACGCTATTTAATTTAAAATATTACCTTCTGTGCGGCCGTTTATCAAATTTGAGAGATGGCAAGTCGTCGGCTTCAGCCCCCATGCCACGAGTGCTGGGGTGTTCGGGATAAACTTGAGCGCTCTTGTTCCCATTTTTGGGTCCATCTAGGGAGGTGCTCAACACCAATGTTGGTGTCAAAACCGGCGGATGTCGGGTAGGGGGTCCTGAACTGTGCGTCTAGGCGGATGGTAACAGGAGACAAGGGACACGATGTTTTTACCCAGGTTCGGGCCCTCTCGATGGAGGTAAAACCCTACTCCTGCTTGATTGATATTGATGATATGGGTAGTACAAGAGTGGATCTACCACGAGATCAAGGAGGCTAAACCCTAGAAGCTAGCCTATGGTATGATTGTTGTTATGTCCTACGGACTAAAACCCTCCGGTTTATATAGACACTAGAGAGGGCTAGGGTTATACAGAGTCGGTTACAATGGTAGGAGATCTACATATCCGTATCGCCAAGCTTGCCTTCCACGCCAAGGAAAGTCCCATCCAGACACGGGACGAAGTCTTCAATCTTGTATCTTCATAGTCTTGGAGTCCGGCCGATGATGATAGTTCGGCCATCCGGACAACCCCTAGTCCAGGACTCCCTCACTCGGTGAGACCGATTTTGGTAATAGACACACAGAGAGTTGGTCAGGCAAACTTGGTGGGACTGATTCGCTCATCTTGGTTGGACCGAAACGTTACGAAAGGGAAACAGAGAATTTGCATTACAATCTCGGTGGGACCGATCACTTATCTCGATTAGGCTGAAACTTTGCGAACGGACACAGAGAGATTACAATCCCATCTCGGTGAGACTGAGATCCCTATCGGTGAGACTAAAAAGATTAGGGTTTCTGGCAGTGGCTATGTCAAGAGAACTCGATGGCGCCGGATAGAAAGTTTTGGTTGGGCCGAGTTTGACTTTTGGTTTGGGACATATGTGGATGTGATAAAGTAAGCACTTTGAGCAAGCAAGCCATTAAGCAACACCTCATCCCCTCTTAATAGTATTGGCTTTCCTATGGACTCAATGTGATCTTGGATCACTAAAAGTAAAATGTAGAGTCTTGTGCTTTGAGCTTGAGCCAATCCTTTGTCCTTAGCATCTTGAAGGGGTTCCACATCCTCTAGTCCATGCCACTCCATTGTTGAACTTAACTGAAACATACTAGGTAAAAGTATTAGTCCAACAAGAGATATGTTGAAATTAATTACCAAAATCACCCTGGGAGCACTTGTGCTTTCAATCTCCCCCTTTTTGGTGATTGATGACAACATACATCAAAGCTCTAGATAAAGATATAGAGAATAACAAGTAAAGCTTTGGTAAGACATGTAACATGCATAGGCTCCCCCTACATGTATGCAATCATGTAAGTATGGAATATAGGAGCATGTGAATGCATAAGCATGACATAGTAAGCAATGTGTTACATGTATCTTGGCTATATGCATCAGAGCAAATAGTGTGAATATAGGAAATGTACCTTCATGCTCATGAGTCCTTCTTGCAAACAGTATGTACATCAGCAAGAAATCCTCATACACATGATTGTGATGCATATACTTACCTTGTGGTCTTGAGTTGGCTTAGGAAGGAATGAACCTGCATAAACAAGGTTAGATAACACAGATACACCAACTAGCCAGATCAAACAGAAGTAACCACAAGAGTACCAAGACTGGGATGACATGTAGAGAGTGAGTACTGAGTACCCCATTGGATATAAAAATGTCCCCAAAGGTAAAGATGTGCAATGAATTCAAGGATTTCCTTCCCTTAGATGACTTGCTCCCCCTGAATCTAGCATGGGATACTGGGAGAAGATAGGGAACAGAAAATCAGATCAAAGAAAAGAAACAAAGCTAACGCAAACAATCAAATATAAACATGTCTTTCCCCTCTTAAAGACATGCGACTTCTCCCCTCCTGAACACCAAGCATCTGGGGTCTCTCTCTCTCCAAGTATTCTCTCCCCCTATATAAATGATCAAGCTTTGATGTGATCTCTCTCTTCCCCTTTGACATCAATTTCCAAGAAGGGTTCTTCTGGATTTTTGTCACAAATGGGTTTGGTCCTGGAGTCACAGACCAAAGCAGCAAGCCGAATGTGATGCTGGTAGAGGACAAGAATCATTGAGTGGAGCTGGATCAAAAATAATGCAGGAACAAGTGGCGGGCTGTTTTTCCTGTAGTGAAATCGGTGGCACCGAGTTGTGTGCTTCGGTTGGACCGAAAGCAACAGACCGGTGTGACCGAGTTCATCACAGAGAAAACACTTGTCACCTCAGCTCACTAGGCAAGTAAGATCTCACAAGGATTTGCAAGGAATTAATTGAAAGATTTGCAAAGAATTGGATGCAGGGAATGTAGACACAGAAAATAAATCTAGATGAAGTTTTTTTTGAAAGGGGAAACAAATATGCATGAGACAAATGCAAGAGCACAGAAAAGAACACAAGAGAACTTCATCTAGAATTGGTCGGAGACAAAGTCACCTATGTTAGAGTATATTGACTTAGGAATCAAGTGAGATCACTTGATCATAGGTCATACTCATCGTTTAAGCTCAAAATGGGGTTACCATTTTTTCGTTTAAGCATTTTGATGTATTCACATCTTGTTGAGTTGCTTTGACTCATGACTTGGAGTAAAGCTACTCTAAGATGGAATAACATACCTTGGGTGGTGGTGTTGATCGTGATCATGTAGTTGAACTTGTGTGGGTTGCTCAAGGTTGATGTAGCTCATCAAGAGTTGGGAGCTCCACTTAGAATTTGAGTTCATCTTCCTACATGAGTTAGTCTTGCAAGGAAAATCACTTGTGTATGACAATCATGAAGCTCAATATAGAATTTGTCAAAGGGTATGTTTGAAGGGTTTCGTGCTTCCTTGTCTTCAACCACCATTGTGTAGAGACTTGGTGATGTAGAGATTTGCTCAAGATGTGAGTGGGTTGCAATCTCGTAGATTTAGATTCATCAAAGTATCTACAAGGAATGACATGCAAGGGTGCAAATATATCCAAGACATATGAATGGCAACATAAAAGAAAAATCAAGGATTAGTCAAAGGCTCATGCCTTGCATGTATCCAAAAGGAGTTCCTACTCCAAGTTTGAAGCATCAATGATGTTCAATTCACCTCTCAAACGGCAAAAGACTTTCTCATCAAGCGGTTTGGTGAATATATCCACTAATTGCTTATCGGTGCGAACATGCTTAAGGTTAATGTCCCCTTTGGCAACGTGATCTCAAATGAAATGGTGATCAACTTCAATATGCTTAGTTCGAGAGTGTTGCATGGTATTGTGAGCAATCTTGATAGCACTTTCATTGTCACAAAGCAATGGAACATGTTTCACATATATCCCATAATCCTTAAGAGTTTGGGTCATCCAAAGTAATTGAGCACAACATGAACCAGCGGCAATGTATTCCGCTTCGGCGGTGGATAAGGATACCGGGTTTTGTTTCTTGGAGGACCAAGACACAAGAGATCTACCAAGAAATTGACAAGTACCCGAAGTGGACTTTCTATCAACCTTGCTCCAGCATAGTCCGAATCGGAGTAACCGACAAGATCGAAAGAAGACCTCTTAGGATACCAAATGCCAAAATTTGGTGTGTGTATTAAGTATCTCACTATCCTTTTCACAGCCTTAAGATGACATTCTTTAGGGGTCGCTTGATATCGTGCACACATGCACACACTTAGCATAATATTGGGACGAGAGGCACATAGATATAACAATGAACCAATCATGGAGCGGTAAACCTTTTAATCAACCGGTTCACCATCTTTGGTCCAATCAAGATGTCCACTAGTAGGCATGGGTGTAGTCATACCTTTGCATTCTTGCATATTGAACTTCTTGAATAAGTCCTTGGTGTACTTTGTTTGAGAGACAAAGGTACCTTCCTTAGTTTGCTTGATTTGCAAACCGAGAAAGAATTTGAGTTCACTCATCATAGAAATCTCAAACTTCTCTGACATTAGCTTTCCAAACTTCTCACTAAAGTGAGGGTTAGTCGAACCAAATATAATATCATCAACATAGATTTGGCACACAAATAGTTCTCCATTAACCCTTTTAGTAAAAAGAGTAGAATAAATTTTTCCAATTTCAAAGCCTTTTTCAATAAGGAACTTGGTCAAGCATTTATACCACGCTCTAGGAGCTTGTTTAAGACCATAAAGAGCTTTGTGAAGTTTGTACACATGATTAGGTTTCTTAGGATTAACAAAACCGGGAGGTTGCTTAACATACACTTCCTCCTCTATTTCACCATTTAGAAAAGCACTTTTAATGTCCATTTGTTACAAGGTGATATCATGGTGATTAGCATAGGCAAGTAAGATGTGAATGGACTCAAGTCTAGCAACGGGGGCATATGTCTCACCATAGTCCATACCTTCGACTTGAGTGTAGCCTTGGGCGACGAGACGTGCTTTGTTGTGAACTACTTGTCCATCTTCATCTTGCTTGTTGCGAAACACCCATTAGGTAGCAATGATGTTGTGGTTGTTGTCGGGCTTCTCAACTAATGTCCAAACTTGATTTGTCTCAAAGTTGTGTAGCTCTTCATGCATGGCATTTATCCAATCCAGATCTTCCAATGCTTCTTCAACCTTCATAGGTTCAATGCTAGAGATGAATGAATAATGTTCACAAAAGTTAGCCAAACGAGTTTTAGAGCGAGTGATTCTCCCGGTTTGGATATCATTGTAGATTTGCTCAACGAGATGGTCTTTGGCGACTCTTGCTCGAAATCGTGAAAGCTTTTGCTTGGTTCTGGGTGGAACATCTTCTTCATCTTGTTCTACTTCTTGGCCTTCTTCATTGTTGACGTTGTCGTTCTCTTGTCGTGGTGGAGAAGGAGGTTGTTCATGTTCATCTTGGTGTACTTCCTCGTTTTCTTTGTCTTGGTGTGTCCCACTTGTGGATGCTTCCGTATCATCTCTTGGTTCACCTTGTCATGACATGGAAGCTTCCACTTGGACGGACGAGGTACTCTCCTTCACCTCCGTTGGATGAATCTTGCCAATAGACAAGTCTTGGATTGCTTCCGGAGGGTCTTTGTCTCCTACATCAATTGGCAATCGCTCTACTTGCGACCCGTTAGATTCATCAAACTTCACATCTACTTCCTCTTCAACCTTTTAGGTGAAATTATTGTAGACACGGTAAGTGTGAGAGTTTGAGCCATAACCAAGTACGCAACCTTCATGAGATTTAGGAGTAAATTTAGAGCGACGATGCTTATCAAGAATGTAGCACTTTGAGCCGAATAATCGAAAGTACCCAACTTGGGGTTTGTTGCCGGTGAGGAGCGCGTATGCTGTCTTGCCGAGTAGCTTGTGAAAGTACAAGCGATTTGTTGCATGACAAGCTGTCTCAACTGCTTTCGCCCAGAAGTGCTTCGGCGTCTTGTACTCATCAAGCATCGTTCTCGCCATTTCGATGAGCGTCCGGTTCTTCCTCTCAACAACTCCATTTTGTTGAGGTGTGTACGTAGCCGAGAACTCATGTGAAATCCCTTCTTCGTCAAGACAGGTGTCCATATTTGCGTTCTTGAACTCCGTTCCGTTGTCACTGCGAACCTTCTTGATCTTCACTTCAAATTGATTTTGGGCCTTCCTAGCGAAGTTTTTTAAGATCTTTTGGACCTGCGACTTATCATCGAGAAAGAACACCCATGTAAATTGTCGGTGTACTAAGGTAGAGGTACCTCAGTACCCCAACTTGTGCACGGGCGGTTGCAGCTTCCCGCGGCAGGGTTTACCACGTGCTCGCCGAAGGCCTTCCTGCTCCATATCAAACCATTCAAAAACAAAGTATACAAGACAGAAGATCGAGACCCCGGCAAGCGGAGTTTACCGGGAAGGCCGTTCCAGGCTCAAGGTTACATCACTTACGCAAGGCCCTGGCAAGAGGAGCTCGCCAGGAAGACTAGAAGATTACATCATAGAAGACACGCCTCGGCGCTATATGCGTCGGCGAGGGCCCGGGAGGCGACAAGTTCTGAGCCCGCAAGCTCCCGGGTCCGGCAAGGTCAAGACCCGGCAAGGTGCTTGCCGGGAGAATTGCTGTTGTGTGCCGCGCTCCAGCTCATCAGCCCACGCGCCGCCTACAGGGCCTTTCGAGGGGACGCGTGGCGGATGGCTGTGCAACTGGGGACACGGTGGCACTCCGCGGTGGTGGATCCATCGCCGTGGCAGACGGAGACACAAGGGCAGGAGCTTTTGGGGTCGACGGCGACGGGCATTAAATTCCCTTGTCCCTCACTGTCAAAGTAGGTACCGACCACTGTTCACGCACTGTAGCTCCACTGTTCCCGCACTGTTCCAACTACCATCTCTTTTACGCTTTTACCCTTTTCTCCTACGTTGACACCTGTCGGTGACCCCTTGCGCTATAAAAGGAGGCCCATGCACAACGAGGAGGGGTTGGTTGAAACCTTTGCAACTCTCGCTCGGTGTAGCTGCTCTGTAGCTCTTCAAGCTCCCGAGCTCAATACAATCAAGCAGAGTAGGGTTTCTGCGTTCACCGCGGCCGAACCAGGTAAAACCGCCGCGTGCTCGCTCACGATCTGCTCTCCGTGCTCCCTCCGCCTCGCACCGCATGCAGACAAGGGCTCCGGTCCCATAGGTGTTCGTGGCGGCGATTTCCCGACATCTTTGGCGCGCCAGGTAGGGGGCGTTGAGGTTGTGCGGACCTGATCCGGCGTTCACGCGGGCGCGTTCTTCATCAACCTCTCCGGTTTCGCCAAGTAACTTCATCAACAATCGCGCCATGGCCCGAAGAAGAAGGCTTGGAGGTTGCGATCCGTCTGCGTCTCATCCGCCGCCACCGGAGCCAGCGGTGGGCGGAGGAGACGCCGTCGGAAGGGTGGTTGCCGGCGAGGACACTCGCGGCGCCACGAGATCAAGGACAAGACGGATGACCGCGCCTCGGTCTCCGTGGACATTCGCGTCCATCTCAGCACACGACAACCCAGCCGCGCCATACCACAGGAGGTGGTATCCGCTTTCCGGGAAACAGGACACACCGGAGGCTCGCGGGATGCCGGACCGCCGTCCGGACACAAGAAAAGCGAAAGCGCCGGGCGGGACCTGCTCCTTCTAACGCTGTTAGAGTCCGAGCATATCCGCTCCTCGCACCTTCGCCCGCTCCCCTCCACACCGGCGAAGCGCCGCAAGGGCGCAATGCTCCTCGACTTCCCTCAGCGGCGGACAAGGCAAGGCGGAGGCTACCATCGAGCCTGATCGCGCCGCTAACAACGACTCTTCACAGCAGCCGGCAGCCTCGCGGCGCGCAAGCTGAGAAGACGAAGGCCGACGGCGACAAGACGCCGGGTGCAACCACCATGCACTCCCCGCCGCGAAGCAAAAAACGCCGCCCGCCGGAACAACGCCGGCAGCGGCTCCACGGCATCGTCGGATCCGCGGACTCGTCGGGATCAACGCCAGTCCTCGGCGACCGGTGACAAGAAGACTTCGGACCACAATCGAAGCGCCGCCGAGAAGCTTCGGCGACAATCAGACCGGAGAGCTGGGAGCGCTGCCGATGCACACGCGCCCGGTGAACGAGCGACTTGTCCGTCGCGGCAGCTGCCCTGCGTTCACCCGCGAAGCGCTGGCGCCCAAATGCTCAAAGCATGAAGAATTTCAAGCCCGACGCATCGGAGAAGTACGACGGCAAGGCGCACCTCGGAATTCCTCGGTGTCTACACCATCGCGGTGCAGGCTGCCGGGGCGCGACGAAGATTCGGCAAACTACTTCCGCTTCGTGCTTAAGCTGAGCGTTCGTTCTTGGCTTATGCACTTGCGGAAAACTCCATTTCTTCTTGGGCAGACCTTTGCCATCGGTTTGTTGGCGCCTTCACCGGGCGGCCACAAACCCCACGGCCAGGAGAGCGATCTCCACATTTTGGCCTAGAAGGAAGGAGAATCCTCGCGCAAGTATATCCAACGCTTCACCGTGTGCAGCACAACATCCTCGATGTCCACCCTGCGCGGTTATCGGCGCGTTCCACGAGCGTCGCGTAACCGCGCATGCATGAAGAGATGGCGATGACCAAGATTCGGGATGTCGGCGAGCTCTATGCTCGGCTGATAAAGACGCTGCGAAGAGGAGGAGACTCCGGGGAGGATCTTGACGCAGGAGGAAGCGGCAATGACGACGCCGCCCCGCAAAGAAGAGCCGGCGGAACAACCGAAAGAAGAACAAGAAAGAGGTGCTTGCCGTCGAGAAGTCCGCAAGGAGGCTCCGCCAAGCAAACACAGGCTGGCGGCTGCGGCAAGGAGCCTGCCCCTGTAGCGGCAGCCGACAAGCAGGACGGCTCCGACAAGCAATACTGCAAAATCCACCGCACCAAGGGCCACGATCTCTCCAACTGCAAGCGTCGAGTATCTCGTCGAGCAGCAAAAAGCTGAGTACGAGAGGCGCGACAAGGAGAAGGCCCAAGGTGGCGGAGGAGAACCGAGCAAGAAGTGGCCGTTCAATGGCCGGGGAGGACGCCGCGGCAAGGCCAAGCAGCGGCGAGGTGATCGACCTCCCGGCCGCGACAAGGATGAAGAGGGCGACAGCGAAGACATGGAGGATGAGGATAACAGCGGCAGGAGTTCCGAAGGCCACGGAGGTCCTGTGCGTCGACGGTGGCGCCTCTCGCACACCTCCCACCGCCAACTAAAGCGGTGGGTGCGTGAGGTGAATCTTGGCGAGCGCCCCGGAGTCGCCAAGCAGCTCCTCAAATGGTCAACATGCCCATCATTTTTGATCTTGAGGATCACCCTGACCGCACCACCGCGGTCGGGTGCTTGCCGATGCTGGTCTCGCCCACCATCCGCAACCTCAAGGTCACCAAAATGTTGGTTGACGGCGGGGCCGGGCTGAACTTGATCTCCTCTGCTGTGATCAAGAAACTCCAAATTCCAGATGGCGAGCTCGAAGAGACCGGTCCTTTCCAAGGAATCAACCCGGGACGGAGCAAGCCCAAGGGAAAGATCACTCTGCCGGTGACCTTTGGCGGGGAGCTCAATTTCAGGACTGAGTGCATCACTTTCGACGTTGCCAATATTCCGTTGCCATACAATGGAATACTCGGCCGTCCTGCCCTCGCCAAGTTCATGGCAGCTTCCCATTATGCTTACAACGTACTCAAGATGCCGGGGCCGATAAGCGTCATCACTGTCCACGGCGACAAGAAGGATGCGCTTATCTGCGCCGACAAGATTTATCGGGATGCGGCAGCTGCGGCCGATAAGGATACACTTGCCGCTGAAGCTCCGGGGAAGAAGACGAAGACCAAGTCCGGCAAGTGCTCGGGGCCCACTCCGGCAACCGCACCTCTTGGTCTGCGCGCTGCCGTCGAGGGCGTCCGTCGAGCTCCACCGGCAAGAGTAAAAGCGGAATGGCGCTCCGCCGGCAACCAAGAAGGTGTCCGCCAAGGAGGGCGGCAGCGGTGGTACCTTCACCATCGATTGCCACACTTGACGACAAATAGGAAGCGGCTCGTTGCCTTCCTGCGGGCGAATGTCGATGTGTTTGCATGGCAACCATCGACATCCCGGTGTTCAGTGAAGGTGATTGAGCACAAGCTTGCTGTTTGCCCTCATCTGTGACCCATCAAGCAAAAAGTGAGGAAGCAAGCCGTGGGCGCCAAGAATTCATCAGCGAAGAAATCAAGAAGCTAGAGGCAGCAGGCCTAGTTAGAGGTGTGATCCATCCGGCGTGGTTAGCAAACCCGATTCGTCGTGCGCAAGGCCAACGGAAATGGAGGCTGTGTATAGACTTCACCGATGTGAATAAAGCATGTCCCAAGGATCCATTCCCTTGCCGCGCATTGACCAGATTGTTGACTCCTTTGCGGATGTGAGCTACTCGCTTTCTTGATGCATACTCAGGCTATCACCGGATCTTTATGGCCAAAGAGGATGAAGAGAAGACGCATTTATCACTCCATGTGGCACTTATTGCTTCATCGCATGCCATTTGGATTGAAGAATGCGGGATCAACATTTGCAAGGGTAGTGTATACTGCTTTTGAGCCACAGATCCACGAAATGTAGAGGCTTACATGGATGACATCGTGGTGAAGAGCAAAAGCAAGGATCGCTGATTCAAGATTTGGAAGAGACGTTTGAGAACTGCGCAAGATACTGACTTAAGTTGAACCCCGAGAAGTGCGTCTTTGGAGTTCCCTCCGGCAAACTTCTCGGGTTCTTTGTGTCACAGAGGGGATTGAAGCCAACCCCGACAAGATTAAAGCCATTGAGCAGATCGAAGCCCCGAAGCGAGTCAAGGATGTCAGAAGGCTTGCAGGTTGTGTGGCTGCCCTCAGTAGGTTCATTTCGAAGTCTGCAGAACGCGCCCTACCTTTCTTCAAAATCTTGAAGAAGGCAGGTCCCATGAAGTGGACTCCGGAAGCGGAGGCAGCGCTGCAGGATTTGAAACGGTACCTATCCTCCACCCCAATACTTGTCGCACCTAGACCACAGGAGAAGTTGCTGCTGTACCTAGCGGCAACCAACCAGGTGGTTAGTGCTGCGTTAGTAGCGGAGAGGGAGTCCGACGAGGAGGCTACACCACCGGCAAGCAAGTCCAGCGACAAGCAGGGGGCTGCTCCGACAAGCTCTGGCCCCGACAAGGACAACTTTCTTGCAGAGCAGGATGAGGTGCGGAAGAAGATGGTGCAGCGCCCGATGTATTTTGTAAGTTCCCTTCTCGTGGGGCTAGATCAAGATACTCTGGTGTGCAAAGTTGCTTCGGCCTCCTCATGGCCTCGAGAAAGCTGCGCCATTACTTCGTGCACACGAGATAACAGTGGTCACTCGCTTTCCGCTCAAGAGGATATTGCATAACCCTCAAGCAACAGCAGGATCGTTGAGTGGGAGGCTGAGCTGTCGAGCTTTGGACTCAAGTTTGAAAGTACTTCAACCATCTGAGCCGAGCTTTGGCAGAATTCATAGCGAGTGGACCCCAACGCCCGATGAAGAAGTCCAAGAAACAAGTACACCCGCATAAGAAGCGACAAGTGAATGGGTAATGTACTTTGATGGTGCCTTCTCGCTGCAAGGCGCCGGTGCCGGCGTGGTACTCATCGCGCCCACCGGGGAGCACCTCAAGTATGTTATCCAGATGCACTTCCCAAGGGAGCAAGCGACAAACAACACTGCTGAATATGAAGGTTTGCTCGCCGGCCTCAGGATTGCGGCCGAGCTTGGGATCAGGAAGTTGATTGTGCGGGGAGATTCTCGTTGGTGGTCCGCAAGTTAACAAGAGCTATCGAGCCCTTTGATGGAAGCTTATGTTGATGAAGTGAGGAAGCTTGAGGGCGCTTTGAAGGTTTGCAGATGGAACCGCCCCGAGAGCTCAGAATGAAATCGCAGATGGCCTTTCAAAGTGTGCTTCGATGAAGTTACCTGTGGAACCGGGGACCTTCTTGCTCAAGCTGACTCAACCATCCGTCACGCCATCAATTGGGCAGTCCAAGAAGAGAAAGTTGGTCTCCGGCGACTACTTGCCGGCGGGTCTCCCTGAGGCCGCCGCCAAGGTCCCCAAGATCAACGACCAGAACGCTGAGGAACAGTTTGCTCCTGCAGATCCTCGGATCTGTACAGTTGAAGCAAGTGTTCCCGACAAGCCTCGCCCCGGCGAGCTTGCCGGGGGACCTTTAGCTCCGGCAGAGCCAGAGGTTCTTGCCGTAGAAGCTGAGGTTCCCGCAGTGGCCCTCATGCCTTTAGTCCTTGCCGTTGAGCCCCAAGTCTCGGCATGGGCGCAGCAGATCGTCCGTTTTTGCAAACTGGAGAACTTCCCGACGACCCAGAAGAAATAGAGAAGATAACCAGACAGTCAAGTATGTACCAGTTCGTGGATAACGAGCTGTACAGAAGAAGGCTCAATGGTGTCAGACTGAAGTGCATCTCCAGGGAAGATGGACAGAAGCTGTTGGCAGAAATACACGGAGGCATATGCGGCCACCACATTGGCGCAAGGGCGCTTGTCGGGAAAGCTTTCCGGCAAGGGTTCTTTTGGCAAGAAGCCCTCCAAGATGCAACTGCACTAGTAACCAAGTGTGAAGCGTGCCAGTTCCATGCAAAGCAGATTCATCAGCCAGCTCAAGCTCTCCAAACAATCCCTTTGTCCTGGCCCTTCTCGGTCTGGGGGCTCGATATCCTCGGCCCCTTCCCCCGTGCTGTCGGGGGCTTTGAGTACTTGTACGTAGCAATCGACAAGTTCACAAAGTGGCCGAAGTCGAGCCAGCGAGAAAGGTGACAAGACAATCAGCGGTCAAGTTCTTCAGGTCGATTGTGTGCCGTTTCGGGATCCCTAACAGGATTATCACCGACAACGGTACACAATTCACTAGTCGCACCTTCATGCAATACGTCCAAGACCTTGGCGCCAAGGTCTGTTTCGCTTCTGTTGCTCACCCGAGGAGCAACGGTCAAGCGGAGAGGGCCAATGCTGAAGTGCTGCGCGGACTCAAGACAAGAACTTTCGACAGGCTGCGCAAGTGCGGAAGAAATTGGATAGAGGAGCTACCGGCGGCTCTTTGGTCAATCAGAACGACACCAAATCGAGCCACCGGACAGACACCTTTTGCTCTAGTCTATGGAGCAGAGGCAGTTCTCCCCACGGAACTCGTATACGGATCTCCTCGAGTGCTCGCTTATGATGAGCTCGAGCAAGAGCAACTGCGGCAAGATGATGCATTGCTCCTTGAGGAGGGACGTCTCCAGGCTGCTGTACGAGCTGCTCGATACCAGCAGGCCTTGCGCCGCTACCATAGCCGCAAGGTCAAAGCCAGGAGTCTCGAGGAAGGCGACCTTGTTCTTCGGCGTGTTCAGTCCGCCAAGAATTCCAACAAGTTGACGCCGAAGTGGGAAGGCCCTTATCGGGTGAGACAAGTCACGAGGCCCGGCGCTGTCCGCCTCGAGACCGAAGAAGGCTTACCGGTGAGCAACTCCTGGAACATAGAGCATCTTCGCAAGTTTCACCCATAAGGCGCGGTTGCCGTGATCCGCCCGGCAACCACCTTTTGTACAAGCTTTGCGCTGTTGCATGTAACCCTTTGTACAAAGCCGGCGCAGACCCGTGCATCGATAAAGTTTACGTGTTTTGCGCTAGTTGCCTTTCCCATGCTTTTCTTTGCTATTTGCATGTGTTATTTGGCATCTCTTGTGCGACACACATATCCGGTAAGCAATAGCACGCCGAAATGCCATATACTTGTTTCCCTCTTCTCTTTCCTTGCCTCTTAAGCAGAAGGAACGTTCCTCGCGCACAAGTTTGCCGGGGGGGAAGGAAATGGAGGATGAACCAAGTGCTGTTCAAGGAAGAGAAGCTTGCCGGAGAATGCACAGATCACGAAAGCTAAGTTATTAGAATTTGAGCAGTTCAAAATTTTAAATTTTAAGTTGCCTTCCTTGAACAACCACACTTTGTATGGAAAACTCAGGCGCGGAGGAACCTACCCGTGGATAGCCGCACCCTTATCTTGTTTTCGAGCACGCTCAACGATTTAAGTGAGCTGCGACAAGTGTCGCGCCCTTGTTTCGTTTTGAGTCCGCTCAGCCAAGCTGAGTGCGTTGCGACTAGTCATGGCGAGGTTGCTTGCGGTAAGACCTTGGCCAGCGGGCTGCTTCGAGTTCAAGACTCGGCGCGCCATGCAAGGGCCCCTTGCCGGCAAGTTCCCTAGAAGCGTAGGGTTGAGGCATACAAAGTTGAGGATCAGAACAAGGGAGATAACACTGCATCTATTGATCAAAATAAAAATAATATCTTACAAGGAATAACTTGTCGCGATGACTAATGAGTTCATAACACCCTATGCAGCAACAAAAAGAGATAAAGATAAAGGAGGCCTAGTCTACGCGTGTCGCCTCCACCTGGAGATCTTGTTCACTTTAGCAATGATGTGGGCGACCTGCTCCTTGAGCCTCCATGTTCGCGTCGGCGGCAAGCTGCGAAGAACGTTGGTGAGGTTTATGCGGGATTGCGGTATACAATCTTCGTCAAGACACGCTCCATGGTTCCGTGCACAGCCGGCGTAGTCTCCTCGGCGAGTTCTTGAGGATCTTCTTCCGCAGATTTGCAAGGGCCGCGCGATCCCCTGAAGAAGAGGCTGAGCTTGGCGCTGGGAGGAGATTTGGATCCGGGAGTAGATGAGATGCTCCGGCTTCAGCGCCAGCAACTCCTCGGTCGATGTCGGACGACAAGATACCAAGTCTTGGTCCATAACTCGACGGCGATGCGGCGGAAGTGCTCGGCTGCTTTGTTGGCGCTGTCCACCAAGGTTCGCTCCTTGCGGATTTCCTCCTTCAACTTGGTCTCCCGATCCCGGGCGGCGTCAAGCGAGTCCCGCAGCGTGGAGACTTTCAGCTCAAGATCCTCGATGGAGTCCTTGGCGGCTTTCAACTCGTCGCCTTTCTTGGAAAGACGACTTGAGTTCGAGTTGGTGTGGCGTCCTTCTCGCTCCGTGATGCGCGGCGACCTTCTCCACGTTCGCCCGGCAACTCCTCCAGCTTCGCGACCTTGGCGGCAAGCTCTTCCTTGGCGGTCTCGCGGCAGCAGGCGGCTTTCGCCTCCTTGAGTTCCCCGCCAAGGCCTGCTCCCTAGCGGCAAGGTCTTCCTCATGGGAGTCGAGGTTGACCTTCCACTGGCGAGTTCTCCTTCTCGCGGGACAGCTCCACCCGGCGAGCAGCTGCTGCTCTTGGCCTCGGCCTTCTCCAGCAACCACTCTTGATATTCCCCGGCGAGCGAGCATCCGCTCCTCCGCCACCTTGCGGAGGGCAGCTGGTTGGCGGCGCTGAGCTCCGCCAAGACGCTTCTCCATCTCCTCGGCGGCCTTGGCGGCGAGGCCTCCCGAAGCGAGCTACCGCCTGGCCGGTAAAGGGCAGGAGCTGGTGAAGCTTCTCCTCCTCGGGCCCGTCACTCCCGTGGGCCCTCGGCGATCTTCAAGCCCGCGGAGGCGAGGACCTCCCCGTCAAAGGCCTCACCCCCCGCGGGAGCTCGTGACGAAGAGCCCCACGGCACCTGGATGAAGACGCCGTTGGGGGCTTTCAAGTAGTAGCCGGACTGCTCTTCTCCGGCGGAGGGGTTGGCGACCGGCGCAGCACTTGATGCTCCCGCCGCCTCCGGGCCGGCGGTGCGGTCGCCGTCCTCCTCCCCGGCCGCTGCGTCCGCAGCCGGAGCGGTCTATGGCGCATTTGGCCCGGCGGCTCCCGCCGTGTCTTCGACGACAGGGGCGTCGCCGCCGCCGCCCTGCGCGCCCTCCTCCTCAATAATGACAACTTCCGTCTCCATCTGCTCGAGGGGAGGAGGATCTAGAAGAAGAAGAAAAAGCAAAGAAGTTCAAGCAAATATCCAAAAAGAGACAACGCCAAGAAGACAAGTTGCAGAACCTACCTTGGCAGACGTCGTCAGCGGCGGGCTCCCTCGCCGGGGAGCTCTGCCTTGGCGGAGTGGCCGCCCTCGCCGGGCTGCTCGCCCTCGGCGGAGTACCCGCCCTTGGCGGAGTGCTCTCCCTTGCCGGGGAGTTCGGCCTTGGCGGGGACGGCGGGGCCTGCGGCTCCTCGGGGGCGACCTCCGGACGCTCCTGCCGCTGTGGCTCCACCTCTGCACAAGTCAAGACAAAAACATCAAGGCATTAGTACAAGACCAAAATCTTCAAACACGCCCGGCGAGCGAAAGTGCAGAACCCAGACTTACGCTGGGGGCTGCGCTGGGGGCAGCTCCTCGGAATAGCGCTCGGGTCCGGCAAGCTTGGCTCCGGCTCGTCCTCGGTCGCCGCGGTGGGTGAGTCGTCCGCGACTTCGTCCACGGGCACCTTGGCCTTCTTCGCGCGCCGGGCCAAAATCTTGAAATCAACGCAAGAAACAAGATTAGCATCAACAATGATCAGGGCGAAATTTGAGAAGATGAAGATCTCGGATACCTCCTGTTCCTCCTCGTCGTCTTCGCTCAAGGCGGAGAAGTCATACTCCACAGGGGCGCGTGCCGGGGCGAGGCGGGAGGCGAAGACTCCTCGGCGCTTGGCGGTCCCGGGGCTGGAGGCTGCGAAGACCCAGCCTCTGTGGCAGCCGGGGCCGAGAAGCTGGCGGAGCCGCCCGCTCCGCTCGAGAAGACTCTGTCCGCTTGGCGCCCGACTGCGGGCGCCTCTGCCGTGGCTTCTTGCGACCGCTTCGCCGTGGCTGGTGCGCGGTCGCCTCGGCGCAGCAGCTTCCCGGGAAGCTTGCGCTGCCGGGCGAGCTGGTTGTTGCCGGGGCCTGCGCCCTCGCTCCGTCGCCGCCTTGGAGGCGCTTGATGGAGAACGCCTAGGGCTTGCCGGGCGGGAGGTCTCCGGCGACGAGGAGAGGTCGTCGGCATAGAGCTCCGTGGACCCGCTGGTGTCCTCGGCGGCCTCGGCGTCCTCCTCCTCCTCCTCCCCGGCTGACTCGCTGGGCCCAGCGCCCTGCGCTGCGGCCTCTTTCCTTCCGGCGCCTCCGTTCCTTCCGGCGCCTCCGCTACCTGGCGCCTCTGTTCCCTCCGGCAGCGCCACCTCTTGCCGCGGCCTCGGCGCGATTCGAGATCCGGAGTGCCTCGAAGAGAGACCCGGCGAGCGTCAGAGGAAGCTGCGATGGTCTGCGGATCTCCGCCTCCTCCGCTTGGCGGGGCGCTTCGCAGCCTCTGCCTCCTCGGCGTGTATCCAAAATCCCCCGCCGCTGCGCGGCTGCAGCTGCCTCTTCACCGAGAAGCTATGTATGCAAGCTCTCGATCGGTGGTGTCCCGCGTATGCTCCTTGATGTCATCCTTGTTCTTCGCCACCTCCACAAGGTTGTCGAAGAAGCCGAGGATGTCGATGGATCGGGCGGAATCACGGCGTCCACGCCGTCACGAATCACACGCGGGCATCATGGCGCAAAGACGATCCCGTGTTGTGCTGTTGCGGAGGGCACCACTCCCGGGAGGTCTGAACCACTCTGGATGGGCGGGTCATATTTAAAGAGTTCCCAGACCATCCCTTCAGCTCGGCGTCGTGAAGTTGAAATTCAGCCCGGGCGCAGCCTCATTATATCCGGCTGCTGCCGTACTCTGTGCCGGCCTTTTCTGTCTTAGAGAGGGCAATGCGGCGGCGGAGGAAGTCTGCGCCTACTTCGCGCAGCGGACAGCCTTGCACCGAAGGCGAAGAATCCGGATGAGGCGATGTTGAGCTTAGCGTCGTCCGAATCCAGCTCGCTCATCTCTGCCGCGCGACGATAGGCGTTGTCTTGGTGATGGTGAAGGGCTGTGGCGCGTCCTCAACGATCCAGCACCAGTCTGCACGCCACTCCTCCCACTTGCCGCGGAGCTCCCCCGGCAAGTACGACTCCTTCTTGTTCAGACGAAAAACCCAAGAAATTCCTCCGGAGAGGGGGGCGCCGGCCTCTGCTCTAGGAGTGAAGAAGTGCCTAAACAGCGCTACGTTTGGGTGTATTCCTATGAAGTTTTCGCACATGTGTGCGAAAACCGCCATTGTGAGGATGGCGTTGGGGGTGAAGTCAAGAAGGTGGAAGCCGTATGTGTGCATGATGTCGCAGAAGAAATTGGAAAAAGGGGGACAAAGACCGCAATGGAAGAAGGCTGCGAAGAAATAGTACCCCGGGATAGTTATCCTTGGCGTGGCGGGATAAGCTCTCGGTCGAGGATGCGCTTTGGTCTTCTTGGCCCGAGCAGGTAATATTTGCTCAGAGTTCCTGCAGCTGAGCAGCGGCGAGAAAACGAGTTCCGCTTCGGTACTCGGTGAGCCTCGCCGCTTGCTCCGACTTCTCCTTCTTGGCCTTCTCCATTCGCCTTCTTGGTCTTGGGGCCATGGCGGGCGGCGAGGAAGGGGACGAAGAGTCGGCGGGCTGGAGATGCAAAGGGCGGCGGCGGAGGAGGCGTGGAGGCGGGCGCAAAGGGGATCTGGAGGAGGAAGAAGATGCAATGAAAGCGAAGGAGGGAACCGCCCCGCTTCCTCTGCTTTTATGGGGAAGTGGGGGCGTTCGCTCTTCCCATTAAAGAACGTGAGCACGTCCCATCCCACGACGCCGCAACCGACGCGTGCTGTTCGAGGGATGTGGCGGATCGCGAAGTGGATTGGCGCCGTGGGCGTAGCGTGTGCCGTCTGCAGACTGCTTTTGGGCCTGGCCCAACAGCGCTCGGCACCGTGTGTGGCCCAGGCCGGGCTCTGTCGGTGTACTAAGGTAGAGGTACCTCGGTACCCCAACTTGTGCAGGCGTTTGCGACTTCAGCGGCAGGGTTTACCGCGTGCTCGCCAAGGCCTTCCCGCTCCATATCAAACCATTCAAAAACAAAGTATACAAGACAGAAGATCGAGACCCGGCAAGCGGAGTTTACGGGAAGGCCGTTCGGGCTCAAGGTTACATCAGCGACGCAAGGCCACGGCAAGAGGAGCTCGCCGGAAGACTAGAAGATTACATCATAGAAGACACGCCTCGGCGCTATATGCGTCGGCGAGGGCCCGGGAGCGACAAGTTTCTGAGCCGGCAAGCTCCGGGTCGGCAAGGTCAAGACCCGGCAAGGTGCTTGCCGGGAGAATTCTTGTGTGTGCGGCGCTCCAGCTCATCAGCCCACGCGTCATACAGGGCCTTTCGAGGGCAGCGTGGCGGATGGCTGTGCAACTGGGGACACGGTGGCACTCAGCGGTGGTGGATCCATCGCCGTGGCGACGGAGACACAAGGCGGGAGCTTTTGGGGTCGACGGCGACGGGCATTAAATGCCCTTGTCCCTCCTTGTCAAAGTAGGTACCGACCATCGTTCACGACTTTGTAGCTCCTTTGTTCCCTTTTGTTCCAACTACCATCTCTTTTACGCTTTTACCCTTTTCTCCTACGTTGACACCTGTCGGTGACCCCTTGCGCTATAAAAGGAGGCCCATGCACAACGAGGAGGGGGTTCGGTTCGAAACCTTTGCAACTCTCGCGCTCGGTGTAGCTGCTACTGTAGCTCTTCAAGCTCCCGAGCTCAATACAATCAAGCAGGAGTAGGGTTTCTGCGTTCACCATGGCCGAACCTGGTAAAAACGCCAGCGTGCTCGCTACGATCTGCTCTCCGTGCTCCCTCCGCCCTCGTACCGCACAGACAAGGGGCTCCGGTCCCATAGGTGTTCGTGGCGGGCAGTTTCCCCCGACATAAATCTTGAAAAATCATCGACTATGACTATACCAAAAGAATTTCCACCAAGACTTTTGTAAGCGTTGGGACCGAAAAGATCCATGTGAAGTAGCTCGAGCGGCCTCCTTGTGGTCATGATGTTCTTCATGGGATGCCTTCCTCCAACCTGTTTACCTGCTTCACAAGCGCTGCAAAGTCTATCCTTATCAAATATGACATCGTTAACGCCAAGGATATGATTACCTTTAATAAGCTTGTCAAGGTTTCGCATGCCCACATGACCTAACCGTCTATGCCACAACCAACCTTTAGAGGATTTAGAAATTAAGCAAGTTCTAGGTTGAGCCTTTTTAGTGAAATCAACAATGTAAAGATCACCTCTACTTATACCGGTAAAGACCATTTTATGATTGTCTCTTCGAAACACTTGGCAATCTGCTTCAGTAAATAGGACATTGAAACCGAAATCAGCAAGTCTAGATACTGAAAGTAAATTTTACCCAAGAGATTCAACGAGCATGACATTTTGTATGGAGCTATCATGTGAGATGGCCACCTTACCAAGGCCAACCACCTTACCCTTTGAGTTATCACCAAAAGTGACATACTTTCGAGGGCCGTCGTTTTTTGCAAGCTCATGAAACATATCTTTATCTCCGGTCATGTGATCGGTACATCCACTATAGAGAACCCATTCCTTTCCTCCTGCCATGTATCCCCGAAGATTTGCCATAAGACCAAAGTGTCTCATCGCATCATCAAGATCAAAGTCGCTATCATCATCCTCATCATAGTATCCATGTTCAACATCGTCATGTGATGGATCAATTCCTAGAGAGGGTGATTCATTAGAATGAGTTTGACAATGATCTTCTTTATGAATTCTAATAGCTGCGAAAATAATATTGCTAATAATTCCAACATCTCTTTGGCACACATAAGATTTGTAAGCTCAAATAGACAATCATCAAACTTAGGATCATTGGAATTCATCTTACTCAAGGCAATAGACTTATGGAGAATTTCATCTAGATTTTGCAATAGTTTCGAAAATGTTCCTCAAGAAATTTCCATATGGTTTAGGCACATTTAAGAGTAGGCAAGCAACCTATCAAGTTTCTAGGCAAACCTCTAGTGATAAGATCAACAGTTCTAAGATTGCAAATCATGTCAATTGACTCATCAAGGGTAGGATGCATAGGATCAACATGAGGTGCACAAGGGCTAGTAATGTACTTGTTGATACGTCTCCAACGTATCTATAATTTTTTATTGTTCCATGCTATTATATTACCTGTTTTAGATGTTTATGGGCTTTACTTTACACTTCTATATCATTTTTGGGACTAACCTACTAACCGGAGGCCCAGCCCGTATTGTTGTTTTTTTGCCTATTTTAGTGTTTCGAAGAAAAGGAATATCAAACGGAGTCCAAACGGAATGAAACCTTTGGGAGCGATCTTTTTGGAACAAACGTGATCCAGAGGACCTGGAGTGCAAGTCAAGAAGCAATCGAGGCGGCCACGAGGGTGGAGGGCGCCCCCGCCTACTGGGCGCGCCCCCTATCTCATGGTCCCCTCGGGCGTCCACTGACCTACTTCTTCCTCCTATATATACCCACGTACCCCGAGAACATCAGAGGCGACCATGAAAAACAATTTCCACCATCGTATCCTTCTGTATCCGCGAGATCCCATCTTGGAGCCTTCGCCAGCGCTCCGCAGGAGGGGGAATCAACCATGGAGGGCTTCTACATCAACACCATAGCCTCTCCGATGAGTTGTGAGTAGTTTACCACAGACCTTCGGGTCCATAGTTATTAGCTAGATGGCTTCTTCTCTCTCTTTGAATCTCAATACCATGTTCTCCTTGATCTTCTTGGAGATCTATTTGATGTAACTCTCTTTGCGGTGTGTTTGTTGAGATCCGATGAATTGTGGGTTTATGATCAAGTTTATCTATGAGAAATATTTGAATCTCCTCTGAATTCTTTTATGTGTGATTAAGTTATCTTTGCAAGTCTCTTCAAATTATCAGTTTGGTTTGGCCTACTAGATTGATCTTTCTTGCAATGGGAGAAGTGCTTAGCTTTAGGTTCAATCTTGCGGTGTCCTTTCCCGGTGGATGACAAAGCTGACAAAGGCACGTATCGTATTGTTGCCATCTTGGATAAAAAGATGGGGTTTATATCATGTTGCACGAGTTTATCCCTCTACATCATGTCATCTTTATTAATGCGTTACTGAAGGAAATATGCCATAGAGGCAATAATAAAGTTATTATTTATTTCCTTATTTCATGATAAATGTTTATTATTCATGTTAGAATTGTATTAATCGGAAACATAATTGTCGTGGAATTGTCACGTCAGATGTCCTGGTGGAAGGACTTAGTTGTGGAGCCATCGCAACTAGGAAGCTTGAAGGAGTTAATCAGGACAAGAGACACGAGAGGTTTATACTAGTTCGGCCCATTACGGTGAAGGTAAGGCCTACGTCTAGTTGGGTTGATATTGCTTGATGTTTTGATGACCAGGGAGCGAGAGACGCTATGTCCGGTTCTTGATGAGTTGTTTCTTTCCCTAAGGTACCAGCGGGTCGTCCCCTTATATACACGGGTGGACGCCCTGCGGCCTACGGAATCCCGGCCGGCTCATAGACAGTGTCTGGCTCGGTGACTAGCCAAATCTACCTTATGTCACAAGTCATATCATCATGGCGGTTTACTATTATGGGCCTTAAGCCGCCTGTGGGCCTTAGACCCTTATATGAACCGCCATCTTCATGCTTGGCCTTGGGCTTCTTTCTGATGAGTCTTCTTTGCGTAACCTGGCCCCTCCTGGGCGGCTTACACAAATAGTTATATCCCCAACATTAGGCCCCAGATTGATTTGAACCGGTTCATATCAATCTCAAAATACCTTAAGAAATAAACCTTCGGTCTTCTGTCTGTGCAAAAGGGTTTAACCCGCCATGACGTCATCTTCTGGATCCATGTTAACCCGTTGTGACGTCATCTCCAATTAAATCCTTATTTTATCCTGCTATATCTTCAACGGATCTTTGCCTTTATTGATCGTCTCAAAACCCGAGGCGTCGGGGTCGCTGGATAATAATATCCAACCTCCTCGTTTCTCGCACCATCCCGGTTGGCCCTTCCCTATAAATGGGATCGACCTAGCTCTTCTTCATTTTCTCCCTCAGTCGTTCATCTTCTTCCTCTTGTTGTCTCTCTGCCGCTCGAGCCCCGCTGCCATCGCCATCGCAGATCTCCTCGTCCTCGCCAACTTAGGCCGCTGCATCAACCTGACTTGACCAGAAAATCGCGACGAACCTCCGCAGCAACTCTGCATGTGTAAGTTTCCTCCTTCTTGTTCCTCAGATCCGCATTAGGACCTTCAAATTCCTCGGTGTTCTTCGTTGTTCGTCAGGAACCCCTCATAGATTTCATCACCACCGTCATTTCTTGATCTTGAAGATGGTATAAAACTGATGCGGTAGCTATTTCGTACCCATTTCAAATACAAGTAGATCCCTTTTCGTCGCCCAGAGGCCCCGTTCGAGCCCTTGAGCTTCATCTGTGCCAGTCCTAGGTCTAGAAATTTTTCTTTTCAGAACAGCTGTTTGATCCAAAATAATAGCCGCAACTTGCGAAACCTGTTTGTTCCACCCTTAAATAAAAAACTGCCTCTGTCGAATATGTTTAACCACGACTGTCCATGTGGACGGTTTAAATAAATGACACTGATCTGTGAACCTTGCTTGCTTCTCGCGACTTAAGAAAATTTAACTGCTCTTGATACCTGTAGCGGCTTAAATATTGCTGCATAGTTACCCATATATCATTAGGCCCCTTCTTAAGCCGCCATCCTGAATAGACTTAAAATTTTTTCCTCCGGGTTAAATTTGAACCGGAACCTCTTATTTTGTCATAGGCTTCAATTTACGTCATGGCACCTAAGGCAACCAAGGCTCATGTGACCTGTAATTGGGTCCCATCCACAGTCACAAAAAGTAAATTGTCTGAATTTGTGAAGTCTGGCCATCTACCCAAGAAGGAGGTCATGTCTTATCGTGCCCCTGACCCGTCCAAGGAGAAACCTCAACCCAAAGAAGGGGAGGTGATAGTTTTTACGGATCCTATGAGTCGGGGATTTGCTCCACCCGGTTCAAAATTCTTCAGGCATGTTTTGCATTTCTTTGACCTCAGACCTCAAGACATCGGGCCCAATTCCATGTCAAATATTTGCAACTTCCAAGTCTTCTGCGAGGTGTACCTGGGGGAAGAGCCCAATCTGCTTTTGTTCAGAGAGCTATTCTACTTAAATCGGCAGAATGAACGTGCCAATGGGCCCAGCCTAGAACTTGGTGGCATCTCGGTTCAGCGGCGAAGAGACTGCCTTTTTCCTTATGCTGAACTGCCGAGTCATCCGAAGGATTGGAATCAGACGTGGTTCTATTGCCAGGACTTCTCCGGCTGACGAGAACCCTCTGCCCGGCTTCCGCGCTCTGCGCCTTGAATCCAACCACCCGCTGCCAGATAAATTGACCGTTGTTGAACGTCTGCCACTCGCTCCCACCATTAGAAAAATCAAAGCTCTTTTGGGAAATGGCTTAGACGGCATCGACCTGGTCCGAGTCTAGGTCACTTGGCGAGTGCTTCCGTTAAGCCGTCGCCCCGGCTTAATGTGCACTTACTCAGGCGAGAAGGATGACCCACTGCGTCATAGTCCCGACGACTTGCCAGATGATGTGGTGGAGGCTATGACCCAAACGTTATTGCAAGAGGGCACGGTGACTAGTAATGTCTTTGGCTTACTTCCTTTCTGCAAGAAGAACCCGGCCCCCGCAGTGAGTCACCAACCTCCGTGAATACTCTTTGCCATATTACACCTTGCTTTTACTCATAACCCCTTATCATTTTCCACAGGCCGATGACAACTTCTGGAAGGTCAAGTATGACCATGAGACTGCCAAACAAGCAAGAGCAGCCAAGAGAACCGAAAGGAAAGCCGCCAAAACAGGAACTACAAGGAAGAAGAAGCCCAGCGCTTTAGATTTACTCAAATTGGACGACACTTCTGAAGATGAAGAAGAGGTAATCCTTAATTCTCCTGACTCTTTTATCATTATTGTATTGACATTCTATCTTTTCAGGAGGATACGGGGAACAGCCAAGCAGTTGACGAAGAGGTACCTATAATCTCCTCCGACTCAGAGCCTTTGCCAAAGCAAAAAATCCGAAGGGTGACCCGGAAAGTAAGATTTTCACATCCTCTAGCTTATCAAGATCCTCAATTTCTTTTGAAGCGACAGTAGTTTGAAAGCCGGAGGCAGACCCGGACCAGCAAGGACGCAGAGCTCTCCTCCAGCTTACCTGACGTAACTAGGAAGTGTCGGACTGAGGTTATCTCCGATTTACGTTCTGTTTTACCTTTGCGGGTTTAATTCGCCAACCTCTCAACTCATCCAACTCCAATTATCAGGATACCTCTCCTTCCTCCGGCGAGTCTATGCAATCTAACATGCCGGCTTTCAAAACTGCCCCCGGGTAATGTAATTTTGTTTACCTTATGCTTTATCTTACTCATGCCTTTGTACTCATCCTTCTGCCTTTGTCCACAGCGTGCAAGTGAAACCCAATAAGAGGGCAAAAAAGAGTAAGTCGTCCCGAGACCCGGCCGTGACTGAACCGGAACTTGGCACGGCTGCTCCTGATAGTTCTACCCACCAGCCGCCGCCTGAGCCAGCCTATGACATTCCAGCACCAACCTCTGATCCACCCGCCAAAGATACTCTCAACAGCTCTGACAACCAGGAAGCACCTAGCCCGGCCAAGAAAATTGATCCAGAAGTTGAGATTCTGAAGAGTCAGTTTGTTGAGCCAGAGCGACCCACTGTCCTTGCCAAGTGCTCTGCGAAGGAGGAGCTTCTGGAACGCCGAAAGGCCAAACTGGACGTTGCTGACTATACTCATTTAAGCATTGGAGATATAGTCTCTGGCTATCTTAATCAAGTACATATCAACCATGACTTGGAAATTGACATGGTGAAGCAAATACAGCAAAAATCTTAGGTATATCTTATGCCCCTTTTATGAACCATACTTACTGTATCAGCCCCCAAGTCTATTGCTTATGAATAAATATGTTGTAGACTTAGAAAACTGCTTAGCACTGCTCTGTCGATTTAGAAAGAAGATACTTAACCCGGTTGTAACATGGTACCTTGAACTTGCGATACCCATTAGCCCCCAAGTGTCAAGTATCTTTGCTTGCAAAATACTTGGGACTTTAATGTTATCTTACCATGATCCTGGCTATAGCCCGGCATGATGCAGGCCACCATAAGTCAATTTGAGTCGGAGATTGCTGACCTGAAAAGTCGTCTGAGCGCTCAAGAACTTGAAATTCAAAAGGCCAACTCCAAATTTGAATTCAGCGTCTCTGAACAAGAGAAGTTGAAGAAGAATTCTGAGGCGAAGAAGAAAATCTGGGTTGATGAGGAGGCTTCACTGGTAACCCGGGCCGAGACGGGAGAGGCATCACTTGCAGAAGCAACAACCGAGCTGTCCGACTTAAAGCGCCAGATATCTCAAATGGTCTCAGCCATCTTCGGTAAGTTACTGTATATAACCTCAAATTGTAATCCTTCCTTTGATGACTATTTTAATCGTTATCTCCAGCTCACCTTATGCTTGTGAACGCAGGCCCCAGGAGCACAAACCTCAAGCAGAACATGTTGATTAAACTGAAAGCGGTTTACACTCTAGTGGAGCAACTGTACATGGGGTCACAACGTGCTTTGGCCGTTGTAGCGTTATCAAATAACACTCCCCACCTCCTGCAAGACGTGCTGAAGTGCCTTGCTGTACTACCTCAACGGGTCCAAGATCTAAGGCGGGCGTCCTCAAGAGCCGGGGCCATAGCCGCGTTGAGCCAGGTTAAAGCATGGATTCCAGAACTAGACCCGGTCGACCTAGCTCTTGGATACCCAAGCCTGAAAGAGGATGGGACCGTATTTGATGATCAGGATTTCACCGCCTGCGTCAAAGACATACGCCCCGTGGCTACCCTCATTGGGAACGAGACTGGCCTTACCAAGTATCAGCGGGGCTATGATAGTGAGAACCGAAGAATTCCAACACCTCCATATGATAAAGTCAGCCTGATCCCTCCAACTCATAAGCATACCTTTGCCCCTGAAGTGGACCCAGCCGATTTAATAGATGATGAAGCTGAGTTTGAAGCCTTGAGTGGCACTGATTGGGCCTCGTCAACCTTCCAGGACAAAGCAACCGACGGAGAGGCGGAGAAGGATAACCCGGAATCTTCAAGCCCACCAAAGGAGTGAACCGCCAAGCGCTTATGACTTTGTAAAAGACAATGCTTCATTTATTCAGACTCGGGGAGTCTTGTAATAGGGTAGAAAAACCTCTCAATCTTGTCATGCCTTCACGCATGTTTATGGCACTTAATACTTTTGTAAGCCGCCATTGCTATATATTTCCCGCTTATGTTGATCATTTATTTTCTTGATGTTAAATTTGCTTGCCTTATCCTGCATATAAAACAAGCAAAATTCCCTTGGCGGTTTATCGCATCGGGGGTCACATAAGGTATTGATAACCTAGAGGGCGAACCAAAAACATCATATACAGGCCGGTTTATGATTATATTTGTTAAACATAACCACAATAGCATACCTGCGATCCCTTTGGTAATCTCGCCTGCTTATATGACCTTCACCATTCGGGTGAATTCAACTTCTAAAAGTTGGAACATACAATGTTCACCTGGCACTTAACAACCTGGTGTGATCAATATTAAGCCGGAAGAACAAAAACCATCTCATAGTGCCTTCAAGAAGGTTTCAAGACAGTCAAGTAATTATGCTTATGTAATATAATTGGATAATAAACAATATTCAAAGGCTTCTGATTCGAATACGATCAGTAAACCATTCCAAAGGGGTTAAGGTAAGATTCGGATATGATCATATAGCCCCCAGTGGCTCTGGTGATGCCGATCAAGTGGGTATCGACAACTATCTTCTCTTTGGTTCGAATATGACCTGTGTTTGAACAAGAAGCCCCCAAGTGACCATAAGAGTTGTTTAATGACGCTGATTCATATACGATCCACGTCAGACCCAAAGGGGTAAGCTATGATTCAAATATGATCAAGAAGCCCCCAAGTGGGTTTGGCAGTGTGCCGATCAAAGTGGGTATCGACAGCTATGTTCTCTTTGGTTCGAATATGACCTATGTTTGAACAGGAAGCCCCCAAGTGATCATGGCTAGATTCAGATATGATCATAAGCCGGACCAAAGGGAAAGCCGGATTCAGATATGATCCGCTCCCTGTTGGTTGTTTCCACCACTTGATAAAGAGGACACATAAACTTTTGAAGGTGAAAAGGGCAGAGGTCCTGCTTTATTGCTTTATATAATATATACATTGTCAAAATATATACATCTTGAGAGCCGGAGGCTCAAGTATAGTAAGGCCGAAGATGGGCGATATTCCACGGCCGGCGGGTCTCCTCCTCTGACTTACGTGAGTCTTTGTGCTCTCGAACATCGATAAGGTAGTATGACCCGTTGTTAAGATTCTTGCTGACCACAAAGGGTCCTTCCCAAGGAGGGGATAGCTTGTGCATATCAGACTGATCCTGGATGAGCCGGAGCACTAAGTCGCCTTCCTAAAAGGTTCTGCTTCTAACCCGACGGCTGTGATGGCGGCACAAGTATTGATGGTAAATCGCCAAGCGGGCTATTGCCAAGTCTCGCTCCTCATCCAACAAGTCAAGTGCATCCTGACGAGCTCTTTCGTTATTAGCCTCAACGTAAGGCGCCACGCGAGGTGAATCGTGCCGGATGTCACTTGGCAGGACTACCTCTGCTCCATACACCATGAAGAAAGGTGTATACCCTATAGATCTGTTAGGTGTAGTGTTGATGCTCCATAGTACCAAGGGTAACTCCTCCACCCAACAACCTGGAGTCCGCTGTAAGGGGACCAAGAGCCGGGGTTTGATACCCTTCAGAATCTCCTGATTAGCTCTTTCTGCTTGACCATTGGACTGAGGATAAGCAACAGCCGAAACATCAAGCCGGATATGTTCTCATTGACAGAACTCTTCCGTGGCACCCTTGGAGAGATTAGTACCATTATCTGTTATGATGCTGTGCGGAAAACCGAAACGAAAGATCACCTTTTTCATGAACTGAACTGTCGTGGCTGCATCACACTTACTGACCGGCTCCGCCTCAACCCACTTTGTAAACTTATCCACTGCCTCCAGGAGGTGTGTCTTTTTATCCTTGGACCTTTTGAAAGGTCCAACCATGTCAAGCCCCCAGACTACAAATGGCCAAGTAATTGGAATCATCCTCAACTCTTGAGCCGGCACATGAGCTCGGCGTGAGAATTTTTGACATCCGTCACATTTGCTAACTAGATCATCCGCATCAGCATGAGCCGTCAGCCAATAGAAACCATGACGGAAAGCCTTGGCCACAAGAGATTTTGAACCAGCATGATGACCAAAATCTCCTTCATGGATCTCACGAAGTATCTCCTGACCCTCCGCGGGCGACACACAACGCTGAAACGCCCCAGTGACTCTGCGGTGATGTAACTCGCCCTGAACAATTGTCATAGATTTGGACCGCCTGATGATTTGTCTCGCCAAGGTCTCATCCTCAGGCAACTCCCCCCGGGTCATATAGGCCAAATATGGCACTGTCCAATCCAGGATGACGTGAAGAGTTGCCACCAGCTATGCCTCCGGGTCTGGCACTGCTAGTTTGTAGGACCTTGAGAAGAGGTGTCTAGAGGGGGGTGATTAGACACTAAGTGCCAAAGTTGCAGTTTTTAAGATTCTTTGAGTTCAAGTGGAGTTTAGGCACAAGTTTAACATTCACAATACATATCAAGCAAGCATGCAAAGAGTATATGAGCAGCGGAAAGTAAAGCATGCAACTTGCAAGAAAGTAAAGGGAAGGGTTTGGAGGATTCAAACGCAATTGGAGACACCGATGTTTTTGGCGTGGTTCCGATAGGTGGTGCTATCGTACATCACGTTTATGGAGACTTCAACCCACGAAGGGTAGCGGCTGCCTTGAGTCCACGGAGGCTCCACCCATGAAGGGTCCACGAAGAAGCAACCTTGTCTATCCCACCATGGCCGTCGCCCGCGAAGGACTTGCCTCACTAGCGGTAGATCTTCACGAAGTAGGCGATCTCCTTGCCCATACAAAATCCTTGGTTCAACTCCACAATCTTGATGGAGGCTCCCAAGTGACACCTAGCCAATCTAGGAGACACCACTCTCCAAGAAGTAACAAATGGTGCGTTGATGATGAAATCCTTGCTCTTGTGCTTCAAATGATAGTATCCCCAACACTCAACTCTCTCTCATAGGTTTTGGATCTGGTGGAAAGAAGATTTGAGTGGAAAGCAACTTGGGGAAGGCTAGATATCAAGATTCATATGGTAGGAATGGAATATCTTGGCCTCAACACATGAGTAGGTGGTTCTCTCTCAGAAATGGTAAGTTGGAAGTGTAGGTTCGTTCTGATGGCTCTCTCCATGAATGAAGAGGATGTGGAGGGGTATATATAGCCTCCACACAAAATCTATTCGTTACACACAATTTACCAAACTCGGTGGGACCAAATCATTAAACTCGGTCAGACCGATTCAGCAAATAATGTGACCGTTAGGGTTTTCGGTTGGAGCGAAATGCAACTCGGTGAGACCGATTCGGTTAGGGTTAGGGCATAACGTAATCTCGATAGGACCGATTACACAGACTCGGTGAGACCGATTTGGTAATAAGCTTTCCAGAGAGTTGGTCAGGCAAACTCGGTTTGACCGATTACACAAACTCGGTGGGACCGATTTTGGTAATTGGTTTTCCAGAGAGTTTGCATTGTAATCTCGGTAGTACCGATTGCTCAAACTCGGTGAGACCGACTTTCATAATGGACATACACAGAGAGATTACAATCCCATCTCGGTGAGACCGAGATCCCTATCAGTAGGACCAATTTGCTTAGGGTTTGTGGCAGTGGCTATGACTTATGGAATCGGTGGCGCCGGATAGGAAGAATCGGTGTGACCGATTTTGGCTTTGGGTTTAGGTAATTTGTGGAAGTGGGAAAGTAGCTGAGGGTTTTGGAGCATATCACAAACCACATGAAGCAAGAGGCTCATTAAGAAACACCTCATCCCTCCTTGATAGTATTGGCTTTTCCTATATACTCAATGTGATCTTGGACCACTAAAATGTAAAATGAAGAGTCTTGAGCTTGAAGCTTGAGCCAATCCTTTGTCCTTAGCATCTTGAAGGAGTTCCCACATCCTTTAGTCCATGCCACTCCATTGTTGAACTTATCTGAAACATGCTAGATAAAAGTGTTAGTCCAACAAGAGATATGTTGACATTAATTACCAAAACCACCTAGGGAGCACTTGTGCTTTCAATCTCCCCCTTTTTGGTAATTGATAACAACATACATCAAAGCTTTAGATAAAGATATAAAGAGTAGCAAGTAAAGCTTTGGAAAGACATGTAACAAACATAGGCTCCCCCTACATGTATGCAATCATGTGAATATGGAATGTAGAAGCATGTGAGAGCATAAACATGATAGAGCAGGCAATGTGTTACATGTATCTTGACCATATGCATCAGAGCAAAGAATGTTGAAGAAAATACCTTCATGCTCATGAGTCCTTGCAAAAAATATGTACATCAGCAAGAATTCCTCATACACATGATTGTGATGCATATACCTACCTTGTAGTCTTGAGTTGTCTTAGGATGAAGTGAACCTGTGTAAACAAGGTTAGATAACACAGATACATCTACTAGCCAGAGCAAACAAAAGAAACCACAAGAATACCAAGACTGGGATGACATGTAGAGACTGAGTACTAAGTACCACATTGGATTAGACATGCCCCCAAGAGTAAAGATATGCAATGAATTTAAATGATCTTTTTCCCTTAGATGTCTTGCTCCCCCTGAATCTAACATGGGATACTAGGAGAAGATAGGGAATAGAAAATCAGAGCTGAAAGAAAACAGAGCTGGAAGATATGAATGATGATTAGAGCTGATGCATGCTAATGCAAATAGGCACAACAGAACATATGAACATGTCTCTCCCCTCAAGAAGACATGTGGACATCTCTCCTCTTGAACACCAAGCATCTGGGATCACTACTAGGGAAAACCCTAGCAGTAGCGCGTGTTTTGTGCCTACTAGTAGCGGTATGCAGCGCTACTAATAAAGCGCTTCTGACTAATGCTTAGCGATGTAGCGTGCCATCACGCGCTCTTGCTAGTACAAATAACTGCTGGCGCTTGTTTGGTCTGCGCTCTTGCTAAGTTATCTACTTGCAGCGTGTTTCCCACCCATCGCTACTAGTATTTTTTTAGAATTTTTTATTTTTAGTGTATTTATGCGCCATCATACAAATATTGGTACAATACCGGATGTTATGAGGTTTACATCATTATGTCCATAACGATGTATTAAATGAAGGTGGATTAGGTTCAAGTGGAGGCAATATGTGGTGCATGTCAAAGTATACTACTAATCCAAACTTGATCTACTTTGGATTAGTAGTACTTTCGATGTGCACCACATGTTGCCTCCACTTGAATCTAATCCGCTTGAGACAAGATATGTAATCATCATCATGGTCATTACCATCAACATTATTTATTTAATCACCACTAACACTAGCTAATAATAAACATCATAGTCATTACCACGAACACTAGCTATTTTATCATCATAGTAATAGTGTAGCACATCATCATCCTGAAACTCAGTTCTAGCCACTACTCACTCCTGCTACTCACTCTGCTGCTCTCTCTTAGGTAAAGAACATAAAACATGTATAGCTCTCCTCCTTGATCAAGTTGAAGCATGCAGATGAACACATCTCCTAATCGTGGAAGGCGTCTCGGTTCTGCTCCCTAGTACTTCTCTGCGCTCCCCAACACATATTTGGTCCAGTCTTGCACTATTAAGCATCCGTCGCTAATCTTGAATGCACTAAAGTAAGCTGTAGGATATCTTGGCGTAAGTTGACAATACTCATGACACCTTTAGTCTCGATCCCATAAGGCACAACATTCATCGGAGTCCTGTTGAAGAACATCGTATGGTAACATACTTAGCAATGAAGTTTAGCTTCAAAAATAATGTATGGAAAAGATGCAATGAGGATAAAAAGTAAAAATCTTACCATCCTTCCTAAATGGATGTGACCGTAGTTCGATATGAACACTATGGGTCGCACATTTTGATACTAAGATTTCTAAATGCACGAAGAAAATTTGTCTTGTGATATCAAGATCCTCAAGCCATGAAACATAATGGTGAGCTCCTCATGATTGAGTTCAGCCCGGGACGATATCTGATCCTGTCTACCAAGTTATTGGACATGTTTGCTTGCGGAAATAAGTGACAATACAAATTAGTTGTCAATTAATTTTGAATAAACAATATCAAAGACATAAATATGGTTGAGAAACTTACATAATGGTATAGCTGGAGGCATTTGCACATTGACCGGATGTCGGTATTACCTTCAATATCATCTTCGGACGAATATCAAAGGTGATAACCATACCAGGCTCAAATGCATAAGTCTTGCATAGTGCTCGCCATGTTTTGCATCCAAAATATGTGTAGTCGTCTGAATTGTATAACCGCATGGAAAATATAACCATGCTCGGTCTTCAAGTAAACTTTCTTTTCCTCCATACTATGACTGAAACCTATCTTATCAATACAAAAACTCTTGCATGGCGGGGATACGCTAGTAGAATAGTAAAAAAAAATAAGTTGAAGCAAATGAAAGCAGATGTTATGCTTAATTACGAAAAAAGACTTGTCGTTGTGACTTCTGTATCCACTTGAAGTTCACGTCGACTTGATCTTTGAAGCGCCTATCATCATCTAGGAAGATTCCGTCATACGAGCGCTTCGTCTTCGCGATATTTGCAAATACCTAAATCCTTCTCGTCGTCGAGACATTTCCTATGTTCATAGTTAAAACATTAATTGAAAATCGATCGAAGACAACTACCAAGATCTTGAACACACAAATCCGGGGCACTCGATATTTCCTACATATATATTCTAGCACAAGTCATGCCAAAATTCACGGAAAAATCCGGCATGACCTTTGCTAATATAGGACATATCGGCGCTGAAAATTCGGAGCGGAAATGAATCAACACTCCGGCAAAACATAGGCCACTCGGAGGTGTAACACTGCAAACATGACCGCCACTTGGATATTGAGCAACACAAGATATACATTTCAAAATATCTTATAGGACTCAAATTAGCATGCATTCAATAAGCAAAAGTAGATCATCTCATGCATTTCAAAATATTGTCACTAATACATCACGAATAGTGTCATACATATAAGATCACTAATACAACTAAAACTCTAGCACACGATGGGTATCGGCGCAGGCGGTGGACACCCACAGAGAAGGCACCATCACGGGATCATAGCTCGGTGAGATCCCGAAGAAACTGCCGGTATTGGAGAAGCGGCTGTGCTCCAACGCAAACAAATAGCGACAGACGTCGCGCGTCCTCCTCCTTGACACGGTGGCGCACCACCTCCGCGGAGTCCTCGAGCCTCTGGATAAATCAGCAGCCTGTGACCGCCACCAAGCAAGGTTGGTCAGCAGCAGCTGGCTCCTCACCAACCTGCGCCCCGGTGAGTAGCGCCTCCAGTACCACCCAGCGGAGCCAGGTCCCAACATGGCCGATCTGGTCAAGCAGGTGTAGATCCTCCGCCAACTCGGCAGCGAGGATGCGGGATAGGCATAAATCCACGTCGGCGGGAAAAATTGCTTTTAACTAAAAAATAGAAACAAGTTCTTACTAACTAGTTCTATTAATTCAACTAGTTCTTACTAAAAATAATACTATAAATAAAAATATTCTAGTACCTAATTAGTACCTAATTCTTACTAACTAATTAGTACCTAAGAACAACTGCCCTAATTACCATCTAAGTAATTAATTAACTAGCACTAAAAATAGCCTAGGGTTCATACTAACTAGCACTAAATACCTAGGGTTCATACTAAGCAGAGAAGAGGATCGAGGGGGAGAGGGATCGAAAGGGAGAGTGCTTACAGAGGCGGGAGAGAGATGGGGTCGGGGAGACAGGCGGCACCGAGGCGCCAGGCGAGGCGGCCGGGTAGGGGGAGACGGCGGCGAGGCGGCCGGGTCGGGGAGACGGCGGCAGGCGGGTCGGGGAGGCGGGAGAGGCAGGTCGGGAGACGGCGGCACCGAGGCGGCCAGGTGGGTCGGTGGAGACGGCAAGGCGGGTCGGGGAGAGACAATGGTGGAGGCGGGTCGGGAATGGGGAGGAAGCGGAGGAGAGGAATCAGGCAGGCGGGCGGGGGTAAGGTAGGGATAGTTGTAGCGCGTTTGGCAAAAGCGCTCACACTAACGCAAAAGTGATGGCGCTCTATAGTGTAACGCGCTTCTTGCTATAGCTAGCGGAGGGCCAAGGTCATGGCAACTATAGCGATGCGCTGTATTCCTCAAGCAGCGCTCTTGCTACTTCCAAGTCGATGGCGTTTGGTACACACGCTGCTGCTGCTAAGTAGCAGTAGCGTGGTATTTTGAAGCGCGCTGCAGATAAGATTCTGTGTATAGGCTTTTCCCTAGTAGTGGATCCTTGAGAAAACTTTCTACTTAAGTATTCTCTCCCCCTGGAGATCTCTCTCTTCCCTTTGAGGGTCTCTCCCCCTATAAGGTCTCTCTCCCCCTTTAGGAGATGATATCTCTCTCCCTTAAGAAGGTGATAAGCTTTGATGCTCTCTCTCTCTCTCTCTCTTCAGATGATAAGCTTTGATGTTCTCTCTCTCTCCCCCTTTGACATCAATTTCCAAGAAGGGCCTTCTGGCATCTGTCGAATGGGTTTGGTCCTTGAGACACAGAACAAAGCAATGAAAAAAATGTGATGCTCGTAGACGACAAGATTTATTGAGTGGAGCTGGATCAGAAGAAACACATAATTATGTGGCAAACTGTTTTTCCTGTTATGAAGTCGGTGGCACCGAGTGGTATGCTTCGGTAGTACCGAAAGGATTCGGTTGGGCCGAAGATAACAAATCGGTGAAACCGAGTTCATCTCAGAGAAAACACTTGTCACCTCAGCTCACTTAGACTAGTAAGATCTCACAAATATATGCAAGGAATTTACTAAAAGATGTGCAATGAATTGGAATGCAGAAAATGTAGAGCAAAATAGAGAAAGAAATCTAGATGAAGTTTTTTTTGAAAGGGGAAACAAATATGCATGAGACAAATGCAAAAACACAAAAAAGAACACAAGAGAACTTCATCTAGAGATGGTCGGCGACAAAGTCACCTATGTTAGAGTATATTGACATAGGAGTCAAGTGAGATCACTTGATCATAGGTCATACTCATTGTTTAAGCTCAAAATGGGGTTGCCATTTTTTGTCTAAGCATCTTGATGTATTCACATCTTGTCGAGTTGCTTTAGCTCATGACTTGGAGTAAAGCTTCTCTAAGATGGAATAACATACCTTGGTCGGTGGTGTTGTCCATGTAGTTGAACTTGTGTGGGTTGCTCAAGGTTGATGTAGCTCATCAAGAATTTGGAGCACCACTTGGATTTTTAGTCCATCTAACTACATGGGTTAGTTCTTGCAAGGAAGAGCACTTGTGTATCCAAAAATGACAATCATGAATCTCAACATAGAATTTGTCAAAGGATATATTTAAGAGGTTTCGTGCTTCCTTGTCTTCAACCACCATAGTGTAGAGACTTGGTGATGTAGAGATTGCTCAAGATATGAGTAGATAACAATCTCATGGAGTTTGATTCCACCAAGTACCTACATGGGTTAGATAACATGCAAGATGCAAATATATCCAAGACATAAGATTTTCATCATAAGAGAAATATCAAGGATTAGTCATAAGCTCATGTCTTGCATGTATCCAATGGAGTTTCTACTCCAAGTTTGAAGCATCAATGATGTTTAATTCTCCTCTTAACCTGCAAAACACCTTCTCATCAATAGGTTTAGTGAATATATCCGCTAACTGCTTTTCGGTGCGAACATGCTTAAGATCAATGTCACCCTTAGCAACATGATCTCGAATGAAATGATGACGAACTTCAATATGCTTAGTTCGAGAATTTTGCATAGGATTATGACCAATTTTGATAGCACTTTCAATGTCACAAAGCAATGGAACATGTCTCACGAATATGCCATAATCTTTAAGAGTTTGGGCCATCCAAAGTAATTGAGCACAACATGAACCAGCGGCAATATATTCAGCTACGGCAGTGGATAAGGATACCGAGTTTTCTTTCTTGGAGGACCAAGACACCAGAGATCTACCAAGAAATTGACAAGTACCCGTAGTGGACTTTCTATCAACCTTGTCTCCAGCATAGTCCGAGTCGGAATAGCCAACAAGATCGAAAGAGGCCCTCTTAGGATACCAAATGCCAAAGTTTGGTGTATGGATTAAGTATCTCACTATCCTTTTCACGGCCTTAAGATGACATTCCTTAGGGGCAGCTTGATATCGTGCACACATGCACACACTTAACATGATATCGGGACATGAAGCACATAGATATAACAATGAACCGATCATAGAGCGATAAACCGTTTGATCAACCGGTTCACCGTCTTTGGTCAAGTCATTATGTCCACTAGTAGGCATGGGTGTATACATACCTTTGCATTCTTGCATATTGAACTTCTTGAATAAGTCCTTGGTGTACTTTGTTTGAGAAACAAAGGTACCTTCCTTAGTTTGCTTGATTTGCAACCCAAGGAAGAATTTGAGTTCACTCATCATAGACATCTGAAACTTCTCCGACATTAGCTTCCCAAACTTTTCACTAAAATGAGGGTTAGTCGAACCAAATATAATATCATCAACATAGATTTGGCATACAAATAGTTCTCCATTAACCCTTTTAGTAAAAAGAGTAGAATCAATTTTCCCAATTTCAAAGCCTTTTTCAATAAGAAACTTGGTCAAGCATTTATACCAAGCTCTAGGAGCTTGTTTAAGACCATAAAGGGCTTTGTGAAGTTTGTAAATATGATTGGGTTTCTTAGGATTGACAAAGCCGGGATGTTGCTTAACATAAACTTCCTCTTCTATTTCACCATTTAGAAAAGCACTTTTAATGTCCATTTGGTACAAGGTGATATCATGATGATTAGCATAGGCAAGTAAGATCTGAATGGACTCAAGTCTAGCAGGCGTAAGTCTCACCATAGTCCATACCTTCGACTTGTGTGTAGCCTTGGACGGCGAGACGTGCTTTGTTGCGAACTACTTGTCCATCTTCATCTTGCTTGTTGCGAAACACCCATTTGGTACCGATGACGTTGTGGTTGTTGTCGGGCTTCTCAACCAATGTCCAAACTTGATTCCTTTCAAAGTTATGTAGCTCTTCATGCATGGCATTTATCCAATCCGGATCTTCCAATGCTTCTTCAACCTTCATAGGTTCAATGCTAGAGATGAAAGAATAGTTTCCACAAAAGTTAGCTAAACGAGTTTTAGAGCGAGTGATTCTCCCAGTTTGAATGTCATTGTAGATTTGCTCGACGGGATGATCTTTAGCAACTCTTGCTCGAACTCGTGAAAGCTTTTGCTTGGGTCTTCGTTGAACATCTTCTTCATCTTGTTCTTCTTCTTCTTGGCCTTCTTCATTGTTGGCATTGTCGTTCTCTTGTCGTGGTGGAGAAGGAGGTCGTTGACGTTCATCTTGATGCACTTCCTCGTTTTCTTCATCTTGGTGTGTCCCGCTTGTGGATGCTTCCGTATCAACTCTTGGTTCACCTTGTTTTGAAGTTGAAGCTTCCACTTGGACGGACGAGGTACTCTCCTTCACCTCCGTTGGACGAACCTTGCCAATAGCCATGTCTTGAATTGCTTCCGAAAGATCTTTGTCACCTGCATCAATTGGCAATTGCTCTACTTGCGAGCCGTTAGATTCATCAAACTTCACATCTACCGTCTCTTCAACCTTTCGGGTGAAACTGTTGTGACCTAGTAGGAAACCTTCATGAGACTTAGGAGCAAATTTAGAGCGACGATGCTTATCAAGAATGTAGCACTTTGAGCCGAGTATCCAACTTGGGGTTTGTTACCGGTGAGGAGCTCGTATGTCGTCTTGCCGAGTAGCTTGTGAAGATACAAGCGATTTGTTGCATGACAAGCTGTCTCAACCGCTTCTGCCTAAAAGTGCTTCGGCGTCTTGTACTCATCAAGCATCGTTCTCGCCATTTTGATGAGCGCCCAGTTTTTCCTCTCAACAACTCCGTTTTGTTGAGGTGTGTACGTAGCCGAGAACTCATGTGAAATCCCTTCTTTGTCAAGAAAGTTGTCCACATTTGCGTTCTTAAACTCCGTTCCATTGTCGCTGCGAACCTTCTTGATCTTCACTTCAAATTGATTTTGGGCCTTCCTAGCGATCTTTTTGAAGATCTTTTGGACCTGCGATTTATAATCGAAAAAGAACACCCACTTAAATCTTGAAAAATCATCAACTATAACTTGACCAAAAGAATTTCCACCGAGACTCTTGTAGGAGTTAGGACCAAAGAGATACATGTGAAGTAGCTCGAGTGGCCTCCTTGTGGTCATGATGTTCTTCACGGGATGCCTTCCTCCAACTGTTTACACGCACGACAAAGCGGCGCAAAGTCTATCCTTATCAAATATGACATCGTTAACTCCAAGGATATGATTTCCTTTAATAAGCTTGTCAAGGTTTCGCATACCAACATGACCTAATCGTCTATGCCATAACCAACCTTTTGAGGATTTAGCAATGAAGCAAGTTTTAGGTTGAGCCTTTTAGTGAAATCAACAATGTATAGATCACCTCTACTTTGCACCGGTAAAGACCATTTTATGGTTGTCTCGACGAAACACTTGGCAATCTACTTCAGTAAATAAGACAATAAAACCGAAATCAGCAAGTCTAGATACTGAAAGTAAGTTGTATCCAAGAGATTCAACGAGCATGACATTTTGTATGGAGCTATCATGTGATATGGCCACCTTACCGAGGCCAACCACCTTACCCTTTGAGTTTTCACTGAAGGTGACATACTTTCGAGGACTATCATTATCAGCAAGCTCACGAAACATGTCTTTATCTCCGGTCATGTGATCGGTACATCCACTATCAAGAACCCATTCCTTTCCTCCTGACATATATCCCCGAAGATTTGCCATAAGACCACAATGTCTCATTGCATCATCAAGATCGAAGTCACTATCATCATCCTCATCATAGTATCCATGTTCAACATCGTCATGTGGTGGATCAAGTCCTAGAGAGGGTGATTCATTAGAAGGAGTTTGACAATAATCTTGCTTATGGATTTTTATAGCTTCGGAAATAATATCACTAATAATACCAACATTTCCTTTGGCACGCATAAGGTTTGTAAGCTCAAACAGACGATCACCAAACATAGGATCACTAGTATTCATATTACTCAAGGCAATAGACTTATGGAGAATTTCATCAAGATTTTTCAAGGAATAATTGGGAAATCGTTCCTCAAGAAATTTCCATATGGTGTAGGCACACTTGAAAGTAGTCAAACATCCAAGCAAGTTTCTAGGCAATCCTCTAATGATAAGTTCGGCAGTTCTAAGATTCCTAATCATGTCAATAGATTCATCATGGGTAGGATGCATAGGATCAACATAAGGTGCACAAGGGCTAGCAATGTACTTGTTAAAATGATATTGATTGAAAATAACAAGCATCTCATTTTTCCACTCATGAAAATACTCTCCATCAAGAATAGGCACTCTATGTCTAAGACTGCCAATAGTAGACTCATCCATCTTCCTCCAATGGTGATTAAACCAAAGCAATGGAGGCCAATGCTCTGATACCACTTGTAGGACCTTGAGAAGAGGTGTCTAGAGGGGGGTGATTAGACACTAAGTGCCAAAGTTGCAGTTTTTAAGATTCTTTGAGTTCAAGTGGAGTTTAGGCACAAGTTTAACATTCACAATACATATCAAGCAAGCATGCAAAGAGTATATGAGCAGCGGAAAGTAAAGCATGCAACTTGCAAGAAAGTAAAGGGAAGGGTTTGGAGGATTCAAACGCAATTGGAGACACGGATGTTTTTGGCGTGGTTCCGATAGGTGGTGCTATCGTACATCCACATTGATGGAGACTTCAACCCACGAAAGGTAACAGCTGCGCGAGTCCATGGAGGGCTCCACCCACGAAGGGTCCACGAAGAAGCAACCTTGTCTATCCCACCATGGCCGTCGCCCGCGAAGGACTTGCCTCACTAGCGGTAGATCTTCACGAAGTAGGCGATCTCCTTGCCCTTACAAACTCCTTTGTTCAACTCCACAATCTTGATGGAGGCTCCCAAGTGACACCTAGCCAATCTAGGAGACACCACTCTCCAAGAAGTAACAAATGGTGCATTGATGATGAACTCCTTGCTCTTGTGCTTCAAATGATAGTCTCCCCAACACTCAACTCTCTCTCATAGGTTTTGGATCTGGTGGAAAGAAGATTTGAGTGGAAAGCAACTTGGGGAAGGCTAGAGATCAAGATTCATATGGTAGGAATGGAATATCTTGGCCTCAACACATGAGTAGGTGGTTCTCTCTCAGAAATGGTAAGTTGGAAGTGTAGGTTCGTTCTGATGGCTCTCTCCACGAATGAAGAGGAGGTGGAGGGGTATATATAGCCTCCACACAAAATCTAACCGTTACACACAATTTACCAAACTCGGTGGGACCGAATCGTTAAAATTGGTCAGACCGATTCAGCAAATAATGTGACTGTTAGGGTTTTCGGTGGGAGCGAAATGCAACTCGGTGAGACCGATTCGGTTAGGGTTAGGGCATAACGTAATCTCGGTAGGACCGATTACACAGACTCGGTGAGACCGATTTGGTAATAAGCTTTCCAGAGAGTTGGTCAGGCAAACTCGGTTTGACCGATTACACAAACTCGGTGGGACCGATTTTGGTAATTAGTTTTCTAGAGAGTTTGCATTGTAATCTCGGTAGTATCGATTGCTCAAACTCGGTGAGACCGACTTTGATAATGGACATACACAGAGAGATTACAATCCCATCTCGGTGAGACCGAGATCCCTATCGGTAGGACCGATTTGCTTAGGGTTTGTGGCAGTGGCTATGACTTATGGAATAGGTAGCGCTGGATAGGAAGAATCGGTGTGACCGATTTTGGCTTTGGGTTTAGGTCATTTGTGGAAGTGGGAAAGTAGCTGAGGGTTTTGGAGCATATCACAAACCACATGAAGCAAGAGGCTCATTAAGCAACACCTCATCCCACCTTGATAGTATTGGCTTTTCCTATAGACTCAATGTGATCTTGGACCACTAAAATGTAAAATGAAGAGTCTTGAGCTTGAAGCTTGAGCCAATCCTTTGTCCTTAGCATCTTGAAGTAGTTCCCACATCCTTTAGTCCATGCCACACCATTGTTGAACTTATCTGAAACATGCTAGATAAAAGTGTTAGTCCAACAAGAGATATGTTGACATTAATTACCAAAACCACCTAGGGAGCACTTATGCTTTCATAGTTCCTCCTCTGTAGGTACCTTGACAGAAGGATTATGCAAAACATCGAGAAAGGTGTTAGGCGGCACCGGCTTACGCTGAGATCCCAACCGGCTTAAAGCATCAGCCGCCTCATTCTTCCTTCGATCAATGTGCTCCACTTGATAACCTTTGAAATGCCCAGCCACGGCATCTACTTCACGGCGGTAAGCTGCCATAAGGGGATCTTTGGAGTCCCACTTTCCTGACACCTGTTGGGCCACGAGATCTGGATCGCCCAAGCACATTATCCGGCTCAAATTCATCTCTTTGGCCATCCGGAGACCATGGAGTAAAGCCTCGTACTCAAGGAAACATAAGCCGGAGCACATAACAAAATTTGTCACCTCGAGGGGAAGTTAAAACAACTCCAGCCCCCGAGCCTTCCAACTGCCTAGACCCATCAAAGTAAATGGTCCAATATGTGTTATCTGGCTTCTCCTTAGGTGCCTACAACTCTGTCCAATCCTTGATAAAGTCCACCAAGGCTTGAGACTTAATAGCAGTACGTGGCATATACTTCAAACCATGAGGCCCAAGCTCAATAGCCCACTTGGCGACTAGATCTGTGGCTTCCTGTTCGGATGATGTCCCCAAAGGCGAGAACTTAACTGATTATAGGATGACTTTGGAAGTACTGCTTTAGCTTCCGGCTTGCCATAAACACTCCGTAAACAAGTTTCTGCCAATGTGGATACCTCTGTTTAGACTCAATAAGCACCTCACTGATATAGTAAACCGGTCATTGAACCGGATGCTCCTTGCCTGCCTCCTTACGCTCCACCATGATGGCAACACTGATAGCTCGCGAATTAGCAGCTACATATAACAGCAACGGCTCTTTATCAATGGGAGCCGCAAGGACCGGTGGCTTAGACAACTGCCTCTTTAAATCTTCAAAGGCAGCATTAGCAGCATCACTCCAGACAAAAGTGTCCGTTTTCTTCATCATCTGATACAGCGGTAGGGCCTTCTCACCTAACCGGCTTATGAACCGGCTTAAAGCAGCAACTCGACCCGCCAGTCGTTGAACATCATTGATGCACGCCGGTTTAGCCAGGGAGGTAATCGCCTTGATTTTCTTCGGATTAGCTTCAATGCCTCTGTTTGAGACCAGAAAACCCAAGAGCTTGCCTGCAGGTACACTAAACACACATTTGGCCGGGTTAAGCATCATCTTATAAACCCGGAGATTATCAAAGGTCTCTTTCTAGTCAGATATCAAGGTTTCCTTCTCTTTGGACTTCACGACGATGTCATCCACATAAGCATGAACAGTGCGCCCAATTTGATCATGGAGATAGTTCTGTACACATTGCTGATAAGTTGCCTGAGCACTCTTGAGCCCAAATGGCATAGATACATAACAGAAGGCTCCAAACGGAGTGATGAAAGTTGTCTTCTCCTAGTCCTTAACTGCCATTTTGATCTGATGATAACTGGAGTAAGCATCCAAAAAGCTTAAACGCTTGCAACCCGCCGTAGCATCAATGATTTGATCAATACGGGGGAGAGCAAAGGGATCAGCCGGACAAGCCTTATTTAAGTCCGTGTAATCCACACACATCCACCAGGTGCCATTCTTCTTGAGCACGAGCACTGGGTTGGCCAACCACTCCGGGTGAAAAACTTCAATAATAAACCCAGCCGCTAAGAGCCGGGCGACTTCCTCTCCAATAGCTTTCCGACTCTCTTCGTTGAACCGTCGAAGAAACTGCCTGACCGGCTTATACTTCGGATCAATATTAAGAGTGTGCTCAGCGAGTTCTCTCGGTACACCCGGCATGTCTGAAGGTTTCCATGCAAAGAAGTCCCAGTTCTCACGGATGAACTCGATGAGCGCGCCTTCCTATTTAGGATCCAAATTGGCACTGATACTGAACTATTTAGATGAATCACCTGGATTGAAATCCACAAGCTTGGTTTCAGCAGCCGACTTAAACTTCATCGCCGGGTCATGCTCAGTGGTTGGCTTCTTTAGAGAGGTCATGTAAGTGCATCTAGTGCCCCTTAGTGATTTTGGTGTATTGAAGACTTATAGGTTAAGTAACTGATGCGTTTGTGAGTGTACACAGGTCTATAAGTCTATGAGGAGTTTGATATTCTGAGAGAAAGTCGACCCTAAAATGAAGTTCTTGATGAAGACTTTGATATTCGAAGACTTTCTGAAGACTTTGAAAGTGAAGAAATTGGTGTGACCTTGAAGACTTAATATTCATTCGAGGAATATGAAGCGTGAAGACTTTTGTTTTTGTAGTTTCGTTTTCTCTTTCTTGAGTCATAGGAAACACCGTCTTTGTTAAAGGGGTCGAGGAAATACTAAGGAAAAATTTCCATGTGATGCTCAACTCAAAATCCTACATCTACCAATTCCTTGAGTGAAGCCATTGGAAATCTCATACAGATTCGATAAATTTCTTGATGTGAGACGCAGTTCTTCAGTCACTTGAGGACTTTGCTCGATCGAGGAGTTAGGAATTCGCCGGTCTGAATTGCCTACACGATGAGAACATGATAGCCACGAGGAATTTGAGAGTCAAATTTCCGACCGTTGTTGTCTTCTTGCGCGGCTGTCCCAAAATATCTTATCCACCTAACGGTCATATTATTGAAGGGCATTTATGTCTTCTCATGTCGGGCTGCTCCCTAGGCTATAAATAGCCGCCCCTACAACCACTAGCTGGTTGGCTGCTCGAAGAACTTGACACTTGTCATTTGAGAGCAACCCATCCTCCGAGGACTTTGGCGAAAATCATCAAGTGAGGAAAATCCCAAAACCAAACCCCACAAACCCAAAGTGATTGAGCATCATGAAGAAATTGATCTGCGTGGATCCGATGCTTATTACCTTTGAAGATTGTGCTTCTTCCAGACGGTTAGGCGTCAAGGTCTAGATCATCCAAGAGGAATTGTGGATCGCCGAGTGACCAAGTCTGTGAAGGTTTGGAAGTCACTGAAGACTTACCACGAGTGATTGGGACGAGGCCTGTGTGGTCTTAGTTCAAGGAGAATACGGTGAGGACTGGGTGTCTGAGTTGCGGCTCGAGGCGGGTGTCCGGACTGTGTGTCCTCGAGTTTAAATACTCGGCCGCTCCAACAGACGTACAACCGAGACAGCAGTTGGAACTGGTTTACCAAATCATTGTCTTCATCAACTGGTGGTTCTATTTCCTCAACTCTTTCATTTCCTCATTCTTGTGTTGTATGTTGTTCATATCGTGCTTGAAGACTTTGATGAAGACTTTCACAAATTCCTCAGTTCAATTTCTTGATCTGTTTGTCTTCATCTTGTTATCCTGTGTTTACGCTTTACGTACTCTGTGCTAGTCTTCATTTCATCATGTTGACTATGTTTGTATCTGTTATGTCTACTTCGAGTACTTATTCCGCTGCAAGTAGTTCTTAGCTAAGGAATTTCCTCACCGACAAATTCCTCGATGAAGAATTCATAAAATCGCCTATTCACCCCCTTCTAGTCGATATAACGACTTTCAATTGGTATCGAGCAAGGTACTCCCTTGTTACGTGTGATTTTAGTTTAACCGCTTTGGAGTTTTAGTTATGTCGACCGCATGGTATGATCAAGGTCTCGGTGGGTGTCCTACCTTTGATGGAGCGGACTACCCCTCTTTGGAAGAACAAGATGCGAATGCATCTTGAGGCAATTGACAATGATATCGGTATGTTGTGGAAAATGGTGTCCCCTCTGTCACTCCCCTGCTTGAGCGCTACGGTGTGAAGAGATTCAAACAACTCGATTCTCAAGCGAAGAATATCATATGTGGCCATCTGAGCAAAGGACGGTATGGAAGAGTGAGTGCTTTGGAAGCTGCTAAGCTTATACGGGATAGGCTGTCCAAAGTAAATGAAGGAGTTTCAACTCAGCGTGACTCTCGAGTCGATGTTCTTGGAATCTCTTCAACCGCTTCAAAAGACTCGACAATGAGAATGTCCAACAAACCTTTGATCGCCTCCTCGACATCTCAAATGATCTTCAAGCCCTCGGTGCCACCGACATCACCGATCATGAAGTTGTGAAGAAAGCTGCTGAGATCGCTTGATTCCTCATTTGATACTCTGGGATGATGATACAAGAACGTCTTGACTACAAGTCGCTTGATCCTGCTGATATCCTCGAAGGCTAAACACTCACGAGTTCGACTTTGCTCAAAAAGAGATCTCTATGGCTCAAACTATGGCAAACCACGTGCCACGAAGGCTAAGGTTGTGTCGACTCGAATGTGAGGATTACGGTAGTAGCCTTGGTGATCTTGAAGAATCGAGCCAGGATCTAGCTTGCTTGTGAAGAAATTCGAGAAATTCACAAGGCGTGGTCGCTTTGGAAAATCCTCAAGAGAAATGATTCCTCATCCGGTGACTACAAGAGAAGACTTTGCCACAAATGCAAGAAGCCTGGTCACTATATTCAAGATTGTCCTCGATGGGAAAAGGAAATGAAGAAGAAGAAATACAAGGATTACATTACGATGATGCGAAGAAGAAGAAGAAATCGTCAAAATCTTCGTCATCGAAATCCTCCAAGTCCTCATCTCACAAGAAGGAAGCTCCAAGAAGGCTCGGGCATTCATTGGCAAGGAAATGGACTCTGAAGCTGAATCGAGGAAAATGATGAAGAGGAGGAGTCTGAAGAATCTGAGTCTAGTGTGGCGAGTCGGCCATTACTCTTCTTTGTCGTCGACAAGTCCATCTTCAACATGAAGAAAGCGGCTCCAGCGACAAACTGATGAAGATAATGATGGCTACACCCCACCTATTGCTTCATGGCAAAAGGAGCTAAGGTACTCAAATACAACTCCTCTGATTCTAGTGAAAATGAATCTGATGAGGATCTCAAGCCCAGCTACTCTAAACTTGCTAAAATTGCTGTGAAACAACAACGGGCTCTTGAAAAAGTTCAAAACATGCTAGATAAAAGTGATGATATGTTGGGTGAAGAAATGGATCGCACTAAAGCCTTGATTGAAAATCTTGAGACTTGGTCTAGGTATGATAACCTTCAAGGTCATCATAACTCTCTCTTGTCTGATCATGAGAAACTTTCTTATGAATTTCTTCAAGAAAAGCAAGATCATGAGAAGCTTTCCCTTGAAGCTCTTCAAAGAAAGGAAGATCTTGAAAAGCTAAGAGTGTGTTATGAAGATCTTGAAGGCGCGATTCATTACTAGCTCAACAAATCAGCGCTTCTCAGGAAGAATTTGTTCCTCCATGCTTAAAGTGCATTGAACATGAATCTGCTAATTCTTCACCTGAATGTTCAAATGCTTCAAATGTTACAAATTCTTCATCTGCCTCTGCTATCACTAATTCCTCATCTGAGGAAATTGCTAGTATCACTGACAATGCAGGGTTGAAGGAATTGTACATGACAGGCATGTACAAAAGCCTCAAAGGGCATCAGACACTTTGTGATGTGCTCAAAAGCAGATCCTCAACAAAACCCTAGGAAAGAGGGTATTGCCTTTGAGAGGAAACTCAATGCCGATGGAACATATTGGAAACACGAGCGGTATCCCAAAACCTCATGGGTTCTTTGCAAAGGGACCTCGATTGATCCATCTAACTTATCTGGCTTTACGTGTGAATCTTCTCATTCTTCCGATGAGTCATTTGACTCAACTATAAACTGTTCAAAAATCGAATGGTGAAGTATTTGCTAGATATGTTGGCACTAAGCTGCGAGAGCGGTTCCCTATGAAGAAAATCTGGGTTCCCCAAAGCTGTGTTGAAAGTCTTCAGGTGAATGTCCTCATGACACCACCTGTGAAGAACAGGAACCCCAGATCAAATTCTTCACATGGATCAAATTCCTCAAATGGATCAAAGTCCTCATATGATTATCATCGTGCTAACAACTCTGTCTCGCAGGGTAGAGCTAAGGGCTATGAATATGTGCATTATTCTTCAAACCATTATGTTCATAAGTCCTCGAAGAATTACTCTGCTTATTCATATGCTTACCCTAACCCCTCCTATGCTAAGCGAAATGGTTTGGCATCTTTGCCACCTTTCTCACATGGTGCTCGCAGGATGATGAACTCTTTGCCACCCCTCCAGATGTGGGTGGTGAAGAAAAAGAACTAATCTCTTCTGCGAGGTCAGGTCTCGGGCGTGCTCTAACGTCTGAAGAATTTCTTTGAGGACGACAAAAATGTCGAAAGGCCGCAGCGAATCATGATGAAATGAACTTTCATTTCACACGTCCTCATCTTGCTATATCATTTACCGCTTGATGAAATTCATCGATATCATATTCTTCACCGATGAAGCATATGAGATTGTAAGCTACACTAATTCATCTGCGGGATGATCAACCCAAAACCCTTGAATGGGTCCTTGATAGTGGATGTACAAATCACATATTGGTGACAAGAATCTATTGATGGATGCTCCCTTATCACCGTCACCTCTGAAGCATATCATCTTTCTTGACAAAGGCAAAAGTCGGTATTGGGTCTTGGTAAGGTTGCTATCTCTAAGGATAAGCACATGGACAAAGTCATGCTTGTTGAGTCCTTAGGATACAATCTCATGTCGATCTCAATGCTTTGTGATTATGGTTGTTGTCTTTGGCAAATATCTACGTGTTGTGATTATGGTGACAATTCCAAAGTCTTGAAGGCTTTAGGAGAGGAGATCTGTATATTGTTGATTTCTCTGGGACCACAACCAGCCGTGTGTCTACTTGCAAAAGCTTGAAGGCTGGCTATGGCATCGACGACTTGGTCATGCAGGCATGAGGAATTTGAACACGCTTGCGAAGAAGAAGCATGTCATTGGCATTGAAAATGTCAAATTCCTCAAGGATCACTTATGCGGAGCTTGTGAAGCGGAAAAATGACCAAGGCCAAGCATCCAAAGCAAAGACTATCATGACCACTACCGTCCATTGAATTGCTTCACATGGACCTCTTGGACCTAATCATTATTCAGCGGTCACTAATGATGCATCTTTATATGGTTTTGTCATTGTTGATGATTATTCTCGATATACATGGGTACACATTGTTGCTTACAAACATGAAGTGCAGGAAGTCTTCAAGCGATTTTCCTCGAGGGCTTCAACCAACTTTGGTGTGAAGATCAAGCATATCGAAGTGACAATGGAACCGAGTTCAAGAATTCTGGTCTTGATGCCTATCTTGATGAACTTGGTATTACTCATGAGTTATCTGCTCCCTATACTCCTCGTGAGAATGGCGTCGTGGGCGCAAGAACAGAACTCTTGTTGAGATGGCTCGCACTATGCTTGATGAATACAAAACGCCTCGGCGTTTTTGGATTGATGCAATTGATACCGCTGCCACATCATCAACAGAGTATATCTTCACAAATTCTTCAAGAAGGCGCCTATGAACTCCTCAGCGACAAGAAACCCAATGTGAGTTATTTCAAAGTCTTGATTGCTAAATGTTGGATTAGAGATCCTCACCACAACTCTAAATTTGCACGAAAGCACATGAAGGTTTTATGCTTGGTTACGGAAAGGACTACGCACACCTCTGAGTCTTCAACATTGTTCTTCACAAGATTGTTGACCTTTGTAGATGTGCGGTTCGATGAAACTAATGGCTCGCAAAAGAGCACCTACCTACGTGTTAGATGAACCAACACCGAGGATGCTATCAAGCTCAAGGCAAGCGAGGATGTCATTCCTCTTGAAGAATCTGTTGAAGAATTCATTCCTGTTCATGAAGAGCGTCGGTGATGCACTGAAGAACATGATGAGGAAAATGGTGCTGAAGAAAATGTTGATCAAAATCCTCAGCGACAACCAACTCATCCACGCGTTGCAAAAGAAGTGCAAGTGGAGAAGATCATCGATGACATTAGCGCACGAGGTCCTCTCACACGCTCAAAAGCCTCACACTTATCTAACTTTTGTGGGCACTATGCTTTTGTCTCTATCTCAGAGCCCACTAAGGTAGATGAAGCATTTACGAGCGGAGTGGATTCAGGGCTATGCAAGAAGAATTACATCGATTCGAGCTGAACAATGTAAAGGGAATTGGTCAATCGCCGGATCCTCGCAAGCATAATATCATTGGCACAAAGTGGATCTACCGCAACAAGCAAGATGAAAATGGCCTTGTGGTGAGGAATAAGACACGACTAGTAGCTCAAGGCTACACACAGGTTGAAGGAATTGATTTCGATGAAAATTTTGCACCTGTTGCTAGACTTGAGGCTATTCGCATTTTACTTGCCTATGCTAACCATCATGATATCATCTTATATCAAATGGATGTGAAAAGTGCATTCCTCAATGGTAAGCTTGAGGAAGAAGTATATGTTGCTCAACCCCCAGGTTTTGAAGATCCCAAGAATCCTGACAAAGTCTTCAGACTCAACAAGGCTCTCTATGGCCTCAAGCAAGGCCCTCGGGCGTGGTATGATACACTGAAGTAATTCTTCGTGAAGAATGGCTTCACACCCGGTTCACTCGACCCTACTCTTTTTACTAAATCATATGATGGTGAACTGTTTGTGTGCCAAATATATGTTGATGATATTATCTTTGGTTGTACTAACCAACGATACAGTGATGAATTTGCCTATATGATGAGTGAAGAATATCAAATGTCTATGATGGGAGAATTGAAATTCTTCTTAGGTCTTCAAATTAAATCGGTGAGCAAGCAATGGCATATTCATATCTTAGGAGAAATACCTCAAAGATGTCTTGAGGAAATTCGGCATGCAAGATTGCAAAAGCGTCAAAATTCCTATGCCCACAAATGGCCATCTATGCCTTGATGAAAATGGTATTGATTTGATCACAAGGTATACCGCTCCATGATTGGTTCTTTATTGTACTTATGTGCATCTAGGCGGATATAATGCTTAGTGTTTGCATGTGTGCCCGATTTCAAGCTGCAGAAGGAATCACACCATAAGGCTGTGAAGCATATTCTTGATATCTAGCTCACACACCAACACTAGGATTATGGTACCCCAAGGGCTCTGCTTTTGATCTCATTGGATATTCGACTCGACTATCTTTGGTGATCGTGTGGACCGCAAGTCAACATCGGCACTTGTCATTTCCTCGGACGATCTTTGGTGCTGTTGGTCCTCGAAGAAAGCGAGCTGCGTATCCATCGTCTCTCTGAAGCTGAATACATTGCTTCTTTGGCTCATGCTATGCTCAAGCTGCTTTGGATGAAGCAAACCCTCAAGGACTATGGCGTCAACATGAAGAATGTGCCTCTCCTCTGCGACAATGAGAGTGCCATCAAGATTGCTCACAACCCAGTTCAGCACTCGAAGACTAAGCACATCCAGATTCATCATCATTTTCTTCGTGATCATGTGTTGAAGGGCGATATCTCCATCGAGCATGTGAAGACTGAAGAACAGCTAGCAAATATCTTCACTAAGCCCTTGGATGAGAAGAGATTTAGCAAGTTGCGGTGTGAGCTAAATATCTTAGAATCTTCGAATGTTCTTTGAAAAGGACACACATCCTAACACTTATGCAAAATTGATGACTTAGATGTGCAACACATGAAGAAAGCGTTTTCTTCAATCAATGAAGAATAACACTCTAAGTGTGAAGAAATTAATGAAGAATTTGATTCTCGAACCCTCGACAATTATACGCGGTGTCTGAAATCATCATTCTTATATGGTGGGCTACGCCACCACAAAAGTTGAAAATCTTCAATTTGAGTTTTTCCTCATTTTGAAATTCTTGATCTTACAAATTCTTCAACTTTGCAAAATCTTCACTTTGTTTCCGTCGTTTTTCTTCATTGGCTATATATATATATGAGTTTATGTCCTCTCTGACATTCACTTATTGCTAAATCTTCAAGTTGCAATTTACGCTAAGTGAATGTGATCGGACCCTTCCCTCTATGCTATACTCAACCCAATCTATTCACAAATTCTTCATATGCGTTACGATTGAAACTCGTTCAAAGTCTTCTTTGTGTCCTTGACAATTTGAAGAAATTGCGAACGAAATTTTTAAAACAAATCTTATCCAGATTTTCAGTTTTACCGCTCAAACCGTTCCGTTTCCCACGATACATTAGTTTATTCACCCACGATCTTACACGATCTCATCTGCAGAGTACATGGGTGACACATGTCGTGTGAAGAAGAAAGGGCAGGGGCATGTTCGTCCCAAAATCTTCGGGCGAACAGTTTTTACCGTGGCTATAAATACCCCTCTCCCTTCCTTACTTCATTTACTCCGCTCGGTCGCTGTCTCTCGCTCGAGCTCTCCTCAAACCCTAAGCGCGCCGCTACTCCATCGCCGTCGGTGAGGAAGAGCTTCACTGCCTCGACCTCGTCGCCGTCGTACTCACGCCGGCTGCGGAAATCTTCACTCCGCCGCCGCCGTAGTTGTCTCCCTCTGCCAAGTTAGGGCGTGGCAGATCTAACGTGACGAACTTCACCACGGTTCATCTCTGTTTGTCGTGTTCTTCAGTTCGAGTAATTAAAAGTCACTTTTATTACTCGCTTTGATTCTCAAACTTTTCTGAAAATCTTCAAAGGTGTTTTTGTTCTTCGAATCTTCACATATGAACACCTCACACACTGTATGCTCTTGATTTATCTCTCTAAGCACTCATTTCTTCAAGATTCCTCAATTGTGCGGATTTTCAATCTGTACAACTCTGGAACCTAAGACAAAAACGCTTAGTGAAATTCCTCAAGGCTCAACTGGTCAAATTCCTCAAAACTTGTTCCTTTTGAAAAATCGTCTGAGAACGCATATGACCTCTCCAAATTCCTCGCACCTACACTCTGTTCACAGGTACTCATGTCATTCTTTGAATCACTAGGTTCTCATCAACTTAACTCATTTGCAGCGTTCCTCGAAGAAAAACTGCATACTTCTTGAGTGTTCTATTGGTCAAATTCCTCATCTGAAGAAAATGGCAGAAGGCAAGAGACCGCAGAAGGGAGGAAAGAAACCGAGGTCATGACTGCCTTTGAGATCCCCGATGAAATATACAAAGACTATTGCACACCTGACGAAGCCAAGTTTGGCAAGGAAAACAAAAATCAGCGCAAAGTGCGCATTCAGAGGATAGAACGACGATGGGCACGAGAATGGAGGGAATATCGCTATGTTACTCCCAAGTACATGAAGAAATTCGCCTTAAACCCTCCATGCCCAAGAGCTCCATTGGCACCTGGCCAAGTCGCTGATCCCACCAGCATCAAGCGTGGTGAAGACTTTCCTGAAGAATGGTCCAGGCGCCAAGCCAAATTGGCAAGACAGGCCAAGGAGGCAGTGAGGAAATTCAATGAGGATTCTGCTGCTGCTGCTGCTGCCGCTGAGACCTCGGTCAAGCCGAGGAAATCAATGCCAAAGAAGCCTGCTCGCAAGCCAAGTGCTTCACCATCAGCGCCCTCACGGCCCAATTCCTCATCCGCGCCCTCACGGCAAATTCCTCAAACTGCTGCTGCTCCCTCAGCAACTCCCTCCAAGTCCTCAACTCCTGTGCATCTGGCTACATGTCAAAGGACTCAGGGTTTCTCGATTGCTTCTGGTGTCTCAGCAAGTTCCTCAGCTGCACCAATGTCCTCATCAGGCCCCACTCTGCTGAAGACAAAAGCAACAGCTGGACGCGGTCCTCGGCCAAGTCCAAGAAAGAAACAGGTTGCCTTCAATGTGCCCTCTGATGATGAAGCTTCTAATGAAGAACTTCTAGAAATCATCAGAGACAGACTGACAAAGGCCGCTAGAGCCAAAGGAACAACTATGCCTCTGCTTTTGGATCCGAAGAAGATCCTTGACTTCATCGACCTATGGCATCAAGATCCAAACACTCCCATGCACGATCGCCATCGACTCTGGTCAAAGTCATATCTTGAACCATTTCATCGCTGAGAGAAATGGAAATTTGAAAAGGCTCGTGAAATAAAGAGAGCACAAGCGAGAAAGGAGAAGCTTCGAGGAAGAACATCGTCAACGACTCTGAAGAACTTCTCAAAGCTCAATCTGAAATCAAGCCCTCGGCAAGGATTTCGATGCTTACTAACAACTGATTGGCAAGGAGCCAAGGTGAGATTAAATCAATTTGACGAAGAAAATGACAAGCTATTCTTTGCCCCATCGCAACAAGAAAAACCTCAGTGAAGACTCTACTCAGCCTGCTGAAGAACATGCCAAGGCCGCTGATGACTTTCAACTGGCGATGAGAATACAAGTTCGAGGCTGATGACTCCATTCCGGCATTTGAAGAAATTCCTGGGGCATCCACTAGCAAAGGCGCTCAAGAAAGCTGAAGAGATCAGGGCAACTGCACTAGTTGCGCCTGAAGAAACTGAACAACAGTCCTCAGCTCCTCCTGCGCCAACACCAACTCCAATTCTTCCTTCTGTGGGCTTACCTCAAGCCTGCAAGACACCTTGTTTATTCAATTATTAATATAAAAATTGCAGTGGGGTTTTACCCTACTGTTCATAGTCAAAAAAAAGTGAAGAAGACAAAGGCTGCAGAACGAGCTGCAGTTAAGAAGAGGAAGGCATCAGCTGCGTCACATTCTTCGGCTGCGAAGAAAATGAAGCCAATGACCAGCTCATTTGAAAATCCTATTGATGTCGTTCCCATTTCCACCATGTCGTCTAAGGAAATTGTTCCTTATGGAGAAGACTACAAGATCCCAAGCGGATCTGATGAAGAAAATCAATCTGTTGCTACCTCAGAACAGGTTGATGAAGAAATTGAAGTGGAAACATTCCCTTCACCGCCAGTTGTTTCCTCACCCCTCAGTTCACAGCTGAAGAGGCTGGTGTTGAGGAAATTGAAAAAGAAGACGAAGACGTGGATATTGGATGCACTACACCAGTGATGAACGATGACTTTTGGGAAAGTCAGCATCCCAATACTCCTCTCTTCACTCCGATTCAACAAATTCCTTAGTCCCCGGCTACAACTGTTCAATTGGGCTCTGAAGAAACTCATCCCACATCGTCTGTTCATGAAGAAATTCCAGCCGCTAGTGCTGAAGAACCTGCTGCTGATCTCCAAACTGCACAAGAAGAGGAACCAGAAATTCCTCAGCCTGAAGCACCTGAGATCGCGATTCTTGAGGTTGTGCTGCAAATCACTGACATTCCTCTGCCCAAACCGAAGAATCCGTTCTCGAGCAAGCAAAAATTCAAGGCTGAAGACTTCTTTTCTGAGAATGTGTTCTTCACTGATTACAATCCATGTGACTCTGCTCGCATAAGGAAAAGACGCTTCTGGACTGCTACTCAAGCCAACTACTATTCCTCAGTGCTCTTTGACAAGGACAAGATCTTCGATCATGAGCATATTCCTCATGTGGATATGGAATCCCTGCCGTGCTTCGAGCCAGTACTCCGAGTTATTCATGATGCAGGACTCCTGAATTTCTGCACTGATATCTGTGACTAGAATGAAGAACTCATTCTTCAGTTCTATGCCACTTTGCATATCACTGGAAATGCTGAAGATGTTAATTCATGGGTACTGGATTGGATGACTGAAAACACTCACTACAAGGCACCAGCAACTGAATTGCTTCGTGTCCTTCCTCTTGATCCTCCCCATGAAAGTGCACGTTGCATCTACAATGACCGCGAGCTGACTGATCATTATATGCAAGTGCTTATGAAGCCTTTGAAGCCAGGGCAGGCCCCTCGAACCAAATTCCTCGTCAAGGAACTGTTGTATGTGCCTCGGACTGTCTATCGAATTCTGACGAAGACAATGAGTCCCATCAAAGGCCACGACTCAAATGATGAAGATGTCGTTGGCATCATGAAGAACATGCTTTTCAACATCATTCATGGCGTTCCCGTCAACTTCCATGATTTCTTCATGAGGACTCTGGCTAATGTTGCAATGTCGCCTTTTGAGCTGAAGCCATATGCGCCTTGGATTATGAGATTCATAAGGGCAAGATCTTCACTGAATTACAAGGCTGACACTCTGAACCATGGCAGCTACTTGCCGCCCATTGAAGTCCTCAAGCGACCAGTTTCATCATCTGATGATAAGGGCAAGGCAGCTGCTGTGATTGATGAAGGCACTCGTCCATTGGATGGTCAATTCCGTCTAGCTGCATCTTACTCCACCAATGGCGATTACGCAACACATGACACCGCCGCAAATACCACAGCCAAGCAAAAGCCTCAAGCAAGAAGCACCTGTGGTGATGGTGACCATGAGTTACTCCTCGGTCTTCATCGGAAGGTTGAGCATAATCGAAATGGGTGAAGCGTCAATTTGCTGCAATTATTCACAACATGACCTCAACACATAATGCAGTGAAGAAAAATTAGTACTACCTTCATGAAACCCTCAACCGCATCTGGGTTGTTCTCACTCATGTATATTCCACGGAAGATTTGAAGACTATGGGTCTCCGGGAAGCATTTGGTAGTCGCACCACCTCGAAGAAATTCAAGAGAGTCAAAGTTCGATCGGTGGCGAGTTCTTATTCTTCATCGTGTGGCGATGAACATGAAGATTTGGGCGACAACTGCGGCGAGCCCTACTTCAACAACCAACCCGACAACGGCGCTCCTCCATCGACTTGAAAATCTTCAGGGGCGTTAGTCCTCAGTTTCGATCCTTTTGGTCATTTGATGACAAAGGGGGAGAAATCTGAGTTAGTCTTCAAGCGGGTTTATATTATGGGTGTTTTTGTTAAGTTACAACTCTCGTTCTTTTGAAACTTTTATTGGATCGAGTTGTAATCTTAACTTCGTTGGTGCCTTGATACTTTTGGTCGTGCTCTGATGCTTTTGATGCACTGAGCTCTAAAACTTTTGATGTGACATTATGCATGCTTATTCCTCGTTAATATTATTGCATGCATGCTGAATCTCATCAGGCACCATATTTCATCATGCATTTCAAATTATTCATATTATATATCAAATGCGTGTATGAATTACAAGATATAGGGGGAGATCTCCATGATTCAATTCTTCAAATGTGCATTGCCCCAAAAGCAATTTCCTCACTATGCACATATTCAGGGGGAGTTCTTCTATATCTTGCAATCAAATTCCTCAATATCGTATTTACACTTCATATGTTTATCCCGTTGAAAACTTAACCTATGTTGTCATCAATCACCAAAAGGGAAGATTGTAAGTGCATCTAGTGCCCTTAGTGATTTTGGTGTATTGAAGACTTATAGGTTAAATGGCTGATGCGTTTGTGAGTGTACACGGTCTATAAGTCTATGAGGAGTTTGATATTTCAGAGAAAGTCGACCCTAAAAATGAAGTTCTTGATGAAGACTTTGATATTCGAAGACTTTCGAAGACTTTGAAAGTGAAGAAATTGGTGTGACCTTGAAGACTTAATATTCATTCGAGGAATATTAAGCGTGAAGACTTTTGTTTTCGTAGTTTCATTTTCTCTTTCTTGAGTCATAGGAAACACCGTCATTGTTAAAGGGGTCGAGGAAATACTAAGGAAAAATTTCCATGTGATGCTCAACTCAAAATCCTACATCTACCAATCCCTTGAGTGAAGCCATTGGAAATCTCATACTGATTCATAAATTTCTTGATGTGATGAGACGCAGTTCTTACAGTCACTTGAGGACTTCTTTCTGGCGAGGAGTTAGGAATTCGCCGGTCTGGAATTGCCTACGATGAGGAACATGATAGCCCTAAGGAATTTGAGAGTCAAATTTCCGACCATTCTTTGTCTTCTTGGCTGTCCCAAAATATCTTATCCACCTAACGGTCATATTATTGAAGGGCATTTATGTCTTATCATGTCGGGCTGCTCCCTAGGCTATAAATAGCCGCCCCTACAACCACTAGCTGGTTGGCTGCTCGAAGAACTTGACACTTGTCATTTGAGAGCAACCCATCCTCAGAGGACTTTGGCGAAAATCATCAAGTGAGGAAAATCCCAAAACCAAACCCCACAAACCCAAAGTGATTGAGCATCATGAAGAAATTGATCCCACGTGGATCCGACGCTTATTACCTTTGAAGGCTGTGCTTCTTCAGACGGTTAGGCGTCAAGGTCTAGAGCATCAAGAGGAATTGTGGATCGCCGAGTGACCAAGTCTGTGAAGGTTTGGAATTCACGAAGACTTGCCAGAGTGATTGGACGAGGCTGCGTGGTCTTAGTTCAAGGAGAATATGGTGAGGACTGGGTGTCTGAGTTGCGGCTCGAGACTAGGTGTCCGGACTGTGTGTCCTCGAGTTTAAATACTCGGCCGCTCCAACAGACGTATAACCGAGACAGCGAGTTGAACTGGTTTACCAAATCATTGTCTTCATCAAGCGGTGATTCTATTTCCTCAACTCTTTCATTTCCTCATTCTTGTGTTGTATGTTGTTCATATCGTGCTTGAAGACTTTGGTGAAGACTTTCACAAATTCCTCGTTCAATTTCTTGATCTGTTTGTCTTCATCTTGTTATCATGTGTTTACGCTTTCTGTACTCTGTGCTAGTCTTCATTTCATCATGTTGATTATGTTTGTATCCTGTTATGTTTACTTCTGAGTACTTATTCCGCTGCAAGTAGTTCTTCGCTAAGGAATTTCCTCACCAGCAAATTCCTTAGTGAAGAATTCATAAAAATCGCCTATTCACCCCCCTCTAGTCGATATAACGCACTTTCAGGTCATATCCGCCGGGTCAATGTTGTCTTGATAAAACTTCAGTTCCTTTGCTGCAAGAACAGACTCAGCATAAGCCGCGTCGCCCTCCTCACATTCCAGGGCTACCTCTCGACTTCCATGCATGGTGATGGTGCCCTTGTGACCCGGCATCTTAAGCTGCAGATAAACATAACATGGTCGTGCCATGAACTTGGCATAAGCCGGCCGCCCAAACAGAGCATGATATGGACTCCTGATTTTGACTACCTCAAACGTCAATTTTTCTGCCCTGGAATCATATTCATCTCCAAAGGCCTCTTCCAGTTCAATCTTGCCAACTGGATAAGCCGATTTACCAGGAACCACTCCATGAAAAACAGTGTTGGACGCCTTCAAATTCTTATCAGTTAACCCCATGCGCCGAAAGGTCTCATAATAGAGGATATTGATGTTGCTACCCCCGTCCATGAGTACCTTAGTGAATTTATATCCACCAACCTGAGGTGCCACCACCAAAGCTAACTGACCCAGATTATCAACCCGGAGGGGGTGATCTTCCCTGCTCCATACAATGGGCTGTTCTGACCACCTTAAATAACGGGGAACTGCCGGCTCAACCGAATTCACGACCCTCTTATGAATCTTCTGGTCACATTTGCACAAGCTGGTGGTGAACACGTGATACTGCCCACTATTCAGCTGCTTCGAATGGCTTTGATAACCCGACTGCTGCTGTTGTTGCTCCCCTTGACCAGACTGCTATTGATTATAACTGCCTTGATGTCCCTGAAAGCCAGAGCTTGAACCGCCGCCCGGGCCATGAAAGCCACCTGCTCCTGAGCCGCCGCCTGGCCCTTGATTGCCATCAAACATGTTGGAATTCTTGAAAGCCTTCATGATCGCGCAATCTTTCCATAAGTGGGTGGCGGGTCGTTCCCGGGTGCCGTGTCTCGGGCAAGGCTCATTGAGTAGCTGCTCAAGAGATGGGCCTGACCCGCCAGATCTAGGGGGTGGTTTTGCCTTACGTCTCTGGTTATTAGCCTGCGCATTGGCATTGTCCACAAACTCTGGGTTACCCTCCGCCTTATGCTTATTGCCCTCTTGATTCATCAGGTTATGCTGCTGGCCCTTTCCATTGCCGTTCTTCTTTCCCTTCCCTGTCTTTTCCTCATCAGACGCGGGATCCTTGGTAGTATCAGAGTCGGCATATTTGACTAAAGCTGCCATCAGCGTACCCATGTCGTTGCAATCACGCTTAAGGCACCCCAGCTTTTGTCTCAGCGGCTCAAAGCGACAGTTCTTCTCCAACATAAGTACTGCAGAACCGGCATCCATCTTGTCAGATGAATGTATTATCTCCTTGACCCAGCGTACCCAGTGAGTCATGGATTCACCCTCCTCTTGCTTACAGTTTGTTAAATTCACGATCGATATGGATTGTTTGCAAGTGTCTTTGAAGTTCTGGATGAATCAGGCCTTCAGCTCTGCCCATGAATTAATGGAATTGGGTGGCAAGCCTTTTAACCAAGACCGGGCCGTTCCATCTAACATCATGGTGAAGTACTTAGCCATTGCTGCGTCGCTGACCTCCAATAGCTCCATGGCCATCTCATAACTTTCAATCCATGCTCCGGGCTGTAAGTCGGCCATGTAATTCGGTACCTTTCGAGGTCCCTTGAAGTCCTTGGGCAAACGTACGTTATGCAGGGCTGGTACCAAACAAGAAACACCGCCGGTTCTAGTAGCCACTCCTGTCTCAACGGAAGTCGTTGGATACTCTGGGAGATCTTGATGAGCCATCTATTGAGCCGCTAGCTGAGCCGCCCGCTCGTTCTCCTGACGTATTCGGTCTTGCACCGGATTATAGCCACCGGGCTGGTTACGGTGTTGGGCGTTACTTGACAAAGCTTCTGACTCCATGTGCCTGCTGTAACTTGGACTCTGGTTTTGACGAGGCGGTGCTAACCAAGGCGGAGGAGTTGAATGAATCCTGTCCCGGCTATAAGAATAAGTCTCTTGATGAGCCAGGGCCGTCTAGATAAGTTCTCTAACCCTCCGGGTTTCCACCACTGTCGGGTCATCACCGTCTACTGGGAGAGCCGCCAAGCGCGCCGATGTTGCGATTAAGTTCTCCATGGGGTTGGAAAAGTGACCCGGTGGTATCGGCATGTAACGGGGTGGTGCCATGCTCCCATGAGGAGGTACCTTCTCCCGAGGTTGAGCCGGTCCTCCTGTTCCGGCTGTCATAAACTGATTTGCATCCGGCGGGTTACTTGGGCCGGCTCCGGGTGTAGCAAAAAGATGCCGAGGATCATAAACCGGAGGTAAACGGGACTGGGTTTTCTGATGTCTCCTCCTCATCACCTCGTTAGACGCGTTTAGGCTCATCGTGAGCTAGTAGCCTTCTGACTGTAATTGTTGTGCCCGCGCATCCAAAGCCGCCCGTTCTGTGGCTAACTTGGTGTCCTTAGCTGCCAAGGCTTCCTTGGCCCGAGCTATCTCCTCGCGCACCCGTGCCACCTCCGCGTCATGCTCATCTTTATTTGCAGGAATAACTGTGGCGGTTAACAGGGCCGTAAGCTTATCCATGAGGTCTATCAGTACCTGAGCCGGGGGGCGCACAAGGCCTCCTACCCCAGCTGCTCCTGTCCCGGACGTTATTGCCATAGCGGCTGTAGAGTTTTGGCCGGGTTGAGTCCCAGCCATGAAGACTCCTGCCCATCTTGGCAGCTCATAGGGGTCCAGAATACTGGTGCCATCGGAACAGCCCCCGAGCACGCCGTCTTGCACTTGGTACAGCGAATCTGTTGAACCGGCGGACGAATCACCATCAGAGAGGACGGCCGTCTCACCACCATCTTCAGATCTTTCAGAAAGTTCCTCTCCATGGATGCAGCCCACGAAGGCACACTTCATGACGGGTTGAACTCGGGCCTTTCTCGCACACTGAGCCGTCTCGACGAGGTCGGTGCAGTTGTCCGGCTCAGGGCCCGGCTCACCAATCCGGCCGATGAAGACGTGGATTCCGCCGAAGGGGACCCGGTACCCGTACTCAATTGAGCCGGCGTCGGGGCCCCAGCCTTCGTTGTCGATGTAGATCTTGCCGCGATGACTCTTGGTCATCCGGCCCACTACGTATCCCTTGAGCCCTTCGAAGTTGCCCTTCAAGAACTCAAATCCACCGTGCGCTGGCCTCATGGTGGGCGCCAACTGTCGTGGAATAGTCACGTCAGATATCCTAGTGGAAGGACTTAGTTGTGGAGCCATCGCAACTAGGGAGCTTGAAGGGGTTAATCTGGACAAGATACACAAGAGGTTTATACTAGTTCGTCCCCTTACGGTGAAGGTAAGGCCTACGCCTAGTTGGGTTGATATTGCTTGATGTTTCGATGACCAGGGAGCGAGATACGCTATGCCCGGTTCTCGATGAGTTGTTTCTTGCCCTAAGCCGCCAGCGGGTCGTCCCCTTATATACACGGGTGGATGGCCTGTGGCCTACGGAATCCCGGCCGGCTCATAGATAGTGTCCGGCTCGGTGACTAGTTAAATCTACCTTATGTCACAAGTCATATCATCATGGCGGTTTATTACTATGGGCCTTAAGCCGCCTGTGGGCCTTAGACCCTTATATGAACCGCCATCTTCATGCTTGGCCTTGGGCTTCTTTCTGATGAGTCTTCTTTGCGTAACCCGGCCCCTCCTCGGCGGCTTACACAAATAGTTATATCCCCAACAATAATACATGTGTGAATACATAGACAAACTTAATGTCACTAGTATGCCTCTACTTGACTAGCTCATTAATCAAAGATGGTTATGTTTCCTAACCATAGACATGAGTTGTCATTTGATTAATGGGATCACATCATTAGTAGAATGATGTGATTGACTTGACCCATTCCGTTAGCTTAGCACTTGATCGTTTAGTATGTTGCTATTGCTTTCTTCATGACTTTTACATGTTCCTATGACTACGAGATTATGTAACTCCCGTTTACCGGAGGAACACTTTGTGTGCTACCAAGCGTCCTGGCGTAAGCGGGTGATTATAAAGGAGCTCTCTGGTGTCTCCAAAGGTACATGTTGAGTTGGCGTATTTCGAGATTAGGATTTGTCACTCCGATTGTCAGAGAGGTATCTCTGGGCCCACTCGGTAATGCACATCACTATAAGCCTTGCAAGCATTGTAACTAATGAGTTAGTTGTGGGATGATGTATTACGGAACGAGTAAAGAGACTTGCCAGTAACGAGATTAAGCTAGGTATTGAGATACCGATGATCGAATCTCGGGTAAGTAACATACCGATGACAAAGGGAACACCATATGTTGTTATGTGGTTTGACCGATAAAGATCTTTGTAGAATATGTAGGAGCCAATATGAGCATCTAGGTTCCGCTATTGGATATTGACCGGAGACGTGGCTCGGTCATGTCTACATTGTTCTCGAACCCGTAGGGTCCGCACGCTTAAGGTTTCGATGACACTTATATTATGAGTTTATGAGTTTTGATGTACCGAAGGAGTTTGGAGTCCCGGATGAGATCGAGGACAATGACGAGGAGTCTCGAAATGGTCGAGACGTAAAGATCGATATATTGGACAACTATATTCGGACATCGGAAGGGTTCCGAGTGATTCGGGTATTTTCGGGGGTACCGAGGAGTTACGGGAATACGAGGAAGAAGCAATGGGCCTCATGGGCCAAGTGGTGGAAGAGAGGAGGAGGTGTGCGCGGCCCCCTAGCCCAAACCGAATTGGACTAGGGGGTCGGCCCCCCTTTCCTCCTTTTCCTCCCTCTCCTTCCTTCTCCTTCTCCTTCCCTTCCTTCCCCTCTCCTACTTGGACTAGGAAAGAGGGGGGAATTCTACTTGGAGTAGGATTGCCCTCCTTGGGCGCACCTCCTCCCCTTGGCCCCCTCTCCTCCTCCCCTCCTTTATATACGGGGGCAGGGGGGCACCTCTAGACAACAACAATTGATCTCTTGATCTCTTAGCCGTGTGCGGTGCCCCCCTCCACCAAAGTCCTCGATAATATTGTAGCGGTGCTTAGGTGAAGCCCTGCGACGGTAGAACATCAAGATCGTCACCACGCCATCGTGCTGACGAAACTCTTCCCCTACATTCTGCTGGATCGGAGTACTGGGAACGTCATCGAGCTGAACGTGTGCTAGAACTCGAAGGTGCCGTAGTTTTGGTGCTTGATCAATCGGGCCGTGAAGACGTACGACTACATCAACCACGTTGTTCTAACGCTTCCGCTTTCGGTCTACGACGGTATGTGGACAACACTCTCCCCTCTCGTTGCTATGCATCACCATGATCTTGCGTGTGCGTAGGAATTTTTTTGAAATTGCTATGTTCCCCAACAGTGGCATCCGAGATAGGTTTTATGCGTAGATGTTATATGCATGAGTAGAACACAAGTGAGTTGTGGGCGATACAAGTCATACTGCTTACCAGCATGTCATACTTTGGTTGGCGATATTGTTGGATGAAGCGGCCGGACCGACATTACAGCGACGCTTCGCGAGACTGGTTCTACCGGCGTGCTTTGCACACGGTGGCTAGCGGTGTCGGTTTCTCAAACTTTAGTTGAACCGAGTGTGGCTACGCCGGTCCTTGCGAAGGTTAAAACAGCACTAACTTGATGAACTATCATTGTGGTTTTGATGCGAGGTAAACGGTTCTTGCTCAGCCCGTAGCACCACGTAAAATTTGCAACAACAAAGTAGAGGACATCTAACTTGTTTTTGCAAAGTGCATGTTGTGATGTGATATGGTCAAGATGTGATGCTATATTTTATTGTATGAGATGATCATGTTTTGTAACGAGTTATTGGCAATGGCGGGAGCCATATGGTTGTCGCTTTATTGTATGAAATGCAAGCATACGTAATTGCTTTACTTTATCATTAAGCGGTAGTGATAGTCATAGAAGCAACGGTGGCTAAAGCGACAACGATGCTACGATGGAGATCAAGGTGTCGCGCCGGTGGCGATGGTGATCATGGCGGTGCTTTGGAGATGGAATCACAAGCACAAGATGATGATGGCCATATCATATCACTTATATTGATTGCATGTGATGTTTATCCTTTATGCATCTTATCTTGCTTTGATTGGCGGTAGCATTTTAAGATGATCTCTTATTAATTATAAAGAAGTGTTTTCCTTGAGTATGCACCGTTGCGAAAGTTCTTCGTGCTGAGATACCACGTGATGATCGGGTGTAATAGGCTCTACGTTCAAATACAACGGGTGCAAAACAGTTGCACACGCGAATACTCGAGTTAAACTTGGCGAGCCTAGCATATCTGAGATATGGCCTCGGAACATGGGGACCGAAAGGTCGAACGTGAATCATATAGTAGATATGATCAACATAGTGATGTTCACCATTGAAAACTACTCCATCTCACGTGATGATCGGACATGGTTTAGTTGATTTGGATCATGTGATCACTTAGATGATTAGAGGGATGTCGATCTAAGTGGGAGTTCTTAAGTAATATGATTAATTGAACTTTAATTTATCGTGAACTTAGTCCTGATAGTATTTTGCAAATTATGTTGTAGATCAATAGCTCGCGTTGTTGCTTTCATATATTTATTTTGATATGTTCCTAGAGAAAATTGTGTTGAAAGATGTTGGTAGCAATGATGCGGATTGGATCGTGATCGAGGTTTATCCTCATTCTGCCTGAGAAGAATTATGTCCTTAATGCACGCTAGGTAGCGGACCTATTGCAGGAGCGGATGCGGGCGTTATGAGCGTTTGGCTAGCTCAATATGATGACTACTTAATAGTTTAGTGCACCATGCTTAATGGCTTAGAATCTGGACTTCAAAGGCGTTTTGAGCGTCAAGGACCATATGAGATGTTCGAGGAGTTGAAGTTAATATTTCAAGCAAATACCGAGTTAAGAGATATAAAGTCTCCAACAAGTTCTATAGCTAAAAGATGGAGAGAACCGCTCAACTAGTGAGCATGTGCTCAGATTATGCAGGTACTACAATCACTTGAATCAAGTGGGAGTTAATCTTCGAGATAAGATAGTGATTGATGAGTTCTCTAGTCACGATCACCAAGTTAGTAGAACTTCGTGATGAACTATAGTATGCAAAGGATGACGAAAACGATTCCCGAGCTCTTCGCGATATTGAAATCAACGAAGGTAGAAATCAAGAAAGATCATCAAGTGTTGATGATTGACAAGACCACTAGTTTCAATAAAAAGGGCAAAGGGAAAGAAAGGGAATTTCAAGTAGAATGACAAGCAAGTTGTCACTCCTGCAAAGAAGCCCAAAGCTGGACCAAAGCACAAAACCGAGTGCTTACTTGCAAAGAAAATGGTCTTTGAAGCGGAAATGCCCTGAATATTTGGTGGATAAGAAGGATGGCAAAGTGAACAAGGGTATATTTGATATACAAGATATTAATGTGTGCCTTACTAGTGTTTATAGTAGCCCCTGAGTATTTGATACTTGTTAGGTTGCTAAGATTAGTAACTCGAAGCAGGAGTTCTGAGAATAAGCAGAGACTAGTTGAAGGGAAGTGACGATGAGTGTTGGAAGTAGTTCCAAGATTGATATGATCATCATCACACACTCCCTATATTTTCGAGATTAGTGTTAAACCTAAATAAAAGTTATTTGGTGTTTGCGTTGAGCATAAATATGATAAGATCATGTTTATTGCGATACGATTATTCATCTAAGATAGAGAATAAGTTGTTATTCTATTTACATGAATAAAACCTTCTGTGGTCATACACCCAATGGTGATGGTTTATTGAATCTTGATCATAGTGATACACATATTCATAATGTTGATGCCAAAAGATGGAAAGTTAATAATGATAGTGCAACTTATTTGTGGCACTGCCGTTTGGGTCATATCGGTGTAAAGCGCATGAAGAAACTCCATAAAGATGGATTTTAGGAATCACTTGGTTATGAATCATTTGATGCTTGCGAACCGTGCCTTTTGGGCAAGATGACTAAAACTCCGTTCCCCGGAACAATGGAACGAGCTACTAACTTGTTGGAAATAATACATACCGATGTATGCGGTCCAATGAGTGTTGATGCTCGTGGCAGGGTATCGTTATTTTCTGACCTTCACAAATGATTTGAGCAGATATGCAATATATCTACTTAATGAAACATAAGTCTGAAATAACTGAAAGGTTCAAAGAATTTCAGAGTGAAGTGGAAAAATCATTGTAACAAGAAAATAAAGTTTCTATGATCTGATCATAGAGATGAATATTTGAGTTACGAGTTTGACCTTCAGTTAAAATAATGTGGAATAGTTTCACAAACTCATGCCACCTGGAACACCACAATGTAATGGTGTGTCCGAACATCATAACCGCACTTTATTTGATATGGTGCAATCAATGATGTCTCTTACCTATTTACCAATATTGTTTTAGGGTTATGCATTAGAGATAGCTGCATTCACGTTAAAATAGGGCACCATCTAAATCCGTTGAGACGACACCGTATGAACTATGGTTTAGCAATAAACCTAAGATGTCATTTCTTAAAGTTTGGAGTTGCGATGCTTATGTGAAAAAGGTTTCAACCTAATAAGCTCAAACCCAAATCGGAGAAGTGTGTCTTCATAGAATACCAGAAGGAAACCGTTGGGTACACCTTCTATCACAGATCCGAAGGCAAAATATTCGTTGCTAAGAATGGATCCTTTCTAGAGAAGGAGTTTCTCTCGAAAGAAGTGAGTGGGAGGAAAGTAGAGCTTGATAAGGTAATTTGTGCCTTCTCCCGAATTGGAAAGTAGTTCATCACAGAAATCAGTTCCAGTGATTCCTACACCAATTAGTGAGGAAGCTAATGATGATGATCATGAAACTTCAGATTAAGTTACTACAAAACCTCGTAGGTCTTCCAAAGTACAGTGCACACCAGAGTGGTACGGTAATCCTGTTCTAGAAGTCATGTTACTAGACCATGATGAACCTACGAACTATGAGGAAGCGATGATGAGCCCAAATTCCACGAAATGGTTTGAGGCCATGAAATCTGAGATGGGATCCATGTATAAGAACAAAGTGTGGACTTTGGTGGAGTTGCCCGATGATCGGCAAGCCATATTGTATAAATGGATCTTCAAGAGGAAGACAGATGCTGATAGTAGTGTTACTATCTACAAAGCTCGACTTATGCATAAAAGGTTTTCGACAAGTTCAAGGTGTTGACTACAATGAGATTTTCTCAAGCGTAGCGATGCTTAAGTCTGTCGAATCATGTTAGCAATTGCCACATTTTATGAAATCTGGCAAATGGATGTCAAAACTACATTCCTTAATGGTTTTCTTAAAGAAGAGTTGTATATGATGCAACCAGAAGGTTTTGTCAATCATAAAGGTGCTAACAAAATGTGCAAGCTCCAGCGATCCATCTATGGACTGGTGCAAGCATCTCAGAGTTGGAATATACGCTTTGATAAGTTGATCAAAGCATATAGTTTTATACAGACTTGCGGTGAAGCCTGTATTTATAGTAAAGTGAGTGGGAGCACTACCGCCTTTCTGATAAATATATGTGAGTAACATATTGCTGATCAGAAATGATGTAGAATTTTTCTGGAAAGCATAAAGGAGTATTTGAAAGGAGTTCTTTAAAAGAAAGACCTCAGTAAAGCTACTTACATATTGAGCATCAAAATCTATTGAGATAGATCAAGACGCTTGATAAGTTTTTTTTCAATAAGTACATACCTTGTCAAGATTTTGAAGTAGTTGAAAATGGAACAGTCAAAGAAAGAGTTCTTGCCTGTGTTGCAAAGGTGTGAAATTGAGTAAGACTCAAATCTCGACGACGACAGAAAATAGAAAAGAGAATGAAAGTCATTCCCTATGCCTTAGTCATAGGTTCTTTAAAGTATGCTATGCTATGTACCAGACCTATTGTATACCTTGCTCTGAATTTGGCAAGGGAGTACAATAGTGATCTAGGAGTAGATCATTGTACATTGATCAAGAAAATCCTTAGTGAGGACTAAGGAAATATTTCTCGATTATGGAGGTGATAAAAGAACCCGTCGTAAAGAGTTACATCGGTGCAAGCTTTCACACCGATCCAGATGACTCTAAGTCTCAATCTGGATACATATTGAAAGTGGGAGCAATTAGCTAGAGTAGCTCCGTGCAGATCATTGTAGACATAGAATATTTGCAAAATACATACGGCTCTGAATGTGACAGACCCATTGACTAAGCTTCTCTCACGAGAAAAACATGATCACACCTCAGTACTCTTTGGGTGTTAATCACATAGCTATGACTCTAGTAAACCCTTTGGGTGTTGGTCACATGACGATGTGAACTATGGGTGTTAATCATATACAGATATGAATATTGGTGTTAAATCACATGGCGATGTGAACTAGATTATTGACTCTAGTGCAAGTGGGAGACTGAAGGAAATATGCCCTAGAGGCAATAATAAAGTTATTATTTATTTCCTTATTTCGTGATAAATGTTTATTATTCATGCTAGAATTGTATTAACCAAAAACATAATACATGTGTGAATACATAGACAAACTTAATGTCACCAGTATGCCTCTACTTGACTAGCTCATTAATCAAAGATGGTTATGTTTTGCTAACCATAGACATGAGTTGTCATTTTATTAACTGGATCTCATCATTAGTAGAATGATGTGATTGACTTGACCCATTCCATTAGCTTAGGACTTGATCGTTTAGTATGTTGCTATTGCTTTCTTCATGACTTATACATGTTCCTATGACTATGAGATTATGCAACTCCCGTTTACCGGAGGAACACTTTGTGTGCTACCAAATGTCACAACGTAACTAGGTGATTATAAAGGAGCTCTACAAGTGTCTCCGAAGGTACATGTTGAGTTGGCGTATTTCAAGATTAGGATTTGTCACTCCGATTGTCGGAGAGGTATCTCTGGGCCCACTCGGTAATGCACATCACTATAAGCCTTGCAAGCATTGTAACTAATGAGTTAGTTGCGGGATGATGTATTACGGAACGAGTAAAGAGACTTGCCGGTAACGAGATTGAGCTAGGTATTGAGATACCGACGATCGGATCTCGGGTAAGTAACATACCGATGACAAAGGGAACAACGTATGTTGTTATGCGATTTGACCGATAAAGATCTTCGTAGAATATGTAGGAGCCAATATGAGCGTCCAGGTTCCGCTATTGGTTATTGATCGGAGACGTGGCTCGGTCATGTCCACATTGTTCTCGAACCCGTAGGGTCCGCACACTTAAGGTTTCGATGACAGTTATATTATGAGTTTATGAGTTTTGATGTACCGAAGGAGTTTGGAGTCCCGGATGAGATCGGGGACATGACGAGGAGTCTCGAAATGGTCTAGACGTAAAGATCGATATATTGGACAACTATATTCGGACATCGGAAGGGTTCCGAGTGATTCGGGTATTTTGAGAGTACCGGGAGTTACGGGAATACGAGGAAGAAGCAATGGGCCTCATGGGCCAAGTGGTGGAAGAGAGGAGGCAGGGCGCACGGCCTCCCTAGCCCAAACCGAATTGGACTAGGGGGCCGGCCCCCCTTTCCTCCTTTTCCTCCCTCTCCTTCATTCTCCTTCTCCTTCCCTTCCTTCCCCTCTCCTACTTGGACTAGGAAGGAGGGGGGAATCCTACTTGGAGTAGGATTGCCCCCCTTGGGCGCGCCTCCTCCCCTTGGCCGGCCCTCTCCTCCTCCCCTCTTTTATATACGGGGGCAGGGGGCACCTCTAGACAACAACAATTGATCTCTTGATCTCTTAGCCGTGTGTGGTGCCCCCCTCCACCAAAGTCCTCGATAATATTGTAGCGGTGCTTAGGCGAAGCCCTGCGACGGTAGAACATCAAGATCGTCACCACGCCGTCGTGCTGATGAAATTCTTCCCCGACATTCTACTGGATCGGAGTACGGGGAATGTCATCGAGCTGAACGTGTGCTAGAACTCGGAGGTGCCGTAGTTTCGGTGCTTGATCGGTCGGGCCGTGAAGACGTACGACTACATCAACCGCGTTGTTCTAACGCTTCCGCTTTCGGTCTACGAGGGTACGTGGACAACACTCTCCCCTCTCGTTGCTATGCATTACCATGATCTTGCGTGTGCGTAGGAATTTTTTGAAATTACTACGTTCCCCAACAGTTACTCTGTTCTTTATGAACTTAATACTCTAGATGCATGCTGGATAGCGGTCGATGTGTGGAGTTATAGTAGTAGATGCAGGCAGGAGTCGGTCTACTTGTCACGGATGTGATGCCTATATACATGATCATGCCTAGATAATCTCATAATTATTCGCTTTTCTATCAATTGCTCAACACTAATTTTTTTCACCCACCGTAATACTTATGCTATCTTGAGAGAAGCCACTAGTGAAACCTATGGCCCCCGGGTCTATCTCTTATCATATAAGCTTTAATCTACTTTTATTTGCATCTTTACTTTTCCAATCTATATTATAAAATACCAAAAATATATTTATCTTATCATATTATCTCTATCATATCTCACTTTCGCAAGTGGTCGTGAAGGGATTGACAACCCCTTTATTGCGTTGGTTGCGAGTTCTTGTTTGTTTGTGTAGGTGCGTGGGACTTTTGAGGAGCCTCCTACTGGATTGATACCTTGGTTGTCAAAAACCAAGGGAAATACTTACGCTACTATTGCTGCATCACCCTTTCCTCTTCAAGGAAAACCAACGCAAGCTCAAGACGTAGCACTTGTTCAACTAATATTCATTGAAAATCACAAGCATCTCATTTTTCCACTCATGAAAATACTCTCCATCAAGTATAGGCACTCTATGTCTAAGACTCCCCAAAGTAGACTCATCCGTCTTCCTCCAATGGTGTTTAAACCAAAGCAATGGAGATGAAAGCTTTGATACCAATTGAAAGGATCGAGAAGAGGTGTCTAGGGGGGGTGAATAGACACTAAGTAAGAAAAGTTGCATTTTTAATCTCTTTAAGTTTAAGTGGAGTTTGGCACAAGTTTTAACATTCACAATACATATCAAGCAAGCATGGCAAGAGTATATGGGCAGCGGAAAGTAAAGCATGCAAATTGCAAGAATGTAAAGGGATGGGATTGGAGTGTGCAAACACAATTTGGAGACACGGAGATTTTTTATCCGTGGTTCCGATAGGTGGTGCTATCGTACATCCACATTGATGGAGACTTCAACCCACGAAGGATAACGGTTGTGCGAGTCCATGGAGGGCTCCAACCACGAAGGGTCCATGAAGAAGCAACCTTGTCTATCCCACCATGGCCGTCACCCACGAAGGACTTGCCTCACTACGGTAGATCTTCACGAAGTAGGCGATCTCCTTGCCCTTACAAACTCCTTGGTTCAACTCCACAATCTTGACGGAGGCTCCCAAGTGACACCTAGCCAATCTAGGAGACACCACTCTCCAAGAAGTAACAAATGGTGTGTTGATGATGAACTCCTTGCTCTTGTGCCTCAAATGATAGTCTCCCCAACACTCAACTCTCTCTCATAGGATTTGTATTTGGTGGAAAGAATATTTGAGCGGAAAGCAACTTGGGGAAGGCTAGAGATCAAGATTTATGTGGTAGGAATGGAATATCTTGACCTCAACACAAGTGTAGGTGGTTCTCTCTCAGAAAATGTATGTTGGAAGTGTAGGCATGTTCTGATGGCTCTCTCCACGAATGAAGAGTGGGTGGAGGGGTATATATAGCCTCCACACAAAATCTAACCGTTACACACAACTTACCAAACTCGGTGGGGCCGAATCGTGAAACTCGGTCGGACCGATTTAGTTCATAGTGTGACCGTTAGGAATTTCGGCGGGACCGACATGTCAACTCGGTGGGACCGATATGGTTTCGGTGAGGCCGAGTTTGACTTTAGGTTTAGGACATATGTCAAAATGAGAAAGTGGTTGATGGCTTTGGAGCATATCACCTCATCCCCTCTTAATAGTATTGGCTTTCCTATGGACTCAATGTGATCTTGGATCACTAAAAGTAAAATGTAGAGTCTTGTGCTTTGAGCTTGAGCCAATCCTTTGTCCTTAGCATCTTGAAGGGGTTCCACATCCTCTAGCCCACGCCACTCCATTGTTGAACTTATCTGAAACATACTAGGTAAAAGTATTAGTCCAACAAGAGATATGTTGACATTAATTACCAAAATCACCCAGGGAGCACTTGTGCTTTCAGCGACAAAACTAGAAATGTGCAAAATAGAACCTGGTGTGAGGTTGTGCAGTTGGATCCCGTAATATTCCAGTAGACCCCTGAGGAAGGGATGGCTTGGGAATCCTACGCCCCTCAAAAGGAACGAGATGAAGCACACCCTCTCCCCCTGGCTGGGATTGGGGAAATTCTCTGCCAATGCATTATCGCCCATAGAAGTTAACCCTGCCCGTACGGAGACTAGATCCATGCAGGGGAAGATATCCTTGCGTCTGGAGTCGATTGAGCTGGAGGCGGGATATAGAACAACTTTGCCAATCCCCCTCTTGAGGGCCATGAGGACGCGAGGAGGAGCCGGGGACACTAGCCATGGTTTGGATTTTTTTTTCCGTGGTTTGCTCTGTAGCTCTTGGGGCGATGTGAGATGGCGTTTTGGAGATCTAACCTCGTTATATAAGCGATGCCTGTAGCTGCTAACAATATTAAAATACAAGGGTAACAGACCGCTCGCATTCACTCGTATGCATGGAAATCGAGGCGATGACAGGAAGGAATCATAAAGACTGTACGCGAAAGCCGATGCCGGACTATCATCAATCCGGAGTATGGTGGAGAACCCGCCTTCCAAAGTTGAAGACTTATATCCGCAACTACATCGTCATTGAAGGCAAGTTCGGGGGCTACTGAGGGAGTCCTAGATTCGAGGGTTCTTGGATGACCGGCCTAGGAGTATGGGTCAGGTTGGATGGGCCGTATAGGATTAAGCTGAAGATTATCCTTTGTGTCCGGATAGGACTTCTCCATACATAGACAGTGATACGTCTCCAACGTATCTATAATTTTTGATTGTTCCATGCTATTATATTATCCATCTAGGATGTATTATATGCATTTATATGCTATTTTTATATGATTTTTGGGACTAACCTATTAACCTAGAGCCCAGTGCTAGTTTCTTTTTTTTCCTTGTTTTTGAGTTTTATAGAAAAGGAATACCAAACGGAGTCTAATTGACGTGCCAATTTTTGATGATTTTTTATGGACCAAAAGAAGCCCCCAGAGTAAAAGAGTTAGGCCAGAAGAGTCCCGGGCTGCCCACGAGGGTGGGGGGCGCCCACCCCCTTGGCGCGCCCCCTATCTCGTGGACGGCTCGGAGACCCCCGACGTGAGACCTATGCCAAAATTCCTATAAATCTGAAACCTCGAGAAAATAACCTAGATCGGGAGTTCGCGCTGCTAGCCTCTGGCCACCAAAACCAATCAAGACCTGTTTGGCACCACGACGAAGGGGATCCATCACCGTGGCCATCTTCATCATCCCGGCGCTCTCCATGACGAGGAGGGAGTAGTTCACCCTCGGGGCTGGGGGTATGTACCAGTAGCTATGTGTTTGATCTCTCTCTCTCTCTCTTTTTCTCTCTCTCTCTCTCGTGTTCTTGATTTGGCATGATCTTGATGTATCGTGAGCTTTGCTATTATAGTTGGATCTTATGATGTTTCTCCCCCTCTACTCTCTTGTAATGGATTGAGTTTTCCCTTTGAAGTTATCTTATCGGATTGAGTCTTTAAGGATTTGAGAACACTTGATGTATGTCTTGCATGTGCTTATCTGTGGTGACAGTGGGATATTCACGTGATCTACTTGATGTGTGTTTTGGTGATCAACTAGCGGGTTCAGTGACCTTGTGAACTTATGCATAGGGGTTGGCACACGTTTTCATCTTGACTCTTCGGTAGAAACTTTGGGGCACTCTTTGAAGTACTTTGTGTTGGTTGAATAGATGAATCTGAGATTGTGTGATGCATATCGTATAATCATGCCCACAGATACTTGAGGTGACATTGGAGTATCTAGGTGACATTAGGGTTTTGGTTGATTTGTGTCTTAAGGTGTTATTTCAGTACGAACTCTATGATAGATTGAACGGAAAGAATAGCTTCGTGTTATTTTACTACGGACTCTTGAATAGATCAATCAAAAAGGATAACTTTGAGGTGGTTTCGTACCCTACCATAATCTCTTCGTTTGTTCTCCGCTATTAGTGACTTCGGAGTGACTCTTTGTTGCACGTTGAAGGATTGTTATATGATCCAATTATGTTATTATTGTTGAGAGAACTTGCACTAGTGAAAGTATGAACCCTAGCTAGGCCTTGTTTCCTAGCATCGCAATACCGTTTACGCTCACTTTTATCATTAGTTACCTTGCCGTTTTTATAATTTCAGATTACAAAAACCTATATCTATCATCCATATTGCACTTGTATCACCATCTCTTCGCCGAACTAGTGCACCTATACAATTTACCGTTGTATTGGGTGTGTTGGGGACACAAGAGACTCTTTGTTATTTGGTTGCATGGTTCGTTGAGAGAGACCATCTTTATCCTATGCCTCCCACGGATTGATAAACCTTAGGTCATCCGCTTGAGGGAAATTTGCTACTGTCCTACAAACCTCTGCACTTGGAGGCCCAATAACATCTACAAGTTTAGAGTTTGAAAGTTTCCTTCCCCGATGAACCGACCTTGTGCAAACCCTAGGCCCTTTCGGTGCATATATAAACTGGAGGGGTTGGTCCGTAGAGGTATCTTCTTTATCATCATTGGAATACTCATAGGCTAGACATCTAGGGTTTAGCCATTACGATCTCGAGGTAGATCAACTCTTGTAATCTTCATACTCGTCGAATATAATCAAGCAGGAGTAGGGTTTTATCTCCCTTAAGAGGGCCTGAACCTGGGTAAGCACTGTGTCCCCTGGTCTCCTGTTACCATTGATCCCTAGACGCACAGCTTGGGCCCCTACCCGAGATCTACCGATTTTGACACCGACAGCAGGAACACGTCCCCGAGCTTGATGACAACACTAGCCGCCCCCTCTTGGCCCGCAACAATGAGTGCTCAAGCATACAGATTCGCAACCACATGCCCCTCGATTCCCCCTTCGGCCAGCTTCAGAGGGTAGCACCCTCAAAGGGAGCCCCATAATTGCCCCACCTGATTCAGGTTCTCCTCGAATGCCTTCTGTGTGTTCTCCATCGTCAACGCATGTTCCGCCATCACTGCGGGATTCGCCTTCATTCTCACCATGGATAAACAATCTGGTGGCTTCCTTTGGTAAGGTGGATCACGTGATTTGGCATGGCGATCTCCAAAAGCCCTAGCCCCGGTTAGATATGTTGTATACCGTTCCTTGTAGGAGGGAATAGGTTTGAAATCAAAGGAGAACGCCGGGTGTAGGGGCTATGCCTCGCGCGTTGCGAGACGTAGCTGTGTCTCTCTTTTGGCGTGCGCAATATTGGGCCGGCCCATTATTGTAGTTGTGGCGCATTTTTTTTCTCTGTGGTTTTTCTTATCGGGTTTTCACTGCTTGTATCGGTTTTCTTGGGTTGCTTCAATTTTTTTCTTTACTTTTCCTTGTTTTTTTCTCGGTTTTCATCGGCTTTCTTTGGTTTATTATATTTTTGTCTTTTCTTCCTTTTCAGCACATGTGTTCTTCATACACATTGCACATTTTTCTTCTACATTGGAATATGTTTTATACATGTTTAACCTTTTAAAATACACTATTAACAAATTTTTTAAATAAATATTTTGATGTCTATCTTTTCATACATATTGTACGTTTTTATTACATATATCATTTTGCATGCACGTATAACATTTTTCAAATACATGATTAACTTTTTATACATATTGTACATTTTTGGTACACATATAAACATTTTTATACACATTTAAAAAATTTCAACATTTTGGTAAGTACATATTTATTAATTTATTTATATGTGTGAAATATTTTTTAAATACACATTGAAACATTTTTAATGATATATTTTTTTTAAACTGTGCTAGTATTTTTTGTGCTGTATAATTTTTTTCAAAAAAAACCATGATGAGAATCCAAGATATTCGCTCCACACAGGAGTCTCTGGTTGCCGGTTGTACTTGCTGGAATTTAATCTATTTGGGTAACCCAATAACTATTTCAGAAATTCCTAATAAATCCTAGAGGCCCACTTAGCCCATTTGTGCAAGGCAAGGGATACTACTAAAGTTTAGTCCCACATTGCTAGTTTAGAGAGGGTTGGACCTCTTTATAAGGGAGACTCCTTCGCCACTTGTATGAGCATGAGAACAAGAGGGACATCCACGCACGCTCCTCCTCCGCCGCCCGCCACGCCACGCCTCGGCACGACAGCGTCGCCGCCATGCACCAGCCATGTGGTTGCGGGGTTCTTGAGAATGAGCCGATGTGTAAATTTTGCCAAGCACTACGGGTATCTGAAAGGTCACTCGGAAGCTGAAACATTTTTTTGTAGTGGACCTTTGAATCCGAGCGGCTTGCCTCTTGGCTGCTTTGCTGTTTGTTTCGTCTCCGCGTTCCTTCAGCTCCGGCGCAGCCTCTCGCCTCCTTCTCTTGCGCCTAATAAAGGGAGGTCGCTCCTCTCGAGAGAGACGCACTGAGAATCTCTTCCTCCTCTCGCCACAAGTTCACGAGCACTTTGCTTTCTTTGTTATGTTCTTCCTCATCCCGGCTTGCGGCATGCCTTGCTCTGGGGACGATGAGCCTCCGGAACCGCACCTTTTGAGTCTGACGGAGAAGGGTGATAAGGTTTTTGGGGAGCGCTCAGCGCGACTACTAGCTGCTTCATCACGGACGATCCGGTCACCAACGACTACTTCCCCGACGACGACTTCTTCCCCGAGGTCCACGACCTCCTCGACGACATGGCAGGCGAGGACACCGACCCCAAGTCCAGCGCTTCTGCTACTGTTGTGCCGTACGTGTGTTGGAAATATGCCCTAGAGGCAATAATAAAAGTATTATTATATTTCAATGTTCATGATAATTGTCTTTTGTTCATGCTATAACTGTATTATCCGGAAATCGTAATACACGTGTGAACACTTAGACCACAAATGTCCCTAGTGAGCCTCTAGTAGACTAGCTCGTTGTGATCAACAGATAGTCATGGTTTCCTGACTATGGACATTGGATGTCGTTGATAACGGGATCACATCATTAGGAGAATGATGTGATGGACAAGACAATCCTAAGCATAGCATAAAAGATCGTGTAGTTCGTTTGCTAGAGCTTTGCCAATGTCAAGTATCTCTTCCTTCGACCATGAGATCGTGTAACTCCCGGATACCGTAGGATTGCCTTGGGTGTATCAAGCGTCACTGGCGTAATCGGGTGATTATAAAGGTGCATTACGGTATCTCCGAAAGTATCTGTTGGGTTGACATGGATCGAGGCGGGATTTGTCACTCCGTATGACGGAGAGGTATCTCTGGGCCCACTCGGTAATGCATCATCATAATGAGCTCAAGGTGACCAAGGTGTTGGCCACATGATCATGCATTCTGATGCGAGTAAAGTAACTTGCCGGTAACGAGACTGAACAAGGTATTGGGATACCGACGATCGAGTCTCGGGCAAGTAACGTACCGACTGACAAAAGGAATTGAATACAGGGTTTGATCGAATCCTCAACATCGTGGTTCAACCGATGAAATCATCAAGGAGCATGTGGGAGCCAACATGGGTATCCAGACCCCACTGTTGGTTATTGCCCGAGAGTCGTCTCGGTCATGTCTGCGTGTCTCCCGAACCCGTAGGGTCTACACATAAGGTTCGGTGGCGCTAGGGTTATTAGGAAGACTAGTATGTGACTACGAATGTTGTTGAGTCCGGATGAGATCCCGGACGTCACGAGGAGTTTGGAATGGTCCGGAGGTAAAGAATAATATATAGGAAGTGGTATTTCGCCATCGGGAAAGTTTGGGGTCTCCGGTAATGTCTGGGACCACCGGAAGGTCCGAGGTCCACCGGTGGGGCCACCTATCCGGAGGGCCCCATGGGCTGAAGTGGGAGGAACCAGCCCATAGTGGGCTGGTGCGCCCCTAGGCCCACCCCTGCGCCTAGGGTTGAAACCCTAGGGGTGGGGCGCCCACTGGCAGGGGCACTCCACCCCTTGCCGCCGCCCCCTTGGAGATTGGATCTCAGGGGCGGCGCCCAGAGGCCTATATAAAGGGGGAGGAGGGGCTGCAGCACCCATCTCCAAGCGCAGCCCTCCCTCCCAACACCTCTCCTCCTCATGGCGCTTGGCGAAGCCACAGCCGAGATGTGCGTCTCCACCATCACCACGCCCCGTCGTCTTTGCCGGTGGAGCTGTCTTCCTCAACCTCTCCTTCCTCCTTGCTGGATCAAGGCGGAGGAGGCGTCGCTCGTCCGTCACGTGTGTTGAGCGCGGAGGTGCTGTCCGTTCAGCACTTGGACATCCGTGATCTGAATCACGTTCGAGTACGACTCCATCATCACCTTGCAAGCTTCGCACGCGATCTACAAGTGGTATGTAGATGCAAACTCTCTCCCAATACTCGTTGTTTAGATGAACTCATAGATGGATCTTGGTGAAACCGTAGGAAAAATTTTAATTTTCTGCAACGTTCCCCAACAGTGGCATCATGAGCTAGGTCTATCGTAGTTCTCTAATGCACGAGTAGAACACAATTTGTTGTGGGCGTGGATCTTGTCATCTTACTTGCCTCTACTAGTCTTTTCTTGCTCAAGCGGTATTGTGGGATGAAGCGGCCGGACCAACCTTACGTGCGCTTACGTGAGACCGGTTCCACCGATTGACATGCACTAGTTGCATAAGGTGGCTGGCGGGTGTCTGTCTCTCCCACTTTAGTTGGAGCGGATTCGATGAACAAGGCCCTTATGAAGGGTAAATAGAAGTTGACAAAATCACGTTGTGGTGATTCGTAGGTAAGAAAAACGTTCTTGCTAGAACCCAATCGCAGCCACGTAAAAGATGCAACAACAATTAGAGGGCGTCTAACTTGTCTTTGCAGCGATTGATCATGTGATGTGATATGGCCGAAGTTGTGATGAATGATGAATTGTGATGTATGAGATCATGTTCTTGTAATAGGATTCACGACTTGCATGTCGATGAGTATGACAACGGCAGGAGCCATAGGAGTTGTCTTTATTTTTGTATGACCTGCGTGTCATTGAAGAACACCATGTAAACTACTTTACTTCATTGCTAAGCGCGTTAGTCATAGAAGTAGAAGTAGTCGTTGCGTGACAACTTCATGAAGACACGATGATGGAGATCATGATGATGGAGATCATGGTGTCAAGCCGGTGACAAGATGATCATGGAGCCCGAAGATGGAGATCAATGGAGCTTTATGATATTGGCCATATCATGTCACAACTATATAATTGCATGTGATGTTTATTATGTTTATGCATCTTGTTTACTTAGGACGACGGTAGTAAATAAGATGATCCTTACAAAATTTCAAGAAGTGTTCTCCCTAAGCGTGCACCGTTGCTACAGTTCATCGCTTCTAAGCACCACGTGATGATCGGGTGTGATGGATTCTTACGTTCACATACAGCGGGTGTAAGACAGCTTTTTACTGGCGAAAACACTTAGGGTTAACTTGCGAGCCTAGCATGTGCGGACATGGCCTCGGAACACGGAGACCGAAAGGTCGAACACGAGTCGTATGGAAGATCGATCAACATGAAGATGTTCACCGGCGATGACTAGTCCGTCTCACGTGATGATCGGACACGGGCTAGTCGACTCGGATCGTGTAACACTTAGATGACTAGAGGATGTCTAATCTAAGTGGGAGTTCATAATTTTGATTAGAACTTTATTATCATGAACTTAGTCTAAAACCTTTGCAAATATGTCTTGTAGATCAATGGCCAGCGCTAATGTCAACATGAACTTCACGCGTTCCTAGAAAACCAAGCTGAAAGATGATGGCAGCAACTATACGGATCGGGTCCGGAACACGAGATCATCCTCATAGCTGCCAGAAACAATATGTCCTAGACGAACCGCTAGGTGGCGCTCCGTCGAAGAACCAAGGCGTTATGAGCGCTTGGCAATCTCGTCTTGATGATTACTCCCTCGTTCGGTGCGGCATGCTCTCTGACTTAGAACCGGGGCTCCAAAAGTGTTTTGAGCATCACGGAGCATATGAGATGTTGAAGAGCTGAAACTAGTTTTCCAAGCTCATGCCCGGTCGAGAGATATGATGTCTCCGACAAGTTCTATAGTTGTAAGATGGAGGAGAACAGTTACATCGGTGAGCACATCTTGAAGATGTGCAGGTTGCACAACCGTATGACCCGGTGAATATTAACCTCCTAGATGAGGCGGTCATTGTGAGAATCCTCGATCGCTCCCACCAAGCTACAAGAGCTTTGTGATGAACTACAACATGCGAGGGATGGAAAAGACCATTCTGAAGTGTTCTCGATCTTTGAAGACAGCAGAGGCTGAAATCAGAAAGAACATCAAGTGTTGATGGTCAATAAGACCATTAAGTTCAAGAAGGGCAAGGGTAAGAAGAACTTCAAGAAGGACGGCAAAGATGTTGTCGCGCCGGTAAGCTTTATTGCTTGGGAAGAAGTCAAAGAATGGACCCAAGCACGAGGTGAGTGCTTTTATTGCAAGGGAAGGGTCCCGAAGCTAAGCGCCCCAAATACTTAGCGGATAAGAAGGCCGCAACACTAAAGGTATATTTGATATACATGTAATTGATGTGTACCTTACCGAAGACTCGTAGTAACTCCCGGTATTTGATACGGTGCCGTTGCTCATATTTGTAACTCACAGCAGAGCTGCGGAATAAACGGAGCTGGCGAAGGGCGAGGTGACGATCTTGGCGTCGGGAATGGTTCGAGTCGATGTGATCGCCGTCGACACGCTGCCTCTACATTTACCTCTGGGATTAGTTTTAAACCTTAATAATTGTTATTTAGTGCCATGTTTGAGCATGAACATTATATCCGGATCTCGTTTAATCTGAGATGGCTACTCATTTAAGTCGAGAATAATGGTTGTTCGATTTATATGAGAGATATGTTTTATGGTCATGCTCCGATGGTCAATGGTTTATTCTTAATGAATCTCGGCGTAATGTTACACATGTTCATAGTGTGGATGCCAAAAGATGTAAAGTTGATAACGATAGTCCCACATACTTGTGGCATCGCCGCCTTGGTCACATTGGTGTCAAGCGCATGAAGAAACTCCATCTTGATGGACTTTTAGAGTCTCTTGATTATGAATCGTTTGACACATGCGAACCATGCCTCTTAGGCAAAATGACCAAGACTCCGTTCTCCGGAACAATGGGCGAGCAACCAACTTGTTGGAAATCATACATCTTGATGTATGCGGTCCAATGAGCATTGAGGCTCATGGAGGATATCGTTATGTTCTCACTCTCACCGATGACTTGAGTAGATATGGGTATGTTTACTTAATGAAACACAAGTCTGAAACCTTTGAAAAGTTCAAGGAATTTCAGAATGAGGTGGAGAATCAACGTGACCGAAAGATAAAGTTCCTCTGATCGGATCGTGGAGGAGAATACTTAAGTCACGAATTTGGTACACACTTAAGAAAATGTGGAATCGTTTCACAACTCACGCCGCTGGAACACCTCAAATAAAGCGGTGTGTCCGAACGTCGTGTCGCACTCTATTGGATATGGTGTGGTCTATGATGTCTCTTACCGATTATCGCTATCTTTTGGGGATCGCTCTAGAGACAGCTACATTCACTTTAAATAGGGCACCGTCTAAATCCGTTGAGGCGACACCGTATGAATTATGGTTTGGAAAGAAACCTCGTTGTCGTTTCTAAAAGTTTGGGGATGCGATGCTTATGTCAAGAAACTTCAACTGAAAAGCTCGAACCCAAGTCGGAAAAATGCGTATTCATAGGATACCCTAAGGAAGCTATCGGGTATACCTTCTACTTAAGATCCGAAGGCAAGATCTTTGTTGCCAAGAACGGATGCTTTACGGAAAAGAGTTTCTCTCGAAAGAAGTAAGTGGGAGGAAAGTAGAACTTCGATGAAGTACTACCTCTCGAGCGGAAAGTGGTGCGGCGCAGAAACCGTTCTATGATGCCCACACCAACCAAGAGGAAAACAATGATGATGATCAAGGTACTTCGGATCAAGTTACTATGAACCCGAAGGTCCACGAGGACACGTTCCGCACTAGAGTGGTACGGCAACCTGTCATGGAAATCATGTTGTTAGACAACAATGAACCTTGAACTATGAAGAAGCGATGGCGGCCCGGATTCCAACAAATGGCTTGAAGCCATGAAATCCGAGATAGAATCCATGTATGAAAACAAAGTATGGACTTTGACAGACTTGCCGATGATCGGCGAGCGATAGAAAATAAATGGATTTTTAAGAAGAAGACGGACGCGGATGGTAATGTTACCATCTATAAAGCTCGACTTGTCGCTAAGGGTTATCGACAAGTTCAAGGGATTGACTACTGACGAGACATTCCCTCCGTAGCGAAGCTTAAGTCCGTCCGAATCATGTTAGCAATTGCCGCATACTATGATTATGAGATATGGCGGATGGACGTCAAAAGCGGCATTCCTTAACGGACATCTTAAGGAAGAGTTGTATATGATGCAGCCGGAAGGTTTTGTCGATCCTCTAAGCGCTAACAAAGTATGCAAGCTCCAGCGATCCATTTATGGACTGGTGCAAGCATCTCGGAGTTGGAACATTCGCTTTGATGAGATGATCAAAGCGTTTGGGTTTATCTTGAGACTTGTGGAGAAGCTGCGTTTACAAGAAAGTGAGTGGGAGCTCAGTAGCATTTCTCCTATTATATGTAGATGACATACTCTTGATGGGAAATGATACAAAACTTCGACATCATTAAGGCCTACTTGAACAAGTGTTTTTCAATGAAGGACCTTGGAGAAGCTGCTTATATATTAGGCATCAAAATCTATAGAGATAGATCGAGGCGCCTCATAGGTCTTTCACAAAGCACATACCTTGATAAGATTTTGAAGAGGTTCAAAATGGATCAGTCCAAGAAGGGTTCTTGCCTATGTTACAAGGTGTGAGATTGAGCTCGGCTCGATCACCGACCACGCAAAAGATAAAGAAGAGATGAGTGTCATCCCTATGCTTCACCATAGGATCTATTATGTATGCCATCTTGTGTATCGGACCGATGTAAACCTTGCCGTAAGTTTGGTTGCGAGATACCAAAGTAATCCCGCAAGGAACACCGGATAGCGGTCAAGAATATCTGAAGCACGAAAAGGACAAAGGACATGTTTCGTTTATGGAGGAGACGAAGAGCTCGTCAGAAGGGTTATGTCGACGCTAGCTTCGACTCAGATCCGATGACTCTAAGTCACAAACCGGATCGTATATATGTTGAATGGTGGAGCGATGGCTAGTGCGATTGCAAGCGAGTGTCGTGGCGGGATCTACGTGTGAAGCGGAGTACATGGCAGCCTCGGAGGGCGCATGAAGCGATTTGGGTGAAGGAGTTCATCACCGACCTAGGAGTCATACCCAATGCGTCGGGGCCGATCAAACTCTTCTGTGACAACACTTGGAGCTATTGCCCTTGCCAAGGAGCCTGGTTTCACAAGAAGACCGAGCACATCAAGCGTCGTTTCAACTCCATCCGTGAAAATGTTCAAGATGGAGACATAGAGATTTGCAAAGTGCACACGGATCTGAATGTCGAGATCCGTTGACTAAACCTCTCTCGCGTGCAAAACATGATCAACACCGAACTATATGGGTGTTCGATTCATCACAATGTAACTAGATTGGTGACTCTAGTGCAAGTGGGAGGCTGTTGGAAATATGCCCTAGAGGCAATAATAAAAGTATTATTATATTTCAATGTTCATGATAATTGTCTTTTGTTCATGCTATAAGCGTATTATCCGAAATCATAATACGTGTGAACACTTAGACCACAAATGTCCCTAGTGAGCCTCTAGTAGACTAGCTCGTTGTGATCAACAGATAGTCATGGTTTCCTGACTATGGACATTGGATGTCGTTGATAACGGGATCACATCATTAGGAGAATGATGTGATGGACAAGACCCAATCCTAAGCATAGCATAAAAGATCGTGTAGTTCGTTTGCTAGAGCTTTGCCAATGTCAAGTATCTCTTCCTTCGACCATGAGATCGTGTAACTCCGGATACCGTAGGATTGCCTTGGGTGTATCAAACGTCACAACGAATCGGGTGACTATAAAGGTGCATTACGGTATCTCCGAAAGTATCTGTTGGGTTTACATGGATCGAGACTGGGATTTGTCACTCCGTATGACGGAGAGGTATCTTTGGGCCCACTCGGTAATGCATCATCATAATGAGCTCAAGGTGACCAAGGTGTTGGCCACGGGATCATGCATTACTGATGCGAGTAAAGTGACTTGCGTAACGAGGTGAACAAGGTATTGGGATACCGACGATCGAGTCTCGGGCAAGTAACGTACCGACTGACAAAAGGAATTGAATACATGGTTTGATCGAATCCTCGACATCGTGGTTCAACCGATGAAATCATCGAGGAGCATGTGGGAGACAACATGGGTATCCATACCCCGCTGTTGGTTATTGCCCGAGAGTCGTCTCGCTCATGTCTGCGTGTCTCCCGAACCCGTAGGGTCTACACACTTAAGGTTCGGTGATGCTAGGGTTATTAGGAAGACTAGTATGTGACTACCGAATGTTGTTCGGAGTCCCGGATGAGATCCCGGACGTCACGAGGAGTTTTGGAATGGTCCGGAGGTAAAGAATAATATATAGGAAGTGGTATTTCGCCATCGGGAAAGTTTCGGTCTCGGTAATGAATGGGACCAGGAAGGGTCCCGGGGTCCACCGGTGGGGCCACCTATCCCGGAGGGCCCCATGGGATGAAGTGGGAGGAACCAGCCCATAGTGGGCTGGTGCGCCTCAGGCCCACCCCTGCGCCTAGGGTTGAAACCCTAGGGGTGGGCGCCCACTTGGCTTGGGGGCACTCCACCCCTTGGCCGCCGCCCCTTGGAGATTGGATCTCAGGGCGGGCGCCCCTAGGGGCCTATATAAAGGGGGAGGAGGGGCTGCAGCACCCATCTCCAAGGCGCAGCCCTCCCTCCCCAACACCTCTCCTCCTCCCATGGCGCTTGGCGAAGCCCCGTCGAGATATTGTGTCTCCACCATCACCACGCCCGTCGTCTTTGCCGGTGGAGCTGTCTTCCTCAACCTCTCCTTCCTCCTTGCTGGATCAAAGGCGGAGGAGACGTCGTTAAATCCGTCGTGTGTTGAGCGCGGAGGTGCTGTCCGTTCGACACTTGGACCTCGGTGATCTGAATCACGTTCGAGTACGACTCCATCATCACCTTGCAAGCTTCCGCACGCGATCTACAAGTGGTATGTAGATGCAAACTCTCTCCCAATACTCGTTGTTTAGATGAACTCATAGATGGATCTTGGTGAAACCGTAGGAAAAATTTTAATTTTCTGCAACGTTCCCCAACAACGTGTTCTTCTCCTTTCTGTTAGAAGTCCTGCTAAAGTTCTTGGCTCTAGTTTCTGCCCTATGTATGTTAGTCTCTATTTCATATGTGCAACCTGCTATACTGTCTGCTCTAGATATGTTTAGTTACGGTTCATATATGAACATGTTGTTTACCTTCTCTTTGTCAAATCGCATGGCTTATTTCATCACTGCTATACTAGCCATGTTTTATCTACTATTACTGTTAATAAAATCATTCGGTAAATTGCTCATATTTCCAACAGTACCACAGTGACCCTAGCCATTGGGCTACTGCCCCATCCTCACTCAATGGAGAGAGATTGTAAAAGTGGGAATTAGTATGACCCAATCAATCTCGTCTGTGTTCAAATCGTCAGCACAAGTGGCAGAATGGTTGGATTGTGGTTGATTGAACGGATCGCGAGAGCCAGGACGTCGTGCGGGGTTCCCTAAAAAACGTCATGAAGGGTTCGACGCAAAACCTTTTCCCCTAGGGTTCCACCTATCCTCCGGCGATCCTGCCGGAGTCCATGTAAAATCTCTTCGACGGTCGATCTAGGTTGGTCGTTCGGTGAGATCTACCATCATCCGTCGTCCGTGCGCTCGTGCATGGCGGAACCAAGGTCTCAGGAGCAAGGGGGAAGGGGGAGCGATGGCGGAGGAAGTAGCGATGGTGGCAGCGGCTCGACCGAGCGGATCAGGGCAGGCGAGAGAGGGGATTGAGGAGGAGACTAAGGGGAAGGATAGGCTAGGGCAGAATTCGCAGGACGTGCGAAACCAGGCGAAGGGGGGCGAGGAGGATTACGACGATTACTATGGCCCCGATCCAGATCTGGAAGATCAGTTCGCGGGGATGAAGCTGCATGGTCAGGAGGAGGAGGAGCTTGATTTCTCGGAAGTAGTGGATGAAATCATCAAGGACGTGCGCTGGCTGGCTCTTTTTCGCATCCACACCACAAAGCCTTTCAGCCATGGCGCACTACTGACACAGATGCGTAATGCGTGGGCGGCAGCACAAGGGGTTACTTTCAACGTCAAAGGCCCAAATTTATTCTTAGTTCAATGCCATTGCTTAGGTGATTGGAGGAAGATCATGGACGGGGGGTCATGGCTGTTTAGGAGGGCCCCGGTGGTACTGCAAGAGTACGATGGTTTTTCAGATGTTAAAAGTTACAGACTTAAGAAGATACCGGTCTGGGCGAGAGTGAAGGGACTGCCAGATGGTCTTACTAGGCGCAGAGAGCTGGCGGAGAAAGTGGCCGCAAAGGTGGGTGATCCACCTTTCAACGTGATTGTGAATGAGGGAAGAATAAACCCGGCTAGTACCCTACGAGCTAGGGTTTATGTGGATGTCAATATACCACTGATTCGGTTTGTCCCAATCACTTTGAAGGAGTACAAGAGATATATTGTCTATTATGAAAAACTCCCAGATTTCTGTTTTGCTTGTGGAAGGATGGGACACTTAGTTGATGAATGTGGTGATGGGGTGCACGACCCGAGAACTCTCGAATGGGGGGATGGTTACTTTGGGAGCCAGAGATGTTGACAGGCCAAGGACTAGGAGGAAGAGGAAGAGGGGATGGTGGCGGAAGAGCAAGTTGGAGGGATGCGGGCAGGGAAGAGAGGGGAGGCCGAGGAGGAAGAGGACCGGGGGGCGGTAGAGGGAGAGGAGTAGTTGGAGAGGGGTGTTCTTTGTTGATTCACGGTGGGCGGAGATGGATGGAGTAGAGGCGATATGGGCTTCCAAAGAAAGGGAAGAGGGGCGAGAAAGGAGCACGCAAGCGTTTGGTAGCAGCGGATGGCAGTGTCAATGTTAGGGGCCAGCCGGTTCCAAATTTAGCAGGCAGAGTGGCTGGTTCGGTCCTCCGTATTGAGGGTGCTACCTCTTCAGGCGCCAAAGATCCGACTTCTACGCCAGAGAAAGTGCAAGTGGTGAGGCGGAGAAAACAGGATGAGGGGATGGTTGTGGATGGAGCTGAAGACACTGCGAAGGCGGCCTCCGGCGAGGAGGACCGCCGAGACCAATGAGGACCATGTGCTGGAATTGTCGAGGGATTGCCGACCCTACGACAGTGCGTGAGCTCCGCGATCTTGTGGAGGCTAGTGCGCCGTCGGTGCTATGTATCGTTGAAACCCAACTGGCAAAGTACCGAGTGGAAGGTTTGGCGAGTAGATTAGGTTTTAGTAGTAGTTTTGGAGTTGGTAGTAGTGGAAGAAGTGGGGGTCTGTGCTTGTATTGGAAGAATGATATCAATCTCGAAATAAAAACTTTTTCTCAGTATCACATTGATTCGGTGATTTCCCAACCCGAGGAGGAACCCTGGCGTCTTTCTTGTTTTTATGGAGCTGCAAACCGGAGCTTGAGGTATAAAACATGGGACACGATGAAGATCCTAAGAGGTGAAAGCACGCTACCCTGGGTGTGCATGGGGGACTTTAACGAGATACTTCGGCCAGAGGAACAAATGGGACCAAATGAACGTGATAGCGCACAAATTACAGGCTTTCGAGAAGCTGTTGATGTTTGCAACCTAGCTGATTTGGTGTACAAGGGTTTGGATTGGACCTTTGAAAAGAGAGTGGTGGGGGGAGAGTTCTGTCGCGTACGTCTAGACAGAGCCCTGGCTACCCCGAGTTGGTCGGCCCTGTATCCTTTTTCTTCTCTGGAGCATCTCACCGCAGCAAAGTCAGACCACTGCCCGATCGTCTTATCAAGTGCTTTGGAAGATAGTAGCTTGAGACACTCGCTAAAAAAACCTTTCCGATACGAGTGTGCTTGGGAAGCAGACGACGGAGTTTGGTGGTATTTGGGACAAGCATGGGAAGATGCACCCCCAGCAAACACAGTAGGCGGGTTGGCGAACAAGTTGGAAAATGTTGCAGCAAGTTTAAAGAGATGGAGCAGACAAACTTTCGGTTCTGTCCGGCAGGAGCTAAGAGATTTGAGGCAGCGGTTGGCGGGTTTTCGTGCGGACCTGTTGAGGGTCGGTCCCGGCCCTGATGAGAAACGGGTGCAGGACAGGATCGTGGAGCTATCTTTTCGAGAAGAGGTGATGATGAGGCAGCGTGCACGAGTGCAATGGCTTTCAGAAGGTGATGCAAATACAAAGTACTTCCAGAAGAAGGCTAGTGCACAGAAAGCAAAGAATAAAATCAGTTCTTTGGTGCGTGGCGATGGAACTACCTGCTCGGATCCAAGAGAACTGGCGGACATGACAAGTGCCTTTTATGAGAATTTGTATACATCAGAGGGCTCTATTGGGATCGAGGAGGTGCTGTCTCACATACCACGAAGAGTTGATGCAGCAATGAATGCTCGTTTGAATGCGAGGTATAGCAGGGATGAAGTAAAAGAGGCATTATTTCAGATGTTTCCCACAAAGGCCCCTGGCCCAGATGGCTTTCCAGCACACTTTTTTCAGCGGCATTGGGATCTTTGTGGGAGGAAGTGACATGTATGGTAGTAAGACTACTTGAAGGAGATGATTCATCGGAGGATATCAACAACACGTTCATTGTTTTGATTCCCAAGATTGCTAGTCCAAAAATTTTAGGACAAATTCGGCCGATAAGCCTTTGTAATGTGATCTACAAGATTGCTTCCAAGGTTTTAGCTAACAGGCTGAAGATAATCCTTCCGGAGGTGATTTCTGAAGAGCAGTCAGCTTTTGTCCCGGGGCGTCTGATTACAGATAACTTCATTACAGTTTATGAATGCTTACATTACATGAAAACAAGAAGGGTGAAGTGTAATCATTTCTGTGCTCTGAAGCTCGACATGATGAAGGTCTATGATAGGCTTGAGTGGTCATATCTCAAAGCGGTGATGCTAAAATTGGGTGTCAGCCCGAGGTTTACTGAAACCATCATGAGGTGTGTATCTTCGGTTTCGTTCTTAGTTCTTTTTAATGGTGGAATTCTGGATGCTTTCAGGCCATCACGGGGTTTACGACAAGGGGATCCTATCTCCCCCTATTTATTTCTGTTGGTGGCTGAGGGCCTTTCTTGCTTACTGAAAGCACAAGATGCAGGGATAAGAGGTGTTTCTGTTGCGGCCACAGCGCCGGTAGTAAACCACCTCCTCTTTGCGGATGACAGCTTGCTTTTCTTTGAGGCTACAGCGGAGAGTGCAATAAAAGTCCGGGAGTTGCTGAAGAAATATTGTGATGCATCAGGCCAACGTATCAATACAGACAAATCGTCAATTTACTTTAGCAAAGGTGTGCCTGAACCATTGAGGGATGTGGTAAAAAGTTCGCTTGATGTGTGTAACGAATCACTTTCGGAGAAATATCTTGGGCTTCCAACCGACGTTGGCAGCTCGAAAGAGGGGTGCTTTCGGTACTTAAAAGACAGAATATGGAAGCAGGTACAAGGTTGGATGGAAAAGTGCTTATCAGCAGGAGGGAAGGAAGTTCTCATTAAATCGGTAGCACAATCTATACCAACTTATTCTATGGCGTGTTTCAAACTGCCACGAGGCTTGTGTGAGCGTATTAATGGTCTACACAGAAAATTTTGGTGGGGCAACAAAGGCGGAGAAAGGAAAACGGCTTGGGTGTCATGGAATACTATGTGTAAGCCTAAATTCATGGGAGGAATGGGTTTTAGAGATATTGAACTCTTTAACCTAGCTTTGCTAGCCCGACAAGCCTGGCGCCTACTACAAGACCCCGACTCTTTAAGCGCAAGGGTGCTCAAGGCACGTTACTATCGTAGCAAGCAGCATCCTTGAGGCTTCATTAGGCAATCATCCCTCTCAGGTTTGGCGCTCTATCATGGAGGGCAAGGAAATCCTAGCACTTGGAATTATCAAGAGAGTGGGGACAGGTGTGGATACTGATATTTGGAGTGATAACTGGATACCACGTGACTACAAGCTTCGGCCTCTGTGTGCTTTGAGGGCGGATCCACCGCGCCAGGTGGCGGAGTTGATCGACTCGGTCACGAGGACGTGGAACAAACAGATGCTCATCAAAAAATTTGTTGGCCCTGATGTGGATGCTATTCTGAATATCCCGTTGAGCTCAAGGTTGCAAGATGATTTTTATGCATGGCACTATGATAGGCGCGGCATCTTCTTGGTCAAATCAGCATATAGGATGTTGACGGGCATAAAATATCAACGGGAGGAGTGGATTGAACATGGCGCATGCACATCCGATCGAGCCTCGACCAAACGGGATTGGACCCGCCTTTGGAAGACGAGGGTACCGTCGAAGGTCAAGGTGTTTCCTGGCGACTTGCACATACCTCGTTGCCAACTGGGGTCACTCGACAACACCGAAACATGGCGGCCACTGCGGTTTGCCCTTTATGCAATGCTCAGGAGGATACATGGCGCCACTCCTTGTTTGACTGTCGCATGGCTCGCTGTGTGTGGGCATTGGGTGAAGAGGACGTACTGGAACATGTCATCTCTAATAGATCTCCGGATCGGTGTGGTTGTTACGCTGTTTGAAACCTTAAGCGGCGAGGAGCTTGCAAAGTTTTGATCACCATGTGGGCAGTGTGGTGGTAGCGAGGAAAGCAATCCATGAAAATGAATTTGAGCCCGCTGTCAACTTGGTGCTTTATCACGAGGTATCTTGAGGACCTAGAGATTGCGAGAAAGCAGGATGTGCCGATCACTATGTCATTTGTTGGGACCCGCCTCATAACAAAACATGGCTACCACCGGAGGAGGATGAAGCAAAATTCAATGTTGATGGAGGTATATCGAGGCACGACCATGTTGGGGGGCGGCGGTGATATGCGAGACAAGGACGACTGTTCACGGGGCTTGGTATTTGGTTTTGAAGGTTTGAACGATGCGGCAGTTCTGGAGGCACATGCATGTAATGAAGCTCTCGCATTGGCTGCAGACTTGCATCTAACATGTTTGTTGATTGCCTCCGATTGCCTGGAAGTGGTGAACAGGATAGAAGCAGCAACGGCGACACATTATGCATCGGTGTTACATGAAATATCGGAGAGGAGAAGGGACTTCCACCATGTCAAGTTCAAGTTTGAACATAGAGAACATAATTTCGAAGCGCATGCACTGGCGAAAGCAGCATCTTCTCTTCCTGTAGGCCGCCACATTTGGCTAGGGACATTACCAGACATTATTTGTATTCCGATGTTAATTACTACTTAATAAAGTTCCTAGTTCCCCATCAAAAAAAAGTGGCAGAATGGCCCGTTAGGCACAAGATAGGGCTTTTCTTTCAGAAAGGGCCATGTGCCTGCACCAGTCTACAGTTTCATGGCGAGTCCTGTTGACCTTAGCCATTAGATTTAGGATCCCTAAAAGAAAGCCATTAGATTTAGGAGACCAATTATTACGATTAACCCTCTAGGTCCAATTCAAAATTGACACACCATATAGTAGTATAGAAATGGTAAGAACCATCTTTTTTGAATTATATGAACATTTTTTACATTGTACAAACATTTTTTAAACAATGTTACGTACATTTTTTGAAACATGTTTATATTTTTTAAATATCACGTAATTTTTAAAATGTTATAATTTTTTTGAAAGTTGAGCGGCCTTTTTAACACATCATGAAATTTTTGAACACGCAATTAACTTTTTTAGAATTGAAATATAATATTTTTCCATTTCATAAATTTAAATAACAGTAATTAAAAAAATCGTATACTAGGCTCGCTAATAGGAAAAGTCTCTCGTTGCGCACTGGGCCTGGCCCATCTAACGGGTACTGAAAAGTAACCGACATGAAAAAGTCGTTTACTTTTTCGCTTGTAGTCGCTTTTTTGTTGTTGAAATTTCTTCTTTTTTTGTATGTGTCAATGGTTTGATGCTCTATCAAGTGGCACAACTAAATTTTATGTTAGAAACTTAAAATGAAATCCAATTTCGTAATTAATCAACTTAAATCATAACTATTACTGCAGTTGCACTAGTTTACGTTTGCTCTTTCACAACACGGGCGAGTGCAAGTCTTTTGTAATTCATGTGTAAGTTTCCAATATAAATTCCTGCATACAAGGAAATGGCTTGGTAATAAGTACTTATGATATGCTTATGTTAGGCATAGTTGTCTAAAACTAATTCTTTTATTTTTTTATCCACTCCCATAATTATATTCTTTCCTGTGCAATGCCTTTCCTGCATGTTGCAACCAAGCCCCGGTGTTTGGTTCATGTGTACCTTTTTTCTGAGAGAGAGGGTTGATATGTACTTGGACAAAATTTCCACAAAAAAAGGTGACCGAAACATAAACCAATTGCAGGTATTAATGTATCCTTTATTGATCTTAATATATATATTTAAAGAATACACGAGGTTCCTTTCGTGCAAGGTACACCGCTTTGTCCAACCATACCTACTCTTTCCTTTCTACATTTTTTTTATTTTCTCCCTTTTATCTATGGTTTTTTTCATTGTTTTTTTTCTGAAGCTGTCTTAACTGTCTCATATTTTATTGACTTACCCAAAAACTATTTTGTTTGATAAGCCAATAAGTTGTTACCAAATGAAATTATAAGTTTATTTAGATACGTAAATCACGAGCATGATTTAATGAATATTTAATTACACAATCACATTAATATGAGAAGATTAATCACACTTCTTCTTTGGTATAAAGTTCTGTGAAAAAGTTGTTTGGTACTCCTTCCGTCCGGAAATAGTTGTCATCAAAATGGATAAAAAGGGATGTATCTAGACGTAATTTAGTTCTATATATAACTTTTTTTATCCGTTTTGATGACAAATATTTTCAGACGGAGAGAGTATAATGTTATTTTAGGGCATCCACAAAGTGATATACTAAATTTATAACACGACCAGAACTTTGGCCGTAGGCACCACTGCAGAATATAATATTAAAAATTACCACGTCTATGCTCAACGTATGTTGCTTGTGCTAGTTTAGTGAGATTAACATAGTATTTTATTTCTTGAAGTAGCTTGGCATTGGAGGACGAAGAAACTCCGGTTTCCGTATTTTTCTTATACAGTATTCCCTCCGATCCAAATAGATGACCCAACTTTATACTAAAGTTAGTATAAAGTTGGGTATTTTGAAACGGAGGAAGTACTAGCCCCCACAATGTGTAATGGAGCTGCCAAAAGCCAAAACTCAATTTTACAATGTTATTTGGTACTATGGATGCCTTTAAAAGCAACTGGAAAAGTTATTTTTAACACAAAGCAATTAAAGTGAACCAGCCTGTGGTTGGATGGTTAGAGAGACTGTGGTATCCCAGCTCATCAGGATTCAAGTCCTAGATGCGCATTCAGTAGGAGGAGACGTTTCATTCGATGACGAGGTGCCTACGGTGACTTCGTAAATTTCAAGATGTGTCGGCTCAGTCTCTCAAGGTGCTCATAGGTATAGGGTGTGCGTGTGTGCGTTCATATGGGTAAGTGTATGCGCGTGTATATGAGTCCTTGCGTCTGTATTATGTTAAAAAAACACAAAGCAACTAAAAAAGTTGTTTTAAATAAAGGTATAAACCAAGCACTCTTGCATTTGCTTTGTGTTTTATAAACTGGTTTTCCGAGCAACCGTCCACACCATCTGTACCACAGCCAGTTGCATTCTGAGCCCGAGCCCCTCCCGTCTCCCCTGCCGCAGCACCCCGCCAGTGCCATCTGCCATGGCGTCACCTCCGCGCGTCCGCCTCGTCCTCGGGCACTCCCTCCTCCTCATCCCCCTCCTACCGCTCCTCGCCTGCGCCGGGCTCGTCCTCGAGGACGGCTACACCGTCTCCACGGTCTCCGACCTAAACCCCACCGGGACCCACCCGTACGCGCTCCTCCCGCGGCCCCGCGCCGGGGACCTCGTCCTCCTCGACTCCGCCGGATCCACGCTCTACACCCTCCCCCTCCCCGTCTCCGCGGACGCCGGGCCGCGGAGGCTCGCGGGGGCCGCCGGCGCCTTCGGCCACGGCCACCCCCGCAGCATCGCCGTCGACGGCGCCGACAACGTCTACGTCGCCGACCGCGCGAACGGCTCCGTCCGCAAGGTCGCGCCCTCCGGTGAGTTCGGTGAACTGGCTTGACCGTTACTTTGTTGGATCGTTCGCAGGGTTTAGTTAGGGTTTGTTCGATGCCGTGTTAAAAATGGTGGCGACGGCCGCATTAATGCCCGTGTTGGAATGTTGTGCACATGTCGCTTTCATCAGGTTGGGTTGAGTTGTAGATCGGATTTTTTTTCCTCACGTTTCCGCTCCTTATTTGAGATCGCGAATTAAATTTAGTAGCGGATGATTCAGGATGACCTGTGCCCCCGTGCCCCCGTACAGTGGAAGCATGGCTCTAGTAATCGGCGAATTCGCAAATCGCAACTGCATAACTGCACCTTATGTGCGGCATATTTCTCACTAACCACGATTCGGCGGTCTTTAATGAGCCTACCACTTATTTGTGGTTGTGACATCTCAATTTGTATGATATCATGATTGTGATGCTTATCCATGTCAACTCAAAGATGATACTACATTGGATCTCGATCCTCGCAACCTTACCTTTGTTCCATTCATCTGTAACCAGTCACCACTGCCAAGCTATGCCATTGTAAAACTAAGGAATGGTATTTCATTGTCTAGTAGTTTTTCTTGCCTCCTATTTGTAGGGCTGTAAGATATCCATATATAGTGGCACCATGTAGTGTTTTTTTAAACCTTGGTGCCATGTGGTGTTTGTCAATCATGCTTGCCAATTTCAGTACACGGAAAAGAGAAGTTATGTAAGCACTTTTGGCCAATAATGTGTTATTTCTCCTGATTACTTTTAAACGTATATAATTGGTAGGTTATACTACTACAATTGCTGGAGGGTACTCAGCGGGGACTGGTCACAGGGATGAACCTGCACAGAATGCTACCTTTTCGCCTGATTTTGAGCTTACTTATATCCCCAAAATTTGTGCACTGTTGGTTGCTGACAGAGGAAATCAATTGATTAGACAAATCAAACTAAAGCCAGAAGATTGTGCACATGAGAACCAGAAAGGTAAGTTCAGATGGGTTTTCTACTTGTGTTAGCATTACAGTGAAGTACTACTGTTCCAGTATTGAACTGCTCTGGTCTTTAATCTTCCTACCTGGTATTATCAGTAAATTGCAGCTTTCATGATCATGTGAGTTCCCTCATCTGGATATGCATCAGGGTTTTACCGTAGGTCCATGCATGTCACACAGGCGTGTATGTACAGAATTATATGTTAATTGATACTCCCTCTGTAAACCAATATAAGAGTGTTTAGATCACACAGGGAGTATATGACATCAATGCTGGGTTGTGTCAAGTACTCAAGTTAAGGTGTCAGAATATTCAGCACTATTACTGAATAAATATTAACCTTCTTTGTTGATGAAATTGTGTTATGTTCGTTGATCTGGAGATCGGAGTGATATTTCTCTTTGAGGGCTGTGGGGTCGAAACATTTTTTTAGCATGCTCTGCATATTTTGCTAACAATACCTACTACTGTGATAGTGAGAATACTGTCTAATGTTTGCAGGCCCATTTATGAAACTTCTGCGAAGAAAAACATATATTTAATTAAGGGACAATTCCATTTATCCCCCTAACTTGAGCCACCACCTGGCATTTGCCCCTAATTTTCAGGTATGCTAAAAAATACCCCTCTTCCGTCAAGTCACCTTACAGAAATGCCCTTCTGTGCCGTTACCGTCCGGTCAAAGGGGTTTGACCAACTGGTGAATAGTAAATGGTGAACAGTAATTTCGAAAAAAAATAGCAAAAAAAATCAAAAAAATCTGAAATTTTGTGGGATAGAAGATACTCAAGGGAGCAAGGCGCGTGCAAATTTTGGCATAGTTTGGACATTCCAGCAGCTCGTGTCAAACGAAAAACTTTAAAATGTACGCTGTGAGCAGTAAATACAAAACAAATAGCAAGAAAATTCAAAAAAATATTAAATTTTTTGGCATCAAAGAGGCTGGGGTGCGCAAGGTGCGTGCTAATTTTTTGTTGCGTTTCGACACTGTAGGAGCTCGTGGAGAAAAAACAAAATTTGGCGCAGACAAAAACTTTGAAAAAATGCACTATTTTGTTTTTTTTGCTAGAGCACCTCGCATGCCATTTGATCACAAAAATTTGCAAGCGCCTTGCGCACCCAAGCCTCTTTGATGCCAAAAAAAATCATATTTTTTAAAAATTTCTTGCTATTTTTTTTGAATTTACTGTTCACAGCGTATAGATTTAAATTTTTTCCTTTCCCACGAGTTCCTGGAATGTCCATACAACGCGAAAATTTGCACACACCTTGCGCCCTTAAGTATCTTCGATCCCACAAAATTTCAGATTTTTTAATTTTTTTGCTATTTTTCCCGAATTTACTGTTCCCCATGTTACTATTCACCAGACGGTCAAACCCCTTTGACCGGACGGCAAGGGCATTTCTGTAAGGTGACTTGACGGAAGAGGGGTATTTTTGAGCATACCTGGAAATTAGGGGCAAATGCCAGGTGGTGGCTCAAGTTAGGGGGATAAATGGAATTGTCCCTTTAATTAACTATCCTTTGTAATTACTGGCTTTGCTGTTAACATGTTGCAACATTTGCTATGGTCTCACGCTGATGGTATTATTTTCATGAACTAACAGGCCTGGGAACCACATCTGCCTCAATCATTGCAATATTGGCTGCGCTGTTTGGTTCAATTATTGGGTTCTTAGTCAGGCATTTCTACCCCTTCCATGTGAGTGTGTCTCTGCTTCCTTTATTACTTCAGAAAAGATCTATACAGTAATTAAGACAGGTGTACCTGAAACATGTAGGCAGGAAGTCTCCATCAACCGCTTTTTCAGCAGGATACAGAGGCAATACAGGAGAACCCAGAGGAAGGCCGCACTGATCAGCTTCTCCGACATCAGAAACGCAATTGCTAACTCCATGCTTTCTACCATCCTGCTGAAACTAGTTAGAGTTAGTGTTGGCTATCTTACTGTTGTGTTACCTAGTATTAGGCTAGAGCGAGGAGTTGCCTGTAAGCCTTCTCCTCCTTCTCCTTCTCCTTCTCCTTCTCCTCCTCTTCTTGATCTAGACATGGCTGGTACTACTACTCCTGCCATTGGTCTTGACAATGAAGCACTGCCTTCTACCGAGCTTTTGGGGGATTTCGTCGGCTTCAATGATAGTGATAGTGATGGTAGTGCCAATGCTCAGGAGGAGGATAAAGAGACGTCGCTTGACAGGGATTTGTCGGCGCTTCTTGATAACCCACAAGGCAGTTCTAAGAAAATAGACAATATGATCGAGGCCAACTTATTGGACTTTTCAGGCCAAGACAAGTATTGCAGCCCAGCTGTTAACTATTCTGGACTAAGCAGGAGGTTACATGGAGGTAGCAAGGTTCTCTGAGCTCGCTGTAAGTGAATATTAGTTGTATTAGTGTCTAGTGTTTGTCTGCCTAAATGTCTAAATAACAACTGTGTTGGTATTTGCACGTATGAAAACCGTGCTCATTGCATCTACTGTGGCAGTGGCATGGAACTATGTAATTAATGTACCTTGGTCATGGTGAACTACGGTTGTTTTATGTGAATATAATTAGCTTTCGTCCCATTTGTTGGCTGATTGCTTAAGCCGCTTCGAAGCTCTATGTTATTGTGACTTGTGAGTAACTAAGCCTGGCTGCAAATTAAAGAGCATGATTATAGTATGTTCGTCAATATTGAACTTCCGATCATAGTGCTGTGTCATTTATATCAATATTTCTTTTTCATCTTCTTATATAAAACGAGGGAGTTGTGAAGATCCAACACATCGCAGTTCAACCATGTCAATCCAACGATCTATGTTCCTTCCATGTTTAGCCCTAAACCTGTTTAGTACTCAACACGTTTAGGGCACTCCCCTGAATACTTCTTTGTGAAAGAAAAACTCCCCCCCAAACGCCTTAATACATCTGAGGAGCCATATCAAGTTTTGATTATTGCCAAAACAATTAGCTTGAAAATGGAAACCAACACCAGCACATATGCACACAGTGCAAGTTCGGATTATTTTCAAAATCATTTGCCTAGCAACCATGTGATATAGGGTGTTGGCGTTGGCGTCGAAACTACTATATTGACAACTTCAAATAATTTTCAAAACTACTACTAGCTTAAAAAACAAAAATCAGCACCAATACATCTCCTTGGTAGGAAACTTCGGATTATTTCCAAAATCACTTGTGTAGCAGCGACCGGACATGCACAACATCACTGGCTATGTGCACATTCGATGCAGCAAAACCAATATCACACGCGCGACACAACGATCATTGCTTGTGTACTGCGGCATGATCACGGCAAGATTCGAGTAGGGCGAGGCAGTGAGGGTTACATCCTCCATGGTTATCAGACTTCGTCATTTTTCTTTATGAACGGAGGCTGATTTTGCAGAATATACAAGCAGGAAGCTCTCTTATCCTTGCCATGCCACACCCAACGTCTCCCTCAGCTAGCAACCCAGCAGCGGCCACCAAGGATGATGAAGCCTACCGATCACCCATGATGACAATTGTGGCTGGTCCGGAGAAGGCACAAGCAAGCAACACATCGTCCTCGGAACCTATACAAGCAAACTCTGCCAATAACAAATACTCCCTCCGTGCCGAAAAACATGCCGCGGGCGTAGTTCACTGGTAATTTTGCGAAAACCCCCTCGTGATTTCAAAAGCGTTTCAGACAAGTCCCTCCGCCCCGTCTTCTTCCTCCGCCCGTCGCCTGCGCGTCGCCAGGGGCCGGCGCCGCCCAGCTGCGTGATTCGCCAGGGGCCGGCGAGCCCAGCTGAGCTCCTCCGCCGTAGCCAAGTACCTGCTCTCACATTCGCCAAGTACCTGCTCTCGCCGTCGTCGCCAATTACCTCCTCCGCCCCCGCAGCCCAGACCTGCGCCGCCGCGGTCCCCTCCCGCTGCCTGTGGGCTTCGCCGGAATCTCCTGCCGCGCGCGTCCCTCCTGGAACCCCCGCGCATCCTTCTCAAGCTCGCGTGCGTCCTCCATCGTGCTCCCGCGCATCCTGCTGGAGCTCCCACGCGTGCGCCGCCGCGATCCCCTACCGGCATCGCCGGAGCCTGCCTCCATGATCCGGTGGACCGGGAGCTCGCGCGTGTGATCCTCGATCTCCCGCGCAAGCCTGTGCTGCTCCTTCTCCCGCGCCCGTGCGGCTGCTTGTCCCCTGCCGCCGGTGGAGCTCCTACCCGTACTGTTGCTGCTCGTCTACCCGTACTGCTGCTGCTCGTCTGCCCGTGCTGCCGCCAGAGCTACATTCATCAGGAAGAAGGTACTGTAAGGATTTGCTCCATGAGTTAACTGAAAAAATCAGTAGATATTCAGTCAGTCAATGTTAACTGAAGAACTTTGTCTTCTTTTGTCCATGAGTTTCCCTAGCCATCAATCTTTCTGCTCTCTATAGTATGGTGAACACCTCCCCTTTTCCTATCATTTAAAAAGAAAATGATCACCTAGTCTAGTCTGTGATGTGAAAAATGGATGGGCATCAACCTACACCTCTCTGACGATGCATGTTTTGGGGTTCATGCATCATACAAATTCAGAGATAAAAACAAATCCTGCTCAGATCAATATCACTTGCCCAATATGCAGTCAACCTACACCTGTCTGACGATGCATGTTTTGTGATGATGCTCACCTAAATAAAGGAAGAGGAAAACGTGGGACTGCATATAATATACGACGCCACATCAATGATTTCAATCCGCCTTCCGTCCGCCCGGTCGAGGTCTCGGAGCCGGCAGTGAATTCAACACCAGTTTTTTGCTGTGAACCTTGCACAAGGAAACAACTAGTCAATCTCCACTACTTGTACTCAGCTGATAAGTAAATAACCAACTTTTATTACAATTGGAAACAGATCAGATCAGAGTGTGGTACTACTTCACTGCTGAAACTGTAGGTGTATCTATCTTCAGAAATGTGGGGTGTCTTTCAGATGAAAAAAGAGGCTCCATCCATCCACTGGATTTTTTAGCTATATTGAGATTTTTTAGCAATATTCACCTCCATTGCAGAGAGATTTTGAGCTATCGAAATGCAGGAAAAAAGAAGCATCAGGCAGTGAGCAAGAGATAAAGCTCATTAACTTACAAACATAGCGGACACAAAATTATCTCGATCGTCAGTATCACAAGTCAGTATGCGTGCTCGATCAAAATTCAGATCCTCCAGAGGCACGGCCAAGAATTGTTTACATATTAGGAACATTTCAAAACCATGAACAGTTTTAAAACGAGTGAACATTTTTGCTGAATGCTACCTATATTTTGTTAATGTCATGAGGACATTTTAACATCTTGTCATTTTGGCTGGCATCTAGACATCACACACTCATACAGTACATTAGATGCACTGTATATTCAACTCAAAGTTATTTGATTTATTTAGATTTATTAAAATTATTGGAATTTAAATGACAGGACTGAAAGAATTTTGTTTACTGAATTTTGCTTTCAAAATTGCTGCTGATCATGGTCATGGTCATTTGCAATCTTCAAAATTTGGCTTGAACATGATACTTTTTGTTTAATCTGGACATGTGTATGGTTTGTATGGTGGCTCCAGTAATAACTTTGTGTGTGTATTCTTGCTTGACTAGTGCAAATGCATTTCTTGTTTGACTTGCATACTCATTTTGTGTGTGTATATTCTTGTTATGGTACCATGGTGTACTCATCTTTTGTCATTGATGGCAGGAAACATAACTATGGATTTGAACTTGATGCCTCAAAAGGAAGAACATGAAACTATTGATTTGAACTTGATGCCTCAAGAGGAAGACGATGAAGGTATTAATTTGAATTGGATCCCTGAACAGGAGGAACCTCAAGTGGCAGAGAATGGAACTATGGATTTGAACTTGATGCCTCAAGAGGAAGATGATGAAGCTATGAATTGGATGCCTCAAGAATATGAAGGGAAAGAGGATGAAGCTCAAGAGGAAGATGATGAAGTTATGAATTGGATACTTCAAGAGAAGAGAAGAGAATTGTCAGATAAGGAGAGGCATGGTGTTTACTTCGCCTTGTTGGCAATCGAGCTCAGAGATGGGTCTGTTCAACCAGATGACAAGCTGCTAGTCTCAAACCTGTTGGACATAGGTGTACGATTTGTTGAAAGAATCTGGGAAGAAGCGAAAAAGCAAATTGCCGATGGCAAAGAAGTAGATGTCTCAAGCAAGAAGCCAGGAAGATCTGGCCGAAAGAGAAAGGAGCTGGATCTAGAGAGGACCTCAGCAATCCCACTGAATAAAATAAGGACAATTCGATCTCTGGCATGGTCTCTAGGTGTGGCCCGATCGACCCTACATAAGAGGTTCCAGTTGAATGAGCTCAACCGCATCACAAGCACCGTGAAGCCTCACCTCAAGCTAGAGAACAAGCTTGCGAGATTGAAATTTTGTATGTCCATGGCCGACGACAATTCGATCTCAACTTCTCAGGCTATGTTCAAACCCAAATATGGTTCACATCGATGAAAAGTGTTTTGACATGACGAGAGTGAAGAATAGTTACTATGTACTTCCAGGAGAACCTGAACCGAAGCGCACCGTGTCAAACACTCACAACATTGGGAAGGTAATGTTCCTAACAGTTGTTGCCAGGCCTCGATATAACAATGAGGGGGAGCTAACATTCGATGGGAAGATCAGCATTTGTGCATTCGTCGAAGAGACTGAGGTGAAGCGGACAAGTTAGAATAGAACAAAGGGAACAAAAGTGTTGACATCAATGAAAGTAACTAGGCCTGTGTGCAGAGATTATCTAATCAATAAGGTTATCCCGGCAATTCAGCATAAGTGGCTTGACGATGATGAGGGATCAACAATATTCATCCAACAGGATAACACAAAGCCTCATGTCCTTCCCAATGATGTAGCTTTTCGAGAAGCTGTGGAACAAACTGATCTTGACATCCGATTGCTACAACAGCCCCCAAAATAGCCCCGAGTTAAATTGTTTGGACCTCTGCTTCCATAACTCTCTCCAGGTTCTAACCGACTGCAGGTCACCTACAAACATCCAAGAACTGGTACAGGCTGTGGAAGAGGAATTCGAGAACTACGATCCCGACAAGTTGCACAGAAGCTTTATCACATTAGAAGCAGTTATGTTTGAAGTTACGAAAGACAAAGGAGGAAATCAATATAAATTGCCCCACTTGCACAAGGATCACTTTCAGAATGCTGGACTGGAAATAACCAGTGTATATTGTGACAGTTAGCTAGTTGTTGATACTAGGGCCATTATAGAAGAAATGGAAATTGCAATAGGAAAAGAAAATGAAAGGAAATAATTAGCTAGAGAAGGGAAAAGAAAGAAAAGTAAAGGGAAGGAAAGGGAAGAAGTGGCCAGAGAAAGGAAAAGAATGTAGTCAAGAGGGGGCAAAGAGGCCCTTATGTCATGTAGTCAGGTGCTCCTTGTGTATGTCTTGTGTAATCTTGTGTCAAGAGGGGACAAAAATGCCCTTATGTCATGCCCTTGTGTATGCCTTGTCTAATCCTTGTATATAAACTCCTTGTTGGAATTTATTGGAATTTGGGTTATTTGGAATTTGAATTATTTGAATTGATTTGGATTAATATTAGTTATTTGAATTAATTTAAAATATTTGGATTAATTTGAATAATTTGGATTAAAACTGAATTTATGCTAACTTACTTTGCAATTTGTGCTAACTTACTTAATTATTTGTGCCATAATGTTAGCCATTTTAGAAATGCACTAATTAAATTTCTAAAATGAAGCTATAGATATACAGTGCTCTGTTCTGACAATAGCTAGGTACTGTAGATAGGATAGCTGAAGTTTCAGAACAACTACTCCACAATCAACTGGTTCTCATTAGAAATGGCACCAAGATTAGAAACTGCAGCTGCTGGCAGTGGCACCACAGGAGGATTCAGTGATGAAGTGCCATACAGTACATTAGATGTATTGTATATTCAACTCAAAATTATTTGAATTATTTGGATTTATTAAAATTATTGGAACTTAAATCACAAGACTAACAAAATTTTGTTTAATGAATTTTGCTTTCAAAACTGTTGTTGATCATGGTCATGGTCATTTGCAATCTTCAAAATTTCGCTTGAAGATTTGTGTTTACCAGCAACCTTCAGCCTTCTACAGAGAGAGGCACAACTATGTTTGGATGCACAACTTGGTCACATGTAAGGTAATATTGCAAATATAGCAAGGGAAAGCTGGATGATATTGAAAGAAGTAGCTTGAACTTATGTTCCTTTGACTAGACAAAAATCTATACATGGGACCCAAATCCAAGCATGGCTAGTAAAGTATGAACAAGAATTACCATATCTTACAACAACACAAACACAATAATAGAGCAGAACAAAATCACCATATCTTGTTTTTCAATTTCCAATCATCTAAGTCATGTGAGTTTATCAATCATGTACTCAGGGAAACACAAACAAAATAAACAGAGATATTGTTCAGTTAGGGACAAAATTAGCAGGGATCAACAAAAACAAATGACAGCAGGGGACAAAATTGCATCAGAAGATATATAACTGAACTTTCCTTTGCCATCAAAAGATAACTGAATCTCAGGGCAACACAAACAAAATAAACAGAGCAGAACCAAATCACCAAATCCAAGGGACAAATTTAATTACATCATCCATTCTTCAATCCAATCAGTGATGTTTTTCAATCATCTACTCATGGGGCCAAGAGAAACAAATAACTAGGATAACTGCATAGTCTTCTTGGAGTACCAGGGGCCAAGAGTAATTACCAGGGGCCAAGAGAAACAAATAACAACCATGGGACAAAACTGCATCATAGGATAACTGAACTTTTCATTGCCAACAACCTTCAGCCTTCCACGACACAAATTCTAGCTAAGCATAGTCTTCTTGGAGTACTAGTAGAACTAGTGCTTGCAAAATTGTTTAGTTAACTGTGCACTGGAACTAGTACTAGTAGAACTAGGTCTGAACCATCTCACATTCAGTAAATTCAGTAAACAGCGAAGAGAGGTTCAGACCTAGAGATGATCTGCTGTAGGACTTGGAGATGATGTGCAGTAGTGGAGAAAACCGCTGCAGTAGAAGAGAGGTTCAGTCGCCACTGCTGCTGCCAAGTGAGCAGGCGCGACCCACTGGACAGCCCAGCCATGGTGTCGTAGGCGCGGGTCTTCCACCAGAGAAACAACAAAGAAGACGCCACCGCGATCGTATTCCTTGTGGAGCTGCCGTCGTCGTCTTCCACGCTCGCAAATCGACGACCTTTAGCTTGCCGGCGTCGTCGGGCTCGTCGGCGTTTAGCTTGCTGCATCTCCTGTCATCAGTGGGCTCGTCGGCCTCGTCGGCCTTTAGGTTGTTGTTGTTGGTCCTGATCTAGTGCCTCCGGGCTCGCCGATGCCAGTTCCGACGTAGCCGGAGCAGAGCGCGGTAGCTGGAAATCGAAGGTTTTTTTGAGGAAGGGGGAGCTTGGGGAGGCAGGCAAGCGGCAACTGCGGCGAGGGAGCGGGGAAGCAGGGAGCTGCGACGGCGGGGAGCAGCGCAACTGCGGCTTCTGTTGGAGGACGACGACGAGGGAGCGCGGGTTTGCACTACAAAAAAAAGACATCCATGACATTTTGGGCCGAACGAATTTTTTTCTATCATACATATGACACTTCTATGACGATAATTGTGACAAAACCCGGTATCATCATAGATGTGGTGGGCTCCTACTTCTATGACAAAAAATCATGACAGAAAATGGGCTTTTCATCACAGGCGGGCGGAGACGCAGCTGCATGACATTCTTTGGGCCGCCCATGACGGAAAAACCGTGGTAGAAGCGAGGGGAGGAAAATTTGGGGAGTTTCGGTTCACGGTGGGAGGTCGGGGCGAGCAATGCGCGCTTCTCTCGTGACGTCTGTGGCGTGTGCGTAGGCGTTGGCTCTAACTAAACCCGGCGACAGACTGCAGCTACGCGTTCTTGAACCCGAGCGATCGATCGATGGTGTTAATCGAACCCGATGGGCGATTCGCCGCTCTGCCGCTAATCAAGCCGATCGATTGGATGAGCGATGGCGTTGCGGGGGGTTGGATGAGCGGTGGCGGTGGCATTGCCTCTGGATGAATAGGAACCCATGGTGTGGAGGGCTGGATGAACAGGAGACGGTGGAGGGGTGGCCGTGGAGGGGTGGTTGAACAGGACCCCGTGGTGTGGAGGGCTGGATGAACAGTAGACAGTGGAGGGCTAGATGAATAGTAGACAGTGGAGGGGTGGTTGAACAGTAGCCGGTGGAGTAGCGCGCGGTGGAAGCTGGATGAACAGGAGCCCGTGGAGGCTGGGACGGTAGCCCGTGGAGGCTGGAGGAGGTCGACGGTGGAGATGAACAGTATCCGGTGGAGTCCCGTTTTGCGGTATGCCACACCCCTCCCGATGAACAGGACACCCGTTTCGACCGTAGCGCTCCAACACAAGTCCGTTTCGTCCGTATTGCGGTACGCCACACCCCTCCCAATCAACAGGACCCCCGTTTCGATCGTAGGAGGTCCGTTTCATCCGTTTTGTGGTACGCCACACCCCTCCCGATCAACAGGACCCCCGTTTCGACCATAGGAGGTCCATTTCCTCCGTTTTGCAGTATGCCACACCCTCCCGATCAACAGACCCGTTCGAACGTGGGAGGTCCGTTTCTCCGCCAGCGAGACGCCAGCCTCGTTTCCATCGCCTGTTCCGTCCAAGCCCTCCCGATGAACACGACCACGCATTCCGTTCCGACCTAGCGGGTTGGCTCCCACGCGTTCGGTTGCCTCCCGATGAACACGACACATTCCGTTGCCTCCCCATGAACACGATGCATTCCGTTGCCTCCCCATGAACACGACGACGACGCTGTTTATCCGTTCCAACCCAGCCATGTACGTATGCGCGAGTAGGCGTTCGAGACCCTGCCCGTATGTACGTACGTGGCCGTATTTTCTTTCTTGCACCTCGCCCGCATGCGTGCGTGTACATGCTACGTCGGCGCGCTCTACTACGACACGCGCGCGCCTCTACATCCACCAATATATACGTACATGTTCGCGACAGAATGACAACGCCACGTGACGCTTCGATCGGTGGGTCCGGCGCGAGCACTTCCTTACTGCGAAGATGTAGCTGGTGGGTCCCAGTAGTCAGGGGGACGAATCATTTTTTTTGCCCGGACGCACTTCCTTGCGTGCGAAGATGTAGCTGGTGGGTTTCAGCAGTCAGGGGGCGAATCGTTTTTTTTGCCCGGACACACTTCCTTGCGTGCAAAGGTGTAGCTGGTGGGTCCGAGCAGTCAGGGGGGAAACATTTTTTTCGTGAAATATGGTGGCCCGTACGGTGGGTCCCCGCTGTCAGGTGGAGGAATAATTATTTTGCGCATAATAAGGAGGCACTTCCTTGCTGCGGCCGTGGACCCAGCTGTCAGCCTCTCCACGCATAGTACTCTTCTGATGGAAGTCGGTTGTTGACCACATTGACCATGCCGCGCCGAGAGCACCACGGCGGTGGACGACGGCAAGGCCTAGGAAGGGGACAACACGGAGGCAGGGAAGACTCGGCAGTTGTTTCCCACGCGGAGGGGAGTACTGTTGTCTGAGGGTCTTGGTTCGTCTGCCGTCGCGGAGAATAACGGCAGTGTGGGTGAGTAGAGGATGGCGGGCCAGCGATTGAGCTGTGGGGCGGTGAGGCTTGGGCAAAGACACCGCCACGGGAGGAGGAGCAGCAGTCCCGCGGCGCTTGTTTGAGCTTTTTGGAGCAGAAGAGCAGAATGAAGAAGCACGACGGCCGTTGGATGGACATCCAACCGCCACTGCTTGTGCGTCAACCTTTTTTTAGAAAAGCCTCAAATCTGTGGAAAACAGCATACAACCCATCTGCCATTATTTCTAATAATTTACAGCCCATTTGCTAATTATTAAGGTTTTTTTGGAGCCCATATTCTTTTTGTTAGCATTACATCCCATATTGTGGCCGCGGTTAAAAAACTATACAAAATTTTGCATATTTCGGTGCGGTCCGAACTATTTTTAATCCCGAAATTTCGACTCACATTCAAACTGATTTTAAAAATAAATGTATATCAATATAAAATCCAACAAATTCTCCACGCATAAAAATTAATGTAATTTAAAATCTTGAAATGAATTTTTTTGAAACTAATTGCCGGTTTGATGTGTTTAAAAAATGTACAACCCATTTCTCATTACTGATGGGCCATTTTCTCGGCCAGCCGAATGAAAGCTCTCCTCGTCTTGAAAGATTTGCAGCCCAACAGGCCTGTCAAAGCGACTTACTTGGCAAATCACAAAAAAACTGGGCTGTGGCCATGGACCCAGCTGTCAGCCTCTCCACGTACAATACTCTTCCGATGATTTGTCTCAAAAAAAGTACTCTTCCGATGGAAGTCGTTCCTTGACCACAATGACCACGATGCGCGGAGAGCACCACGGCTGTGGACGATGACGAGGCCGAGGAAGGGGACGACGCGGAGCCGGGGAAGATGCGGCAGTGGAAGCCCGCGCGGAGAGGAGTATGAGGGTTCACTGGTTTGGCTGCGGTGTGAGGCTGCCGTCGGCGCAGGGCCTGACCAGCGGTGGGAGTAGTAGGGGGTGGTGAGGCCTCCGCGGCAGCACAGTCGGCCACGGGAGGCAGGAGCATGAGGCACGACCGGCGCTGCTTTGGGCGGCTGGAGCAAGAAGACCAGAGGTTGAAGAAGCACTACGACCGTTGGATGGACATCGTATGGTCACTGGAGGTAGAATCATTCATATTGACTAAGTTGAGAAAGCATTTCGTCCCCGTCAACTTAGTAGGCCCACAAGTGGGTCCCAGCTAGCCGGGGGAGTATTCATTTTTTTGTGCGTAATAAGGAGGCACTTCCGGTGGGTCCGAGCTGACAGTGGGGGGAACGTTTTTTTCGCGAAATACGGTGGCCCGTCTGGTGGGTCCCAGCAGTCAGGGGCAAACGATTTTTTTCGCAAAATACTGGTGGCCCGTCCGGTGGGTCCCCGTTGTCAGGTGGAGGAATAATTATTTTCTGCGTAATAAGGAGGCACTTCCTTGCGGCTGCCGTGGACCCAGTTGTCAGCCTCTCCACGTACAGTACTCTTCCGATGGAAGTCGGTCGTTGACCGCATTGACCACGCCGTGCCGAGAGCACCACAGCGGTGGACGACGGCGAGGCCTAGGAAAGGGACGGCGGAGCCGGGCCACGGGAGGCAGGAGGAGCGGCAGTGCACAACCGCCATGGGAGGCGGGAGCAAAGCGGCACGACCGGCGCTGCTTTGGGCGGCTGGAGCAAGAAGACCAGAGGTTGAAGAAGCACTATGGCCGTTGGATGGACATCATACGGTCCATGGAGTATTGACTAAGTTGACAAAGCCCTCCGTCCCCGTCAACTTAGTAGGCCCACAAGTCAGCCCAACAATATGGTGGGTCCCGGCTAGCGGGGGTATTCATTTTTGGGTGTAATAAGGAGGCACTTCCTTGCGTGCGAAGATATAGCTGGTGGGTCCGTCCGACCGCTCGGGGAACGTTTTTCACGAAATATAGAGGCCCTTCCTGTGGGTCCTAGCTGTCAGGTGGAGGAATCATTATTTTGCACGTAATAAGGAGGCATTTCCTTGCGTGCGGACGTGGACCCAGCTGCCAGCCTCTCCACGTACAGTCCACTTCCGATGGATGTCGTTCATTGACCACGTTGACCAGTCCGCGCCGAGAGCACCAGGGCAGTGGACGACGGCGAGGCCTAGGAAGGGAACGACACGGAGCCAGGGAATACTCTGTAGTTGTTTCCCACGCGAAGGAGTACGAGGGTTTACTGGTGCATTTGCTGTCGCAGGAGAATAACAGCATGTGTGGGTGAGTAGAGGATAGCTAGGCCAGCGATGGGAGTACGGTGGGGCCGTGAGGACTGCGCGGCAGCATAGCCGGCCGCGGGAGGAGGGAGCAGGCAGTCCCGCCGGCGCTTGTTTGAGCGGCTGGAGCATGAAGAGCAGAGATTGAAGAAACACGACAGCCGTTGGATGGACATCCAACGATCCTTTGCTCTCGTGTGTTGACTAAGTTGACAGAGGCGTTGCAAAGGCCAACCTTTTTATGAAAGCATACGATCAACCTTGTACTAGGCGCACAAGTCAGCCTCAAATCTGTGGAAAACAGCATACAACCCATCCGCCATTATTTCTAATAATGTACAACCCATTTGCTAATTCTTAAGATTTTTTGGAGCCCATCTTCTTTTGTTAGCATTACACCCCATATTGTGGCCACGGTTAAAAAGTATATGAAATTTTGCATATTTCAAAAGCGGTCAACTGTTTTTAATCCAGAAATATCGATTCACATTCAAACTATTTTGAAAAATAATTTATATAAATATAAAATCCAAATAATTGTCCACGCATAAAAATCAATGGAATTTAAGATCTTGTAGTTAAAAAAAGTTGAAACTTATTCCCGGTTTGATGTGTTTTAAAAAATGTACAGGCCATTTCTGGGCAAACCGAATGAAACTCTCATCGTCTTGAAAGATTTGCAGCCCAGCAGGGCTGATAAAGCAAGTAGGCCTTGTTTGGGTATTTCTTTTAAAAAAATAGAACTGGGCTAGCCATTTTCAGCAAGAAAAAAACACAACTGGGCTCATGATGTGGTAAACATAAATAAAACCCTGGCTAGACGGGCCACAGCCCCCGCACAGCCCCGTTGTTACCCTGATCCGTCGCTAAAACTAGTATAAATAACAAATGCTTGTTCCTCAAAAAAAAAACTGCACGACTTGCTGGGTCCCTGATGTCAGCCTCTCATAGTGTAATTCTCTCGTTTATTGACTACGTTGACAATGGCGTGAGCCCCAGATGTCCAACCATTAGGAGGAACCATATTTTTGGGCTTGTACTATAGAGGCACTTGCTTGCGTACTGCCATGACGTTGGTGGGTCCCTACTGCATCCTCTCCACGTACAGTCATCTCCTTGTTCCTCTCGGTTGTTGACGACGTCGATAACGCAAGAGGGCGGTGCACCGCGCATGGCGAGAGAACCAAGGCCGCAAGGCGGAGGATGACAGCGAGGCCTCGGACGGAACGAACAGGAGCCGTTGAAGATGTGCCGGTCAAGTCGCAGGCGGAGGGGAGTACGAGGGTTGACTGGTTCGGGCACGGGTGCGTGTTGGGGCTGACGTCGCCAGAGAATAACAGGACGTGTGGGGGAATGGAGGGAGGGACTGGCCAACGTTGGAGGGTACGTACGGTAGGGCGGCGGAGGCACAACCAGCCATGGGAGGCGGGAGCAGCGGTTTACGGGTGGTTTGGTTTGGTAATTTGGAGGAAGAAGAAGACAAGAGATGTCAGAATCCAAATCTGTCACGGTCATGCAGCCTTTCCTATGAAAATTTACAGCCCATTTGATGTGCTAGTTTAAAATAAGTTTGTGGGTGCTGGTGGGGGCTAATCACTTGGCTTCGGTAATGCACAGTGAGCTCAAGCAGCCGGCGTGAGTGATGTTATTTCCCTTGGTTGTGATTTTTACAATATTTCACTCTAAATTAAACGAATGGCAAGCCATTTGCCTTGTTTCAAAGAAAATATGACAGTCACAACCGAGTTGAAAAGGGCAAGAACATCTAACTCCAGCTTACAAACTGTACAAAAGCACGAGGGTTGATTGTTCATCAGGTTTACAAAAAAAACAGATTGAAAAGGGCAACAACATCTAACTCCAGCACTGTTTTTGGCAGTCACAGTCAAATGAATCGGTCTGGTCCATAGAATGAACATCTTGGGTCGTAAAATTTACTGTATTATGACCACAATATGTTGTAAATAGAAGTCCAGCACATTCAGAAGCTCTTTTGCCCACCGAAACTCCTTTTTTGCTCTTGACATACCCATCCGTCAAAACCATGTCTGCTGATAAACTTAAGCCCGATGGACAATAGTAACCTCAAGATTGGCGGGAAGAATGTGACAAATCTTGTGTTTGCACGGTTGGCTACATATCGTTCTAGCGTTATTGTCTTCAATCGAATCTCATGAGAAGTGAGAAAATCCCGATGCTTACGAATCCACCGATTGGTTATAACTTTCTTACCCCGTCCTGTTGCCTAAATAGACATGAAGATTGAAAACAGTTAAGGTCTAAAAGAAGAGTGTCAAAAGAGCAACAGTTGAATGGTTAATTCTAGTACACTATATGCATGCTTACAATGTGCGTGAAATTATCACCTTTATATACAACTTCTCCAGACATGGAAAGCATTGCAGCAAGCCAATAATTTTGTTCAGATCAAAACTATTCATTTGGATATATAAGATCTCAACAGAATCCAGCACCATCGATAGGCCATCCATGGAGAAACTCTTCATTGAGCATAGAACATAATATTAGTACAAAATGTGTACTCCAAGATGATATAAAAATTATGCGCAGAAATTTAAAATGCAGCTTATGGTTACAAGTGTAGATGATAATATAAAGTACCTGAAGAACTGTGGAGCCAAACACCATATTGAAATGAGCACAGAGATCATGTATTACACCCAAGGTCTCCAGTTTAGGCGCAGAGAGGACGGTTATTTGCAATGATGAATAACTAGAATCAAGGATCAACCTTTGAAGTGAAGGGGCATCTTGGATGATGAGATGCCTTCCGTCAAAAGAAATTCCAATTCTTACAAGGTTAGGCGACTTTATTTGGAGAGAACCGATTCTAACTGTGAAAACAAGCACCAAGCACTCCAAAGACAGGCAACTGGAGTGGATGATGCTGTGCAATGAGGCCTCCGATATACGAACCTGCACAAGTGAAAGTTTCTTGAGAAATGGGAGTCAAAGGTTTAGTACCAGATTGTCTGGTAGGTAGCACAACGCAAAGGTGGCGGTGTGGAGAGAGGAGGAAAACCGCGAGATGGACATCGGTGCTGAGGGCACAAGTTCATGGCGTTCGGTATGTGGTATGTGATTTCCAGGGGAATAGTAGAACTCAAGCAGTTGTAGTTCTGTGAATTCAGGGGATTTCAGCCAAGGCCCACCGTGCAGGCATGGTATGCTTGCTTAGGTAGCATGACGGGATGCAGAGGCTTTGAACGGAGCCTGGTGGGAGGAGATGATGGCTCTGGGATTTCAAAATCATTGAAGAGAGATAGTCGACGACATCGAGATTATAGAGCACGACGCGCCATAGAGGGCGCCACCGAATTGAGAGGACTTGGGTGCGGCAGCAATCCTTGGTGGGGAGAAGCGAGATGATCTCCCCAAGGACGGCATCCGGAGATCACGATGCGGTCCACCCGAGATTCTACTGGGTTCCTCGATCCGGTGGGGCGGGTCGCCGCTTCTCCCCACGCTGCGGGTGTGGGATCTACAACAGCGTTGCCATTGGCGGAGCCTCATCTTCTTGGTCTTTGGGTCACCGACTCCATTTTCCTCGAGGCGTCGCGTCGCTCACGGATTTGAGAAGAGTAACTAATGACGAGCCTAGTTGTAAGCGAGCAAAGAAGAAGGGAGCTGGGGTTTTCAGAGGAGTGAGGAAGAAGGAGCTGGGGTTTTCAGAGGAGTGAGGTGAGGAATTTGGGGGTACGAGGAGCGAGCTGACGTGATGTGGGTGGGAGCGAGGAGGAAGAAGAGCACCAGGTTTTTTGGGGGGCGGTGTCTTTGGGTGTGGGTAGCGCATATACAATTGATTTTACTATTTACTAGTGTGGATTGGCTGTTTTTCTTGGGCCCAGAGAAACAATTACTACTAGTACTTTGGAGACACTCTACAGACTACCCGAAAAACAATTACTACTAGTACAGTGGAGACACTCTACCGCTTCTGGCTCCTCCTAGGTCATTGAAACATCTCCCTCTACTGAATGCCATTATACTTTTGTTCACCGACATGCAGGCCATGCAGCGCGCGGGCCCAAATGCCATCCACCAAATTAGAAGGCAGTATGCAGGAGGAGAGTCACCCCGGTCATAGCACGGCAGTAACGAGCCGTCGTATCACAAAACCCCACCTCCCTGCAGTCTAAGTTTGACGGACGAAGCATCATTTCACTCTTCGCTGAATCCCCTTCCCCCTCACCGTCTTCAAGAAAGGCAACACTCGCATCTACCACTGTTCTTCTCTCCCAACGAAGGGAAGGTAAGCGGATCCGTGATGTTGGTATATTTTCGTTCAGAGAAAAAAAAGAAATTTTGCAAAGCAGTAACCGATCCTCACTCTCTTTTTTGTTTCATTGTCATTGCGATTGTGTTTTCCTTTCAGTGGTCTCCTAGTATTCGTCAGTTTCATGATGGACCAAGGAGAACCAGGCAAAGATCTGCCGATATTGGAGCAGACGCGGGAGGCTGATCCCCACGAGACAGAGAGCTCCAAGAAGATGGAGGCAACCACCGAGCCTACCCCAGATACGCTCACGGCCACTACTGAGATGGTCAATGCCCCGTTTGTGGTTACAACCCCCGTGGCACTGCAGGAGCAGTTTTCCCCCTTCGAGGATGTGTCCCCCCCCGCTGAGCTGCCCAAGGTGATTTCCTTCTTTGTCGATCTCGATTGTGGTTTTTCATCTAAGTATGTGGTGATTTTTTAGAAAAGGAAGTATGTGGTTATTAATAATACAAAATTTTATTAGCTTCGATGCCATGCTATACATAGTGGTTTAAATAACTTGTGTTTCTTATACTGAAAAGTAATTCAGAATTTGTTTCTGTTTCAATTAGAGCCCTGATGCAGACAAGGATTGTGTTGTTGTGCATGTCACTCGCTATGAGGCGGACGACCTGAATATACGCACTAGGAAAATAGAGTTCTTAGGCTGTTGGATCCTGGAAGCCATTTGCGGTTATACCAATGAAGAGTTGTATTCCAGCCTCACTGTTGTCAGGCGTGTTGTCCAGGGTGTACTGAAGCACAAGAAGTTCAAAGCTACTCCTTCGTTTGAGGCATACTGTTCTTGTCAAGCTTACACAGGAAGATGACGTGGCATGCCTCCACAAACAAGTTTATCAGTGGCAAGGCCACAAGGTTGTCTTCATGAAGGTTCACAGGATTGAGCTGCTGCGGGACGTCCTCGATGATGTCGTGGCAAGGTCCGTCTTGTGTCCAGCCCAAATTAGATCGAGGCATGAAATAGTTGCCCCAGCTAGTGTTTAATAGTAGTTTGGATTGTGTCTAATTATCCGAACCTTGCCTGTTATCGACCCCTCTGGGGCTAGTACTCTGTTTGAATCTATCTATGGGAACTGTTGCTACTTTTGTGTGCCCATGAATCATGTGAGAACCATCGTAATTGTTGCCGAAACAGATGCGTCCTCACTAGTTTTTTCATGAATATGGCATGGTAAGACATAAGTTGTCACGGTTTATCATACGAGCAGTGTGTGTTTTGATGCAACAGAGCACTCGTTCGAGAACCGTGCGCCGACGTATACATAAGTACTTGTAAACACTGTTGGTGCTACCCCACTTGTAAGCAGTTGTGCAAAACACGACACATTGGCTCAGCTCGCTTCAACACTAGGCTATCGACCAGCTAACAATCAACAATCTGTTGTCTGACATATAAGAAACTATGTATCTTGTTACAGTGGTTCATGCAGTTAATTGAGGCCACAATGTAATAAATTCCAAACGTTCAACGCTAGTCCAGCGCTCATGTAGAACACTCACATTAAACTCGTCTTCATAAAAATCTTGAAAAGCATAAGTTAAGCAGTTTTATACATCTCAATGATTCATAGAACATAACAAACATATACTAGTTCAGAGCAAAAGATAAAGTTGTGAGAAGGTTTACAAATCAGGAAAAAACAAGCAAGGCTTCTCTGAGCAAAGGGCCTCCCGGCAGGCTTAAATTTCCTGGAGTTCACTCTGGTTCTTTCTTGTTGCCACCATCCAGGGTTAGGTTCTCTCATTCCAGAATAACCAATTATAATTGTGGTCTCAGCTGGAATGCTGAACTAAACCATGCAGTGTACTGACCATGTGAAATTGTTGTGCATTCCACTAAATTTAAGCACCGCTATTTGCAGAAATAAGCACACCACAATGCCTCTTGTCCGCGCACCTATCCAAAAAACTGCCATGCAGCCGTGGCAGCTAGTCCTCGGTCCAAGGATGAACTCGTAGAAAGTGCATTCCGGACTAGGATGCAGTTGTTTTCGCTCGTCCCTGTACTGCAATCAGGAAGTAAAACATACGAATCATCTTCTTTTAGATTGCGTTGGTCATTCTACCTTAGTTACTACCAATGTAGGGATACCTTGAAGACGGGAGGTTAGACGACGACAACGAGGGATAGCCATCTCATTTTGATCAGTTGTACTAAAACTGAGGTGTGTGCTTTTGATTGCGCGGATAGAAACGATACGGAGACAGACATCCCGAAACGATATGGAGACAGACATCCTTGTTTGCACAAATACGAAATACGGTTATTTAAACAGTGACAAATATTACTACTTTCCCCCGTTTCCTCTCAGAACCAAGTCCTAGATTCATGCTATAGCTTTCCCACTTTCTTCCCTGTTTGAACCAATGCTTTGAGTTGACTGTATGAACTAGCTTTACTTCTAATAATAGTAGAAGTCTAGGTGGCTTTGGAACAGCGGACGGAAGTAGAAAATGATCCACACGAAAGGGGAAGAGCTGGGCAGTAGAGCAAGGCAGGTTTCGAAGGAATAAATATCTATGGGTCGTCGGCATGTGGCAAAGATGGTGTCGGGAGGCTGCATCTTGGCCACAATACCACAGGGAGGAAGAAGGGGTCGGAGGCCCTCCCGAGTCGGCGCTCTCTCGGAGAGAACGGCACGGCCGCCGATCGGGACGCACGGGCAGCCGTTGGTTTCCTCCCTCGCCGCCGACGACAGCGTGAACGCTGCACCTACACCCCCTGCCCCGGTCGAGGTTGTCCGGCCGGATTTGTGACTAGCCGTGAGCTGAGAGAGAGAGAGTGTGGCCACCTATGTCTTGCTTAGATCTGGAGAGCATGAGAGAGTGAACGAGAGGAACCCTAGTAAAGCAAGCGCCAAGGCTCCTGCTTTTATATATAGTGGAGTGATTTTATTGTACCGCTTCAAAAAATGCGCCCACGTGTACCATGAGTGGGTGTGAGAGAACTAGTGCGTGCGTGCACCGCTTCTCTTCGTGAGAGTACAATATATACTATGCCCAAAGAACGCTTATGCAAGAGTAATAATATAAGTGTGTGATGTGTGAGCTAAAATAAAATGTGCACGCCTTTTGTTTTTAGAAGTTCGAGGGTAGGGTGTGAAGAGCACATATGTGCGTGACGTCTACGCAGATAGAGCGATGGGTGCCACGTCGAAGTCTGCGAGAGGACTCGGGAGAGTTGTGACTCGTGAGGGTGCGTGTGCGTGAGAGAGGGGGGGGGGGGCACGTATCAATGCAATGCATGTGTCCGTAAATCATTATCCGACAAACGTTCGCCACAAGCCTTTTCCCGACGAATGCCATAAGAACCGTTAGATCGGCATCCGACAGTGTCAGTTTTGCCATGTCATTTAACAGAACAGCCACTCCTCCTACACACAAATCTTCCACGTGAGTGTTAGCAACTGCTGTATGCACCCTCCGTTCCAAAATGCAGTGCATATAGCTTTATTGAAAATTAGAACCTCGCAAACTTTTACCTAGTTTTCGTGTACCAAATTGCACATGTAGAATACTCTGTATATATCATTTCATTCATCTTCGAGAGGTAACTATAAAGATGGGTGAGGAGTCTACAAAGAAAGATCATCGTATCACCCACAGCAATTTCAACCATCCTTTAGTGTCGAGGAATATCATAGGAACTCTATATGATATGATTTTTATAGGATTTTTTTCCTTTAGAGCCAATTGGTTCATAGGAATAGATTCTATACTCTACATTTCAAAGGAAATAAACATGATATCATTTCTATAGCTTTAGAGCCACTTGGTTCATATGAATGGATTCCTATACTCCCTTAATTTCAAAGGGAAATAAACATTAGCGTATATTCAATAGAAAAGTTCCTATGATATGAACCAAATTACATCTCTTTACTAATCCCTCATAGGAATTGAGATACATCTCATCTCTAGATTCAATAGAAAAGTTCCTATGATGTGAACCAAATGACATCTCTTTTCCAATCCCTACTCATAGGAATTGAGATCCTCCATGTCATCTCTTTCCCTACAACTTCCATGTATACATCTTCTATTCCTAAATAGATAGTACAACCCATTAGTAGCTTTTTTCCAAAACATGCAACTATGGCACAAGAACTATATAGTGTGCCAATAACTTTGAAAGATGGTCATTTGGATGAAGCTAACTTGACAAAGGCAGAGAGATGGGCAAATCCAAGCACTCTTGGCCGTTGGATATCATCAACATTCCACCAGATCGCCACATGTACAATTTAGAAGACTCCATGGTTGAACTTAAGCATAATGCACAAACCTCAAAACACAAGTACTTCTCCTTTGTTCTAGAATCTTACAGATCATAATTGATTATTTTTTCTAAATGAATTGCCATTATTTGTTTTTTACTTTATGATTTACAATGCACAACCCCATGAATCTTAACATTTTTCTAAAACTAATTGATTTTGAATGAGATGAACTATAAGAACTAAACGAACATCTACATCATGCATATATGACTCAAAGCTTTACATGCTATAGTGTGTATTTATTCATAATTTGGTTTCGAAATCTCATGCGTTCAATACATGTGTACCTTACTAGTTTTGAGTAGCAAATTTCACGCGGCCCCGGGTATATCAAAATGCAGGGGCCATGCATCATTGCCTTTCGGTAGAACCTACGTCCACAATTTTTTGTACGTGCTATATCTCCATTGGTCCCCGAACCCAAAATGCTACCTCGTTCCCGTAAAACCAAGCGCCCACACATATTTAAGGCGCCGACTCGAACCTGTTTACTACAACGCGTGGCCCCAAGACGCTGTAGTACTCCTACAAACCCTACCGCCGCACTCATCATCGGTTTTCTTCAAGAGGACGAGGGAGAAGCCGATTTGTAGTGGAGGCGCTTTCAAAAAAAGGATCTGTAGTGGAGACCCCTACCCTAGGGTGCCGTAGGTAGCTGCCGCACGCATCATTGTTTTCTCTTTTCTCTATGCTCTTGCACGCTAGAGTGAAATGATGGTTTCTTCGTCCGTCCAGCTTAATGCGGGAAAGGGGGGCTTTGTGATTTGACCCCTAATCGCTCATTTTCTACTATCTTTGCGCCTTCGACCGGGTGCCTCCAATTCCAACCGCTGCTCCGAACTTTAATTTGGTGCATCGCACGTGGAACAAGACGGTGGATGAGCCACATGTCTGCCAAAGGGGTCCTGTTAAGTGTGTAGCCATTTCGTGTGCAGACTGACCCTGCTTGAGTTGCTACGCCAACACGACAGGAGCAGCCTACCACTTGGTTTTGCTCCTTGGTAAATCTCGACTATATTGATCTAAAAATATACATGTTGAACTACCCTCTCCATCTCGGTTTTCTATTTGTAGGTGTCTCGGTTTATAGGGCCTGCACGTAGTTCTAGGTCATCCATTTGACTAACTAAATATGAGTTACTATGTCACAAAAAGTATATCATTGGATTCTTATTGGTTGATATGTGAAGAAACAAGAAACGAGGTAGAAGTTAATGCACCGCGCCTTAGTATTTTGGGATTATTTGTTTTTCGTAAGATGACTTACTCACCTAGACGGAGGGAGTAGTTGTATTTAAAAGTCGAGGGCGGGGCTTTTTCTGCGCAGTAGGCGGGGCAGTTCCGCCTAGTCGGTTCGACAGAGATGCGAGAAGACGAGGGAGTAGGCTGCTACAAACGTAGGGCTATGTGATTTGACAGCGAGTTACTGCTGGACAGGTGGGGCATCGTGATTTGACTTGCCATTATCATTTTAACTACGGCGCTACGACCGGCGTGAGTCTCCCGATTCCTGACCACCTCCATACATGTGCCTCTCCCAATGCTCCACCATGTAGTAGTAGAGGCTGGCTCTTGCATGAGAGCCTACTTCTCCACTTTTTCCTTGCCTCTCTTTCCTCCACATATGCAAAAATGCCATGTAAAGCGCACTATTGTACTTACTTGCTCCTACAGGTGCTTAAGCTTGCCACATAGGCATAAAGTCTGATGTGGCAAGTTAATCAAGAAAAGAGAGACTAGTTTGGTGACCCAAGGAAGAAACAGTGCTAAGCGCGTGTACCTAGGTGAAAAGACAATTTTGAGTCTATAGCTAATTAAATGAAGCAAACTTAGCAACACCATTACATTGGAAGAGGTCACTCCTTGGCAAATGCAATAAATACTAGTACTCCCTGTGTCCCATTATATAAGAACGTTTTTGACACTACACTAGCTAGTGTCAAAAACGTTCTTATATTATGGGACGGAGGGAGTACGAAGAAAGAGATAGAGAGGAGTAAAAAATACACTTATAGCCAACCTTGTTGTAGTATGAGTGACTAAGTGATGACTATGTATGACATGCCAACATCAGATAGCCTAACGCACCGTGTTAAATCTCCAAGGGCGCGACCGCGCGAGCGACGCGACGGTCGTGGTAGGCGTGACCATGATACGGGCTGCTGGCAGCCCTTGGATCTCAGATCAAACAATCGCATGCTAAGTTGCTGAAAATTTTAAGAATAACCCTCCAAGATAGGATATTCACCCATAGGTCTAGAATCACGCCATGCAACCATTCGATCTCAGATCCAAGGGCTCTCGGAAGCCCGTATCATGGGAGAATGGAAAGCCACTACCCTTCGCACACTGGCAGTTCGCTCCTACTCGTCCCCGCACGTCCTTTAATACTACGGCGGTTCGCTCCTAGTCGTCCCGTCCATTCACATTACGGCAGTTCCACTAATCCTAACCCTCCTCCCAAATCCATGGCGTCCAAATCTCCCCGATCGGCAGTGAGTACAAGGTTAGAACCATCACCGACGATGAGTTCGACGTCATCTACACCCGTACTTCCGCGACGGTGAAAGGATGCCTTTCTCGCTTCAGACGCATGTTCGAAAACTCACATGATGAGTGGGTCGCTGGCTAGATGTTGAGTACACCACAGTCATGACGAGAGAAGGATCTAAAGGACGAAGAGAGGAAGAAGCCCGCCGTGATCCAGGTTTGCCTACATAACGTTTTCTTGGTCTACCACATATGCCATGCCGATGTTGAGTGCCAGGATTTTAAGAACTTTGTCGAGGACAAAACAGTCAAATTCGTTACTGTAGACTTTAAGAACGACAAACAAGTCCTGCGTCGGATAGGCCTCGTTGTAGGCAACCCCTTCAACCTCCAGAAGAATCGGCTGGTGCCCTCTTGTCAGCCTTCAATGCTGACCCTGGCAGGAGCCATGGTTCATCCTTCGTACGGTAAACTGGAGAAACCTCATTACACGTTTCATCGTCATGCATGGCAGCGGAATGTACTAGATGTTGGGGAACGTAGTAATTTCAAAAATTTTCCTACGCACACACAAGATCATGGTGATGCTTAGCAACGAGAGGGGAGAGTGTTGTCTACGCACCCTCGTGAGACCAAGCGAAGCGTTGACGCAACATAGAGGAAGTAGTCGACGTCCTCCGGTTCAACCGATCCAAGCAGATTACTCGGCACCTCCGAAGTTCTTGACACACGTATAGCTCGATGACGCATCCCGAACTCCGATCCAGCAGAGGCACGGGGAGGAGTTTCGTCAGCACGACGGTGTGGTGACGATCTTGATGTTCTACTGTCACAGGGCTTCGCCTAAGCACCACTACAATATGACCGAGGTGTAATATCATGGAGGGGGGCACCGCACACGGCTAAGGAACGATCTCAATGATCAACTTGTGTGTCTATGGGGTGCCCCCCGCCCCTGTATATAAAGGAGGGAGGGAGGAGGAGGCCGGCCTAAGGGGGAGGCGCGCCCAGAAGGAAATATGCCCTAGAGGCAATAATAAAGTTATTATTTATTTCCTTATTTCATGATAAATGTTTATTATTCATGCTAGAATTGTATTAACCGGAAACATAATACATGTGTGAATACATAGACAAACATAGTGTCACTAGTATGCCTCTACTTGACTAGCTCGTTTATCAGAGATGGTTATGTTTCCTAGCCATGGACAAAAGAGTTGTCATTTGATTAACGGGATCACATCATTAGGAGAATAATGTGATTGACATGACCCATTCTGTTAGCCTAGCACTTGATCGTTTAGTATACTGCTATTGCTTTCTTCATGACTTATACAAAGTTCCTGCAACTATGAGATTATGCAACTCCGTTTACGGAAGAACACTTTGTGTGCTACCAAACGTCACAACGAATCGGGTGATTATAAAGGTGCTCTCTGGTGTTTCGAAGGTACATGTTGAGTTGGCATAATTCGAGATTAGGATTTGTCACTCCGATTGTCGGAGAGGTATCTCTGGCCCTCTCGGTAATACTCATCACCTAAGCCTTGCAAGCATGTAACTAATGAGTTAGTTATGAGATGACGTATTCTGAGCGAGTAAAGAGACTTGCCGTAACGAGATTGAACTAGGTATTGGATACCGACGATCAAATCTCGGGCAAGTAACATACCGATGACAAAGGAACAAAGTATGTTGTTGTGCGGTTTGACCGATAAAGATCTTAAGTAGAATATGTAGGAACCAATATGGGCATCCAGGTCCCGCTATTGGTTATTGACCGGAGACATGTCTCGGTCATGTCTACATTGTTCTCGAACCGTAGAGTCCGCACGCTTAAGGTTTCGATGACAATTATATTATGAGTTTATTTGTTTTGATGTACCGAATGTTGTTCGGTGTCCCGGATGTGATCACGGACATGACGAGGAGTCTCGAAATGGTCGAGACATAAAGATTGATATATTGGACGGATATATTTGGACACCGGAAAGGTTCCGGGAGAGTTTGGGAATATACCGAGCTTCGGAGGTTCTGGAACCCCGGTAAGTATATGGGCCTTCTTGGGCCCTATTGGAAGGAGGAGAAGGAGCAAGGGAGGGGCGCGCCCCCCCAAGCCCAATCCGAATTGGGAGGGGGCAGGCCCCTTTCCTCTCTCTCCTTCCCCTCTTCCTTCCTACTACTACTACTCCTTCCTTCCCCTCCATCTTGGATTAGGAAAGGAGGAAACCTACTTGGAGTAGGTTTCCCCCCTTATGGCGCGCCCCCTTGGGCCGGCCACCTCCTCCCTCCCTCCTTTATATACGGGGGTAGGGGGGCACCCTAGACACATAAGTTGATCATTGAGATCGTTCCTTAGCCGTGTGCGGTGCCCCCCTCCACGATATTACACCTCGGTCATATTGTAGCGGTGCTTAGGCGAAGCCCTGCGACAGAGAACATCAAGATCGCCACCACGCCGTCGTCCGACGGAACTCCTCCCCGCGCCTCTGCTGGATCGGAGATCGGGGTGCGTCATCGAGTTGTACGTGTGTCAAGAACTCGGAGGTGCCGGAGTAACGGTGCTTGGATCGGTTGGACCGGGAGGACGTACGACTATTTCCTCTACGTTGCGTCAACGCTTCCGCTTCGGTCTACGAGGGTACATAGACAACACTCTTCCCTCTCGTTGCTATATCATCACCATGATCTTGCGTGTGCGTAGGAAATTTATTGAAATTACTACGTTCCCCAACAGTGGCATCCGAGCCTAGGTTTTATGTGTTGATGTTATATGCACGAGTAGAACACAAGTGAGTTGTGGACGATATAAGTCATACTGCCTACCAGCATGTCATACTTTGGTTCGGCGGTATTGTTGGATGAAGCGGCCCGGACCGACATTATGCGTACGCTTACGCGAGACTGGTTCTACCGCTGTGCTTTGCGTGGCTGGCGGGTGTCAGTTTCTCCAACTTTAGTTGAACTAAGTATGGCTACGCCCGGTCCTTGTGAAGGTTAAAACAGAGTCTATTTGACAAACTATCGTTGTGGTTTTGATGCATAGGTGAGAATGGTTCTTGCTCAGCCCGTAGCAGCCACGTAAAACTTGCAACAACAAAGTAGAGGACGTCTAACTTGTTTTTGCAGGGCATGTTGTGATGTGATATGGTCAAGATGTGATAAGATATAAGTTGTTGTATGAGATGATCATGTTTTTATTGAAGTTATCGGCAACTGGCAGAAGCCCTATGGATGTCTCTTTGTTGCATAAGATGCAAGTGCCAAATAATTGCTTTACTTTATCGCTATACGATAGCAATAGTTGTAAGAGCAATAGTTGGTGAGACAACCATGTGATGACACATTGATATAGATAAAGATGATGAAGATCATGGTGTCGTGCCGGTGACGATAGAGATCATGACAGTACTTTGGAGATGGAGATCAAAGGCGCGAGATGATCATGGCCATATCATGTCACATATTTTGATTGCATATGATGTTTATCTATTATACATTTTATTCTTGGTTTGATTGATGGTAGAATTTTAAGATGATCTCTCACTAATTATCAAGAAGTGTTCTCCCTGAGTATGCACCGTTGCCAAAGTTCGTCGTGCCTGCGGACACCACGTGATGATCGGGTGTGATAAGCTCTCGTCCATCTACAACGGGTGCAAGCCAGTTTTGCACACGCGGAATACTCAGTTAAACTTGACGAGCCTAGCATATGCAGATATGGCCTCGGAACACGGAGACGAAAGGTCGGCGTGAATCATATAGTAGATATGATCAACATAAGATGTTCACCATTGAAAACTACTCCATCTCACGTGATGATCGGTTATGGTTTAGTTGATTTGGATCACGTGGTCACTTAGATGACTATAGAGATGTCTATCTAAGTGGGAGTTCTTAAGTAATATGATTAATTGAACTTAAATTTATCATGAACTTAGTCCTGGTAGTATTTTGCAAATTATGTTGTAAGATCAATAGCTTGCGTTGTTGCTTTCATATGTTTATTTTGATATATTCCTAGAGAAAATTGTGTTGAAAAATGTTAGTAGCAATGATGTGGATTGGATCCGCGATCTAAGGTTTATCCTCATTGCTGCATAGAAAAATTATGTCCTTAATGCACCGCTAGGTGATAGACCTATTGCAGGAGCAGATGCAGACGTTATGAACGTTTGGCTAGCTCAAATATGATGACTACTTGATAGTTTTGTGCACCATACTTTATGGCTTAGAATTGGGACTTCAAAGATGTTTTGAACATCATGGACCATATGAGATGTTCCAGGAATTGAAGTTAATATTTCAAGAAAATACCTGAGTTAAGAGATATGAAGTCTTCAACAAGTTCTATAGCTAAAAGATGGAGGAGAATCGCTCAACTAGTGAGCATGTGCTCAGATTGTCTGGGTACTTCAATTGCTTGAATCAAGTGGGAGTTAATCTTCCAGATAAGATAGTGATTGACAGAATTCTCTAGTCACCATCACCAAGTTAGTAGAACTTCGTGATGAACTATAGTATGCAAGGGATGATGAAAATGATTCCTGAGTTTTTCATAATGATGAAATCATTGAAGGTAGAAATCAAGAAAGAACATCAAGTGTTGATGGTTAACAAGACCACTAGTTTCAAGAAAAGAGCAAAATGATAGAAGGGAACTTCAAGAAGAACGGCAAGCAAGTTGCTGCTCAAGTGAAGAAGCCCAAGTCTGGACCTAAGCCTGAGACTAAGTGCTTCTCTTGCAAAGGGACTGGTCTTTGGAAGTAGAACTACCCCAAGTATTTGGTGGATAAGAAGGATGGCAAAGTAAACAAAGGTATATTTGATATACATGTTATTGATGTGTACTTTACTAGTGTTTATAGCAACCCCTCGGTATTTGGTACTGGTTCGGTTGCTAAGAGTAGTAACTCAAACGGAGTTGCGAATCAAAGCGAAACTAGTTAAGGGTAAAGTGACGATGTGTGTTGAAAGTAGTTTCAAGAGTGATATGATCATCATCGCACACTCCCTATACTTTCGGGATTAGTGTTGAACCTAAATAAATGTTATTTGGTGTTTGCGTTGAGCATGAATATGATTTGATCGTGTTTTTTGCAATACGGTTATTCATTTAAGTAAGAGAATAAACTGTTATTCTGTTTACATGAATAAAACCTTATATGGTTACACACCCAATGAAAATGGTTCATTGGATCTCGATCGTAGTGATACACATATTCATAATATTGAAACCAAAAGATGCAAAGTTAATAATGATAGTGCAACTTATTTGTGGCACTGCCGTTTAGGTCATATTGGTGTAAAGCGCATGAAGAAACTCCATGCTGATGGGATTTTGGAATCACTTGATTATGAATCACTTGATGCTTGCAAACCATGCCTCATGGGCAAGATGACTAAGACTCCGTTCTCCGGAACAATGGAGTGAGCAACTAACTTATTGGAAATAATACATACTGATGTATGCGGTCCGATGAGTGTTAAAGCTCATGGCAAGTACCATTATTTTCTGACCTTCACAGATGATTTGAAGCAGATATGGGTATATCTACTTGATGAAACATAAGTCTGAAATAGTTGAAAGGTTCAAAGAATTTCAGAGTGAAGTGGAAAAATCATCGTAACAAGAAAATAAAATTTCTGCGATCTGATCGCGGAAACAAATATTTGAGTTACGAGTTTGGTCTTCAATTAAAACAATGTGGAATAGTTTCACAGCTCACGCCACCTGGAACACCACATCGTTATGGTGTGTCCGAACGTCGTAACCGCACTTTATTTGATATAGTGCGATCTATGATGTCTCTTATCAGTTTACCACTATCGTTTTGGGGTTATGCATTAGAGACAGCTGCATTCACGTTTAAAATAGGGCACCTTCTAAATCCGTTGAGACGACACCGTATGAACTATGGTTTAGCAGTAAACCTAAGCTGTTGTTTCTTAAAGTTTGGGGCTGCGATGCTTATGTGAAAAAGTTTCATCCTGATAAGCTCGAACCCAAATCGGAGAAGTGCATCTTCATAGAATACCCAAAGGAAATTGTTGGGTACACCTTCTATCACAGATCTGAAGGCAAGATATTCGTTGCTAAAATGGATCCTTTCCAGAGAAGGAGTTTCTCTCGAAAGAAGTGAGTGGGAGGAAAGTAGAACTTGATGAGGTAACTGTACCTGCTCCCTTATTGGAAAGTAGTTTATCACAGAAATTAGTTCATGTGACAAATACACCAATTAGTGAGGAAGTTAATGATATTGATCATGAAACTTCAGATCAAGTTACTACAGAACCTCGTAGGTCTTCCAGAGTAAGATCCGCACTGTGAGTGGTGTAGTAATCATGTTCGGAAGTCATGTTACTAGACCATGATGAACCTACGAACTATGAGGAAGCGATGATGAGCCCAGATTCCGCGAAATGGCTCGAGGCCATAAAATCTGATATATAATCCATGTATGAGAACAAAATATGGACTTTGATTGACTTGCTCGATGATCAACAAGCCATGTTAAATAAATGGAACTTCAAGAGGAAGACGGACACTGATAGTAGTGCTACTATCCACTAAGCTCGACTTGTTGCAAAAGGTTTTCAACAAAGTTCAAAGGTGTTGAATACGATGAGAATTTCTCACTCGTATCGACGCTTAAGTCTGTCTGAATCATGTTAGCAATTGCCACATTTTATGAAATCTGGCAAATAGATGTCAAAACTGCATTCCTTAATGGATTTATTAAAGAAGAGTTGTATATGATGCAACTAGAAGGTTTTGTCAATCCTAAAGGTGCTAACAAAATGTGCAAGCTCCAGCGATCCATCTATGGACTGGTGCAAGCATCTCGGAGTTGGAATATACGCTTTGATAAGTTGATCAAAGCATATAGTTTATATGGACTTACGATGAAGCCTCAGATTTACAATAAAGTGAGTGGGAGCACTCTGACCTTTCGATTAGTATATATGAGTGACATATTGTTGATCGAAATGATGTAGAATTTTCGCAAAGCATAAAGGAGTGTTTTAAAGGAGTTCTTTAAAAAAAGACCTCAAGAAAAGCTACTTACATATTGAGCATCAAGATCTATTGAGATAGATCAAGACGCTTGATAAGATTTTCAATGAGTACATACCTTGGCAAGATTTTGAAATAGTTCAAAATGGAACAGTCAAAGAAAGAGTTCTTGCCGTGTTGCAAAGGTATGAAATTGAGTAAGACTCAAATCCCACCCACGCAGAAAATAGAAAGAGAATGAAAAGTCATTCCCTATGCCTCATCGTAGGATCTATAAAGTATGCTATGCTATGTACTAGACCTATTGTATACCTTGCTCGAATTTGGCAAGGAGTAAAATAGTGATCTAGGAGTAGATCATTGGACATTGGTCAAGAATATCCTTAGTAAGGACTAAGGAGATGTTTCTCGATTATGGAGGTGATAAAAGAGTTTGTTGTAAAAGTTACATCGGTGCAAACTTTTACACCGATCCGTATGACTCTAAGTCTCAACCTGGATACATATTGAAAGTGGGAGCAATTAGCTAGAGTAGCTCCGTGTAGAGCATTGTGGACATAAAATATTTGCAAAATACATACGGCTCTGAATGTGACAGACCCGTTGACTAAGCTTCTCTCACGAGCAAAACATGATCACACCTTAGTACTCTTTGGGTATTAATCACATAGCGATGTGAACTAGATTATTGACTCTAGTAAACCCTTTGGGTGTTGGTCACATGATGATGTGAACTATGGGTGTTAATCATATACAGATATGAATATTGGTGTTAAGTCACATGGCGATGTGAACTAGATTATTGACTCTAGTGCAAGTGGGAGACTGAAGGAAATATGACCGAGATGCAATAATAAAGTTATTATTTATTTCCTTATTTCATGATAAATGTTTATTATTCATGCTAGAATTGTATTAACCGGAAACATAATACATGTGTGAATACATAGACAAACATAGTGTCACTAGTATGCCTCTACTTGACTAGCTCATTTATCAGAGATGGTTATGTTTCCTAGCCATGGACAAAAGAGTTGTCATTTGATTAACGGGATCACATCATTAGGAGAATAATGTGATTGACATGACCCATTACATTAGCCTAGCACTTGATCGTTTAGTATCTTGCTATTGCTTTCTTCATGACTTATACAAAGTTCACTGCAACTATGAGATTATGCAACTCCGTTTACGGAAGAACACTTTGTGTGCTACCAAGCGTCTGGCAATAGCTGGGTGATTATAAAGGTGCTCTCTGGTGTTTAGAAGGTACATGTTGAGTTGGCATAATTGAGATTAGGATTTGTCACTCCGATTGTCGGAGAGGTATCTCTGGGCCCTCTCCGTAATACTCATCACCTAAGCCTTGCAAGCATGTAACTAATGAGTTAGTTATGAGATGACATATTACGAGCGAGTAAAGAGACTTGCGTGCGAGATTGAACTAGGTATTGGATACAAGCGATCAAATCTCGGGCGAGTAACTATACCGATGACAAAGGAACAAAGTATGTTGTTGTGCGGTTTGACCGATAAAGATCTTCGTAGAATATGTAGGAACCAATATGGGCATCGAGGTCCGCTATTGGTTATTGACGGAGACATGTCTCGGTCATGTCTACATGTTCTCGAACCGTAGAGTCCATGCAGCTTAAGGTTTCGATGACAATTATATTATGAGTTTATGTATTTTGATGTACGAAGGTTGTTGAGTCCGGATGTGATCACGGACATGGCGAGGAGTCTCGAAATGGTCGAGACATAACGATTGATATATTGGACGGATATATTTGGACAGGAAAGGTTCGGGAGAGTTTGGGAATATACGAGCTCGGGAGGTTACGGAACCCCGTAAGTATATGGGCCTTATTGGGCCCTATTGGAAGGAGGAGAAGGAGCAAGGGAGGCGCGCCCCAAGCCCAATCCGGGTGGGAGGGCGGCCCCCCTTTCTCTCTCCTTCCCCTCTTCCTTCCTACTACTACTACTCCTTCCTTCCCATTCCATCTTGGATTAGGAAAAGGAGGGGAAACCTACTTGGAGTAGGTTTCCCCCCCTATGGCGCGCCCCCCCTTGGGCCAGCCACCTCCTCCCTCCCTCCTTTATATACGGGGGTAGGGGGGCACCCTAGACACATAAGTTGATCATTGAGATCGTTCCTTAGCCGTGTGCGGTGCCCCCCTCCACGATATTACACCTCGGTCATATTGTAGCGGTGCTTAGGCGAAGCCTGCGCGACAGAGAACATCAAGATCGTCACCACGCCATCGTCTTGTGAACTCCTCCCAGCGCCTCTGCTGGATCGGAGATCGGGTGCGTCATCGAGATGTACGTGTGTCAAGAACTCGGAGGTGCCGAGTAACGGTGCTTGGATCGGTTGGACAGGAGGACGTCGACTACTTCCTCTACTTTGCGTCAACGCTTCGCTTCGGTCTCACGAGTGCGTGAGACAACACTCTTCCCTCTCGTTGCTATATCATCACCATGATCTTGCGTGTGCGTAGGAATTTTTTTGAAATTACTACGTTCCCCAACACGCCCTAGGGGGGGGCAAACCTACTCCAAGTAGGTCTGGCCGCCCTTTCCTATTAGGAGTAGGAGAGGGAAGGAAGAGGGGGCGGAGAGAAGGAAAGGGGGGCCGGCCCCCCTCCCAATTCGGATTGGGCTTGGGGGGGGGGCGCCCCCTCCCATGCTCCTTCTCCCTCCCTTCCACTAAGGCCCAATAAGGCCCATATACTTATCGGGGTTCGGTAACCTCCGGAACTCGAGATAATCCCAATCTCATCCGGAACCTTTCGGTGTCCAAATATATCCGTCCAATATATCAATCTTTATGTATCGACCATTTCAAGACTCCTCGTCATGTCCATGATCACATCCGGGACTCCGAACAACCTTCGGTACATCAAAATACATAAACTCATAATATAACTGTCATCGAAACCTTAAGCGTGCGGACCCTACAGTTCGAGAACAATGTAGACATGACCGAGACATGTTTCCGGTCAATAACCAATAGCGGGACCTGGATGCCCATATTGGTTCCTACATATTCTATGAAGATCTTTATCGGTCAAACCGCACAACAACATACGTTGTTCCCTTTGTCATCGGTATGTTACTTGCCCGAGATTCGATCGTCGGTATCCAATACCTAGTTCAATCTCGTTACCGGCAAGTCTCTTTACTCGTTCCGTAATACATCATCTCGCAACTAACTCATTAGTTGAAATGCTTGCAAGGCTTAAGTGATGTGCATTACCAAGAGGGCCCAGAGATACCTCTCCGACGTTCGGAGTGACAAATCCTAATCTTGAAATACGCCAACTCAACAAGTACCTTCGAGACACCTGTAGAGCACCTTTATAATCACCCGATTACGTTAGACGTTTGGTAGCACACAAAGTGTTCCTCCGTAAGCGGAGTTGCATAATCTCATAGTCATAGGAACATGTATAAGTCATGAAGGAAGCAATAGCAACATACTAAACGATCGGGTGCTAAGCTAACGGAATGGGTCATGTCAATCGATCATTCAACTAATGATGTGACCTTGTTAATTAAATAACAACTCCTTGTTCATGGTTAGGAAACATAACCATCTTTGATTAACAAGCTAGTCAAGTAGAGGCATACTAGTGACACTGTTTGTCTATATATTCACACATGTATTATGTTTCCGGTTAATACAATTCTAGCATGAATAATAAACATTTATCATGATATAAGGAAATAAATAATAACTTTATTATTGCCTCTAGGGCATATTTCCTTCAGCCTCCCACTTGCACTAGAGTCAATAATCTAGATTACATAGTAATGATTCTAACACCCATGGAGTCTTGGTGTTGATCATGTTTTGCTTGTGGAAGAGGCTTAGTCAACGGTTCGCAACATTCAGATCCGTATGTATCTTGAAAATCTCTATGTCTCCCACGGACTAGATCCGGATGGAATTGAAGCGTCTCTTGATGTGTTTGGTTCTCTTGTGAAATCTGGATTCCTTCGCTAAGGCAATCGCCCAAAGATTGTCACAAAAGATTTTCATTGGACCCGATGCACTAGGTATGACGCCTAGATCGGATATGAACTCCTTCATCCGCACTCCTTCATTGGCTGCTCAAGCAGCTATGTATTCCGCTTCGCACGTAGATCCCGCCACGATGCTTTGCTTTGAACCGCACTAATCGACAGCTCCACCGCTTAATGTAAACATGTATCCGGTTTGTGATTTAGAATCGTGGGATCGGTGTCAAAGCTTGCATCAACGTAACCATTTACGATGAGCTCTTTGTCACCTCCATATACGAGAAACATATCCTTAGTCCTTTTCGTATTTCAGATGTTCTTGACCGCTATCCGATGATCCACTCTGGATTACTTTGGTACCTCCTGCTAGACTTATAGCAAGGCACACATAAGGTCGGTACACAACATTGCATACATGATAGAGCCTATGGCTGAAGCATAGGAACACTTTTCATTTCTCTCTATCTTCTGCAGTGGTCGGGCTTTGAGTCTTACTCAACTTCACACCTTGCAATACTGAGCAAGAACCCTTTCTTTGCTTGATCCATTTTGAATTTTTTCAAAACTTTGTCAAGGTATGTGCTTTGTGAAAGTCAATTAAGCGTCTTGATCTATCTCTATAGATCTTAATGCCCAATATGTAAGCAGCTTCACCGAGGTCTTTCATTGAAAAACTTTTATTCAAGTATCCCTTTATGCTATCCAGAATTCTATATCATTTCCAATCAATAATATGTCATCCACATATAATATTAGAAATGCTACTGAGCTCCCACTCACTTTCTTGTAAATACAAAGCTTCTCCAAAAGTTTGTATAAAACCAAATGCTTTGATCACACTATCAAAACGCTTATTCCAACTCCGAGAGGCTTGCACCAGTCCATAAATGGATCGCTGGAGCTTGCACACTTTGTTAGCCCCTTTGGATCGATAAAACCTTCTCGTTGCATCATATACAACTCTTCCTCCGTAAATCCATTCAGAATGCAGTTTTACATCCATTTGCCAAATTTCATAATCATAAAATGCGCAATTGCTAACATGATTCGACAGACTTAAGCATCGCCACGGTGAGAAGGTCTCATCGTAGTCAACCCCTTGAACTTGTCGAAAACCTTTTGCAACAAGTCGAGCTTTGTAGACGAGAACATTACCGTCGGCGTCGGTCTTCTTCTTGAAGATCCATTTATTCTCAATTGCTTGCCGACCATCGGGCAAGTCAACCAAAGTCCATACTTTGTTCTCATACATGGATCCCATCTCGATTTCATGGCTTCAAGCCATTTTGCGGAATCTGGGCTCACCATCGCTTCTTCATAGTTCGTGAGGTTCATCATGATCTAGTAGCATGACTTCCGTAATAGGATTACCGTACCACTCAGTGCGGATCTTACTCTGCTCGACCCACGAGGTTACGTATTAACTTGATCTAAAGTTCTATGATCATTATCATCAACTTCCTCACTAGTTGGTTTTGACGTCACGTAAACCAGTTCTGTGATGTATCATTTTCCAACAAGGAGTAGGTACAGATTACCTCATCAAGTTCTACTTTCCTCCCACTCACTTCTTTCGAGAGAAACTCCTTCTCTAGAAAGGATCCATTCTTAGCAACGAATGTCTTGCCTTCGGATCTGTGATAGAAGGTGTACCCAACTGTCTCCTTTGGGTATCCTATGAAGACACATTTCTCCGATTTGGGTTCGAGCTTATCAGGTTGAAGCTTTTTCACATAAGCATCGCAGCCCCAAACTTTAAGAAACGACAACTTTGGTTTCTTGCCAAACCATAGTTCATAAGGTGTCGTCTCAACAGATTTCGACGGTGCCCTATTTAACGTGAATGTGGCCGTCTCTAAAGCATAACCCCAAAACAATAGCGGTAAATCTGTAAGAGACATCATAGACCGCACCATATCAAGTAAAGTACGATTACGACGTTCGGACACACCATTATGCTGTGGTGTTCCGGGTGGCGTGAGTTGTGAAACTATTCCACATTGTTTTAAGTGTAAACCAAACTCGTAACTCAAATATTCTCCTCCACGATCAGATCGTAGAAACTTTATTTTCTTGTTACGATGATTTTCAACTTCACTCTGAAATTCTTTGAACTTTTCAAATGTTTCAGACTTATGCTTCATTAAGTAGATATACCCATATCCGCTTAAATCATCTGTGAAGGTGAGAAAATAACGATATCCGCCACGAGCCTCAACATTCATCGGACCACATACATCTCAGATGTATGATTTCCAACAAATCTGTTGCTCTCTCCATAGTACCGAGAACGGCGTTTTGGTCATCTTGCCCATGAGGCACGGTTCGCAAGTACCAAGTGATTCATAATCAAGTGGTTCCAAAAGACCATCAAGATGGAGTTTCTTCATGCGCTTTACACCGATATGACCTAAACAGCAAAGATGCCACAAATAAGTTGCACTATCATTATCAACTCTGCATCTTTTGGCTTCAACACTATGAATATGTGTATCACTACTATCGAGATTCATCAAAATAGACCACTCTTCAAGGGTGCATGACCATAAAAGATATTACTCATATAAATAGAACAACCATTATTCTCTCGATTTAAATGAATAACCGTCTCGCATCAAACAAGATCCAGATATAATGTTCATGCTCAACGCTGGCACCAAATAACAATTATTTAGGTCTAATACTAATCCCGAAGGTAGATGTAGAGGTAGCGTGTCGACCGCGATCACATGGACTTTGGAACCATTTCCCACGCCAAGATCGTCACCTCGTCCTTTGCCGTTGTTCGCAATCCGTAGTCCCTGCTTCGAGTTGCAAATATTAGCAATGAACCAAGATCAAATACCAGTGCTCTGCGAGCTCTAGTAAGGTACACATCAATAACATGTATATCACATATACCTTTGTTCACCTTGCCATCCTTCTTATCCGCCAAATACTTGGGGCAGTTCCGCTTCTAGTGACCACCGCTTGCAAGAGAAGCACTCGATTTTAGGCTTAGGTCCAGACTTGGGTTTCTTCTCTTGAGCAGCAACTTGTTTGCTGTTCTTCTTGAAGTTCCCCTTCTTCTTCCCTTTGCCCTTTTTCTTGAAACTAGTGGTGTTGTTGACCATCAACACTTGATGCTCCTTCTTGGTTTCTACCTCCACAACCTTTAGCATTGCGAAGAGCTCGGGAATCGTCTTATCCATCCTTTGCATATTATAGTTCATCACGAAGCTCTTGTAGCTTGGTGGAAGTAATTGGAGAATTCTGTCAATGACGCTATCATCCGGAAGAGTAACTCCCGGTTGAATCAAGTGATTACAATACCCGGACATCTTGAGTATGTGCTCACTTGTGTAACTATTCTCCTCCATCTTGCAGCTATAGAACTTATTGGAGACTTCATATCTCTCAATCCGGGCATTCTTCTCGAATATTAACTTCAACTCTGGAACATCTCATATGCTCCATGACGCTCAAAACATCGTTGAAATCCGGTTCTAAGCCGTAAAGCATGGCACATTGAACTATCGAGTAGTCATCAGCTTTGCTCGCCAGACGTTCTTAACGCTGTCGATTGCATCAGCAAAGAAGCACGGCACCCAGCGGTGCTTCGGGACGTAATTTTTACGTGCAGCAATGAGGATAATCCTCGTTACGGACCCGATCCGCGTAGTTGCTACCATCATCTTTCAACTTAGCTTCTCAAGGAACGCATTAAAATTCAACGGAACAACAAAGACGGGCCATCTATCTACAATCAACATAGACAAGCAAGATACTATCATGTACTAAGTTCATGATAAATTTAAGTTCAATTAATCATATTACTTAAGAACTCCCACTTAGACATACATCTCTCTAGTCATCTAAGTGATCACGTGACCCAAATCAACTAAACCATAACCGATCATCATGTGAGATGGAGTTGTTTTCAATGGTGAACATCTTATGTTGATCATATCTACTATATGATTCACGCCGACCTTTCGGTCTCCGTGTTCCGAGGCCATATCTGCATATGCTAGGCTCGTCAAGTTTAACTCGAGTATTCTGCGTGTGCAAAACTGGCTTGCACCCGTTGTAGATGGACGAGAGCTTATCACACCCGATCATCACGTGGTGTGCGGGCACGATGAACTTTGGCAACGGTGCATACTGTGGAGAACACTTCTTGATAATTTTAGTGAGAGATCATCTTAAAATGCTACCGTCAATCAAAGCAAGATAAGATGCATAATGGATAAACATCACATGCAATCAATATAAGTGATATGATATGGCCATCATCATCTTGTGCTTGTGATCTCCATCTCGAAGCACCATCATGATCACCATCGCCACCGCGCGACACCTTGATCTTCATCGTAGCATCGTTGTCGTTTACGCCATCTATTGCTTCTACAACTATCGCTACCGCTTAGTGATAAAGTAAAGCAATTACAGTATGCTTGCATTTCATACAATAAAGCGACAACCATATGGCTCTGCCATTGCCGATAAATTCGGTTACAAAACATGATCATCTCATACAATAAAATATAGCATCATGTCTTGGCCATATCACATCACAACATGCCCTGCAAAAACAAGTTAGACGTCCTCTACTTTGTTGTTGCAAGTTTTATGTGGCTGCTACGGGCTTAAGCAAGAACCAATCTCACCTACGCATCAAAACCACAATGATAGTTTGTCAAGTTGATGCTGTTTTAACCTTCGCAAGGACCGGGCGTAGCCACACTCGGTTCAACTAAAAAGTTGGAGAAACCGACACCGCTAGTCACCGTGTGCAAAGCACGGCGGTAAAACCAGTCTCGCGTAAAGCGACTGGCGTAATGTCGGTCCGGCCGCTTCATCCAACAATACCGCCAACCAAAGTATGACATTTGGTAAGTAGTATGACTTATATCGCCCACAACTCACTTGTGTTCTACTCGTGCATATAACATCAAACCATAAAACCTGGCTCGATACCATTTGTTGGGGAACGAGTAATTTCAAAAAATTCCTACGCACACACAAGATCATGGTGATTCATAGCAACAAGAGGGGAGAGTGTTGTCTACGTACCCTCATAGACCGAAGCTGAAGCGTTGACGCAACGTAGAGGAAGTAGTCGACGTCCTCCCGCTCAACCGATCCAAGCACCGCATTCGGCACCTCCGAGTTCTTGACACACATACAGCTCAATGACGCACCCCGAACTCCGATCCAGCAGAGGCACGGGGAGGAGTTTCGTCAGCACGACGGCGTGGTGACGATCTTGATGTTCTACTGTCGCAGGGCTTCGCCTAAGCACCGCTACAATATGACCGAGGTGTAATATCGTGGAGGGGGGCACCACACACGGCTAAGGAACGATCTCAATGATCAACTTGTGTGTCTATGGGGTGCCCCCCGCCCCCGTATATAAAGGAGGGAGGGAGGAGGAGGCCGACCTAAGGGGGAGGCGCGCCCTAGGGGGGGCAAACCTACTCCAAGTAGGTTTGGCCCCCTTCCTATTAGGAGTAGGAGAGGGAAGGAAGAGGGGGAGGAGAGAAGGAAGGGGGGGGCCCTCCCAATTCGGATTGGGCTGGGGGCGCCCCTTGCTCTTTCTCCTCCTTCCACTAAGGCCCAATAAGGCCCATATACTTACCGGGGTTCGGTAACCTCCGGAACTCCAGATAATCCCAATCTCATCCGAACCTTTCGTGTCCAAATATACCCGTCCAATATATCAATCTTTATGTATCGACCATTTCGAGACTCCTCGTGATGTCCGTGATCACATCCGGACTCGAACAACCTTGGTACATCAAAATACATAAACTCATAATATAACTCATCATCGAAACCTTAAGCGTGCGGACCCTACGGTTCGAGAACAATGTAGACATGACCGAGACACGCTTCGGTCAATAACCAATAGCGGACCTCGATGCCCATATTGGTTCCTACATATTCTACGAAGATCTTTATCGGTCAAACCGCACAATAACATACGTTGTTCCCTTTGTCATCGGTATGTTACTTGCCCGAGATTCGATCGTCGGTATCCAATACCTAGTTCAATCTCGTTACCGGCAAGTCTCTTTACTCGTTCCGTAATACATCATCTCGCAACTAACTCATTAGTTGAAATGCTTGCAAGGTTTAAGTGATGTGCATTACCGAGAGGGCCCAGAGATACCTCTCCGACATTCGGAGTGACAAATCCTAATCTCGAAGTACGCCAACTCAACAAGTACCTTCGGAGACACCATTAGAGCACCTTTATAATCACCCGATTACGCCAGACGTTTGGTAGCACACAAAGTGTTCCTCCGGTAAACGGGAGTTGCATAATCTCATAGTCATAGGAACATGTATAAGTCATGAAGGAAGCAATAGCAACATACTAAACGATCGGGTGCTAAGCTAATAGAATGGGTCATGTCAATCAGATCATTCAACTAATGATGTGACATTGTTAATCAAGTAACAACTCCTTGTTCATGGTTAGGAAACATAACCATCTTTGATTAACAAGCTAGTCAAGTAGAGGCATACTAGTGACACTCTGTTTGTCTATATATTCACACATGTATTATGTTTCCGGTTAATACAATTCTAGCATGAATAATAAACATTTATCATGATATAAGGAAATAAATAATAACTTTATTATTGCCTCTAGGGCATATTTCCTTCACTAGATATAGACCACATCCAATATGCTGCAATGGATGGCTACCTTTGTTTCAATATCTACAAGGGTTGGATGAAGAGCAACAGCCAAGTTGGCGGTTCAAGCAAAGAAGTATCGACCAAGAGGAAGAGGGACAAGGACGAAGTCGAGGACGTGGACGAGGACTCCGAGTAAGGTGGCAGTGTCGTTGCTCATGGTGGTTCTAAACTTCTAATGTAGTGTCTACTAGATTAGTTGCATAGTTTAATTTCAGGTGTGCTTAGTTTAATTTGAGGGGTGTGTTGTGCTGAGCCCCCAGCAGAACTATGTTATGTTTCTTCTCGTTACTTTAACTCTTCAGTATGTACATACTAGTACTAGTATTTCTTTAATAGAATTTAGCACCCCAATTAAGCACGTACTAGCTTTTTAATAGTACTATATGCATAATTTGGCATTGGCGCTCTCTATATGTACCACCTTTTTAAATTTCAATTTTTGCTCCATGGCGCAATCCATCGATAGTGCAAGATTACTCTGCATAAAAGTATACATTTTTAAAAGGCTAGCATACTGTTCATCATATATATATATATATATATATATATATATATATATATATATATATATATATATATATAGCCAGTTAAATTCTCAACCTAGAACGACGTGCATGCCATGTAGTAAACCGATCCGGAGGAAGTATAGTAAAAATGAGGTGATTTTACCGAGCGATCGACGGGGGAGCATGGCCTGTCATGTGGTCCCACGTGTCGATGTACCAAGGCGATGCGCGTGTCCCTCTTGAGGCAGAAGCAATACTAGTACGTGGTTTGAGATGATGTCAAACCGAAGTGTGAAATAATGGTTGCTTCGTCCGTTTGGGAAGGTGCGGCATTGTGATTTGACGTCTCATTGCTCATTACTATTACTGGGCCGGTACGAGTGGGGTGCATCCTCCTGCTGTTTTGCACTGTTATTTGGTGCTTGACACGTCTACTCGGTTGCTATATGTCCCACATGTCGGCGACAGGAAGTACAGAATTCATGAAAGAGAGCGTCGATGGAGGAGTATACTACAGAATTCATGAAAGGAAGCGACTTAGTTTTGGAAAAATCTGTTTTTACGGAGTACGTACCCACTAGGGTTTATAGGGCTCATCTAAAAAACATTAATTTTTCCGTTTGATAAGTCTAAATTCTACTATACTAGTAGTAGTACCATTACATGTTGGATTTCGAGGTGCGTTAGATCACCCGACGCAAGCAGTGTCAAGAGGAAACTAACCAATGCATGTACAAGTTCATGGAAATTTAGTGGTCATTCATGCATTCATTCTAATTAATGCCTCGGTAAACATAACTTCTTGAGAAAAACGAGCGTACTATGCAAACTACGAAATTAATTCGACCACTCACTGTCTACCTTGGCTGGAGAGATTTCGAAATTGAGCCATAAACTGGAAAGGAGGGAGTAGTAACTTTTGTCTCGATTACTATTTGTGGCCTTGTATAGATGCAAAATGTATTTTTTTATAGTGGCCTTGTATAAGTAAATAGAGGGAGTACTAACCAAAGTACGTAGTAGGGACGAGGAGTAAACGGAGGGAGTAGTAAAATTTTCTCCTCGTGCTGCGAGCCACCGCGCGCATGGGCGAGGGAGCGGGCGTAAAGGCGTACAGTAGTAGTAAGCTTCACCTCATCCTGCGAGTCACCGCGCCCGTGGGCGGGGGAGATGACGTACTAAGCAGTTTCTCCTCGTTCTGCGAGTTGACGGGACACATCAAAAGTACTCCATGTATAGAGCCTTGCCTCTAAGGTAGGCCCCACATGGTTTGCCTCTTTTTTTAATTTAACATAACGCATCAAGTTGCAATTTGTTTGTTCACCCGTGGTAGACGATCCTTCCTCCACCAAGTGGACAACCAGTACACGTGCCAAATTACCACGTGGGCTGCCTTTTTCGTACAGAAATGAGCTCCACCGTGTACCTGTGCGGGTGTGGTTGGGAAAGATACGGGAGTATGTGCGCCGTGCGTGCACCTCTTCTCTTCGTGCACGTCCCCCACCTACGTGGGTGTGTGTGAGAGAGATACAAACCTAGACATAATGAGCCGTCCATCCCCATGCCTCCGCCCAGTCCGACCACCAGTCACCACCACGGCACCACACCCCACTCTTCCTCACCTTATCTCTCATATTTCTCCCTTCATTTTTATATACAAGGGGCCACTATCAAAATTAAAATTTGCAGATATACAAGGCCACTAACACTAATCGATGCAATATTAATGGTGTTTGCCTCGTGGTACTAGCAAAGGAGGACATTAATTATCCCTTGCATGCATGCGGGAGTTTGTAAAAAAATGCATCTTGATGTTCCGTGCAATGCACGGGCATCTTGCTAGTCCATGAAAACAACACATGGCAAAATTCCACGCTAACGAGGGATTTGAATCTGTTGGGAGGGCTGTTTGATCTTGCCGGGTAGCCAAAATATTGGCGACCCTTTTGTCCACCGATGCCTTTGCCACCGATGAACGAGGAACGACTCGGGTGCTCATCTTTGTCATGCATCCTCCAGTAGCAAGACGTTGGAGACGAGCTCGCACGAGCTGTGTTTTTTGTCCCACAACACCGCCTGAGCCGCCCGCAGACCGACCGACGACCCGCAAATTACGCCATCCAACCGTAGCCGCACACATTATGACAACAACTCAACCAACCGGACGAAATTCATGCAAACACATAGACAAACTGATATTTCATATAAACAACGACGAAAATCATATAAAATACCGGATTTTCACACAAACATGACGGATTTCATTACATTTAAATGAACTACGCGGTGCTAGTTCTGGACAGCACAGGTATATAATACCTAGCCTAAATGGTCGCCCGCTGATCGATTTGTGTTCCTCATGTCCGGCAGCACGATCATCGGACTGCCGGGAGCCTCGGAGGTATATGCTTCAGCGTAAAGGATGGCTCGCTTCCCCACTGCCCAATTGATATCATTGGCTGGTGCCGAAGATGATGGTGGCCGGCACCGGTTCGAGTTCATCACCGGCCACTACTTCGCCATGGCCGGCACCGGCTTGAGTTGATCCTAACATTGACATCTTCCGTGGAGCCCATGCGGGGTCGACGAAGGTCCTCGCAACAAAAGGATCCGGCAAGACACCTGCTGTGTACGCCGGCGCGCCTCCGTGGTGGCCTTCATGGGACCCAAGCGGCGGCGGCCTCCCGTGTTCTACTTCTCCTCGATGATGGCGGCGGACGCGGAGGCGCTGGCCACCGACTCGTCGCTCTCCGCGCACCCGGCTTCTGTCGCTGCTTGCATGGCGCGGCCACCGACATGGGAGTCTTGGCCACAGAAACGAGAGACGCGGTACGAGGCGGCGGCGTGGACAGCAGCAACGACGCTCGTGCGCTGCTCCTCGTCGAGCTGGCCTGGAGCGACGAGTTGCTGAACCACGCGCCGGCTTGAGGCGGCAACTGGCTCCGTCGGGCGAGGGGAGGGAGGTGGATCAGCGAGCTGCATAGCTCGTATCCGACGGGCTACCCAGCCGGCTTGGATGCGGAATAACAACTCTTCGTAAGCCATTGTAAGAGTTGACAAAATGGTGGAGGAGATAGGGGAGCGACGGAGGTGTGCGATTCTTGGCCGGCGTTTGGCCTCGTTTAAATAGGAGATTAAATAGACGGCGGACGGGAGGAGCTCGGCCGGCGTTGCGTTTAACACCGGCCTGGTCATGAACGGACGTGTGCCCAGAGTGGGTTTCTCGGCTTCCACATGGGTGGGTTTCATGGAGGCGTTTGAATGCGGCACGGAGGCGTGTTCAGCCAGGCGTGCCGCGAGTGGCGCCCTCGACTCTGACCTAGGACACCACGCCATTCTTCCACTGACGTGTGGGCTCTTTGGGTGCATGGCCTACATGTCAGTGACCTAACGCAGGCAGCGCACAGCAGAGGAACCTTTGGTGGGCCAGGGTGGTCAGAAGCGGGCATTTCATAAACCGATGATTGTTCATTGAGTGTGACGTCATCTTTTTCATGTAGTTAAGCCTACTATGTTGATAGCCCGTTCGATACGTTGTGATTCATAAAGACCGATGCAAACATCAATGTTCTGCTTATCACAGATAATATTGATTAATACCCATAACAATCCATGTCCTTAACAAAGGGTGTATGCACGTATAGGTTGAGCGTGTGTCTTGTGTCGTGTGCTGTGTGCATGCAGGCGTGCGAGTGTTGCGTGCGTTTCAGTGTTGCATGCATGGGTGCGTACGTGTGTGTGTTCGTGAGTGCATGTGTACGTGTCAGTGTTGCACGACAGCATGCGTGCGTGTGTATGTTATGTGTACGTGTCAGTGTTGCATGCCTACATGCGTGCGTGTCTTGTGTGTGTGCATGTGTACGTGCGGGTTGAGGCTACACGTCAGTCGACTGACTTTTTCATCTATGGTCATTAGATTTTCCAGTTGTTGGATACGAAAATCAAGGGCCTCCAGTTTATCATCAAACTCCACCCCCCCCGAGCCGCCAGCCACCACCAGCCGAACCGCCCGCCCCCGCCGCCCGCGGCCGGCCCGCCCTCCCTAAAACCACTCCCCACCGTCGGTCCGCCGCCGCATCGGCCATCCCTCTAGCCCCCTCCCCCCCCGAGCCGAGCTTTTTCTCCGGGATCCCCACCCCACCGCCCAATGAACGCCCCCCGAACCACCGGTGACTGCCAACCAGAGGTCTCATGACTTCGAATACCCACCGACCACTAGTTTATTACCATTTCTGTCCTTCATATACACGCTGACGGGTGGGCCCTATGGTAATGTGCGCTGCTGAATGTGGACCGTTTGACTGGTCAATTGATCGTGTTATCAACAAATTACGGAGCTGTATGGTGAGCTAGTGACCGTATGATCACCCTAAAATGTACTCCTATTTTATTAACACAGTACAGACTCAAACTACCATTTCTTACTTCCGTATACAGGCTGACAGGTGGGCCCCACGGTTACGCGCCCCGATGGTGCAACACTAGTTGTGCCGTTTGACTGGTCAATTGATTGTGTCATCAACAAAATACAGAGTTGTACGGGTGAGCCAGTGATAGTATAATCATGACATGTATTTGTTTAACATGGTACAGACGCAAGGGCTCATATATACATGCAAGCACTCACCGCTATAAGCGCACACACGCGAACCCGACCCCTATGAGCACCTTCGAGAGAGTGGGCCAGCATATATGATCTTGAGATTTTACGAAGTCACCATAGGTGCCTCGTAGTCGAGTGGAACGTCTCCTCCCACTGAACATATATCGCCGGAAAATACTGAAATTAACACAAGATAAATGCGAGCACCGGGACTTTAACCTTGGTGTGCTCGAGAAACCACTGTCCTCTAACCATCTAACCACATGTTGGTTAGCACGGCAAAATGTATGTGGTGACCGTGATGAGCTTATTCTGAAGTGCAATGACCATATCGTGCTTTGGCTTCAAATACAATGACCGTAAGTGTCATCAACAAAATACGGAGCACGCATCAAATGCAAAGTCCGTCAGTGTCATCAACAAAATATGGAGACGTATCGGGAGCTAGATACCATTGTACTATTGTATATGCTTATTTTCTTAGTGGCCGATTGCGTGTGTGGTGTGGTGGGCACATCATTTCTAGTTGTGGTGGGTCAACATGAAGACTCATGGGTCGGTTCCATCCTGTGCCACATATAGGTTTGACCAAGACGTGTTATACGGAGACCCAAGTGGAGGACTCGGCGTACAACACGAAGCTACCAGAGTCGCAGAGGACTCTATCCCCACTGGTGATAAGCCGACTATATATGATTTGTAACCCTAGGCCCTTAGTATGTTATACAAGCTTGGGGGCTAGTTCGTCGATAGTATACACATACAATGCCTGGTATTCATGTGTACTTTGTACACACCCCTATCACTAATATACAGCATCAGAGTAGGCTCTTTCTTCAACCGCAAAGGTCCGATCCAACTAGGGTAAAACTTTGCCTCGTATTACCATCCAGCCTAACAGCCAGGGATATCCTACCGAATGATATGATGAAATCATATCTACCAACTACTATTAGAGATGTGTGTCGGGAGGGGGGGGGCAATGTGTGCGAGAGAGGCCTAAAGATAATGTGTGTGCGGGAGACACGTAGGCACATATATGTGCCTATAGAGGGCTAGTAGAGACCGTGCATGTGTATATATGCATGTGAGAGAAATAGTGTTTTCCAACTGAGATTAGTGAAAAGAGTGGTACATAGTAGTTAGAAAGAGAGAGAGAGAGAGAGAGAGAGAGAGAAACAGAGAGAGCATGTGCGTGAGACACCCCGACACCCTGAGATAGATTGTGAGCATGTGTGAAAGAGAAATGCTGATGCATATAAAGTGTGCACTTATGCGTTAGATAGAGAGAGATATAACGCGTTTGTGAGAACGGGGCGAGGCATAGTGCATCTACGTGTAAAAGGCGGTTCTATGCATTAAATTAAAATATAAATGGCATTATTATTTTTGGATGAGATCATGAATTTTGCAAAATTGCGTATGGACGAAAATCGGTCTATCAGACACCCATACTCTATTGAATTCTAGCATGTGCATGTGTTTATTTCATATTATCGATCCATAGAGTGAGAGCTGTTTGAAATACAGGCAATGGATGCTTTTGCAATTCATATATAAACATTAATTAGTGCACTCCATGTTGTTAGTGTGAAGCACTTTATACATTTGTCACTTGCATGGATGCATTCCAAATTGCTAGCTATGAAATAAAATACATGTCGAATTCAACATAAAGGGGGTTTCGAAGATTCAAATTCATAGGAAGTGCATTCATCTATTTGAACCCGAGATAATGGCATTTGTAAATCAGATGTAAAAGGGGGCATCAATCTTTGTTGTGAGTTTGAACATGCTATATATATTCATACGCATATCTAACTTTTTTTTGCAACCAAGGAGATTATACCTGGAACCATGCATGAACTGAGGTAAGTTGCATATTTTTTAATATATACTTGTGTACAATGTATATTAAAATGTACCCCCTCCATTCCAAAATAATCGTAGCTTTAGGATTTTCAAGAGTAAAGATTTGTGAAGTTTGACAAATCCTGAAAGTTCAATTCAAGAGAACCGAAAACGTTAATGCTTCTGCTCCCAAATATTGAACGAAGCGCCAAATAGGCCTCTGGTCACCCGAAACCGCGCGAGACTAATGTTTTGGTGGTAGGAAATTACTGTCCTCACTCTGGCCTGTGTAGCCTATCGGCCCGATGTCCAAAGGTCTAAACCGGGGTAGGTTTGTAACTTCACCAAGACGCCAGTCTCAACCACCTCCGAGAAGCATTCATACGCCATGGGCGCCTAAACACCCATGCGCTCGGCCGAATCTATCCCGCCCACATTTTGGACACCTGACATGATTTTCCTACCCCCAACCCGCAATATGTCTGAAATTTTAGAGGGGGGCAAAGTTTGTAACTTTCCCCAAATTTCAAACAAGCGCGCCTCAAACCGAAACATTGTTCCCCCTTAGTTCCCCGCCTCCCTCCATTTCCCCATTCATACTCCATGGGCGCGAAAACGCCCTCTCCACCAGTCGCGAAACCCTAGCCTCCTCCGTCCTCCACCCCATAGCGGCCAATCCACCGCCGCCCTCCTCCATCACGCCGGAGCCGGTACCCCGACGTCGTCGTCCAACGCAACCGCAACCGCAACGCCCTCAAGGACTTAGCAGCTGAAGCCGAGGTAGAGCTACCTCCACGACGCCGACGCCGACGTGCACCGTACCAGAACCACTCCGACCATGCCATCCTGCGCCTCACTGCTGCGGCTCCACTGTTGCAACCGTCCATCGCACCGGAGCTGTTCCCGCTACGCCATCGTTTGCCGCCTCGGATCTGCTTCCCCGCCGCCGACAGACGGCCACCGCACCACACGCAACAACTTGGCCATGGGTTCGTCCAAGGTTCCACTGTCCTCCACAACTTCTGGTTTCCGGAGAATAACAAGATCGTCGGAAAAACAGAAGGAGGACACAACACTGCCAGCAGAAAGAGGAGTACTCCTCTTCCCTTATTCCTGCAAATCTTACGTCTCCGCTCACACTGTATTCATCCCACGAAAGAAAATAGTTGAGCGCTTCTTACTGCATCTTCTTCGTGATATTAAATGCACAAGGTTTCCTCCCTTTTACTATTTCACCTTTGCTAGAGGTCAGTAGCCCGCCTGGGTTTCAATTCAAGGTCAGTCGAACCGCAATTAAAAGAAGCAGCACCCACTTAGGCGCGCGGAGCACCTAGTCCGCCTGTTCCCCGGGGAAGCGCCGCATCGGTGTCTATCATAGGGGTGTGGGGCACAGGAGCTACTTGCGCCCGATCTGGAGGTCGGCGGGGCTTGAATGGATGGCCGGGGGGTGCCAAGCACGGCGGTGCGGTGAGGTCGACGGGAGGGCGCAGGCAGGGGAGGAATACTGGGCCGGTGGTCGCTGACGTTTCGAGGAAGATCGTCAACACTGACTGGCTGGAGGTAGATGGAGGCGATCTGCCCGTTCTTTGTACATCGGACGGTGCAGAAAAAATGGCCTGACCTATTTGCTTTCAGTCGACTGTTATTTTGATAGAATCCTGTAATAATTGAGTGTGCCATGCATGTTGTAGAGCTATCATATGTCTCCCGTCATTTATTTCTCACCGACCTGCTATCTTCTACCTTTACACTGTACTAATTGTGCACACACTTCACCCATACTCACACTATTGTTTTTTTATGCATGGGTATTTCAGACTCTGATGCAGTGTTGATGAATGCAGAAAAGGAAAGACAGAAGTCGCTCCAGTGTAATTTGAAGATAAGCGAGAAGCGTTTGGCGCTCTAATGGGAGCGATGTCGTAGATTGGAGACGAAACGTAGCTCTGCGATTGATGATCTCAATTGCCACACACAACCATCCTAGGTGCTTGCTTTAACTTCGTCTTTGTCAAATGTTGTTGCATGTTGCATATGGTGTCTAGCTTGTATTGCTTCCAATTTGGTTAAATTGCATCCGCTTACTTTACACATTATACCTTTGATAATGATATGCCTTCCTGTTTTTGATACATACTACATATGTCTATTAACCATGTTAGTACATCAAACTAATGCTCTTTTGTATCCCTCGTCAATCACTTATGATGAGACAACACCGGGTGGGTTATTGTGAGACGCCCTACTCGCTTAAAGAGTGCGGTGTCATCCTCCCACATGATTCTCAAGAAACAAAGAAGGCTAAATTAAGATAGTCAACGTAGCTCTCTAGTTGATCACCGCAATTCCCCACACCACCATCGCAGTGCTTGCTCTTACTTGGCAAATGTGATATGTGGTTGCATGTTGCATATGGTGTCTACCTTGTAATGCTTCTAATTAGGGTAAATTGCATCTGCTTAGTTAACACATTATACCTGTGAATATGACATGCCTTCCTGTTTTTGGTACATACTACATATTTCTATTACATGTTCTTACGTCAAACTACTTATCTTGTGTATCCCTCATCAATGCTCATAATTTGTTAAATTGCATCTCCTTAGCTTACACATTATACATGTGAATATGACACGCCTTCCTGTTTTTGGAACATACTACATCTGCCTATCACACCATGTTCTTACATCAAACTACTGTTCTTGTGTATCCCGCGTCTATCGCTTATGATGAGACAGTCACGCGCGTGGGTTAATATGAGACGCAATACTCTTATAAAGAATGCGCTTTCATCCTCTCCACATGGTTCTCAAGAAACAACAAGCCTAAATGAAGATATTGAACGTTGCTCTGTACATGAAGACTGCACTTCCCCTACACCACCATCACAGGTGCTTGATCCAACTTCGCAGTGTGATATGTGGTTGCATGTTGCATACAATGTCTAGCTTGTAATGCTTCTAATTAGGGTAAATTGCATCTGCTTAGTTTACACACTATACCTGTGAATATGACATGCCTTCCTATTTTTGGTACACACCACATCTATGTGTTAACCTTGTTCTTACATGAAACTACCTCTCTTCTGTATCCTGCATCAATCACTTACGATGAGTCACCTTTATTCGTTGCATATTGCATATTATTTCTAGCCTGTTGCCATGTATTGCTTCTAATTTGGTCAAATACATTTGTTAGGGCACCCTTTTAATTTAGCGAGTGATATTGGTTTCATCTTTCATATGGTTTCTAGCTTGCATCGATTCTAACAAGTTCAAGCACCTTGTGCTTAGTTTACACTTTATACATCATACATGTCAATATGTCACGCCGTCCTGTTTTTCATACATATTCCATCCTCCTATCATGCGGTTGCCTTACATGAAAGTAGTGTTTGTCAGTATCATGCATCAATAAGTTCTGAAGAGCAAATTTTATTCCTTTTTCTTGTGGGTTTGACTTGACAAGGCAAAATCAAGAAAGAGGAAGGAAAAGAGTAAGGAAGGCGATGATGGTGGTCCTCTCTGAAGAACGTAAACGGAGCATCTGTGCCGATTCTCCTTGTACCGATAGTGCATTACATGGTCCAAGTCTCCGCTCCCTACTCCACCATCCAAGGTGCTTGCTCTAACTTGGCGGTGTGATATCTGGTTGCATGTTGCATATGGTGTCTAGCTCGTATTGCTCCTAATTAGTGTAAACTGCATCTGCTTAGCTTACACATGATACATGTGAATATGACACGCTTTCCTGTTTTTGGTACATACTATATTTGTCTATCACACCATGTTCTTACATGAAACTACTCTTCTTGTGTATCCTGCATCAGTCACTTATGATGAGATACCTTTAAGTTGGCAGTGTGATATTGGTTTGCGTCTTGAATATGATTTCTAGCATGTATTGCTTCTAGTTTGATGAACGCCACCTATGACGAGACAGTTTTTAACTTGGAAGAGTGATATTGATTGCACCTTCCATATGGTGTCTTGCAGTGTTTCTAATTTGTTGAAGTGCCTTCTGCTTAGTTACCACATCATAGGTGTGAATATGTCAAGCCGTCCATTTTTTTGTACATATTCCATCCTCGTATCATGACTTTGCCTTTCATCAGAGTAGTGTTCGTCAGTATCATGCATGAATGAGTTCTGAAGAGCGAATGATATTCCTTTTTCTTGTCGGTATGACCTCACATTGCAAAATCAATAAATCTGAAGGAAATTAGCAAGGCATTGGATGATGGTGGTCCTTCTGAGCAACTGAAACAGAAGTTCTCTACAGATTCTACTCCGCCATCGTCCCAACAAGATTTGCAAGACAACGCAAGGCTAGACAATTAACGTAGCTGTGTAGATGATGAGCACATCTTCCCTACTCCACCATCATAGGTGCTTGCTCTAACTTGGCACTATTATATGTGGTTGCATGTTGCGTATGATGTCTAGCTTGTATTGCTTCTAACTTTGTTGAATTGCATCTGCTTACTTTACACATAATGCCTGTGAATATGACATGTGTTCCTGTTTCTACATTAGAGTACTATTCTTGCATATCCCACATCAGTAACTTATGATAAGGCACCTTTAAGTCGCCACTGTGATATTGGTTGTGTCTTGCATATGATTTATAGCATATACTGCTTCTAATTTGTTGAAACGCCATACAGTTTGAACTTGGCAGAGTGATATTGGTTGCATCTTTCATATGGTGTCTAGCTTGCAATGCTTCTAATTTGTTGAAATGCCTTCTGCTTAGTTACCACATCATAGGTGTGAATATGTCACACCGTCCTGTTTTTCATACATATTCCATCCTCGCATCAGGTGTTTGCCTTTCATCCGAGTAGTGTTCGTCAGTACCATGCATGAATGACTTCTGAAGAGCGAATTTATTCCTTTTTCTTACTGGTTTGACTTCCCAATGCAAAATCATTACAGCTGAAGGAAATTAGTCTGGCAGTGGATGATGGTGGTCCTTCGGAGCAACTCAAACAAGGGGTCTCTACAGATTCTACTCCGCCATCCTCCCAACAAGATTCGCAAGACAAGGCTGGACAGTCAACGTAGCTGTGTAGATGATGAGCACATCTCCCCTACTCCACCATCACAGGTGCTTGCTCTAACTTGACACTATTATATGTGGTTGCATGTTGCGTATGATGTCTAGTTTGTATTGCTTCTAACTTGAATTGCATCTGCTTACTTTACACATAATGCCTGTGAATATGACACGTGTTCCTGTTTCTAGAACATATGTGTACATGATGAGCACATCTCCCCTACTCCACCATCATAGGTGCTTGCTCTTACTTGGAACTGTTATACATGGTTGCGTTTTCCGTATGATGTCTAGTTTGTATTGCTTCTGATTATGTAGAATTGCATCTGCATAGCTTACAACTTATACCTGCAACGATCACTTACCCAAAAGACACATTTAACTTGGGACTATACTGTAGGTTGCATCTTGCATTGTCTTCTAGCTTGTACTGCTTCTAATTTCTTGAAATGGCACTTACGACGAGACACTTTTTACCTGATAGAGTGATATTGGTTGCATGTTCATATGGTGCCTAGCTTTCATTTCTTATAATTTTGTTGAAATGCCTTCCGCTTAATTTTTTCATACATATTCCATCCTCCTATCGTACGTGTCAATATGAAACGCTGTCTTTTTTTGTATATATTCCATCCTCCTATCCTGCGCTTGGCTTACATCAAAAGTAGTGTTCGTCTATATCATGCATCAACCAGTTATGCAGAGCTAATTTTATTCATCTTCTTGTGGTTTTGACTTCATAAGGCAATATCAGAAAATAGGAAGGAAAAGAAGTTAGGGATGTTGGTGTTACTCGACCGACGCATAAGCAGAGACTCTCTAGATTTGCCACTGCTATCGCTAATGAAGTTGAAGTCCCAAGTCTACATGATGAGTTCATCTCCCGCACTCCACCATCGCAGGTGCTTGCTCTAAGTTGACAGTGTGATAATTGGTTCCATGTTGCATATGTTGTCTAGCTTGTATTGTTGGGGAACGCAGTAATTTCAAAATTTCCTACGCACACGCAAGGATCATGGTGATGCATAGCAACGAAAGGGAGAGTGTTGTCCACGTACCCTCGTAGACCGAAAGCGGAAGCGTTAGAACAATGCGGTTGATGTAGTCCTACGTCTTCATGATCCAACCGATCCAAGTACCGAACATACGACACCTCCGAGTTCAGCACACGTTCAGCTCGATGACGATCCCCGGACTCTGATCCAGCAGGGTGTCGGGGAAGAGTTCCATCCGCACGACGGCGTGGTGACGGTGATGATGTTCTACCGATGCAGGGCTTCTCCTAAGCACCGCTACGATATGACCGAGGTGGAATATGGTGGAGGGGGGCACCGCACACGGTTAAAGAACGATCACAAAGATCAACTTGTGTGTCCTGGGGTGCCCCCTACCCCCGTATATAAAGGAGGGAGGGGGGAGGTGCGGCCGGCCCCTAGGGGTGCGCCTGGAGGAGTCCTACTCCCACCGGGAGTAGGACTCCCTCCTTTCCTTGTCCAACTAGAAGAGGGGAAGGAAGGGAAGGAGAAGGAGAAGGAAGGAGGGGGAGGAAAAGGAGGAAAGGGGGGCCGACCCCCTAGTCCAATTCGGTTTGGCTAGGGGGTCCGCGCGCCCTGCCTCCTCTCTTCCACCACTTGGCCCATGAGGCCCATTGCTTCTTCCTCGTATTCCCGTAACTCCCCGGTACCCCCAAAAATACCCGAATCACTCGGAACCTTTCTGAAGTCCGAATATAGTCGTCCAATATACCGATCTTTACGTCTCGACCATTTTGAGACTCCTCGTCATGTCCCCGATCTCATCCGGGACTCCGAGCTCCTTCGGTACATCAACACTCGTAAACTCATAAATAATTGTCATCGAAACCTCAAGCGTGCGGACCCTACGGGTTCGAGAACTATGTAGACATGACCGAGACACATTTACGGTCAATAACCAATAGCGGAACCTGGATGCTCATATTGGCTCCTACATATTCTACGAAGATCTTTATCGGTCAAACCGCATAACAACATACGTTGTTCCCTTTGTCATCGGTATGTTACTTGCCCGAGATTTGATCGCCGGTATCCAATACCTAGTTCAATCTCATTACCGGCAAGTCTCTTTACTCGTTACGTAATGCATCATCCCGCAACTAACTCATTAGTCACATTGCTTGCAAGCCTTATAGTGATGTGCATTACCGGGAGGGCCCAGAGATACCTCTCCGACAATCGGAGTGACAAAACCTAATCTCGAAATACGCCAACTCAACATGTACCATTGGAGACACCTGTAGAGCTCCTTTATAATCACCCAGTTACGTTGTGACGTTTGGTAGCACACAAAGTGTTCCTCCGGTAAACGTGAGTTGCATAATCTCATAGTTGTAGGAACTTTGTATAAGTCATGAAGAAAGCAATAGCAACATACTAAACGATCAAATGCTATGCTAACGGAATGGGTCAGGTCAATCACATCATTCTCCTAATGAATCGATCCCGTTAATCAAATGACAACTCATGTCTATGGTTAGGAAACTTAACCATCTTTGATTAACGAGCTAGTCAAGTAGAGGCATACTAGTGACACTATGTTTGTCTATGTATTCACACATGTATTATGTTTCCGGTTAATGCAACTCTAGCATGAATAATAAACATTTATCATGATATAAGGAAATAAATAATAACTTTATTATTGCCTCTAGGGCATATTTCCTTCAGTCTCCCACTTGCACTAGAGTCAATAATCTAGTTCACATCGCCATGTGATTTAACACCAATATTCACATCTGTATGTGATTAATACCCATAGTTCACATCGTCATGTGATCAACACCCAAAGGGTTACTAGAGTCAATAATCTAGTTCACATCGTTATGTGATTAACAACCAAAGAGTACTAAGGTATGATCATATTTTGCTCGTGAGAGAAGTTTAGTCACCGGGTCTGTCACATTCAGAGCCGTATGTATTTTGCAAATATTCTATGTCTACAATGCTCTGCACGGAGCTACTCTAGCTAATTGCTCCCACTTTCAATATGTATCCAGATTGAGACTTTAGAGTCATCTGGATCAGTGCCAAAACTTGTATTGACGTAACCCTTTACGATGAACCTTTTGTCACCTCCATAATTGAGAAACATATCCTTATTCCACTAAGGATAATTTTGACCAATGTCCAATGATCTACTCCTAGATCACTATTGTACTCCCTTGCCAAACCAGGGCAGAGTATACAATAGGTCTTGTCCATAGCATGTCATACTTTTATAGAACCTATGACTGATGCATAGGGAATGACTTTCATTCTCTTTCTGTTTTCTGCTGTGGTCAGGATTTGAGTCTTGCTCAATTTCATACCTTTGCAACACAAGCAAGAACTCTTTCTTTGACTGCTCCATTTTGAACTACTTCAAAATCTTGTCAAGGTATCTACTCATTGAAAATCTTATCAAGCATCTTGATCTATCTCAATAGATCTTGATGCTCAATATGTAAGTAGCTTTACCGAGGTCTTTCTTTGAGAAAACTCCTTTCAGACACTCCTTTATGCTTTGCAGAATAATTCTACATTATTTCCGATCAACAATATGTCATTCACATATACTTATCAGAAATGTTGTAGTGCTCCCACTCACTTTCTTGTAAATACAGGCTTCACCGCAAGTCTATATAAAACTATATGCTTTGATCAACTTATCAAAGCGTATATTCCAACTCCGAGATGCTTGCACCAGTCCATAGATGGATTGCTGGAGCTTGCACATTTTGTTAGCACCATTAGGATTGACAAAACCTTCTGGTTGCATCATATACAACTCTTCTTTAAGAAAACTATTAAGGAATGCAGTTTTGACATCCATTTTTCAGATTTCATAAAGTGTGGCAATTGCTAACATGATTCAGACAGACTTAAGCATCGCTACAGTTGAGAAAATATCATTGTAGTCAACACCTTGAACTTGTCAAAAACCTTTTTGCGACAAGTCGAGCTTTGTAGATAGTAACACTACTATCAACGTCCGTCTTCCTCTTGAAGATCCATTTATTTTCTATGGTTTGCCGATCATCGGGCAAGTCTACCAAAGTCCACACTTTGTTCTCATACATGGATCCTATCTCAGGTTTCATGGCCTCCAGCCATTTTGCGGAATCTGGGCTCATCATCGCTTCCTCATAGTTCGTAGGTTTATCATGGTCTAGTAACATGACTTTCAGAACAGGATTACCGTACCACTCTGGTGCGGACCGTACTCTGGAAGACCTACGAGGTTCTGTAGTAACTTGATCTGAAGTTTCATGATTATCATCATTAGCTTCCACACTAATTGGTGTAGGAATCACTGGAACTGATTTCTATGATGAACTATTTTCCAATTCAGGAGAAGGTACAGTTACCTCATCAAGTTCTACTTTCCTCCCACTCACTTCTTTCTAGAGAAACTCCTTCTCTAGAAAGGATCCATTTTTAGCAACGAATATCTTGCCTTCGGATCTGTGATAGAAGGTGTACCCAACAATTTCCTTTGGGTATTCTATGAAGACGCACTTCTCCGATTTGGGTTTGAGCTTATCAGGATGAAACTTTTTCACATAAGCATCCATTACTAGGGAAAACCTTATACACAGAACTTTAGCAGTAGCGTGGGTCAAAGAAGCACGCTGGTGCTAAATAGCAGCAGCGCGTCTGCCGAAACCGCGCTGCAGATAATGTCATAGCAGTAGCGCGTCTCGCTGAATACACGTTACTACTAAAATTCTCACGGCTTGGCCGATATGGTACACATAGTAGTAGCGATCTATACCAAACCGCGCTACTGCTACTTTCTTTGTAGCAGCGCGTTTTGCTCTAAACTCGCTACTACTAAAGGATATAAAATTAAATGAAAAGCAAATAGAAAGGTAATTGAAAATGAAAGAATTAGAAGAAGGTGAAAGGAAAAAATAAAATGTGAAGAAAAATAAATGAAAAAGGGAAAAGGAGAAAGTTGTAGCGAGAGCGTAGTATGCAAGAACGCTACAGAAGCTAATGTAGCAGCAATGCGCTTTCAGAACGCGCCATCGCTACTCGACTTAACCACCGCGTTCGTCCTTCCCACGGCCACTTCCCCAAATCGAACTCCTCCACTCGCCGCCGCCGTCGCCCGTCGGTCACCACGCGCTCTCCGCACACCCTCTACGCGCCCGACCCCAGATTCAACGCCCCGCCCCAACCTTAACGCCGCCCCGGACGCCGCCCCCGACCTCAACGCCGCCCCAAGCCCGACCTCGACGCCGCCTGCCCCTCTCTCGCCGCAGGCACCCGATCGAGGTGAGCACGCCTGCTCCTCCCCCTCCCCTACCTCTGCCTAGATAGGGTTATTCAAATTATAGTTGCATCAAATAGTTAGGGTTCGTCTATGGGTGGAAATGAATTGGATACAGATGCGGCTGGGATTTTTTCTTAGGTGATGTTTTCATAGATGATGAATAAACACTAGTGCAATGCATAATAAAACGAGTAAAATTTGACCTTCTTCTATTTAGTTAGTAAGAACTAGTTAGTAAGAACTAGGTACTAATTAGGTGATTTTTTAGTTAAAGCAATTTTTCCCGCCTCGACATGGACGATGCCTATCCCGCATCCTCGTCGTCGAGTCGGCGGAGGACGACACCTGCTTGACCAGATCGGCCATGTCCGGGACTGGGCTCCGCCGGGGTGGTACTGGGAGGCGCTACCTACCGGGGGGCGCAGGTTGGTGAGGAGCCACTGTCATTGACCGAACCTTCTTTGGTGGCGGTCGCGTGGGCGATGGCGATCCAGAGGCTCAAGGACTCATGGAGGTGGTGCGCCACCGTGTCAATGAGGAGGACGCGACGTCCGTCGCTACTTGTTTGCGTTGGAGCCTGTGCCGTTCTCCAATACCGGCAGGTTCTCCGGGATCTCACCGAGCTATGATCCCGTGATGGTGCCTTCTCGTGGTGTCCACCGCCTGCCGCCGATACCGTCGTGTGCTAGAGTTTTAGTTGTATTAGTGATGTTATATGTATGACACTATTCGTGATGTATTAGTGATAATATTGACGATATCTTGGCGCATGAGATGATTTACTTTTGCTTATTGAATGCATGCTAATTTGAGTCCTATAAGATATTTTGAAATGTATATCTTGTGTTGCTCAATATCCAAGTGGCCGGTCATGTTTGCAGGTTACACCTTCGAGTGGCCTATGTTTTGCCGGAGTGTTGATTCATTTCCGTTCCAGCAAATTTCAGGCGCTCGATATGTCCTATTTTAGCAAAGGTCATGCCGGATTTTTCCGTGAATTTTGGCATGACTTGTGCTAGAATATGTAGGGAATATCGAGTGCCCCGGATTTGTGTGTTGAGTATCTTGGTAGTTGTCTTCGATCGATTTTCAATTAATGTTTTAACTATGAATATAGGAAATGTCTGACGACGAGAAGGATTTTGGTGTTTGCAAATACTGCGAAGACGAGCGCGGCCTGTGCGATGGAATCTTCCTAGATGATGATAGGCGCTTCAGCATCAAGCTGGATGAGAACTTCGAAGTGGATACAGCAAGTCACAACGACAAGTCCTTTTTCGTAATTAAGCATGACATCTGCTTCATTTGCTTCAACTTATTTTTTTTACTATTCTACTAGCGTATCTCCTGCCATGCAAGAGTTTTTGTATTGGATAAGATAGGTTTCAGTCATAGTATGGAGGAAAAGAAAGTTTACTTAGAGACCGAGCATGGTTATATTTTCCATGCAAAGTTATACAATTCAGAGGACTACACCTATTTTGGATGCAAAACATGGCGAGCACTATGCAAGACTTATGCATTTGAGCCTGATATGGTTATCACCTTTGTTATTCGTCCTAAGATGATATTGAAGGTAATACCAACATCCGGGTCGATGTGCAAATGCCTCGATTATACCATTATGTAAGTTTCTCAACCATATTTATGTCTTTGATATTGTTTATTCAAAAATAGTTGACAACTAATTTGTATTGTCGACTTATTTCCGCAAGCAAACATGTCCAGACTTGGTAGCGGGACCATATATCGTCCTGGGCTGAACTCAATCTGCGAGGAGCTCACCATTATGTTTCATGGCTTGAGGATCTTGATATTGTCAAGACAAATTTTCTTCCTGCATTTAGAAATGTTAGTACTGAAAATGTGCGACCAATAGTGTTCGTAATGAACTACGGTCACATCTATTTAGGAAGGATGGTAAGATTTTTACTATTTGTCATCGGTGCATCTTTTCCATACATTATTTTTCAAGCTAAACTTCATTGCTAAGTATGTTACCGTACAATGTTCTTCAACAGGGACTCCCGATGAATGTTGTGCCTTATGGGATCGAGACTAAAGGTACCATGAGTATTATCACCACGCCAAGATATCCTCTGATTACTTTAGTGCATTCAAGATTAGCGACGGATACTTAATAGTGCAAGACTGGACCAAATATGTGATGGGGGAGCATAGAGAAGTACTAGGGGGCAACAAACAGATGCGCTACCCACGATTAGGAGACAGGTTCATCTGCATGCTCCAGTTTGATCGAGGAGGAGAGCTATATATGTTTTATGTTATTTTACCTAAGAGAGAGCAGCAGGAGTGATTAGCTAGCTAGAAATGAGTTTGAGGATGATGATGTGCTACACTATTACTATGATGATAAAATAGCTAGTGTTGGTGGTAATGACTATGATGATTATTATTAGCTAGTGTTAGTGCTGATTAAATAAATACTGTTGGTGGTAATGACTATGATGATGATAAATAGCTTGTCTTTGGTGGATTAGATTCAAGTGGAGGCAACATGTGGTGCACATCGAAAGTACTACTAGTCCAAACTAGATCAAGTTTGGATTAGTAGTATACTTTTGACATGCACAACATATTGCCTCCACTTGAACCTAATCCACCTTCATTTAATACACTGTTATGGACATAATGATGTAAACCTCATAACAGCTGGTATTGTACCAATATTTGTATGATGGCACATAAATACACTAAAAATAATTAAAAAAAATAGTAGTAGCGATGGAAAGAAAACACACTGCAAGTAGATACCTTAGCAGTAGCGTGGTGCTAAACAAACGCTGCAGCTATTTGTCCTAGCGAGAGCAGCGTCGGGCACGCTTCATCGCTAAGCAATAGCTGTAGCGCCTTATTAGTAGCGCGGCCACCCGCGCTACTAGTGGGCACAAAACACGCGCTACCGCTAGGGTTTTCCCTAGTAGTGATCGCAGCCCCAAACTTTAAGAAACAACAACTTGGGTTTCTTGCTAAACCACAGTTCATATGGTGTCGTCTCAACGGATTTAGATGGTGCCCTTTTAACATGAATGCAGCTATTTCTAATGTATAACCCCAAAACAATAGTGGCAAATCAGTAAGAGACATCATAGATCGCACCATATCCAATAAAGTGCGGTTACGACGTTCGGACACACCATAACGTTGTGGTGTTCCAGGTGGCGTGAGCTGTGAAACTATTCCACATTGTTTTAATTGAAGACCAAACTCAGAACTCAAATATTCGTCTCGCGATCGATCACGTAAATTTTATTTTCTTGTTATGATGATTTTTCCACTTCACTCTGAAATTCTTTGAACCTTTCAACTATTTCAGACTTATGTTTCATCAAGTAGATATACCCATATCTGCTCAAATCATCTTCTGAAGGTCAGAAAATAACGATATTTGCCACGAGCATCAACACTCATTGGATTGCATACATTGGTATGTATTATTTCCAATAAGTCAGTAGCTTGTTCCATTGTTCCGGAGAACGGAGTTTTAGTCATCTTGCCCAAAAGGCACGGTTCGCAAGCATCAAATGATTCATAACCAAGTGATTCCAAAAATCCATCTTTATTGAGTTTCTTCATGCGCTTTACACCGATATGGGCCAAATGGCAGTGCCACAAATAAGTTGCACTATCATTATTAACTTTGCATCTTTTGGCATCAATATTATGAATATGTGTATCACTGCGACCGAGATCCAACAAACTATTTTCATTGGGTGTATAACCATCGAAGGTCTTATTCATGTAAACAGAATAACAATTATTCTTTCACTTCAAATGAATAATCGTATCGCAATAAACATGATCTTATCATATTTATGCTCAATGCAAACACCAAATAACATTTATTTAGGTTTAATACTAATCTCGAAAATATAGGGAGTTTGTGACGATAATCATATCAATCTTGGAACTACTTCCAACACTCATCGTCACTTCCCCTTCAACTAGTCTCTGTTTATTCTGTAACTCCTGTTTTGAGTTACTAATTACAGCAACCGAACAAGTATCAAATACTCAGGGGCTACTTTAAACACTAGTAAGGCACATATCAATAACCTGTATATCAAATATACCCTTGTTCAATTTGCCATCCTTCTTATCCACCAAATATTCATGGCATTTCCGCTTCCAGTGACCATTTCCTTTGCAGTGTAAGCACTCAGTTTTAGGCTATGGTCCAGCTTTGGGCTTCTTCGCAGGAGTGACAACTTACTTGTCTTTCCACTTGAAGTTCCCTTTCTTTCCCTTTGCCCTTCTCTTGAAACTAGCGGTCTTGTCAATCAACACTTGATGCTCTTTCTTGATTTCTACCTTCGTCGATTTCAACATCACGAAGAGCTCGGGAATCGTTTTTGTCATCCCTTGCATACTATAGCTCATCACGAAGTTCTAGTAACTTAGTGATGGTGACTAGAGAATTTTGTCAATCACTATCTTATCTGGAAAATTAACTCCCACTTGATTCAAGCGATTGAAGTACCTGCATAATCTGAGCACATGCTCACTAGTTGAGCGATTCTCCTCCATCTTTTAGCTATAGAACTTGTTGGAGACTTCATATCTCTCAACTCGGTATTTGCTTGAAATATTAACTTCAATTCTGGAACATCTCATATGGTCCATGACGCTCAAAACGCCTTTGAAGTCCCGATTCTAAGCTGTTAAGCATGGTGCACTACTATCAAGTAGTCATCATATTGAGCTAGCCAAACGCTCATAATGTCTCAGATCCGCTCCTGCAATAGGTCCATCACCTAGCGGTGCATTAAGGACATAATTCTTCTGTGCAGCAATGAGGATAAACCTCAGATCACGGATCCAATCCGCATCATTGCTACTAACATCTTTCAACACAGTTTTCTCTAGGAACATATCAAAATAAACATATAAAAGCAACGACGCGAGCTATTGATTTACAACATAATTTGCAAAATACTACCAGGACTAAGTTCATGATAAATTTAAGTTCAATTAATCATATTACTTAAGAACTCCCACTTAGACAGACATCTCTCTAGTCATCCAAGTGATCACGTGATCCAAATCAACTAAACCATGTCTGATCATCATGTGAGATGGAGTAGTTTCCAATGGTGAACATCACTATGTTGATCATATCTACTATATGATTCACACTCGACCTTTCAGTCTTCGTGTTCCGAGGCCATATCTGTATATGCTAGGCTCGTCAAGTTTAACCTGAGTATTCCGCGTGTGCAACTGTTTTGCACCCGTTGTATTTGAACGTAGAGCCTATCACACCCGATCATCACGTGGTGTCTCAAAGACGAAGAACTTTCATAACGGTGCATACTCGGGAGAACACTTCTTGATAATTAGTGAGAGATCATCTTAAAATGCTACCATCAAACAAAAGCGAATAAGATGTATAATGATAAACATCATATGCAATCAAAATATGTGACATGATATGGCCATGATCATCTTGCGCCTTTGATCTCCATCTCCAAAGTACTGTCATGATCTCTATCGTCACCGGCACGACACCATGATCTTCATCATCTTGATCTATATCAATGTGTCGTCACATGGTCATCTCGCCAACTATTGCTCTTGCAACTATTGCTATCACATAGCGATAAGGTAAAGCAATTATTTGGCACTTGCATCTTTATGCAACAAAGAGACAACCATAGGGTCACTTCAACAAAACATGATCATCTCATACAACAACTTATATCTCATCATGTCTTGACCATATCACATCACAACATGGCCCGCAAAAACAAGTTAGACGTCCTCTACTTTGTTGTTGCAAATTTTACGTGGCTGCTACGGGTTGAGCAAGAACCGTTCTTACCTACGCATAAAAACCACAACGATAGTTTGTCAAGTTAGTGCTGTTTTAACCTTCTCAAGGACCGGGAGTAGCCACACTCGGTTCAACTAAAGTTGGAGAAACTGACACCCTCCATCCACCTGTGTGCAAAGCACGTTGGTAGAACCAGTCTCGCGTAAGCGTACGCGTAATGTCGGTCCGGGCCGCTTCATCCAACAATACCGCCGAACCAAAGTATGACATGCTGGTAAGAAGTATGACTTGTATCACCCACAACTCACTTGTGTTCTACTCGTGCATATAACATCAACGCATAAAACCTGGCTCGGATGCCACTGTTGGGGAACGCAGTAATTTCAAAAATTCCTACGCACACGCAAGGATCATGGTGATGCATAACAACAAAAGGTAGAGTGTTTTCCACGTACCCTCGTAGACCGAAAGCGGAATCATTAGAACAACGCGGTTGATGTAGTCGTACGTCTTCACAATCCGACCGATCCAAGTACGGAACGTACGGCACCTCCGAGTTTAGCACACATTCAGCTCGATGGCGATCCCTGGACTCCGATCCAGCAGGGTGTCCGGGAAGAGTTCCGTCAGCACGACGGTGTGGTGACGATGATGATGTTCTACCGACGCAGGGCTTCGCCTAAGCACCGCTACGATATGACCGAGGTGGAATATGGTGGAGGGGGGCACCGCACACGGCTAAGGAACGATCACGAAGATCAACTTGTGTGTCCTGGGGTGCCCCCCTGCCCCCGTATATAAATGAGGGAGGGGGAGGTGCAGCCGGCCCCTAGGGGTGCGCCTGGAGGAGTCCTACTCCCACCGGGAGTAGGACTCCCTCCTTTGCTTGTCGAACTAGGAGAGGGGAAGGAAGGGAAGGAGAAGGAGAAGGAAGGAGAGGGAGGAAAAGGAGGAAAGGGGGGCCGGCCCCCTAGTCCAATTCGGTTTGGGCTATGGGGGCCGCGCGCCCTGCCTCATCTTTTCCACCACTTGGTCCATGAGGCCCATTGCTTCTTCCTCGTATTCCCGTAACTCCCCGGTACCCCCGAAAATACCCGAATCACTCGGAACCTTTCTGAAGTCCGAATATAGTCGTCCAATATACCAATCTTTATGTCTCGACCATTTCGAGACTCCTCGTCATGTCCCCGATCTCATCCGGGACTCCGAACTCCTTCGGTATATCAAAACTCATAAACTCATAATATAACTGTCATCGAAACCTTAAGCGTGCGGACCCTACGGGTTCGAGAACTATGTAGACATGACCGAGACACGTTTCCGGTCAATAACCAATAGCGGAACCTGGATGCTCATATTGGCTCCTACATATTCTACGAAGATCTTTATCGGTCAAACCGCATAACAACATACGTTTTTCCCTTTGTCATCGGTATGTTACTTGCCCGAGATTTGATCGTCGGTATCCAATACCTAGTTCAATCTCGCATCGCAAGTCTCTTTACTCGTTACGTAATGCATCATCCCGCAACTAACTCATTAGTCACATTGCTTGCAAGGCTTATAGTGATGTGCATTACCGAGAGGGCCCAGAGATACCTCTTCGACAATCAGAGTGACAAAACCTAATCTCGAAATACGCCAACTCAACATGTACCATTGGAGACACCTGTATAGCTCCTTTATGATCACCCAGTTACGTTGTGACGTTTGGTAGCACACAAAGTGTTCCTCCGGTAAACGGGAGTTGCATAATCTCATAGTTGTCGGAACTTTGTATAAGTCATGAAGAAAGCAATAGCAACATACTAAATGATCAAATGCTATGCTAACGGAATGGGTCAGGTCAATCACATCATTCTCCTAATGATGTGATCCCGTTAATCAAATGACAACTCATGTCTATGGTTAGGAAACTTAACCATCTTTGATTAATGAGATAGTCAAGTAGAGGCATACTAGTGACACTATGTTTGTCTATGTATTCACACATGTATTATGTTTCCGGTTAATATAACTCTAGCATGAATAATAAACATTTATCATGATATAAGGAAATAAATAATAACTTTATCATTGCCTCTAGGGCATATTTCCTTCATGTATTTCTTCTATTTTGTTTAAAATGCACCTGCTGAGTTTATACGTTATACATGTGCATATGACATGGCTTTCTGTGTCTAGAATACACTGCATCTATCTATCATACCATGTTCTTACATCAAAGTACTGCTGTTGTGTATCCCGCATCAGTAACTCATGATTGGACGCTTTTAACATGGCAGTTTGATAGTGGTTGCATCTTGCATTGATTTCTACGTTGTACTGCTTCTAATTTTTCGAATTGCCATTTATGACAAGACACTTTTAACTTGGCAGAGTAATATTGGTTGCATCTTTCATATGGTGTCTAGCTTGCATTACTTCTATTTTCTTGAAAATCCATTCGCTTAGTTTGCACAACGTAGCTGTGAATATGTCATGCCGTCTGGTTTTCTTACATATTCCATCCTCATACCGTTGTCTTACATCAAAGTATTGCTTGTCTTGGATCATGCATCAATGAGTTCTGAAGAGTGATTTTATTCTTTTGTGTTGTGGGTACAGCTTGACATGGCAAAGTCAAAAAAGAGCAAGGAAAATAATATAGTAGGGAGTGTTGTTACTCGTCGGGTGAAACGGAAAAGGTTCGCCAGAGAGATTCTGCTGGTACTTATAGTGCAAGAGAAGGTCCAAGTCCACCGCTAAATCTACAAACACAAGATCACCTACTCCACCAGCTGCAGATCCGCTTCAACTGCATCAAAGATCTCAACCAGCATTACTCATTCGCTTGTCTCGGGCGGCTAGTTCCCAAGCTGCCTTCACACCTAACACTACTTCAAGCATCACGACACAACATGACTTGGCAAGATCAGATGAACCTCATGAGCATCAACACCAAGACGGTACCGACCGAGTCAAGTTACGCTTGCATGCTCCTTTATATGTACTCTCACAGCTTGATGTACACTAACACTTTCCATATTCGTTGTTGAACTAGCACCACGGCGCAAGCGAAACATACATCGTGGATAATGCTTGATGATTAACAAAATCTAAAGGAGGAAGAATGGAGATCCATTTTGAGACAGGTTTAAAAAGGCCACGTGATGCTGCTGAGTCAGCCAAGTTAGTATCGAGGCAGCCGCTGCCGTTAGGTGTCATGTGCGTATCCTCCCAACGTGGATCCAAAGACAGAATGAGAAAGACAATACCCAGTTTAACACCTTCCTTGACCATTTATCCGTAAGTAATGTTATTCATCGCAATTAGTAATATTGTCTTGCTCGTCCCATACTTTCTAGCTTCCTCCTAATAAGACTCACATTCTTTTTCAGCAGATGAGGTTCAAGTTGATCCGAAAGATGATGCAACTAAACAAGCATGCACTCATGTTTTTAGGTCTACTCATGACAAAGATCGCTACCACCTTAGAAAATCTCACTTTGAAGGCAAGGCTAACAATGAAATCGCCCAAACATCTCTAGTGGAATATATTACAGATGAAGACTGGACAACCCTCATTAAACACTGGTCTGATCCAAAGTATCAGGTAGGCTATATGTATTTGATTAGACTACGTATTGAACTTGTATTTATGTATGTGCCTTACAAGTGTATCTTCTTCTAGGCTAACTGTTTGAAGAACAAAACCAACCGTTCTAAAGTGAAATTGAATGCATAATAGGATCTCGTAGCTATATTGCACATCGCGAGGCTCTTGTAAATAGCTGCTACTTCCTTCTTTTTTGTGCCATATTATCGTATCTATATTGACTTGTTCCAAATACTGAGGAAAGCCCGTGCGGAACAAAAGAACTCGAACCGAATGCAAGGTGCAAATCTTCAAGGATTGCCACACCAAGAAGATGAAAGGCATGAGCACACCAGTTCAAGCCGCTGTTGTAAGTCCTTACTCCTCCCGCTTTGAACTGTTTGGTACTTGTGATGTGTTCATTTAACTACTTGGTTTGCAGCCAATGTCAGTTACTCTGTTCACTTTTATACATAGTTGTCTTAACGTATCATTTCACCTTACATGGTTTAAAAGAGATGAAGGATATTCTTTTGGTCTTGATCTGTAATCTAGTTGTTATGTTCACGTGCGCACACAATGATAAAATAGCCTGTTTGTTTTATATCTGTTTGCCCATGATATGAATGATGTCATACTATGTTCATCCTACTTTAAACCATGTCTCTTTATCCTTAGATGTCAATGAATGTGAGGAAATAGACAATATAGTAGGCATGCTACATGGACATATGTTTTGAAAGTGATTTTATTATGTAGTTGGCACTACAATACATGCTAATGTATTACAGTAGTTCACCAAAATAAGTTATGTATAAACGTTTAACCTACTTTGTTTGTTTTTGTCTCATTACTAACTCACTGGTACACTAATCTACAAGTTCAAACTTTCAGGAAGCTATGGAACAAATGATTGAACAACCACAACCACCTAAAGGTGACGAGGCTACTACAGGCACAATGTCACCTCTTGCTGCAGTGTGTCGGTATCTCTCCACTAACAGTGCAAAAAGTACCTTCCTGCGTAATTCTGGGTTGGTTGTCAAGGTAACCTCATCCACATCGCCTACTGAACAAAATCTTCCTGCTAGACAGAGTGATATATTTGTGCTCCAGACACAAGTCCAATCCCTAATGGACGTTGTTTCGGAAACAAGAATAGTGGTTGAGAAATGTCGTCAAGATATGAATGGTTTTGAAACCAGACTATCAGACATTCACTTCATTGTTGAAGAGCAATGGCGGAAAAAAGGTGGAGATCGTGCTGCTCCATCAGATTCTACAACCTGAAACATTAGCACTCAGGTCAAATGATCTATGCTTCTATACATCTGATGGTGCTTTTATCTGGAAGGACTGTAAACTTTATGCCAACAGGCCTTTTGTTGTAAGATTGGAATTTATTTTGTTGTGATACAACATTTATGATGCTGCCACAGGCTGCAGTAATTATGACACTATTTTTATATAGTGTAGGTTTATCTTAGTAATGTATTCAGACAAAAGATACGTAGGAGCCCAACATGCCAACATTCGTCGGGCCCATTCCAATTGGGCTAAAAATGATTACGGGCCGAAATTGGCATGTAGCCCACTAAAAATATCTGGGCTTAAATTAGCATAAGCTTTCAAATTTTTCTGGTAGGCCTGTGCCCATAGTGGGCCTTGATACGTCTCCAATGTATCTATAATTTTTGATTGCTCCATGCTACTGTATCTACTGTTTTGGACTATATTGGGCTTTATTTTCCACTTTTATATTACTTTTGGGACTAACCTATTAACCGGAGGCCCGGCCCAGAATTGTTGTTTTTTTGCCTTTTTCAGTATTTTGAAGAAACAGAATATCAAACGGAGTCCAAACGGAATGAAACCTTCAGGATCATGATTTTCCAACCGAACATGATCCCGGAGACTTGGACCCTACTCCAAGAACTCTCCGAGGAGGTCACGAGGTGGAGGCGCCTGGCGCGCCTCACCTCGTGGGCCCCCTGAGCTCCACCGACGCACTCCTTCCTCCTATATATACCTCACGCCTCCGAACGATCAGAACAAGAGCCAAAAACCTAATTCCACCGCCGCAACCTTCTGTATCCACGAGATCCCATCTTGGGGCCTGTTCCAGAGCTCCACCGGAGGGGGCATCCACCACGGAGGGCTTCTACATCATCACCATAGCCCTCCGATGAAGTGTGAGTAGTTAACTTCAGACCTTTGGGTCCATAGCCAGTAGCTAGATGGCTTCTTCTCTCTTTTTGGATCTCAATACGATGTTCTCCCCCTCTCTCGTGGAGATCTATTCGATGTAATCTTCTTTTTGCGGTGTGTTTGTTGAGATTGATGAATTGTGGGTTTATGATCCAGTATTATCTATGGAAAATATTTGATTCTTCTCTGAATTCTTTTATGTATGATTGAGTTATCTTTGCAAGTCTCTTCGAATTATCTTTTTGGTTTGGCCAACTAGATTGGTAGTTCTTGCAATGGGAGAAGTGCTTAGCTTTGGGTTCAATCTTGTGGTGTCCTTACTCGATGATGTAAAGAGTTGCAAGGCACGTATTGTATTGTTGCCATCGAGGATAACAAGATGGGGTTTTATCATATTGCATGAATTTATCCCTCTACATCATGTCATCTTGCTTACGGCGTTACTCTGTTTTTACTTAATACTCTAGATGCATGCTGGATAGCGGTCGATGAGTGGAGTAATAGTAGTAGATGCAGAATCATTTCAATCTACTTGTTTTGGACTTGATGCCTATATACATGATCATTGCCTAGATATACTCATAACTATGCTCAATTCTGTTAATTGCTCAACAGTAATTTGTTCACCCATCGTAGAATACTTATGCTCTTGAGAGAAGCCACTAGTGAAACCTATGGCCCCCGGGTCTATTCTCATCATATCAATCTATATCACTTTATTTACTTGCTTTGTTTTTAATTTACCTTTTATTTTTACTTTGCATCTATCTATCAAAAATACCAAAAATATTATCTCTATCAGATCTCACTCTCATAAGTGACCGTGAAGGGATTGACAACCCCTAAGTGTTGGTTGCGAGTTGCTATCGTTTTGTGTAGGTACGAGGGACTTGTGCGTGGTCTCCTACTGGATTGATACCTTGGTTCTCAAAAACTGAGGGAAATACTTACGCTACTTTACTGCATCATCCTCTCCTCTTCGGGGAAATCCAACGCAGTGCTCAAGAGGTAGCAAGAAGAATTTCTGGCGCCGTTGCTGGGGAGGCTCACACAAGCAAGTCAACCATACCAAGTACCCATCACAATCCCTATATCTCGCATTACATTATTTGCCATTTTCCTCTCGTTTTCCTCTCCCCCACTTCACCCTTGCCGTTTTATTTGCCCTCTCTTTCCCAATCTCCTCTCTCTCTCTCTTTCGCTTGCCTTTTTGTTTGCTTGTGTCTCCATGTGCCTTCTATGTGCTTGCATCTTTGCTAGCTAAGACCTATGGATCCTCATCTTCTTGCCAATCTTTTTAAGAGATCCAATTATGTTGAACCAATTGCTAGTGAGTTTTGTGCACTAGATTATCTTTATGAGGTTTTGCTTGAAATTCGTGAATCTGAAAATTATGATGAAGAAATTTATGAAGAGATTCACGATAACTCCTTGAATAAAAAGCATGATTGCAATGATTTCCTATAAATTCTCTTGATGTCAATTGTTCTAATAATATGCAAAACCCTAAGATTGGGGTTGCTAGTTTTGCTATGTCTACTACTTGTTTCAATGATCATGATTGGGGTGATTCTTCTTACAACCTTGAAAATTTATTTAAGCCCCATGATGAATATGAGATTGATAATAATGTTTGCAATAATATTGAAAGTGGGTTTGGAAGAGTGTCAACTTTAGATCCCACATTTTTGGAATATGTTCAATCTTATGATATTTTTGATAAAAGTGGGTTCGAAGAGGTCATGACTTTAGTTAATGTTAATGCCACTATTTTGGAAGAGTGTCAACTTTACATGCATGTGAATCATGTTGAGAATATGTTATGTGATTTCTATTTTGTTGAATTTGCTTATGATCCTACATGTAATTATTATGAGAGAGGAAAATGTGGTTGTAGAAATTTTCATGTTACTAAATTACCTCTCTTCATGTTGAGATTACTATCATCTCTTTTTTCTTCCTTGCATATGCTAGTTTTTATTTGCCTTGCAAATTTGGTTGCTTATAATATGCCTATGCATAGGAAGTATGTTAGACTTAGATGTGTTTGTGACGTGTTTCATGATGCTCTCTTTGCGCTTCAATTTTTGTCTTTCTTGTGAGCATCATTAAAATTCTCAATGCCTAGCTAGGGGCGTTAAACGATAGCGCTTTTTGGGAGGCAACCCAATTTTATTTTGTGTTTTTGGTTTTTGCTTCTGTTTAGGAATAAATAATCCATCTACCTTCTGTTTGTATGTGGTTTTATGTTTTAATTAGTGTTTGTGCCAAGTAGGACCTATAGGATAACCTACGATGATAGTTGATTTGATTCTGCTGAAAAACAGAAACTTTGCGCACACTAATTTAGTTATGATAAATCACAGGAACGTGATTTTGCATTGATTCTTTTTGCTGCTGATCAATAAACAAATTTTCCAGTAATTCCTATTTTCGTAGAATTTTTAGAGTTCCAGAAGTTTGCGTTAGTTACAGATTGATACAGACTGTTCTATTTTTGACAGATTCTGTTTTTCGTGTGTTGTTTGCTTATTTCAATACATCTATGGTTAGTAATTCAGTCTATGAACCATAGGGAAGTTGGAATAAAGTAGATTTAACACCAATATAAATAAATTATGAGTTCATTACAGTACCTTGAAGTAGCCTTTTGTTTTCTTTCTCTAACGGAGCTCACGAGATTTCTGTTGAGTTTTGTGTTGTGAAGTTTTCAAGTTTTGTGTGAATTTTTTTTGATGGATTATGGAACAAGGAGTGGCAAGAGCCTAAGCTTGGGGGTGCCCATGGAACCCCCAAGATAATCCAAGGACACCAAAAATTAAAAGCTTGGGGATGCCCCGGAAGGCATCCCCTCTTTCGTCCACTTCCATCGGTAATTTACTTGGAGCTATATTTTTATTCACCAACATGATATGTGTTTTGCTTGGAGCGTCTTGTATTATTTGTGTCTTTGCTTGTTAGTTTACCACAATCATCCTTGCTGTACACACCTTTTGAGAGAGCCATACATGAATTGGAATTTGTTAGAATACTCTATGTGCTTCACTTATATCTTTTGAGCTTGATAGTTTTGCTCATAGTGCTTCACTTATATCTTTTGAGCGTGATAATTCTTGCTCTAGTACTTCACTTAGATCTTTTAGAGCACGGTGGTGGATTTGTTTTAAAGAAACTATTTTGATCTCTCATGCTTCACTTAGATTATTTCGAGAGTCTCTAATAGCATGGTAATTTGCTTAATGTTAATATACTTGGTGTTCAAGATACGTGAAACTTTCTTTTGAGTGAATTGAATACTAAGATAAGTTTGATGCTTGATAATTGTTTTGAGATATGGAGGTGATAATATCAAAGTCGTGCTAGTTGGGTGATTATGAATTTGATAAATACTTGTGTTGAAGTTTGCAAGTCCCGTAGCATGCACGTATGGTTAAAGTTGTGTAACAAATTTGAAACATGAAGTGTACCTGGCTTCTGCATCCTTATGAGTGGCGGTCGGGGACGAGCGATGGTCTTTTCCTACCAATCTATCCCCCTAGGATCATGCGCGTAGTACTTGAATTTTTGATGACTTCTAAATTTTTGCAATAAGTATATGAGTTCTTTTGACTAATGTTGAGTCCAAGGATTATACGCACTCTCACCTTTCCGCCTTTGCTAGCCTCTTTGGTACCGTGCATTGCCCTTTCTCACCTTGAGAGTTGGTGCAAACTTCGTCGGTGCATCCAAACCCCGTGATAAGATACGCTCTATCACACATAAACCTCCTTATATCTTCCTCAAAACAGCCACCATACCTACCTATCATGGCATTTCCATAGCCATTCCGAGATATATTGACATGCAACTTCCACCATCATCATCATGACATGCATTACCTTTGTCATATTGCCATTGCATGATCTTGTAGTTGACATCGTATTTGTGGCAAAGCCACCATGCATTATTTTCCATACATGTCACTCTTGATTCATTGCACCATCCCGTATAATCGTCGGAGGCATTCATATAGAGTCATATCTTGTTCTAAGTTTCGAGTTGTAATCCTTGTGTTGTAATCAATAGAAGTGTGATGATCATCATTATTAGAGCATTGCCCAAATAAAAAAAGAGAAAGGCCAAAAAGAAAAAAAGAAAGGCCCAAAAAAAGGGGCAATGCTACTATCTTTTTTTTCCAAACTTGTGCTTCAAAGTAGCACCTTGTTCTTCATGTAGTGAGTCTCATATATTGTGCTTCAAAGTAGCACCTTGTTCCTCATGTAGTGAGTCTCATAAGTTGTCTTTTTCATACTAGTGGGAATTTTTCATTATAGAACTTGGCTTGTATATTCCTACGATGGGCTTCCTCAAATGCACTAGGTCTTTGTGAGCAAGCAAGTTGGATGCACACCCACTAGTTTTCTTTTGTTGACCATTCATAGCTCTAGTGCATCCGTTGTATGGCAATCCCTACTCACTCACATCGATATCTATTGATGGGCATCTCCATAGCCCGTTGATACGCCTAGTTGATGTGAGACTTTCTCCTTTTTTGTCTTCTCCACACAATCCCCATCATCATATTCTATTCCACCCATAGTGCTATATCCATGGCTCACGCCATGTATTGCATGAAGGTTGAATGACGAAAATGAAGCATAGCCTAACTATATGATTTTGTAGGGATGAACTTTCTTTTGCCATGTTATTTTGAGAAGACATGATTGCTTTAATTAGTATGCTTGAAGTATTATTATTTTTTTGTCAATATGAACTTTTGTTTTGAATCTTTCGGATTTGAATATTCATATCACAATTAAGGAGATTTACATTGAAATTATGCCAAAGTATCACTCCGCATCAAAAATTCTTTTTTATCATTTACCTACTCGAGGACGAGCAGGAATTAAGCTTGGGGGTGCTTGATACGTCTCCAACGTATCTATAATTTTTGATTGCTCCATGCTACTTTATCTACTGTTTTGGAATATATTGGGCTTTATTTTCCACTTTTATATTACTTTTGGGACTAACCTATTAACCGGAGGCCCAGCCCAGAATTGCTGTTTTTTGCCTTTTTCAGTATTTCGAAGAAAGAGAATATCAAACGGAGTCCAAATGGAATGAAACCTTCGGGACCGTGATTTTCCAACTGAACGTGATCCAGGAGACTTGGACCCTACTCCAAGAAGTCTCCGAGGAGGTCCGAGGGTGGAGGGCCCCCCTGGGCACGCCTCCCTACCTCGTGGGCCCCTTGGAGCTCCACCGACGTACTCCTTCCTCCTATATATACCTATGTACCTCGAATGATCGTAGCAGAGCCAAAACCTAATTCCACCGCCGCAACCTTCTCAGATCCATGAGATCCCATCTTGGGGCCTGTTAGGAGCTCACGAGGGGGCATCCACCACGGAGGGCTTTACATCATCACCATAGCCCCTCCGATGAAGTGTGAGTAGTTTACTTCAGACCTTCGGGTCCATAGCCAGTAGCTAGATGGCTTCTTCTCTCTTTTTGGATCTCAATACAATGTTCTCCCCCTCTCTCGTGGAGATTGACGGTGTCCTGGGCTAGGGGGTACTCACCACGTCATCTTCCGATCTATTAGATTGGGCCGAGGACCCCCATGGCCGTATACTCATGGGCCCAGTTCGGACAGCTGCCGCATACAAGGAAGATTCCACAAGACTTGGCGATCAACACAAGGACTCCTCCCCCACCGGCGTATTCGGCTAGGACTCTTGTTATCCTAGGCCACTGGTGCATTATATAAACCGGGGCCAGGCTAGTCGATAGACAACCATTACAACAATCATACCATAGGCTAGCTTCTAGGGTTTAGCCTCTCTGATCTCGTGGTAGATCAACTCTTGTACTACCCATATCATCAATATCAATCAAGCAGGACGTAGGGTTTTACCTCCATCAAGAGGGTCCGAACCTGGGTAAAACATCGTGTCCCTTGTCTCCTGTTACCATTGATCCTAAGACACACTGCTTGGGACCCCCTACCCGAGATCCGCCGGTTTTGACACCGACATTCGTGCTTTCATTGAGAGTTCCGTTGTGTGATCGGCGAAAGGATCAATGGCTCGACTGCAGGTCAACTGCGACGTCGGCTTCTTTGTCACCAGCTCGACTGGTCACCTTGGCTTGGCCGAGGACTGCACCCTACCTCCGATCGTCATGTTTGGATGAAGGCCTTCATCAACACCAACTCCGATCTCTATCAAGATCATGGAGGAGTCATCCATGGAGCTCGGGGCTCAACGTCAACATTGCCCTCAGGCGACCGTGCTGTTTTTCTCGATAGCAAACTTGTATCCGCCACCACCGCCACCTCGAGTGTCGCCTAAACGATTACTTCGGTGGAATTATGCGGAATTAAGTCTACAACAACCCTGCAAAAATTTCGTCGAGTTCCGATGGAGGAATCTCCGGCAATCTCCGATATACCGGAGCCCTGTTGAATCTGGACGAGAATTCGGACGAGTTTAGGGCGTGGTATCCAGCATCTAGCTCGGATGTCCTTTGGAAGATCCAACCGTTGATTTGCTGCGTAATTACCATATCTGCCACCTGCCAAAAATTCAGCTCGATCCGACTATCCAAACTCCGGGAAACTTCCGATTAGTGCATCACTTTTTGGATCTATTTTCTGCGGGAGAACGAATCCGACCCGAATTCATCTTCTTTATGAACGGGATCTCGGACATCCTTTTTGAAGGAAGTTTTCATATGGGGTGTTGTGTTTTATTCTCAAACACATCCCAGTAGTATTAAAAGTATTCTTGCAATACGTACTTCACCGTCGCGCCGGTGTCAAACCAGCGCGACAACATCACTCCACGGCGGCCGACCTGCGTTAGACATGTCGTCGCTTTGTTGAGCCGAGCTCAATTTCTTCGGATCATCATCTCGGCCAGCCGAACAATAGTTCGACATCGCGAAGGATAAATCGTCACCAACATCGCCGCCCCACGGATTACACGGAGCGGGCACACCGCATCGACCACGCCATGACCTCGCATCGCTGGACCGGGGCTTCATCACCTCTTCATCGACCTACTCCGGAGACTTGGCGTCGTCGTGGCCGACCAGCTCACACGTTAGCTGGACCGAGGGCTTTGCCTCGGCGAGCCAACCTTGCCAAGATCGCCATGTTGTTGCTTTATCGCCCATCAGCGATAGGTGTGCGATCGAGTCCCAATTTTGGGAATCACCTTTCTTCGGATTGCTACAACAAATAAGCCGGTGCTATTAATCCTAGTATTTTTGCTTGTTAGGGTTCATTTTTCCCAATGAATTATTACTCTGGTTAAATCATCATATGTACGCAAGTTTATCAAATGGTTGCCGCATTAACGACGGTCGCATGGTGGTTCGGTCAGTTTTCATACATAGTCCGGCGAACGCCACATCCGGAACTCGAACCGACCTGTGAATTCAGGCATTCCCATGCCTTTACCAAGATCACGCCGCGCCACCTGATCGACATTGACTTCGGCGCCAGGCCATATTTCTTTTATTACTCACTTTGCATAAATTATTCATTATGCAATGATTTTTTTATTATTATCATTATTACTATTATCTCCCGTTTGCACTATTTTTTGTGCACAGGAAAATGATCCGGGGACTTCGGCGTCACTCTGCCGGTCTGCATCGACCGTGCTATGTCACCACTTCGGCGTGTCGAGCTCTTCGCTCTGCCACCTCGGGACCGGCTTGGGGGATAGAACCTTGTCCCGCATCAAGCTCGGACTGCGAACACATTAACCAGCTAAGTTGCTTTCATGCTCAAAGCTTTAATTTCTAACTTGTGTTTGGTTCGACCAAGCGTTATACTTTTTTGGGAAAAAAGTTGCTTGTAAATTTTTTTCTTGTCCAAACTTTGTTCACACATACTTGACGCGCTACCCGCGCTCATTATACCTGGGGGCTTCTTTAACAGAAGCTTATTAATACGGGCTTTATGCCCAACACATGTGTCATACTTCCGCATGTATCTTTTATTCATCATTATATGCATCGATATGACTTAAGTTTTGGCCAAGATGGATTGCCTGGCTCTTGTGCTTACCTCTACGTTCCCGATTGTTCGGCTAGGTGGTAAAGGGAGCACCTCTGCGATTGTTACTGCCAGGTCAGCCGGATGTGTACCTCAGACTGGGTGAAGCCGAAAGCTAGCGTTCTTAAGGGAATACTCGATCGGTGAACTAAAAGATGATTTCTTACCTATTTATTTACCTGCCCCCAGATGTTTCTCTGCTCTTTTCGTAGTCCAGACATGCACTTTAGGGCATGCCTCCCAGGGAAAGGAACCCCTAACGGAACTATTCTCCCTGGAAGATGTTTCTTACTAACCATGTAATATAACATAACTAGTTGGGCACTTGTCTGATAAAGCACTAATGACCCCTACGCCTGGTCTCCACGCATGCCCCGGTTTTTATAACTGCGAGGGTATTCGGACACACTCCGGACTATTGGGTCCAGAGGTTGAAGCGAAAAGGTCCGCTACGACAAACGATCTACAATCCGGCTAGAAGGCATTCTACATGTCACCTTACATTATATAGTCAACTTTTACCCAAGTCACTTGGGGGCTCTTATGTTTATTTGAGCCGTTTCATACTAAGTGTTTTTCTTCTTAGTCGTTGCAAAATTATTATTATTTATCACTCCTTTTTTGACACGAGTGTGCGGTCACTAGCCGGGGAGCCTAATTTCCCTCTCAAAAGCCGCTAGAGTTTAATTTGCTAAACTGGCCTGATGAAAAGTACTCCGCCCTCGGGATAGGAGGTTGAAGCCGTAGGCTGACCCGCTCGAAGTCTTGAGATAGGATGTATCATGTTAAAGCACGACAGAAGCACTTCTTTTTTCTAAGACCAATTTTCGGGTTGGCACCGAACACTTGATATTGTTCGGACTTCATGTTTTTACTGACGTTTCTTGGTTTTCCAAGCTTTTTGGCACTTTTAAACTATTTGTGCTTTTTCAGCACAAGTCTCGCAGTGCAATGCCGCACACCTTTATAGATTCGGCAAAAATATTCTCGGATATTGCTATATATGCATCGGTTTCGAATTGTGTCTTCGGTCAATAGTTGGGTTGCCCGGCTCCTGCGCTTGCCTCCTATGTTTCGCTTTGTTCGGCTAGGTGTGCAAAGGGAGAACCACTGCGACTGTGCTTCCAGCTCACATGGTTAAGCACCTCAGTGGAGAAAGCCGAAAACTGACTGTCACGATAAGCGTAAACTGGTCGGCGATCTGATGACGGCGTTAAACGACGGGCCATTCATAAAAATGGCCGAAGTGTTTACGGCTTGACCTTGATTGTCGCCGAACACTACCGGGGGCTATTAACTAGCCTCCCAAACTAAATCCTCGATATTTCGCTCTTACATTGGAGCTGAGGTTTTATGATCATGCTTAGCATGACAACCCAAAGAAAGGAACCGATAGCGGGACTATTTTCTTTGGAAGACATTTCTTCCGTTAAACAGTAATATAAAATACTCTGCGTACCTTTGTTTATAAAACCATATGGCCAGATTGCCTTGTTTGTCGTAAATCTTTGCCCTCATAAAGGCTTTATAAAGTAAGACAAACACTCCTCGGCTACTGGCCGAGGAGGTGGAAGCCGATGGTCGGTCAACAAAGTTTTGTACAATGCGGATCCGAGCATTAAATGACGTAAAGTACTTGGATACATAGAGTCATTACACACAATTTGTGATTTTACTATGGATATTGATCCTTAATTCGGCCACCCGTGACCGCATGAAGGCACGGGGGCTACTGGGCTTCGGGCTTATTATCTAAACATATTAAAGGGGCACATTGATCCCCTGATCTGGCGTTGCCACCCGACCAGCGTCTCGGGGGCTACTGCATTGCTTGTCCAATGCAGAAAATTTTAAGTGCAAAACAGTTTCCGAGAAGATTTTGATCCTTAGGTTGGTCGGCCGCACCCAACCTGAGTCTCGAGGACTGAGCACGCCGCTTTTTGTGTCCCGAAGTATTCTGCCGAGCTAGGACTTGATCCTCAGACCGATTTTGCAAATCAACCTGAGTCTCAGCAGCTATGGGGATCAGCGGTCTTATGTCATCCTTCATGGGCATCTCAGGTTTTAGACCGATACCCACCTTGAGGGCTACTGGCTATGTATCTCGGTAGAGAATAAATTGCACCAACAAAAAATATTGACAAAAATCGGCCCACATTCGGGGTGGTGCACCACCTCAGAAGCAGTCCGGCATAAAGCTCGAGCACTAGTGGCTGGCTCCATAGAGGGCATTTCCGGCATTAAGCTCGGCTAAACTCCTTCAAACTTCTTTGAACCAAGGTGATTTACGACACCTCAGATACAGTCCGGCGTTGGAGCTTGGATACATAGTCCAGCGTTGGAGCTCGGATAGATAGTCCGGCGTTAGAGCTGGGGAAGCAGTCCGGCATTCGTGCTCGGCTGCAAAAAAACACCTCGAATGCAGTCCGGTGTTAGAGCTCGGACGCAAGAGGGAACAACTTCAAACCTGAGGTGTGGCATAAAAATAACAAGGCATTGATAAAGGCCGGAAACTTAAAGGGGCTCCTCGGATACCCGACGTGTAAACCCGTCGAATGCATTTCGGCAATCCTCAAGATCGAAGATAAAGAAGATTCGTTGAACCAGTTTTCAAGACCGACGACTGAAGATGAAGAACAGTTCGGAAGAATCGAGGAGCGTCCCTAACTTGAAGACCGGTTCAGGGGGCTACTGACGGTGTCCTCGGCTAGGGGGTACTCACCACATCATCTCCGATCTATTAGATTGGGCCGAGGACCCCATGGTCAGATACTCATGGGCCCGCCGGACAACTACCGTGATACAAGGAAGATTCCACAAGACTTGGCGATCAAGACAAGGACTCCTCCCCACCGGCGTATTCGGCTAGGACTCTTGTTATCCTAGGCCTCTGGTGCATTATATAAACCGGGGCCAGGCTAGTTGATAGACAACCATTACAACAATCATACCATAGGCTAGCTTCTAGGGTTTAGCCTCTCTGATCTCGTGGTAGATCAACTCTTGTACTACCCATATCATCAATATCAATCAAGCAGGACGTAGGGTTTTACCTCCATCAAGAGGGCCCGAACCTGGGTAAAACATTGTATCCCTTGTCTCCTATTACAATTGATCCTAAGACGCACTGCTTGGGACCCCCTACCCGAGATCCGCCGGTTTTGACACCGACAGAGATCTATTCGATGTAATCTTCTTTTTGCGGTGTGTTTGTTGAGATCGATGAATTGTGGGTTTATGATCCAGTATTATCTATGGAAAATATTTGATTCTTCTCTGAATTCTTTTATGTATGATTGAGTTATCTTTGCAAGTCTCTTCGAATTATCTTTTTGGTTTGGCCAACTAGATTGGTAGTTCTTGCAATGGGAGAAGTGCTTAGCTTTGGGTTCAATCTTGCGGTGTCCTTACTCAAAGGATGTAAAGAGTTGCAAGGCACGATTGTATTGTTGCCATCGAGGATAACAAGATGGTTTTTTTATCATATTGCATGAATTTATCCTCGTACATCGTGTCATCTTGCTTACGGCGTTACTGCTTTTTACTTAATACTCTAGATGCATGGTGGATAGCGGTCGATGAGTGGAGTAATAGTAGTAGATGCGTAATCGCTTCGATCTACTTGTTTTGGACGTGATGCCTATATACATGATCATTGCCTAGATATACTCATAACTATGCTCAATTTCATCAATTGCTCAACAAGAATTTGTTCACCCACCGTAGAATACTTATGCTCTTGAGGAAGCCACTAGTGAAACCTATGGCCCCCGGGTCTATTCTCATCATATCAATCTATATCACTTTATTTACTTGCTTTGTTTTTACTTTATCTTTTATTTTTACTTTGCATCTATCTATCAAAATTACCAAAAATATTATCTCTATCAGATCTCACTCTCGTAAGTAACCGTGAAGGGATTGACAGCCCCTAAACGTTGGTTGCGAGTTGCTATCGTTTTGTGTAGGTACGAGGGACTTGTGCATGGTCTCCTACTGGATTGATACCTTGGTTCTCAAAAACTGAGGAAAATACTTATGCTACTTTACTGCATCATCCTCTCCTCTTCGGGGAAATCCAACGCAGTGCTCAAGAGGTAGCAGGCCTTTAACAGGCCTAAACATAATTTGGGCCCTCAGTAAAAATAGGCCGTTTACAGGTGTAAATATCTCGAGCCCATAAAAAACATGGGCCTTTAATAGACCGAAAGTGAGATTGGGCCCTAATTGTGCCAAATAACCCACTAGACTTAGCATGCCGAAATGGTGGCCCATTTACGATGCGGATATTTGACAGGCCGAAATTCGGACGGGCCGTAAATGCGCTGACCTAATACATGGGTTTTAATGTAGGAAACTTCGGGCTAGATTATTGTCATTTTATATGGGCTGTTAATGGGCCCGATATGACGTTAGGCCACATATGGCCCATGGTTTACATCCAAAGGTTAACAGTTGAAAATGACAACAGCCGAAAGTGGCCCAAATCTATAGTGGGCCTCTAACAGGCCGAATGACAGATATGGCTGAATATGACCCAAATCCTTCACGGTCGTTTATGGGCCGAAAGTTTTGATGGCCTGTAAATGGGCCCAAATGAAGCCGGACCTTTAACTAGCCGGAAATACACTGGGCGTAATTTGGCCCAATTACTTAGCGGACTGTTAACGGGCCAGAAGTGACCATGGGCCACATTGATGACAAGTTTAGACCAGGCCATTGACGGGCCGATTTGACAGAGAATGTTGGGCCTTTAGCTGGGCCGGCCCATTATGGTCTGCAGAATCTTGTGGGCCTTTAAGCTGGCCGCCCATTGTGGTTCTGCAAAATCTTGTGGGTTTTAGTCGGGCCGCCCATTATGGTCCGCTAAATTTTGTGGGTTTTAGTCGGGCCGACCCATTATGGTCCGCCAAATCTTATGGGCCTTCGGTTGGGCCGGCCCATTTAAACTTTGTGGGCCACTTTTGGGCCGGTCCATGTGTCAACATATCATAGGCCCATCTCCACCGTTGGATGAGTGATACCTGTGCCAATGCGGAGCTGACACGTGGGTCCGTCAGCCAATGAGAATTTTACACATGGAAAATCGGCATTGGTCGTGGCTGTTAACGGGTTATCGGATCCAAAATCCGACCTGTTAGCTTAACGGCGTTCCGTTACGGTGGATGCCACATGTCGGTCACCCTTGACAAAAGCACTTTTGTGACGCGGGATTTATCGTCATGGAAGTGGACACTTCCGTGATGATAATTTTGGTAATGTCATGGAACACTTCTACGACAGCACAGGTATGACTATCTTGATTCTGTCATAAATTTGTCATGGATGTACATGCATGACAAAAAACGCGACCTACTATGACAAACACGTATCATCACGGAAGTGTATTTTTTTTGTAGTGTTGGTCGGGAGAAATTAGAGGTTTTTTTTGCAAAATTGCCCTCGCGACATGTTTTTGATGTAGGGAGTACTACAATATTACATCTCTATATCAATCATGTTAGATTAGTATTACCTCCGTACCAAATTATTTGCAAATCTGAGACAAGTAATTCGAGATGGAGAGAGTATCTTATTAGAGATTTTGTTGATTCTATTGAAATAACTGGCCCCTAATGTGGGTAGATGAGGAAATTACTTTCTACAGTTACACGTGCGTTTGTACGTACCCAATTACTAATTGTTGGTAGTCACTGACTCATGAGATTCTTGTTGTGCTACTTGAGCTACAGTTATGTGATATCCTGGCTTATTAGGGATGATAGACTACTCATATCAATAAGGAATTCCTTCTTTTCCGGGAGCCCATTCGGACAGAACTCCAAAGTTAAGCGTGCTCAGCTTGGAGTAGTCTCAGATGGGTGACCGACCGAAGTTGCTCCGGGTGCGCATGAGTGAGGACAAAGTCTTAAAAGACTAGTATTGATCTGTGGGGCTAGTCTAGATCCCGCCAGAGTAACGACCATCGGCGGGTGTGTCCGGGCGTTATAAGTTGGTATCGAGCCGACCCTCGTGGTTACGGATGGTTGCGACAGTCTTGTGATCATGTTGTTCATGACGCTTGTGACCCGTCGTGGCACACGGCATGGCACATGTAACGGATGGATGCATGACGGTTGTGCCAAGAGGGAACGTTCTGTGGCCCGACGAGGACGCCGGTTCCTCCGAGTGTGGGTGTATGTGATATCACGGCTTATTAGGGATGATAGACTACTCATATCAATAAGGAATTCTTCTTTTCCGGAGCCCATTGGACGTAACTCCAAAGTTAAGCGTGCTCAGCTTGGAGTAGTCTCAGATGGGTGACCGACCGAAGTTGCTCCGGTGCGCATGAGTGAGGACAAAGTGCGCAGAAAAGACTAGTATTGATCTGTGGGGCGATCTAGATCCCGCCAGAGTAACGACCATCGGCGGGTGTGTTTGGCTTATTAGGATGATAGACTACTCATATCAATAAGGAATTCTTCTTTTACGGGAGCCCATTTGGACGTAACTCCAAAGTTAAGCGTGCTCACTTGGAGTAGTCTCAGATGGGTGACCGACCGAAGTTGCTCCCGGGTGCGCATGAGTGAGGACAAAGTGCGCAGAAAAGACTAGTATTGATCTGTGGGGCCAGTCTAGATCCCGCCAGGAGTAACGACCATCGGCGGGTGTGTCCGGGGCGTTACAAGTTAAGCCTAACAAAACACCCACCAAAGAAAAAAATTAGAAACACTGTTGTATTACCTAGGAGTGCAAACGAGTCCAGTTGAGAGCTCCTACTATCACAGTTGCCAAGCTGAAACAACACGAAACACAATACATGGGAGAAAGGTAGCAGATATACTATCGCCTGTTGTCTATGACTCCTCAGGTCTTCTTTCGTGTCGTTTATTTAAAACATGTGTGTTAGAATTTGGTCACAAAGCATGGTCCCGGATCATACCGTCACAAATTAGATTGGTTTATATCGGCTTTTTTGCGGGGACTAACTGGATCTTTTTAAAGCCTAATGACCCATGAAATGAATAAATAGGCTACTATGCAAAACAATGACACCTAGCGAAGACCCCTACTCCTCTACTCACCACCTCCAGGTCCAGGAGATGGCCAAGCAGCGACAAAGACGGTCCAAGGACAATGGACTTGTACCATTCATCATTTGACATATAAGGTTGAAGTATCACTTCAAAAGCTTGCTCGAGTTGTTGATCCACTGCCTCCTCATCCTCTATGTCATTGCAATGTAGAAATAGCTGTCCGGCTCCAGGCGCTCCAGCGTAGGCGCAAAAAACGCGTGCACCGCATAAGTGGTCTGGCGCGAGTGAAACGGCATCCGGCGCCACTTATTTCGTGCACCCGCTCCCGCGTGCTGCACACTCGAGCGCCCGCGCCGCGACTTCCACCTACCCCCAATCCAGGCGCTGGCTCCGCCGCCCGCATTACCCCATTTGCTCCGGCGACCCGACGACGCTTCCCGGCCTATCCCTACGCCGCTGCCTCCTCCGTATCCCTCTAGTCGCCGCCGCCCCTCGTGCGCGCCATTCCTCCGACAAATAGCTCGGCCGCCCACAGCCGCGCGGTGCCCACAAGGTGTTCGAAAAAATGATTGCAAGGTATGTATTGCTTCACTTCACATTTTTACATGTATTTGGTGAATGTTTTTTTGCAGTTTCTATAGACTAGTTTAAATTCAGCATTGTAGATGAATTCGCTGAGTTCATAGGATTCTTTCAAAGAAGAATTTGATATTGAAGAGGAGGAGGAGTTTGCAATGATCCTAGCTATGCACATCAATAAAAAGCCAAAGTACGGTGGTTCGGTTATGGGTCGGCAGAAAATTTGGAGGGACAAGATCGATGCCGACAATAGTTTGATGAGGCACTATTTTGTGGACAATCCCACATACCCTGAGTCGTACTTCCGGCTCCGGTTTAGGATGAGCACTAAGTTGTTCAGGCGCAATGCAGAGAAACTGGCGAGCCATGATCAGGTTTTTCAGCAAAGGAGGAATGCCGCTGGAGAACTCGGGCATAACACCTTTTTGTGCAAGTGTTTAGCCCGGAGTATTTGAGATCTCCCAATGCTGAAGACGCCGCAAGGGTTTTGGAGATGAACAAAGCTCACGGGTTCCTAGGTATGCTTGGCTCAATAGATTGCATGCATTGGAGTTGGAAGAACTGTCCTAAGGCATGGCATGGGCAATTACATGGCCAAAAAAAGGTTCCACTATAATCCTTGAAGCGGTGGCCGATGATGAGGATACAGACCTGGGGTAGGGTCATAGGCCTGACCTACACGTCCTACCCAAGGTCACTACCCCAGAAGATAAGAAGACCAATAATCCAGTCGACGACCTAATCATTCGACCATCATTCCCCACCGTCACTCGACCATATGGCGAATCACTCGACTATATTGAAGACCGGGAGTTGGCAGAACACACAACGGTCGGGCATTCACTCCTTAGTCTTCATGAGCATTAAGAGTATTTAAGACTGCCGTTACCAGTAACGCCCTTACTTTATGTACATTAAGCCTCTTGTAATGGAGGTGGGTGGGGGTCCTGACACACTCTATAAGCCACCCCCTCCTCTGGGACAAGGGTTCACACCCTTTGTAATACAACACACATAATCCAATTGACCGCCTCCGGGCACCGAGACGTAGGGCTATTACTTCCTCCGAGAAGGGCCTGAACTCGTAAAACTCGTGTGTACATCTTCGCCATAGCTGAGATCTTGCCTCTCCATACCTACCCCCCTTTCTACTGTCAGACTTAGAACCACGACAGTTGGCACCCACCGTGGGGCAGGTGTCTTGGTGACTTGTTGGTGAAGTTGCAAGTTTTTCCGATCATCATCATGGTTTCCGGCAGCGAGATGGTTGAGGGCCGCGAGATCCGTCTCGGCGCGCTCATTTTCGTCGCCGACGACTCGGCGTGGCTCTAGGAAGCTCCGCTCAATGTCGAGGCACTCCCCGTCCGAGGGGTGATGCATTTTCGCGCGTGCGTTCGTGGCGTCCTTCTTCGGCAGCCGTCGACCCAGTATTAGTCGGCTCCGGTGACATCTTCCCTCCCCGCTGTTCATCGCCGCAAGCGATCCGGTCGGTCGCAGCTTCAGCGGTGGATGAAGCATGCTGTGGCTCGACATTCGGCCACTCATCAAGTCGCGACAATCGAGCCCGACGAAACTCTCCACGGCCTGTTCGATCTGTTGACTGGCTCCGCGAAGACGGTGTCCGAGTGCGATAGCAGCGATCCTGCGGCTGAAGTCCTGATGGTCAATGGTCTGCATGGCCCACCTGGCTTTCGCCGCAAGGACGGCGAAGAGGCTGGCGGCGATCCATCATGGGTCCACTAGGAGTACCATCCCGAACCTCTCTCTTCGCAGCAGAGAGAGGATCTTCGTCGTTGCAACATGGACGCACTTCACACGCCCATCGTTGGAGAAACTCCCGAGGCTCGGGCCTTGGAGGAGGCGCGCCTGGCTAATTTGGCTGAGCGCACTTGACTGGAGAACTTGCAGCGCGCTCTCGACGAGCAAGCCCGTGAACGAGTTCCTGAGTCCAGTCGACGGCAGCTTTTCCCGCCTCCACCTAAGGTATACCGTACTCCGATTCAGAACCTCACTGCTGCAGCCCGAATTGCAGAGTCGATTCAACCTTCCCAGTCAGAGGATGGCCGAGGGTTGGAGCAGATCCGGGCCCTGCTCTGAGCAGCAGGAGAGCAGAATTCTATGGTATCTCAGTCGCGGAATAGGATACACAGCAGATCCGTGGTAGCAGATACAGTTCAGTCGGCCCATAGCCCAAGATCGCCCCCGCCGCGTGAAGGCTATGGGCAGTACAATCGTCAGTTCGACCATGACAATCGTCATCGAGTGCCAACGCCTCCTCCAAGGAGTGCGTCATATGTGCCTCGGCAGAACGATGACAGACGCCATCATAGGGACGAGCGCAGAGCTCCAGTCGACCCAAGGGAGCCGGGCTTCGATGCAAGATCCATTCTCGTCCAAGGCCTGGTCGACCGGAATAGAGCACATAGAGAAGACCTGGGCAGAGATCGTCCGAGTGGCAGCAGATTACATGTTTCAGGCCCAGAGTGTTTCAGCAGAGCCATTAGGGCAGCAGTGATTTCTCCCAACTTCAGGTTGGCAACAGGAGTCAGTAAGTTCACCCGAGAATTCAAGCCTGAAACTTGGCTTGAAGATTACCAAGTGGCTGTGCAAATTGGAGGCGGGAACGATGAGATAGCAATGAAGCATCTCCCTCTTATGTTGGAAGGGTCAGCCCGAGCGTGGTTGACTCAGTTGGCACCGGACAGCATACACAGTCGGGAAGAGCTATCTCGAGTGTTCGTAAGAACCTTTGAGGGCACGTGCAAGCGGCCAGCAGGGCTTCCCGAGTTGCAGCATTGTGTGCATAAGCCGAATGAAACTTTGAGGGAATTCATTCAGAGGTGGACCACTTTACATCACACCGTGGAGAATGTATCAGAGCATCATGCAGTGTGCGCTTTCAAGGAAGGCGTCAAGTATCGAGAGTTGGTTCTGAAGTTCGGTCGGACTGGGGATATGACTCTGGCCCGGTGTATGGATATAGCCACCCGGTATGCTAATGGAGAAGAAGAAGATCGACTCCGTAGCGGGAAGAGTAAACCAGTCGGCCAGGAGGCCGGTGGAGGTGGTTCCAGTCGGAAATAAAAGCGTAAAGCCGAGCCAAGAAAGACTGGTGAGATTGCAAAGAGGGCTCAAGGAAAGTTTAAGGGAAAACCTAAGGGGCCCTGGCCTCCTAAGAAGGTAAAGGATCAAGCAGGAAATGATGTGCTAGATTTGCCGTGTCACATCCACACGAAGAAAGATGAGTGTAACACCCCAAAAATTTAACCAGGTTTTAGTTATTAAAATTTTGCCAAGAGTTTAAAAATTTTGCCTGCAAGAATATATCTGTTGATTTCAAGGAATTTTTCCCAAGTGGATCCTTCCAAAACATATTGGACTTATTTTCCCTCTCATTTAAAAACATCTTTCAATCAGGAGATTTAATTAATAATTATTTCACTCGGAGCTTTATTCCTTAAAATGACTTTCTTTAAGTTTTGGAGCTCTTTTTGAACTACAACCATTTGATAGATTTATCTAAAAATCCAACCAAAATTTGGAGATGTCATGTGATGTTTTTAAATCACTTTTATACAAAAATATCTTTTCTTCTTGAAATATTTTGAGTGCTACACATGTTTTTCTTCTCTGGTTCAGAGAGCAATTTTACACTACAACCTATCTAAATATTTCTTTAAAACTTCTACCAAAATTAGGGGAGGTCAGTAGGAGCATATTATTCCACTTTGTGCAAAACCATTTATGTTCTTTGAAAATTTTGAGTGAATCATCCTCATTTCCATTCTAGTCCAATTTGAGGATTTGTACAGCAACCACCATTTTAGTTGATCCTATATCCATGATTCCTTTTTCTACTAGTAGTCCCCCTTGCCAAACCCTTAAGTCCAGGAGAGTGGACCCATTGGATGATTCTAAGTGCTTGCAACAATGCCATTTGCTTTCTGTCCAGAATTGAAGTTTTGCAAAACTTGCACTAGCAAGTTTCTCCTTTCTGCAAACTAACTTCACCACCCTCTCTTTCTTCCACAGAGACACTAGTATGGAAGATTTGGCCCCTCCAAGAAAAGCCTAGATGCCCTTAGCATTTTATCAAACACCTTATGGGCATGAACTATTTTGACATGAGTTTTTGTTTAAACTGTGGACTTGATCCCCTGGCCCAACCAGCATGTCAAATAGTTTTGCCTTAGATTTTAACCCCACCTCGCTAACTCCCAGCCCAACTAAGCGCCTGAATGCCATGGCATTTCGCCGAGCACTGGTGGGTGTGCTCTAGGTGCGCCCAGAGCTGCTTTGCACGCGGCGGCGCTGGTCGCCCACACGCCCAACCCTTACTCGCCTCTGAGCTGCATCCCCGACCACCCGGCCGCAAAGAACGCGCTAAGCCACCTGGCGTGCCTTTGCCGCCACGAGAGTTTTTGGCGGCACGCCGGCGTCGCCGACAGCCTACTGCTCCGTTCGGCGCCGCCCAAGCCACCTCGGCTCGCCACTGCCCTAGCACAGCCCGAGCTCATCCTCAAGGCGCCGCTTAGCCCTCGTAGTCGCCACGACGCCTGCGGCTCTGTAAAGACGGTCGCCGACGAGCTTATCCACGCCGCCGCGGAACCGCCTTGCTCGCCTATATAAGGGACCCCGAGCCCTCCGAGCACGCAAGCAACCTCAAGACACTCCTCCAGTTCCCCATGGCAGCCAATCGACCCGAGGGGCCGTCTTCCTCATCTCCGCAACTCCGCCGCCGCCATCGCCTCGCTCATTCCGGGCGCCACTGTGGCCTCTCCTCCCATATCTCTTCGCCAAGATCATCTCCTTCCTTCCAGAACCCAACCCCTACTTGATTTTGATCGAGAACCACTTTCGCCCCAAAACCACTCCACCGAAGCTCCTCCGCCCGGAGCTCGCCGCCGACGAACCCTCCGTCCCCCGGCCGATCGACCACCGGAGGACCGCCTAGGAGAGGTGGATCCATCCTGGCCTCGGATGCCCTCGAGGAGCCTCCTTCACGGGCGACGATCGCCGAGCCTCGCCCGCTTCGGACAGAGGAGGGAGAAGGGCGGCGATCGGTCAAACCCGACCGATGCCAAAGCGGCCCTTGTCGGTGACTCCACCCCGCCGCCACGCTGTTAAGTGAAGACGAACTCCAGAAGACGCTTTCCCGCTCAAAGCGTAATATCGTCGAAACGTTTTCTTTTCTGTTTGATTATTAAAAACAGATTTTGACCAAATCTTTGACTGACCTTATCTTTTTAAATACAACTCCAAATGGAATGATTCTTTTTCCTACCTCTCTCAAATTTCACCTAGTTTATTTTAAGATTTATTTGAAAAAATTTCAGAACAACTTTTGGGCTGTTTTTTTTTGTGTGTTAATTCTTTTATATTGCTAAAATAGGATTTTTGAAGAGAGGAGAAATGTTTCAAGTTTTGGAGTGCACCCTGCCTTTCCACACATTGAAGGCAAGCATTCTGAACCCCGACATAATATTTTGGTGTGTTCGTTGACACGTTTATAACACCACCTCATTTGGAAGGACTTGTTATTTCATGTGATATGATCATTTGCATGGATGCATATTGGTGATTTCCATGCTGTTGGAAATGAGTATACTTGTGATGGTAATCATCCTCATGTGTCTTGCATGCATACCAGAAAGGAATCCTGGAAAGCCTCTGCCTTGGGTAGGCGTGAGCTTGTAGCCGGACTCCGTCGGGACGGGTATATCCGGTATGGCATGGTAAGATATAATGAGTGTTGATCGTACTGGTTGAAATATATTTGTTATACATGTCACGCAGGAAACTATAAACCTCCTAAGTCGACCGTAGATCGAGTCTTGTTCCAGTAACCCCCACACTTGTGTTGTGCTACCACTTGTCCCTGCCACAGGTAGGGTACGGTTCAGTAATTTGTCAACCCCTTTCTAGCACACACCATACAGAGGGGCCGGGATGAGGGTACCGTGACATGGATTAAAGCCAGTCATCCGGTCTGGGGGCATGGGTGTTTCCGGTTGGGACCGAGAGGGGAGGCCACCCCTTAGAGCGCGTGATATAAATTTGATCCCATGCTACGCGAGGTTGTAGCCTCCCCACTTAGAGTTTGCTTGACAGGTGTCGTGGGTGATTCCAGACACGTGTAAGTCAATCTGGTGTGTGCAAGTCGTGTGTTTTCATTTAAAAGGGAAGCGGAATTAGTCCCGATGGACTAAAGGAATCATTACTCGTGGGTAAAGAGTACACCTCCGAGAGATAAAACCTATTCAATAGCCGTGCCCATGGTTAAGGACTACAGTCTGGGACGGGTCAAGTGTCGGTCTTAGTGTCAGTCTTCGGAGGTGAAGCTATTAACCAGAACTGGAACAACATGGACTGTGACTTGTGACTAATGATGATTATGATTATTATTATCGTTGACTAACCCGTGATATTATTGTTATTATTGAGTATCTCTGGGATGGTTTTACCTCTGGGATATTCACTATGATTGTTCATTTTAAAAGCCCTTTATGCGGTGTCGCTCAGACGCCCGACTGTGGCATTTCTTTTAAAGCCCTTTATGCGGTGTCGCTCAGACGCCCGACTGTGGCATTTATTTTAAAAGCCCTTTATGTGGTGTCGCTCAGACGCCCGACTGTGGCATTTCTTTTAAAGCCCTTTATGCGGTGTCGCTCAGACGCCCGACTGTGGCATTTCTTTTAAAGCCCTTTATGTGGTGTCGCTCAGACGCCCGACTGAGGCATTGCTTGTTATTTATTTCATAAATTTTAACACTACCAAGTGATTGCATTTCTATAAATAACTTGCTTGCACGCATCAGAGTTATATTTATCTTTGTGACTGACGTCATGAGCATAAAATATTGTCAACACATCATTGTTATATTATACCTGTGTTCAAAATGTTTGCGAGTACACTCAAAGTACTCACTGGCTTGTCCCTGGCTATTGTCTTGGCCAGATTTTCTTGCACGGAAAGGAGCGACGCGATGACAGCCCCGGAACCTAAGCAATGGAGATAGCAGCCTCGCGAAGATAGGAGTTAACCTGGTCACTGTTCTCGTGGGAATTGAGTCCCATAGATACCGATGATCCACAAACCGCTCCGCCATCAACCACTAGAAACCATTTGTTGTACTCACAGGCCAGAATGGTCTTGTACCACATATTTTGTATTTTGCTTGGAATTTCTGTATCAAGTTGGAGCCTCATCAGCTAACAATAATCCTGGGGCTGATGAGCACGATGGTCTTTTCTGGAAAAGTTATTACCCGAAAAACCGGTCGTGACAGACTTGGTATCAGAGCCAGGCTGACCATTGGCTAATCCTATCTTAGCCAGGTCAATAAACTTAGGCAAACCAACCCACCAGACCATAACCAAAACCCAGCCAAGCTTCTCGTGCAAGATAGCCACACAGTGACCCCGACATTTTTGGCAGTCGGTGCCCAACCTACCAACCTAGCTTGTCGATCACGCCAAGAATCAGCACCGAGATGTCTCCCCACAAGCGTGCGAAGGAAGACTCCGTCCCTTTTTCTATAAAAGGGCACGCTAACCCCAACCCAAAGACAAAGACAAATGTCTTCCCCAACCTAGCCACAATGCCGGCCCCATTGTGCACAATGAAACCACAAAGAACCAACCTTGAGGTTTTGTGACCATCCTCGCAAACCTCACCCGTCGTGCCTATCGTTAGAGGAGCCACTGAATATGTTGTGTACCAAGGACCCATGAGCGTGAAGACCGTCAATTCGGGCCATCAGGCACATCTACGGTAGGGGTCTAGCGCCCGAGCGCCTTTCTGTGTTCTTTGGAAGAACAACTTCCTTTGAGCCACAAGCCATACAACTAGCTGCTCGAGAGGCTATAGTTCATCTCGTGCACTTGTCGCCAGAGTTAAGCGTCGCCGCTCTACTACTACCCACGCGAAGGGTATGGTAGACCACCCCAAGTTGCCAACGGAGATCACGAGACAGACTTCGCCTTATTGCACTGGTGCGCTATGTAAGTGCACTAGAGGCACTGCTCGACCAGATCACCATTGATCCGATCGCAGCTCGAGGAGAGTTGGTTGCCGAGCCCCAAAGAAGAAGAGAAGACGAGCCCAAAGACCGACAACCCGGTCGTGTTGTTCGGACACCCGATCGAGACCCGGAGTTCAGCTCCAGCCACCAACCGAGATGCTTTGATGACCCCGTATGCTTTCGTCACCTTTTGGGAGCACACTCCAACGGGTTGTGGCCAACAATCCCCGCAATGGTCATCATCGCTACCCGACCCGCTGCTCCTCCGCCATCTCCGACTAATCCGGCGGTGGGACACGGAGAAGACTCGACATCCACTGTGCACGCCTGCTTAGACATAAACGAGGTAGACTAAGCCGCTGAGTAGTACCGAGTCTCGCAGCATCCTTACTTTGTAATCGTGCGACCATGCATATTAACGCAGCCCGTCACAGCTCTCTGTTTTAATAGTAGCCTTGCATATTTTGTCGGCGCACCATTGCATAATTTCCGGCACAACTACCAAAACCAACCCGATGACAACTACAAGATCACGCCCCTTTATGAGATATGTGTATCTCCGCACGGACCCGACTCTTGAGGTAATCCGCGATTTATTACCTTTCACCATGGTAAATAAACTAGCCCAGATGTTATATAAGAAGGCCACCTTGTGACCTTACCCAAGAACCCTCACCTCGTGCACCACTCTCACAACCATCTCTTGTCATGCCGAGCCCCAACATTCATCCGAGAACCCCAGATGCAACCCTGTAGCTTTGTCAAAATATTGCGGGACTTTACCAAAGAAGTACCATGGGTTCTACCCAGCCACCCCAAAGTACGAGCTATTCAAATCGAGGATCACCCCATCCACCTCGGAATATTGGGCAGCAGTACACATTCCTCCCATAGACCCCAACCAAGATCCAACAGAAGTTTCCTTCATATGGAAATCTATGCCAACCCCACACCTGGCCATAGAAGCTGCTGTGAAGGAAGCGATTGCTCGCCTTCGATCCGCAGTACCCTATGCCCGCGAACGAGGATATTATTACTTTCGAGCCGTGCAGCACCCGGAGAAGCTACATCTTTTCCCGGTGGACGGATTGAGAAAGACCCAGTTCTGGCCAACCTTATCCAGTACATCATCGCTCAAGAGCATTTGAACCAGCGAGTGATGGATTATCTCCAGAGTCTCGCCGATTTAAATCCTCAGATTGCCATCGGCGATCACTAAGGCCCGACCGGAGAGACGATACATCGATCGTCAATCCATCGCATCCGATAGAAGAGGAGTGTATCCCTTTACCGTAGACATTTTATCGTGACCACACCCGTTATTATCGCTTTTTAGACGAATTCATCAGATTTGTTTTTGCAGCATTTATATTTGCATTGTAACTTATGCGTGGTACCTCAGATTTGTGTGGTGAGTCGCGTATTTAGTTTCTACTAGTATGAGTAAGTTCCTTCGTCAATAACTTGTGTAACCGCGAAAAATCCTAGTATGAGTTTTTCTTCTTACTGAATTGCTGCATCGTATAATTTCTCATGACATGGATTATTTTATTTCACACAGCACAACGACCACAGACACTCGACCATAATCATCCGAGCACCTACACTGTTTGCAATACTTTGCAACGGTGTTACATCTGGCTAACCACCCCCTAACAACAATTAGCACCCGGCACACCCCACCTACTCCTCGTGATCACCACCACCGCGGAGAGCCAAGACCGAAAGAGCAAAGATCGCGACGATCATCGAGGATCATCGCAAGACAGAGCACGGAGAGCCCCAAAGATCGCCGCCACCCCGCACAACAGGATCACGTGCGGCCAGCACCACCTCCGCCATTAGAGCCTCGCCTCGAGCTCCGCCAGCGAAATAGAGAAGAAGAAGAGAGAAGGAGGAGCGAGGCGGTGTGAGGAAGAAGAGGAGAACGCCGCGGTCATTTTATAGCTCGAGCTCGGTGTACGGTGGACGAGGTCCACAGCGCCGCTTCGTCGCCGATCGCCGGTGTTCGGAGGCGAATCCATGAGCAAAGGCCGACGCCAAGACTGCCCGCGAGGTGAGTGCACACTGCACGGCGACAAGCAAGCACGCCACAAGACTACCGCGAGACGGCCTAGATGCCCTATGTGCTAGACGTCGCGGTGGAGAAAGCCGGAAAGCGGTAGAGAGGAAGAAGAGAGAGCCACAGAAGAAGGAGAGATCGGTGGCCCCGGTCCCACTGTCACCAGAGAGAGCACTATGCTCTCTGCACGACCAACAGATTGTTAAATTTAGAATTTATTCTAAATTCACGGCGTCCAGCGTAGAAATCACCCATTTTCATAAGCATGGATTTTTCCACGCAGCGCCAATACCACACTGTAGTTACTCACCACTTATTGCCCTCTCACTGTAGCCTCTTTTTACCGCCTCGGTAAAATGACCTTTTGACCAAGTAAAGGTATTTTCTTTTTGTTTTACAACTCTTAGCAAATCTCGAGGACGAGATTTTTTTTAAGGGGGGTAGTATTGTAACAACCCAAAAATTTAACCAGGTTTTAGTTATTAAAATTTTGCCAAGAGTTTAAAATTTTTGCCTGCAAGAATATATCTGTTGATTTCAAAACTTTTTCTTTTAATATTAAGGAATTTTTCCCAAGTGGATCCTTCCAAAACATATTGGACTTATTTTCCATCTCATTTAAAAACATCTTTCAATCAGGAGATTTAATTATTAAATTATTTCACTCGGAGCTTTATTCCTTAAAATGACTTTCTTTAAGTTTTGGAGCTCTTTTTGAACTACAACCATTTGATAGATTTATCTAAAAATCCAACCAAAATTTGGAGATGTCATGTGATGTTTTTAAATCACTTTTATACAAAAATATCTTTTCTTCTTGAAATATTTTGAGTGCTACACATGTTTTTCTTCTCTGGTTCAGAGAGCAATTTTACACTACAACCTATCTAAATATTTCTTTAAAACTTCTACCAAAATTAGGGGAGGTCAGTAGGAGCATATTATTCCACTTTGTGCAAAACCATTTATGTTCTTTGAAAATTTTGAGTGAATCATCCTCATTTCCATTCGGTCCAATTTGAGGATTTGTACAAAGAACCACCATTTTAGTTGATCCTATATCCATGATTCCTTTTTCTACTAGTAGTCCCCTTGCCAAACCCTTAAGTCCGTGAGAGTGGACCCATTGGATGATTCTAAGTGCTTGCAACAATGCCATTTGCTTTCATCTCTGAATTGAAGTTTTGCAAAACTTTCACTAGCAAGTTTCTCCTTTCTCGCAAACTAACTTCACCACCCTCTCTTTCTTCCACAGAGACACTAGTATGGAAGATTTGGCCCTCCAAGAAAAGCCTAGATGCCCTTAGCATTTTATCAAACACCTTATGGGCATGAACTATTTTGACATGAGTTTTTGTTTAAACTGTGGACTTGATCCTCGCCCAACCAAAGATGTCAAATAGTTTTGCCTTAGATTTTAACCCCACCTCGCTAACTCCCAGCCCAACCTAAGCGCCTGAATGCCATGGCATTTCGCCAGCACTGGTGGGCGTGCTCTGGCGCGCCAGAGCACGCGCTTTGCACGCGGCGCTGGTCGCCAGCGTCACGCCCAGCCCTTACTCGCCTACAGAGCTGCATCCCCGACCACCCGCTTTCGCAAAGAACGCGTAAGCCACCCTCGCGTGCCTACAGCGCCGCCGACAGAGCTTTTGGCGGCACGCCGGCGTCGGCCGACAGCCTCTGCTCCGTTCGGCGCCGCCCAAGCCACCTCGGCTCGCCACCTGGCCCTAGCACAGCCCGAGCTCATCCTCAAGGCGTCGCTTAGCCAGCAGAGTCGCCACGACGCCTGACTCTGAGAAAGACGGTCGCCGACGAGCTTATCCACGGCCGCCGCGGAACCGCCTTGCCTCGCCTATATAAGGGACCCCGAGCCCCTCTGAGCATGCAAGCAACCTTAGTACACTCCTCCAGTTCCCCCATGGCAGCCAATCGACCCGAGGGGCCGTCTTCCTCATCTCCGCAACTCCGCCGCCATCGCCTCGCTCATTCCGGGCGCCACCAGGCCTCTCCTCCCATTTCTCTTCGCCCAGATCATCTCCTTCCTTCCAGAACCCAACCCCTACTTGATTTTGATGGGAACCACTTTCGCCCCAAAACCACTCCACACCGGCTCCCTCCGCCATGGAGCTCGCCACGACGAACCCTCCGTCCCCGCCGGCCAGTCGACCACCGGGAGGACCGCCTAGGAGAGGTGGATCCATCCCTGGCCTCGGATGCCCTCGAGGAGCCTCCCTTCGCCGGCGACGATCGCCGGAGCCTCGCCTCGCTCGGACAGAGGAGGAGAAGGGACGCGGCGACCGGTCAACCCGACCGGTGGGCCAGGCGGCCCACCGTCCGTGACTCCACCCGCCGCCACGCTGTTAAGTGAAGACGAACTCCAAAGACGCTTCCCGCTTCAAAGCGTAATATCGTCAAACGTTTTCTTTTGCTTGATTATTAAAAACAGATTTTGACCAAATCTTTGACTGACCTTATCTTTTTAAATACAACTCCAAATGGAATGATTCTTTTTCCTACCTCTCTCAAATTTCACCTAGTTTATTTTAAGATTTATTTGAAAAAATTTCAGAACAACTTTTGGGCTGTTTTTATTTTGTGTGTTAATTCTTTTATATTGCTAAAATAGGATTTTTGAAGAGAGGAGAAATGTTTCAAGTTTTGGAGTGCACCCTGCCTTTCCACACATTGAAGGCAAGCATTCTGAACCCCGGCATAATATTTTGGTGTGTTCGTTGACACGTTTATAACACCACCTCATTTCGAAGGACTTGTTATTTCATGTGATATGATCATTTGCATGGATGCATATTGGTGATTTCCATGCTGTTGGAAATGAGTATACTTGTGATGGTAATCATCCTCATGTGTCTTGCATGCATACCAGAAAGGAATCCGGGAAAGCCTCTGCCATGGGTAGGCGTGAGCTTGTCGCCGGACTCCGTCGGGACGGGTATATCCGGTATGGCATGGTAAGATATAATGAGTGTTGATCGTACTGGTTGAAATATATTTGTTATACATGTCACGCAGGAAACTATAAACCTCCTAAGTCGACCGTAGATCGAGTCTTGTTCGAAAGAACCCCACACTTGTTTCAGGCTACCACTTGTCCCTCGCCATGTAGGGTACGGTTCAAGAATTTGTCAACCCCTTTCTAGCACACACCGCATGAGGGGCGGGATGAGGGTACCGTGACATGGATTAAAGCCACCATCCGTCTGGGGGCATGGGTGTTTCCGGTTGGGACCGAGAGGGGAGGCCACCCCTTAGAGCGCGCGATATAAATTTGATCCCATGCTACGCGAGGTTGTAGCCTCCCCACTTAGAGTTTGCTTGACAGGTGTCGTGGGTGATTCCAGACACGTGTAAGTCAAGCTGGTGTGTGCAAGTCAGGTGTGTTTTCATTTAAAAGACCGTAAGCGGAATTAGTCCCGATGGACTAAAGGAATCCGTTACTCGTGGGTAAAGAGTACACCCTCTGTAGAGATAAAACCTATTCGAATAGCCGTGCCCATGGTTAAGGACTACAGTCTGGGACGGGTCAAGTGTCGGTCTTAGTGTCGGTCTTCGGAGGTGAAGCTGTTAACCAGAACTGGAACAACATGGACTGTGACTTGTGACTAATGATGATTATGATTATTATTATCGTTGACTAACCCGTGATATTATTGTTATTATTGAGTATCTCTGGGATGGTTCTACCTCCGGGATATTCACTATGATTGTTCATTTTAAAAGCCCTTTATGCGGTGTCGCCGACGCCCGATCGTGGCATTTCTTTTAAAGCCCTTTATGCGGTGTCGCCAGACGCTTAACTGTGGCATTTATTTTAAAAGCCCTTTATGTGGTGTCGCCGACGCCGATCGTGGCATTTCTTTTAAAGCCCTTTATGCGGTGTCGCTCGGACACCGATCGTGGCATTTCTTTTAAAGCCCTTTATGTGGTGTCGCTCAGACGCCCGACTGAGGCATTGCTTGTTATTTATTTCATAAATTTTAACACTACCAAGTGATTGCATTTCTATAAATAACTTGCTTGCACGCATCGAGTTATATTTATCTTTGTGGTCGACGTCATGAGCATAAAATATTGTCAACACATCATTGTTATATTATACCGTGTTCAAAATGTTTGCAGTACATTCAAAGTACTCACGGCTTGTCCCTCGCTATTGTCTTGGCCAGATTTTCTTGCACGGAAAGGAGCGACGCGATGACAGCCCCGGAACCTAAGCAATGGAGATAGCAGCCTCGCAAAGATAGGAGTTAACCTGGTCACTGTTCTCGTGGGAATTGAGTCCCATAGATACCGATGATCCACAAACCGCTTCCGCCATCAACCACTAGAAACCATTTGTTGTACTCACAGCCGAATGGTCTTGTACCACATATTTTGTATTTTGCTTGGAATTTCTGTATCAAGTTGGAGCCTCATCAGCTAACAGTAATCCTGGGGCTGATGAGCACGACGGTCTTTTCTAGAAAATTTATTACCCGGAAAACCGGTCGTGACAATGAGGAAGGTAATCTGATTTACCCAAAGCATACCACTCGACAATGTCGACTCCTGATCCAACAGTTCTGGGAGAAACAACCCAATGAGAAGGACAAGGAGTCGGACAGAGATGAGGAGGAACAGGAAGATGACGGTTACCCCAAGGTCAATTCCACTCTCATGATTTTTGCTGATGTTGAGAGCAAGAGTCGGTTGAAGGTCATCAATAGAGAGGTGAATATGGTTGCTCCGGCGATGACGACCACGTACCTGAAATGGTCACAGACAGCCATCACATTCGACCAGTCAGACCATCCTGCTCGCATAGTCACCCTGGGAGGCAAGCGCTGGTGGTCGACCCAGTGGTTGGTGGCACTCGACTGACTAAAGTGCTGATGGATGGAGGTAGCGGCCTGAATATCCTGTATGCTGAAACCTTGAAGGGGATGGGCATCCCGATGTCCAAGCTCAGCGAGAGCAACATGAGCTTTCACGGCGTTATCCCCAGAAAGAAGGCCGAGTCACTCGGCCAGATTACTCTCGATGTGGTTTTCGGTGACTCCAAGCATTACCGGAAAGAAAAGTTGAAATTTGAAGTCATGGATTTCTAGAGTGCTTATCATGCCATCCTGGGGAGGCCGGCATATGCACGTTTCATGGCTCGACCATGTTATGTGTACCTCAAGCTAAAGATGCCTGGCCCCAAAGGTGTGATCACAATCATTGGCAATCAACAGAAAGCATAAGAATGTTTCCAGAAAGGTTCCAAAATCGCCGATGCACAGATGGCGGCGGTTGAATTCCAGGAGTGTACCTCAAGCTGAAGATGCCTGGACCCAAAGGTGTGATCACAGTCACTGGCAATCGGCAGAAAGCAGAAGAATGTTTCCAGAAAGGTTCCAAAATCACCGATGCACAGATGGCGGCAGTTGAATTCCAGGAGTATCAGAAGAGTGCAGATTCGAGTGATTTGCTCCGAGCCAAGAAGCCTGCTACAGACTCTGCATTCCAGTCGACTGGTGAAACTAAGAAGATTCATATTCACCTGACCGACCCCAGTGCTGCCCCGACTCATATATCAACAGCACTCGACAGCAAATAGGAAGATGCGCTCATTCAGTTCCTCCGTGAGAACTGGGACATCTTCGCATGGAAACCCTCTGACATGCCTGGTGTACCCAGAGAACTGGCTGAGCACCATTTGCATGTCGATCCCAAGGTAAAACTCGTCAAAGAGCACCTTCAGCGGTCCACCGTTCAGAAGAGAAAAGCAATCAGCGAAGAAGTGGCTTGACTGTTGGCAGCAGAATTCATCCGTGAAATCTACCACTCCGAGTGGCTTGCCAATGTCGTCATGGTCCCCAAGAAGGGCGATTCACTGTGCATGTGCATTGATTTCAAGCATATCAATCGGGCCTGCCCGAAAGATCATTTCCCTCTCCCCCGTATCGATCAGATTGTTGACTCGACTGCAGGGTGTGAGCGCTTGTCTTTCCTAGATGCATATTTCGGGTATCATCAGATCCGACTGTATGGCCCCGATGAAATAAAAACAGCTTTCATCACCCCATTCATGTGCTTTTGCTATGTCACCATGCCATTCGGTCTTAAAAATACCGGAGCCAGGTTCATGAGAATGATCCAGAAGTGCCTGCTCACCCAAATCAGTCAAAATGTGGAGGCGTACATGGATGACATCATGGTCAAGTCTCGCAAAGGTTCCGACCTATTGACTGACCTCGCAGAAACCTTTTCCAACCTAAGAAGGTATGATATCAAGCTTAATCCGTCAAAATGCACATTCGGAGTTCCAGGAGGAAAGTTGCTCGGTGTTCTCGTTTCCGAACGAGGGATCGATGCCAATCCAGAAAAAGTTGATACCATCCCCGAATGAAACGCCCTGTGCGAGTGCATGACGTTCAGAAGCTGGCAGGTTGTTTGGCCGCCTTGAGTCGATTCATCTCTCGTCTCGGTGAAAAGGCCTTGCCTCTTTACCGACTGATGAAGAAATCTGATAAGTTCGAGTGGTCTGAAGAAGCTGATGCAGCGTTTGCAGAGCTCAAAGCTCTGCTTTCCACCCAGCCGGTGCTAGCTGCGCCAATCAGCAAAGAGCCTTTACTGCTTTACATTGCAGCCACTGGACAAGTTGTCAATACAGTACTCACGGTCGAGCGAGAAGAGGAATGAAAAGCTTACAAGGTTCAACGCCCAGTTTATTATCTCTCTGAAGTTTTGAATCCGTCCAAGCAATGATACCCTCATTATCAGAAGCTTGTCTATGGAATTTACATGACCATGAAGAAGGTTGCACATTACTTCTCTGATCACTCTATTACAGTCGTCAGCGATGCACTGTTGTCTGAGATTCTGAATAACAGAGGTGCAACTGGTCAAGTAGCAAAATGGGCGATTGAACTCCTTCCACTGGACATCAAGTTTGAGGCAAAGAAAGCTATCAAGTCCCAAGCAATCGTGGATTTCCTTGCCGAGTGGATTGAGCAGCAACTATCGACTCAGGTTCACTCGGAACATTGGACTATGTTCTTCGATGGCTCCAAGATGCTAAACGGATCAGGTGCTAGAGTAATATTGGTGTCCCCCCGTGGAGACAAGCTCAACTATGTTCTCCAGATTCATTTTGATTCCTCCAATAACGAAGCAGAATACGAAGCACTTTTATATGGGTTGCGTATGGCCATTTCACTCAGCGTCCGTCGCCTCATGGTATATGGCGATTCAGATTTGGTGGTTAATCAGGTGATGAAGGAATGGGATGTCAGAAGTCCGGCCATGACTGGTTACTGCAATGCTGCTAGGAAGCTAGAAAATAAGTTTGAGGGGTTGGAACTTCACCATGTGCCCCGATTGAAAAATCAAGCTGCAGATGAGTTGGTGAAGATAGGTTCAAAGAGAGAGGCCATTCCCCGCAATGTGTTTCTAGAACATATTCATTCGCCTTCGGTTCAGGAGGATCCCTTCATAGAAGAGTCGCCACAACCCAAGAGTGCCACAGATCCGAGTGAAGTTGAAATCCCAACCGTGGTCGACTTAGTCATGGAGGTTCTGGTCATCACTCCCGACTGGATAGTGTCGTACATCGCATACATTCTTAGGAAAGAACTTCCGGAGGATGAAGAAGATGCTCGACAGATCGTCCGGCGATCTAAGTCCTTTACTATGATAAAGGGGCAGTTGTTCAGAGAAAGTGCATCTGGAGTTTGCCAGAAATGTATCACGCCAGAGGAAGGTCGAGTGATCCTCAATGATATTCACTCGGGGACCTGTGGTCACCAAGCGTCCTCTCGGACCATCGTGGCCAAAGCATACCGAGCCGGATTTTACTAGCCGCGGGCCAACGAGATGGCTAAGGAAATAGTGGACAAGTGTGAAGGCTGCCAGTTTTACTCCAACATGTCTCATAAACCTGCGTCGGCTCTGAAAACAATTCCACTCGTCTGGCCTTTCGCCGTCTAGGGACTGGACATGGTTGGACCTCTAAGGACAGGCAGGAGCGGATTTACTCATGTGCTGGTAACAGTCGACAAGTTCTCCAAGTGGATCGAAGCCAAGCCCATCAAAAGCCCTGAAGCAAGCACATCTATGAGTTTCATCAGAGAACTTATATTCAGATATGGCATCCTGCACAGCATCATCACGGATAATGGCTCGAACTTCGATTCTGAAGAATTCAAAGCCTTTTGTGCCTCCCAAGGCACAAGAGTCGACTATGCTTCGGTCGCTCATCCTCAGTTGAATGGGCAGGCCGAGCGAGCAAATGGATTGATTCTCAAAGAATTGAAGCCTCGGTTGATGCGTGACTTGAAACATGCAGCAGGAGCTTGGGTCGACGAGCTCCCATCTATACTGTGGGGGTTGAGGACAACCCCTAACCGGTCGACTGGAAGGACTCCATTCTTCATAGTCTACGGAGCTGAAGCCGTGCTCCCCAGTGATTTGCTCCACAATGCGCCTCGAGTCGAACTCTTCTCAGAAGAAGAAGCAGAACAAGCTCGGCAAGATGCAGTCGATCTCCTAGAAGAAGAAAGAGAGATGGCCTTGATCTGGTCGACCATTTATCAGCAAGACTTGCATTGATTTCATGCTAGAAACGTGAGGGGTCGAGCATTTCAAGAAGGAGACCTAGTTCTTCGAGTTGACTAGCAAAGACCTCACAAGCTCGCTCCTGCTTGGGAAGGCCCTTTCGTCATCACCAAGGTGCTCCACAACGAAGCATACCGTCTGTTAAACGTCGAACATAATAAAGATGAGCCACGCGCCTAGAATGCAGATCTACTCCACCCTTTCTATTCTTAAATATTTAGACTGATGAGATGTAATAAGAAATACCTTTTAGTTTGGCTATCAAAAGACATAATTTACTTCTTCCAAATGATAGTTGTTTATTTCTTTTGTACGAATTACCTTAGTTGTGAATCTATTTCGCCTAAGATGAAGTGATAAAAATCCTACCGAGTGATGAGTCTGCCTCTCACTCGGGGGCTTAGCTGCAGCCTAGTGCTTGCCTAAGTGATAAAAATCCTACCGAGTGGTGAGCCCGCCTCTCACTCGGGGGCTTAGCTGGAACCCAGTGCTTGCCTAAGTGATAAAAATCCTACCGAGTGTTGAGTCCGCCTCTCACTCGGGGGCTTAGCTGCAGCCCAGTGCTCGCCTAAGTGATAAAAATCCTACCGAGTGGTGAGTCCACCTCCCACTCGGGGGCTTAGCTGCAGCCCAGTTCTCACCTAAGTTTGAAAAATCCTACCGAGTGGTGAGCAACCCTCCCACTCGGGGGCTTAGCTGCAGTCCCGTACTCACCTAAGTTTGAGAAACCCTCCCACTCGGAGGCTTAGCTGCAGCCCAGTGCTCGCCTAAGTTTGAAAAATCCTACCAAGTGATGAGTCTGCCTCTCACTCGGGGGCTTAGCTGCAGCCCAGTGCTCACCTAAGTTTGAAAAATCCTACCGAGTGGTGAGCAACCCTCCCACTCAAGGGCTTAGCTGCAGTCCAGTGCTCGCCTAAGTTTGAAAAATCCTACCGAGTGGTGAGCAACCCTCCCACTCGGGGGCTTAGCTGCAGTCCCGTACTCGCCTAAGTTTGAAAAATCCTACCGAGTGGTGAGCAACCCTCCCACTCAGAGGCTTAGCTGCTGCCCAGTGCTCGCCTAAGTTTGAGAAATCCTACCGAGTGGTGAGCAACCCTCCCACTCGGGGGCTTAGCTGCAGTCCCGTACTCGCCTAAGTTTGAAAAATCCTACCGAGTGGTGAGCAACCCTCCCACTCGAAGGCTTAGCTGCAGCCCAGTGCTCGCCTAAGTTTGAAAAATCCTACCGAGTGGCGAGCGACCCTCCTGCTCGGAGGCTTAGCTGCAGCCCAGTGCTCTCCTAAGTTTGAAAAACCTTACCGGATGGTTGATAGGAACATCAAGAACATTGCTGAGTACCTTGCTGATGAGCTGATCAATGCTACTCAAGGATCACCCAATCGGTTGGCAGGAACATCAAGACCATTGCTGAGTATCTTGCTGATGAGTTGATCAATGCTACTCAAGGATCATCTGATCGGTCGACTGGAACGTCAAGACCATTGCTGAGTGCCTTGCTGATGATCTGATCAATGCTACTCAAGGATGGCCCGATTGGTCGACTGGAACGTCAAGACCATTGATGAATGCCATGCTGATGAGCTGATCAATGCTGCTCAAGGATTGCCCGATCGGTCGACTGGTCATTCTTCCCCAGAAGCATCATCAAGCAACCAGACAACAATTCGAGAGAAAAAAGAATTTCGTTCGAAGACAAACGCAATATATGAGATGATAAATCCAAAGTTTCTTAACTGCAGAATAAAGAGCTCGGGCATCAGGCCCGAAGGAGTTTTAATGGTTACAAATTCACTCGGCATTCCGAGGCAAATAAAAGTGTGGCATAATGTTTTTTAATCACTCGGCAGGAGAAGGACTGGCCGGGTCGTAGAAGCTATCAAGGTCAATGCTGTCGGTGATGCAAGTGGCTGCCTCGAGGAAGGTGTCCATGAAGTCCTGGAAGGAGTGCCTCTTAGTGTTTGCCACTTTGAGAGCTGCCAGTTTGTCTTCCTTAGCCTCCTTGAAGTGCACTCGGACCAAAGACAAGGCGACATCGGCACCACAGCGGGCTGAAGATTTCTTCCACTCCTGCACTCGGCCTGGAATCTGATTTAGTCAAGTCATCAAGGACTCGAGGTCTTGGGACATTTCCGCCCGAGGCCAGAGTTCAGCATCCACTTGGGCCATAGCCGCCTTGAGCCGAGCAAGATAAGCAACCGCACCATCTAAGCGCGACTCCAACCGGAGCAGACTCATTGCGGCGTCATCTTTCACGGGACAGTTGATGGGGTCGAGACCCGTCTCCACCTGCCCAGTTTCATCCTCAAAGTCCTGACACAGCTCTGTCCCATTGCAAAAAAGTAATGAGTCGACGGCATGACAACAAAGTTCAATCGGCAACAAATTAATCGCAGTCGACTGATCATACCTTCAAGCTTCAGAACAAGTTTGGCGGCGAGTTGCTCCAGATAAGACTCCAGCTTGTCCGTCTTGGTCTTGTGTCGCCGACTTGATGGTCGATTCTCCTTGTCCTTCTTCACCTGCTCGACTTCTCGATTAGCGTCCGAGATGGCGATCTTCACTTCGCGTTCTCCTCCTCAATTTCTTGACGAAGCCAGCCACGGTCCGCAAGCTAAATCTTCTTGCATGCTTCCTTTAGAGCGGCTGCCGATCCGAGATCATACGCTCCAAAGCCTCCTTCATCCTCTCTAAAGAAACGACACTCTTCAGATGAGACTGAAGTTGACGATTTTCACTACGCACATCTGCTTGTGTGAAATCACTCAGTTCAAAGAGACTGGAAGAAAAACCAGTGCGAAGTGTGAATCTACAAAATAGACAAAATGGTCAAGTGATCACCTCCCATGATTACCGTTTCTTGTTGGGAAGTCTTCAGATTCTTCTTTGCAAGTTCGAGGTCAAGTTCACGCTGATATGCTTCTTCTTTAACTCGGTGAGCCGAGCTCCAAAATCACAAGACCTCTGCAGCCAGAAAGACAAATATGTCAGTCGACAGATGCAAGCAACAGTGAAGGAAATGAACTACTCTAAGACTACTGCCGAATCAAATATTCATCAGTAGTCTCGGGGACTACACCCAGTGGGTGCACTTAGCGTGCCCCCACCGGGTCAGATCAATACTCAGCATGAGTTCAAAAAAAGAGAGATACATCATTAGACCTCAGTCGACTGCCAGCAGCCGACCGTGGTCTCGGGGACTACACCCAGTGGGTGCACTCGACGTGTCCCCACTGATTCAAAAAGTGCAGAATTGAATATTTCCTGAGTTCTAAATGAAGGAACACCCAGTGGGTGATCAGATACAAAGCGACATTCAAAAGTTCAGTCGGAATTTTGCTGACCTGAACATTGGTCTGAAGGGCAGTGCTGGCATTGTAAGCTATCTGACTGGCTTCATGCATCACTTTCACCTGCTCCATGACAAGATTCACCTGACGAAGAGCTTCCCTAGCGGCACCCGGCGAGTCGTCTGGAGTCTAATATGTAGCAAAGAGGGATGGCTCCAGAGGGGTCGAAGTAGCTGTCGGGTCGGATGAGTGGAGTTGCACCGGTGCATCAGCTGTCTGTGCAGTCGACCCTGACGGACGATCAGTCGTCAACGGGTTAGCGAATGTGACATTGGTCCGGACTATCGCCTTAGGCGCCGGTGTCGACTGAGGGACCTAGACTTCAAGCTTCCTCCTGCTTGAGCCTCCACTCTTCTTCCTCCTCTCCTGCAGAGGCACTTCTACTTCTTTGTCATCAGGAAGCACAACGATATCTTGCAGAGCTACATAAGAAGAGAAGTATCAAATTTTCAGTCAATTGACCATCCACTCGACTAAACAGAACATGGTGGAACGAACTTACCAGCTTGTGAGGTGGCCTCTTCATCTCCTGGTGCCTTGTCAATGTCCATGTCAGTGGCAGCAGAGGTGGGGCTGGAAGGACACAATAATTGGTCGGTAAGATTAAGAAAATCTTCAGTCGACTTACGGAAAGACAAACAAGATACCCACCCTGAGGCAACAGGGATGTCCATCTTGATTCGCGGCAATGTCTTCCGGGCCTTGGAGGGAGCAACTTTAGGCTGCTTGGCCACCTTCTCTGTCAGCTCCGGAGTCGACGTCCGAGTGCGCTTCTGAGTATTGGCACTCGGACCCACGCTTTTCCCGCGCCCGCCAGCCGGATCATGCTGCTGTTTGGATCGACGTTCGGAGCGCGGCGGCGAGTCGACTTCCTCCTCCTCGTCTGACTCCTCGCTCTCCTCCTCCTCCTCATCTCCCTGAGAATCCCACTCGCCACTATCTTCCGCGCTGTCCTCCCCCTCCTGGGCCTGTTCCAAAGCTTGTTCACCATTGGGCATCGAATGCATCTCAGTGAACACCTGCAGAACAAATTGGTTGAACGAGAGTCGGTCAATATCAAGTGTAGTCGGAGCATGAATGAGAAGAAGTCGGAACAAAAAGCATACCTTGTCGGGTGGGTTTACGCTGCTAAAGGGAATAACTCGCCTAGATCCTCTAGGATTGTCCTGATTGCCTGTGATGCTCCTCAGCCACAAAGCTACTATTTCAGACGGCACTTCTTCAGGATGGACCCGAGCGGTGTTGTCCGGTACGGAATACAGCCACATCAGGTGATCGCGGTCCTGGAGAGGCTGGATGCGTTGACTAAGGAACACCTCCAACAGATCCAGACCCGTGACGCCATCATTGATAAGCTGAACCACCCTATCCACCAACATCCTCGTCTCCAGGGTCTCATCAGCAGTCACTTTCAGTGGATCAGGAGTCTGGACTCGGTCAAATGAGAAGTGTGGGAGGCCGGTCGACTGACCTGGAGCCGCGGCATCCTGGCAATAGAACCAAGTCGACTGCCAGCTTCTAACGGAGTCAGGAAGAGTCATGGCAGGAAAGGCACTCCCTTTCCTCTTTTGGATACCTAAACCCCCACACATTTGGATGACGTGGGTTTTTGAGTCACTCGACTTTGCCTTTTTTACCGACTGGGAGCGAATGGTGAAGATGTGTTTGAAAAGACCCCCAATGCGGTTGACACCCCAAGACGTTCTCGCACATCGACACGAAAGTAGCTAAATACGTGATGGTGTTGGGGGAGAAATGGTGGAGTTGAGCACCGAAAAAGTTCAGGAACCCCCGGAAAAAAGGATGCGGGGGAAGCGAAAAACCGCGATCAACGTGGGTGGCGAGCAGAACACACTCACCCGGTCGAGGCTGAGGGCTCATCTCCCCCTCCGGCAGCCTCGCCGCTCCCTTGGAGATTAACCTCGACTCCGCCAGCTTGTCCAGGTCCGCCTGCCGAATCGAAGACTGGATCCAATCGCCCTGGATCCAGCCCGGTGGCAGCCCTGCGCGCGACGACGACCCGCGTTGCAGCTTCTTGCCCTTCGCCACCTCCTTCATCTTCTTTGCACACTCTAGCGCCGCCGTCTTGTCCTTCACCATGGCGACGGGGCAGCACCGTCAGAGAGGAAGAGTAAGGTGTGGCGGAGAAGCGAAGAGAGAATAAGGAAGAGAAGATGTGCACAGTGCGGACGCCTTGGTCCGGCCACCTTATAAGGGATTGTTACCGAGTGACTGACGCGTGGGACCAGGCAATCCCGTCAAATCCGGCAATAGTCGCGTGCAGCGTACGTGGCAAAAAAAGGCAGCACGGGAATCGAGGAATCCCTATTTATCCGCTCCGCCCACTTCGGCACTCCCCGTCCGGCGTGCTTCCCTGCAATTTTGTATCCCGCAAAATCTGGGATACACTATAGACAATCGCGCCCATGATCCCGCGCTCCAACACAGCACTCGTCACATGAGATCACCAGTTCACTCGATTGTCCACTGAATGGATCAAGGCGACTAAGTCTACACCGAAATACCGACGCAGGCGTTCAGACTTGCAGAAAGCACTCGCGAGGTCCCGAAGCTCGGAACAGGTCAATTTCAGCCTACTTTGCACTCGCACCTCAATCCATTCGGGGGCTACTGATGAGGATACAGACCTGGGGTAGGGTCATAGGCCTGACCTACACATCCTACCCAAGGTCACTACCCCATAAGATAAGAAGACCAAGAATCCACTCGACGACCTAATCATTCGACCATCAATCCCCACCGTCACTCGACCATATGGGGAATCACTCGACTATATTGAAGACCGGGAGTCGGCAGAACACACAACAGCCGGGCATTCACTCCTTAGTCTTCATGAGCATTAAGAGTATTTAAGACTGCTATTACCAGTAACGCCCTTACTTTATGTACATTAAGCCTCTTGTAATGGAGGTGGGCGGGGGTCCTGGCGCACTCTATATAAGCCACCCCCTCCTCTGGGACAAGGGTTCACACCCTCTGTAATACAACACACATAATCCAATCGACCGCCTCCGGGCACCGAGACGTAGGGCTATTACTTCCTCCGAGAAGGGCCTGAACTCGTAAAACTCATGTGTACATCTTCGCCATAGCTGAGATCTTGCCTCTCCATACCTACCCCCCTTTCTACTGTCAGACTTAGAACCATGACAGCCGATCAAGAGACTTGGATTTGGCATGCTTTTTTTGGAATGCCTGGATCTTTGAATGACATCAACGTTGTTAATTGGTCATCACTCATGAATAAGATTGCAAATGGTGAATTGCCACTGGTGCAGATTGTAGCAAATTGCCATACATACAACTATTGCTACTATCTTGCGGATGGCATCTACCCAAAGTGGCAAACATTTGTGAAGCTGTTGAAAAAACGGAAGGTAAGAAAAATCTAGATTTCCATAATGCTCAGGCGGCGGCTAGGAAAGATGTGGAGAGAGCTTTTAGGATTTTGCAAGCCCAATTTGCAATTGTGAGAGGACCGGCTAGATTTTGGGATCAAAAGATGATTTGGTACATCATGCACGCTTGTGTGATCATGCACAACAAGATCATCGAGAATGAGCCTGGCCAAGATTTAGATTATTCTTAGTATGAGCTCTTGGGACATCACGTGCGAGTGCGGCGGAGGGCTGCGAGGGTAGCTCGATTTGTTGCCTCATATCATGCCATTCGAGGTGCTGAAACGTAAGATGATTTTCAAAAGGATCTCATTGAGGAGTTTGTCGGTGTTCTGGGAACGGGGGTACCCAGACTTGCTTGCCTGCGGCCTGCGGCGTGGCTCAGGAGTGGCCCAGCACGGCCCATCTTCATCAACGCGTACTCAAGACCCTCACGAGGGGCCAAGCCTCGCGGGGCGGACGACAGGAGGCTTCTTTGGGCACGGCCTCGTTAGGCTGGCTCGTGAGGAGGCGGAGAGATCAAGGCGGGGTACCTCACGAGGTGCCCGTGACGCAAGCCATGACGACCGAGGCCAGGCGAGCGTCAGGCAGGCGCCGACCTGCGCAGAGTCCTTGTTTCCTCTTTGGTGCAAATGGGGCAAGCGCGGGCAAGAGTATCGAGCAAAGGCAACCATTTTGGTGCAACAAGACCAAGACCAGCAGGACGACAGGATGGAGGTCATCGTGGAGCCCAAGCCGGCGTCATCGTCAGGGTCTTTGGTAGGCGAGGACCAACTTTAGTCAGGATAAGTGTACTAGATGTTCCCCTTCAAAATGGCCAATTGTTGGCGCCCTTCCCGCTCAATATTTGGAGAGAGGCCCAGGGCCTCCGCCTATAAACAGGACTAGCCACCCACAGGGTAGAGGCATCTGCATCTGGATCGGCATCTGGATCTAGAGAGAGAGAGAGAGGCGACTGAACTCCCCCTAGCAGTTCATCGCATAGCCAAGAACAGACCCTAGCGAGGCTGTTCTTCCTTGTACTGTTCATCATCAGCCCCTGAGGCAATCCACACACCACAAACTGGAGTAGGGTATTACACCATAATGGTGGCCTGAACCAGTATAAATCTCATGTCCCTTGTGTTGTTCTTCGTGTTGTTTTAGATCCTTGCGAGGCGATGAGACATGGGTAGGCAGGAGGTGTGATCTCTGCGTGCACCCCAGAGTTCGAACCTTGAGGGTCTGCCAGAACCCGAAATCCGACACAGTCGTGGGCATGGAATGGCCGTCAAGGAGCATGATGATTTGTATGTTTGATGTTGTATTGTTCAACTATTTGTTATATTGGAAAATAAACTATTTGTTTGAGTTGTAATAAAATTGAACTATTTATTGTTGATTTTTTTTATTATGTTTGATCTTTTTGATTTTGTTTGGATAGCATATGTTGTTTGCAGATGAGCGTGCGCCGTTTTTTTGCAGCGCCTGCTGGAGCGGCTCGGGGGCGCTATATTTTGCAGTGGCAGCTGGAGCCAGCGCACCACGGCCCGCAAAAACTCGTGATTCCGATGTGCTAAACGGTTTTGTGGAACGCAGATGCTCTTACTGCATCAAGGATCAATTTGTAGTGGCTTCAAAAAGCGAGGAACTCAGTGTGTTAGCTGCATGGTATGCATCGATCTTTCTTGTACTACCATGGGAAAGCACTGGTATGTAGCATTGGCCTCTTATTGAACGAAATGACTAGAGTTGTTTCTTGTAAGCGGTTGGTTAATGGTAAATATGCACTTGTGTTTGCGTAAATGATGATCCCTATGAGTGCGCTTTGTTTGATTTGTGTGCACTGTATTTGAATATTATAGTGCATATATACAAATCAAACAAAGTAAGATCCATCTTTCGTCAGCGGCCCTCTCTCCTCCCTCCAACCCGGCGCTCGCCTCCGCCTCCGCCTCAACGCGCGCGCGCCATCCGTCGCCTTGCGGCCTCGCCTCCGAGGCTACTACACCAACGGCCAGCCGATTCATGCGGCACGCGGCTAGGAGAGCTGCGGCCGTGCTGCTATCGCCGCCGACTATCTCACCTCGCTCCACCGCACTGCCATCGCTGCTGACTTCCTCGTCTCCCTACCTGGCACGCCAAATGTCGGATTTTGGGTTCCGGCAGACCCTCAAGGTTGGAACTCTGGGGTGCACGCGGAGATCACACCTCCTGCCTACCCATGTCTCATCGCCTCGCAAGGATCTAAAACTACACGAAGAGCAACACAAGGGACACGAGATTTATACTGGTTCAGGCCACCATTGTGGTGTAATACCCTACTCCAGTTTGTGGTGTGTGGACTGCCTCAGGGGCTGATGATGAACAATACAAGGAAGAACAACCTCGCGAGGGTCTGTTCTTGGCTGGTGCGCTGAACTGCTAAGGGGAGTTCAGTCGCCTCTCTCTCTCTCTCTCTCTCTCTCCAGATGTTGATGCCTCTACCCTGTGGGTGGCTAGTCCTATTTATAGGCGGAGGCCCTGGGCCTCTCCCCAAATATTGAGCGGGAAGGGCGCCAACAGTTGGCCATTTTGAAGGGGAACATCTAGTACATTTATCCTGACTAAAGTTGGTCCTCGCCTGCCAAAGACCCTGACGATGACGCCGGCTTGGGCTCCACGATGACCTCCGTTCTGCCGTCCTGCTGGTCTCGGTCTTGTTGCACCGAAATGGTTGCCTTTGCTTGATACTCTTTCCTGCGCTTGCCCCCTTTGCACTAAAGAGGAAACAAGGACTCTGCGCAGGCCGGCGCCCGCCTGACGCCCGCCTGGCCTCGGTCATCATGGCTTGCATCATGGGCACCTCGTGAGGTATCCCGCCTTCATCTCTCAGCCTCCTCGCGAGCCAGCCTGATGAGGCTGTGCCCGAGGGAGCCTCCTATCATCCGCCCCGCGAGGCTTGGCCCCTCACGAGAGTCTTGGGCATGTGTTGATCAAGATAGGCGTCTTGGGCCACTCCACGAGCCCGCGCGCGGGCGCGAGGCGAGCAAGTCCGGGTACCCCGTTCCCTGAATCGCCGACATAGCCCAGGCCCAAGGCGCGCCCGGACTTGGCTTAGCAGAGAAGCGAAGGGGCAAGTGCGAAGCGCCGCGGGCTGCATCAGCCTGCGGCCTTGGGCGCTGTGTGGCAGTTGATTGGATGTGGGTATCCTGGCTCCCCCACGATGCCTCGGTAACTGCACGATTTGACAAGTCCCTGCACGCAAAACGGGTCATGATTACCTGTGATCGTGGTGGCCGACGGTTGGCCTCCCTCGGCTATATGTACGGAATGGCGCGAGCCCTTCCAGTTCACCCCTTCTTGCTACTCCCCTTCTCCTTCCTGGCCGCTCGCCATCCCCATGGCCCCGCCGAAGAGGTTCTCGGCCGCGGAGAAGGGGAAGGCCCACCAGGAAGGGCCTGGCTCTCCTCCAGCCAAGCGTGGCCGGGGCCGCCCTCGCAAGCACCCTATGGCCCCCGCCGCGGCCTCCCGTGGCCCCGGGAACAGCCCTCTGCGCGGCGGTGGGCGTTCGGCTGCCAACGAGGGGTACGTCGAGGCTGCGCGACCCCCAAGGCCGCGCTTTCGCTCGGCGGAGGTGCTGCCGGAGTTCATCGTGTGGTCGGCGGACCCGACTGGCACCTGGCTCCAGCTCCCCTGCTTCTTCATAGGTGAACTTCCGGCTGGTGCCCTGGGCGGCCTTTGGCTTTAGGCAGATGGTTGCTGCAGCAAGGCCTCTTGGGCTACTCTGGAGGTCTCCACCGCCGGGGAGGCGGCCTTGACCCGCGGCTGGCAAACATTTGCCCGCGCGCGCGGCCTGAGCCGACGATGCACTCTACACTTCAAGTTCGATGGCGACGCCACCCTCTACGTGTGGGTGTTCGGGGAAGACGGCCGCCGTGCCGGATGCTGCCCCAAAGAGGATGAAGGTGGCAGAGGGCGCGCGGGCAGCGGTGCCCGAGGCCCGCCAAGCTCTGGTGACTCCCCCTCGGACGGCAGCTCCTCCAGTGGCGGTCGCGACCAGCCCCCTCGTCGTCGCGCTCGCCTGGGAGAGGGCAGCGGGCCAGCCCAACGCCACGCTTCGGTGAAGCGGGATGCGGAATCCAGCTAAGCTCCGGAAGCAGTACGAGCCTTCGCTATGAGTTGGCGCCGGGCAAGTTGTGCCCCCTTTAGCTTTCCTTTCTCTCCTGCACGAAAATAATGTAATCCGGTGCCCCACGGGGCGTGTTGAACTGTCGTTGTTTAATTGATGCACTGTTTCTATTGTTTATGTGCTATGTTTTTGTTCTGTGTGTCTATGCGTGGAAATCACTTATCTTGGGGGGAGCTCGCCGCGGTCCTCGCCTCCCGAGGCTAGGGCCTCGTCCTGCGCCTTGTGTCCTGCAGAGTTTAGTCAGTAGGGGTAGTCTCCAGCCCCGGTAGTGAGGGCAACCAACCCAAGCCCCGTGATGGTGTCGCGATGCCCGTGGGGCACGGAATGGGAGGGGTGCTCCCACATCGGACTCGGACAGGGAAGTTCCAAACCACTGGGCAGAAAAACACTCGCGAGGGTGCCCATGCTCCTCCCTCGTGAGACTTCGCGCAAGAGAAAACGAAACAAATAAGTGAAATGGACGAAGGGTCGCGAGCTCGAAATGGCAATAGCCTCAGAAAAACTTCAAATAGAAACAAACAAGCCAACTGCGGAAAGCAAATGAAAGAAGCCGCGTCCGGCACCTAATCTAGTCTTCGCCGTCTTCTCACCAGTGCGGAGCTAAGTGCTGCCATTGGGCGTGGGCGGGAGCCCCCGAGGCCCGAGGGCGGCTCTCCGGAGACTCCGGGGCATGTACAGCCCCACTCATTATTACGTGAGAGTGTTACGGGCGGCGAGCTTCACAGGCATTTGCCTTCTTCACAGGCACCGGGCCTTTTCCAAAACGCGGCTACTTCATAGGCATTCGCCTTCTTCACAGTCACCGGGCCTTTTCCAAAACGCGGCTACTTCACAGGAATTCGCCTTCTTCACAGGCACCGGGCCTTTTCCAAAACGCGGCTACTTCACAGGCATTCGCCTTCTTCACAGGCACCGGGCTTTTTCCAAAACGCGGCTACTTCACAGGCATTCGCCTTCTTCACAGGCACCGAGCCTTTTTCATGGGTAAAATCTTCGGAGATGTTGGATGTTCCATGCGTTCTGGATGGGCACCCCCTCCTGGGTCTCCAAGCGTGCGGAGCCGGGCCTGGAAACATGAACAACCTTAAACGGGCCTTCCCACATGGGAGAGAGCTTGTGCAGTCCCTCCTTGGAGAGAACTCGTCTGAGCACGAGATCCCCTACCTCAAGAGTCCTGGGGCGGATATTGCGACAGTGGTATCGCCACAGTGCTTATTGGTACCTTGCTGCCCGCAGTGCGGCTTCTCGGCGATGCTCCTCCCCCAGCACAAGGTCCGTCCCCCGCATGGCGTCCTGCTGCGCTTCGTCGAACGCCAGGACCCGCGCGGAACGACGTCTGACCTCGTGAGGGAGAATGGCTTCAGCCCCATAAACCAGAAAGAACGGTGTCTCGCCAGTCGACTTGGTTGCGGTCGTGCGGATTGACCATATGAAAGTGCAACTAATCCCCGGGTGGTTTTGGTAATTAATAACAACATATATATCATTGAACTAACTATTTCTTGAGAATATTTCAGAAAGTTCAGTGATATGGGTATGGCAATGACTGATGATGTGGACCCCTCAAAATGCTAAGGAAAACATTGGCAAAAGCTCAAGACTCCATTTTTGGTTTAGTGATCCAAGATCACATTGAGTCCATAGGAAAGCCAATACTATTAAAGGGGATGAGGTTATGATGATGATCTGGTTGCTCAAAGTGCTTAGTGATTTATCTCTCAAACTATCGCAATCTTTCATTCCAACATAAACCCATAAGTAATCTCGGTCCCACCGATTCCATAAACTCACCACACCGAGATGAACCACCTCAGCCATATAGCCAAACCCTAGTAATTTGGATTTTCCGATTCCAAACTCGGTCTTACGAAATTGGTGTTGCCAAGCTTCAGAACCTACGTACTCAAATCGGTGTCACCGAGATGAGAAAGGTGGTCCCACCGAGATTGGCAAACCCTAGACTTTGGAAGAATCGGACTAACCGAGATTGTATTTTCGGTCCCACGAAAATCCCAACGTTCACAAGATTTGAACTTTCGGTCTCACCGAGTTGTCAACTTCGGTCCGACCGAGATTGGTCAAATGTGTGTAACAGTTGGATTTTGTGTGGAGGCTATAAATACCCTCCACCTCCTCTTCATTCGTGGAGAGAGCCATCGAAAGAACTACCACTCCTACCTTACATTTCGAGAAGAAAACTACCTACCCTTGTGTTGAGATCAAGTTGCTCCATTCCCACCATATGAAACTTGATTTCTAGCCTTCCCAAGTTGCTTTCCACTCAATCCTTCCTCCACCACAGCCAAATCAGTGAGGAGAGTTGAGTGTTGGGGAGATTATCATTTGAAGCACAAGAGCAAGGAGTTCATCATCACCAACACCATCTATTACCTTTTGGAGGTGGTGCCTCCTAGATTGGTTAGGTGTCGCTTGGGAGCCTCCGTCAAGATGTGGAGTTGAACCAAGAAGTTTGTAAGGGCAAGGAGATCGCCTACTTCGTGAAGATCTACCCGAGTAAGGCTAGTCCTCCATGGGCGTAAGCCATGATGGCATAGACAAGGTTGCTTCTTCGTGGACCCTTCGTGGGTGGAGCCCTCCGTGGACTCTCATGGCCGTTACCCTCCGTGGGTTGAAGTCTCCATCAACGTGGATTGACGATAGCACCACCTATCGGAACCACGAGAAAAATCTCCGTGTCTCCAAACTGCGTTTGCTCTTCTCCACCTCTTATTTACTACATGTGCAATTTACTTTCCGCTGCCACTACTCTAGAATTGCATGTGTAGGGTGATACTTGACTTGCTCATCATTGTGAACTTGCTAAAAACTTGTCCTAATCAAAGGCTAAACTTTTAAATTGTCAAGTAGTCTAATCACCCCCCCTCTAGACATACTTCCGATCCTACAAGTGGTATCAGAGCTTTGGTCTCCATTGGATTGGTTTTCATTTATTGGATTCCATAAGCTTGGTTTCACAACCTAGGAGAGTATGGCGTCTAGTGAGGGTAATTTTAAGAGAGGTCCTTACTTTGATGGTTCAAACTTTGCTAGTTGGAAGCACAAAATGAAAATGCATATTCTTGGACATAACCCCGCCGCATGGGGCATTATTTGTGTTGGCTTGCAAGGTGAGTTCTTGAGGAAGGAAAAGTTCGGATCGCGAAGCTCTGCGGATGAGTTGCGGATGTTCTGAACAATGCTCAAGCTTGTGACATTCTCTTCAATGCTTTGTGTCGAGGAGTTCAACAAGATCAGCCGTCTTGAGAATGCAAAAGAGATTTGGGATACTTTGGTGAAATGCACGAAGGTACCGAGTCCGTGAAGGAATCAAAGCTAGATGTTCTTCAAGGTCAACTTGACAAGTTCAAGATGAAGGAAGGTGAAGGAGTCGCTGAAATGTACTCTAGGCTTGCTCTCATCACAAATGAGATGGCAGGCTTAGGAAGCGAAGAAATGACCGACCGATTCATCATCAAGAAGATTCTCAGAGCTTTGGATGGAAAGTATGACACCGTGTGCACTTTGATCCAAATGATGCCAAACTACAAGGATCTCAAGCCTACCGAAGTCATTGGAAGAATTGTTGCTCATGAGATGACACTTAAAGATAAGGAAGAGCTTCACAACAAGTCAAGTGGTGCTTACAAAGCTGCAGTTGAAGCTCCCACAACCTCAAGTGACAAGCTAGTTTCCAATGAAGAGATAAGCCTAATGGTGAAGAACTTCAACAAATTCTACAAGAGTAGAAGCAAGGAAAGAAGCTCAAAGTCTAGATCATATGATGAAAAGAGATCTTCTAGTCGTGATCGAAGCTGCTACAATTGTGGAAGACCGGACACTACTCAAATGAGTGTTCGACTCCCCACAAGAGAAGAGAAGAATCTCCAAGAAGAAGAAGCTCAAGAGAAGAGTCACCTCGAAAAGAGAGAAGGAGTAGAGATGATCGTTATGAGCGAAGATCCTCTCGGAGAAGCAAGGATTCGGAAAGGAAAGACAAGTCATCAAGGAGCTACACAAGAAGAAAACATCAAGCTCATGTTGGTGAATGGGTTTCGGCTCCGACTCCGACAATCACTCGAAAGAAGCTATCACTCCAACTCGAATCTGATCAAGATGAAGGTGTTGCGGTCTTGCTCTCGTGTCCACCAACTCCAACTCCTATGACATATTTGATTCACCTAATGAAGGAATTGGAAGATGCTTCATGGCAAAAGGCCCCAAGGTATCACACCTGAATTCATTGACTTTGATAGTGATGAGGATGACTTGCTTGGTGAAGATGAGCTTTTACATGATAAATCTAGTGAGCTTAGTAATGATGAACATGCTAATAGTCTTTATAGTCGAGAAGAGTCGAATGACAATGCTATGAAGGAGATTGAGCGTCTAACTAAAGAACTAAACACTCTTAAGTTAGCTCATGAAACTACTCAAGAAGATCATAGAGAGCTCCTAAGATCTCATGAGAAGCTACGCTCGAGAAGCTCAATCTAGAGCAAGAACATGAGTTTCTAAAAGCTATCAATGACGATCTTCAAAGAAGAGTTCTTCATATCTTGCCAAACGACTTCTCTTGTCTAATTTCTTGCCACCTATTAAAACTAAGCATGACAAGCATAAGAAAAATTCTTCATCTAGTAGTAACAATAATCATGCTAAATCAATATTGTTACTTCTAGTAATTCTCTTGATTCCACTAACAATGTTTCAAGCCAAGTTTCACTTGAGCAAGAAAATAGTTTATTGAAAGGGATTATAGAGAAAGGTGTCTACAAGAGTCTTGCGGAAGCAAGAGCTTTGAGGAAATTGTTCGCAAGCAAGGAAGACAGGAAGAATCAAGGAATTGGTTTTGAGCGAAAGTTCAACGCCGAGGGTGTTGAATGGGAAGAAGGTCAATATCCCACTCCAAAGTTTGTTTCTCAAAAGGAGAAGTATGATCCTACTTCTTCCAATGTAGAACAAGCTCAAGATGATCTTCCACCACAAGACCACAAGCTAAAAGGCAAGGACAAGCTTCAAGAGGAGATTGATGCATTCATTGAAGCACCCAAGGCCATGGTCAAGTGGGTTCCCAAGGCTACTTCAAGTTCTACTTCGACAAGCTCAACTACTACCTCAAGGATTCCCATCAAGATGATGTGGATCCGAAGAAGAAGAACTAGAGAGTTCTTGAGGGTGACTCGCCAACATACTTCACTCACATTCATTTTGGCAAAGAACTTGTGCAATCAACTTCCACATCTTGCACTAGTTCATGGAGTCACAAACCCTCATGTTGGTAAGTCAAGGGACAAGGTAATCATTGCTTTCATGGACATCATCTATTGTGTACTTCAATCTATGTCCATGGATATCCTTGTTTGTTCCTTGTGGGACTAACCCATGTAGGTATTGAAAGTGCCCGAATCCAAAGGATTGCTCCCAACTCTTGATGATCTTCATCAACATTGAGCATCCACATCTTCAACATCTACATGAAGTCTTCAACGACAACCCAAGGTTAGTTTGACCCTTTAAAAGGGGTTCTCACATCAAGGGGGAGCTTTGCTCTAAAGAATTGATCAAAAGCATCTTCTAATGATGTGAACACATTAATGCTTTATGGAAAAGTGGTAACCCCACTTGTGCTTAAACGATGAGTATGACCTATGATCAAATGTTCTCATTTGACTCCTAAGTCAATATACTCATATATAGATGACCTAGTCATCGCCAAATTGTGTGCTAGTTGCTAGTGTTTTGTTTGTGCATGTTTGACACATATTTCATTTGATATCTTATTGTGTGAGCATGTTGGATGCATGATTTAATCCATTCGAGGACATCCATTTGTTGCTTTGGTCTTTTGGATTTTTCTTTTTGACCAAATGGATGGACAAGAATGCCTAAGTTCCTCCCCTAGCTATCTATGCTTTCTTGTCTCAAACTCTATTCATGCTTATATCACAAACTTTGAACAAGACTTTTTGGACGAGACCGAGTGAGGAGCACTCGGAGCCACCGATCCGTCAAAAGCCTAAATTCCAAAACCTTCTAAGTACTTTCGGTCAAACCAATATACTCAAATCGGACAGACCGAAATCACTTGGATTGATCTAGGTTTTCACCTCGGTGAAACCGAGTTGCAAATCTCGGCGTGACCGATGTGTGTAACTGCTTGCAGTTAACCATCTCGGTGCCACCGAGTTTTCCAACTCGGTCCCACCGACAGCTGAAGGGTATATATACCTGAGGGCAGCGCGCGTTGATTATTCCTTCAAAACGTCTCGCCCCAAACCCTTCTGCCGTCGCCGTGGTCTCCGGATCGTCTCCGCTGCGTCGCTTTGCGCCCTCGCCATGTGGTCTCCATCGCCGTCAAGCGGTCAATCTCATCGAGCCGTTGCCGCCGAGTGAAACTTCACCAAGTTGGGTGAGTTTCATCCTCTCGTGCTTCAACCTCGATTCAATGCACGATAGGTTTTGCCTAGTTTCTTGCCATGTTTGAAATCTTCCTATCCAGCAGATTAGATCTTAGAACAAAATTCGAGTGAAAATTTTAGGGTTAGGTTTCCGCGAACACATCTCGGTGTGACCGATTCTACATTCTCGGATCGACCGATTTGGCCTCTGGCCATTCAGACCGCACTTTTCGGTTAAACCGAGTTGTGCAAATCGGTAAGACCGAAATGAGGACTTAGTGAAACCCTAGTGCTCTCGGCTAGATCGAAACCCATTTCGGTCCAACCGAAAGTGGTGTGATAGGTTCTGTTTAGACACTTGGATTCACGAATTTTAGACTCGGTCGACGAAATGCATTCTGTGAAAACCTAAAACTGAAGTTTGAACTCATTTATTTTGCAAAATCCTCTGCAGTTTGTGATAACTCTTCTATTACGCCTATACCTATTCTATTCACAGGTTGTCGGTCATATGCGAAGCAAGTGACAGCGAACAGTCTGAATCACCGGTTGAGATTCGAGGCGGTCACAAGTCCGAAGCAAGCAGTTTTTCGATGATGGAGAAAGAAGCACCCAAGTGGTTTGCTCTGCTGCTGCCACCGGGGCGGGAAGAAGAGGAATTACGATGAGGAAGACTCGACTTTGTTCTCGAGGAGGAGATTACTTCCAAGCCTAAGAGGAAAGTGGTTGCCAAGGGCTATCAAGGGCAACAAACAAAGAAAGGCACCAGCAAAGAGAAGAAATCCACAGTTGCAAAGAAGCTGAGCATGGAAGAAGAAACCTCCAGCAAGATCAAGAAAACTTCCAAGAGGAAGAGGCTGGTTCATGATGAAGCTGATGATGATTACGATGAGGAAGCACCCTGACCTCCTCGAAGCAAAAGTTGATGGGAGATGCCATCGAGGCAGGAGCACCCACAAAATCTAAGCCATCAGCTCCAGCAAAGGCAGCCCAAGCCAAACCTGCTGCCAAGCCAAAAGCAAGAAGAAACATTCACGCCTCAGAGAAGAAGAAGGATAATGTGCCACTGCTGAATCGATGAAGAGGCACATGTTTCTTTGAAGCTCGACGAAACTTCCGATTCATAATGATGCTCATCCTCGAGCTGAAAATATGAAGGAAAGGAAGGACAAAGGTCTCGAGCTATGGAGGCAAGTTGATCCATATGCCACCAGGAGAAGAACATTTGTTGACTCAAGGTTCCACACCCGAGAGCAACAAAATTTCTATGAGGCAGTTCTCATGGACAAGAAGCCAATTATTCTTGACACCAGATATGTAGGCGGGAATACATCGACAAATGAAGAGCACAGAGACTACTTCCCACATGTGCATGAGAGCTTCTTTGCATGTGGAGTTGCTGAGTTTGTTGGTCGGTCGATCGCTTGGAATGATGAAATGATCATGCAGTTCTATGCCACAACACATTTCTATCCAGATGGCAGAATTGTATGGATGACAGAAGGCCAGAGATTCTCTTCAACTGTAGAAGAATGGAGAGCGTTGCTGAATGCTCCAGTATCAAGAGATGATGATGTAGATGTGTATGGAATTCCCAAGAAGAATCACGAGTCTATGAAGAACATGTACAATGAGGTACCAGACAAGGATGTTGAGATATGGAAGCTTGGATCAGATATCATCTTGAGCAGGTCTCCCAACCACTAACACCATTACGAGGCATACTTTGATGCCCAAGTCGAGACCACCGCATGATAAGAGGCTATTCTATCAACATGCTGCACATTCGGATCGAAGACACCTTTTAAGGTGATGGACACGATAGTTGAGACTATCAAGAGGAATGACAGACGAGTAAGAGGTCATGTGGGTTTGCTCCGCACATTCGGATGCTCATCAATGCCAAGTTTGGCACGGACACCTACTGTTGGATAGACCCCACTTGCCACCGCAGCCTGAACATGAAGATAATGAAGATGTGATGACCGAGGATGCTCCCACATCTGTTGAAGGACACGCTAAGTCCGAAGCTGCCAAACAAGCTAAAGCTGAGAAGGAAGCAAGCAGCAAAGCCCAAGAGCGTTGGAGAACAACTTCTTGAAGCCACTCAGAGAATTGAACTACGCCTGGCAAGCATAGTGCGAGTCTCGGGAGAGTCTTGAGAGGATAGTTGAAGATAAGTTCCATGCTCTGGATGTCAAGTCGATGAAGTGCAGTCACCGTCAACAAGCTTGAGGCGGACATTGAGGAAGCGAAGAGGGAAAAGGCAGAGCTCATGAAGGAGATGGAAGATGATCTAGTCCGGGATGACTATGAGCAGCTGCTGCAGTGCCCACAAAGCCCAGATCAGCTGCAATTCAATGGCAGACCCTGGCTACAAAGATCGGCACCTCCTACAGCTCCATCGGTTCGGCACCAGCTCCGGTGTCTACTCCTCCAGCTCCACAGACTTCAGCAGAAGCTTTTGCAGATGCAGCTATCTCCACTCCATCGACGCAGAGCAGAGCCGCCACAGAGTCCCTAGTGACGATTAGCTCTATACCTTTTGAACTTTTGGTAACTTGTTGCCAAAGGGGAGAAATTGTATAGATCATAGGACTTCGAGAGAGAGAGTGCTCGTTTTTGCTCTTTCGTTTGCGGTTTTCCTTGAGATACTTTTGAGTTCTTCAAGACATTTCGTGTGTTTGATACTACGTTTGCTCTATCCTTGATGAGTGCTTGATCATACTATGCTTAATGAGTGCTTAATGCCTATCATATTCTATCCATATCTTGTATGATCATTTACTCATGTCTTGGTGATTGGGTGCATGCTATTCAGTCTTATCATTTTGTGCGCTCCACCAAGATGTATGTGACATGGAAGAGTGACCCATGATCCTAATTGATTGTGCATTTGCATTCAAACGCAAATCTTAAATAATGCACAAATTTAGGGGGAGCTCTTGCTTATCACATACTTCTCAAAGCGACGATGTTATTCAGTGATTATATCATTTGTCGAAGCTTTGATCTATATGTTGTCATCAATTACCAAAAAGGGGGAGATTGAAAGTGCAACTAATCCCCGGGTGGTTTTGGTAATTAATAACAACATATATATCATTGAACTAACTATTTCTTGAGAATATTTGAAAGTTCATTGATATGGGTATGGCAATGACCGATGACGTGGACCCTCAAAATGCTAAGGAAAACATTGGCAAAAGCTCAAGACTCCATTTTTGGTTTAGTGATCCAAGATCACATTGAGTCCATAGGAAAGCCAATACTATTAAAAGGGATGAGGTTATGATGATGATCTGGTTGCTCAAAGTGCTTAGTGATTTATCTCTCAAACTATCGGCAATCTTTCATTCCAACATAAACCCATAAGTAATCTCGGTCCCACCGATTCCATAAACTCACCACACCGAGATGAACCACCTCAGCCATATAGCCAAACCCTAGTAATTTCGGATTTTCCGATTCCAAACTCGGTCTTACCGAAATTGGTGTTGCCAAGCTTCTGTAACCTTCTGTACTCAAATCGGTGTCACCGAGATGAGAAAGGTGGTCCCACCGAGATTGGCAAACCCTAGACTTTGGAAGAATCGGACTAACCGAGATTGTATTTTCGGTCCCACCGAAAATCCCAACGTTCACAAGATTTGAACTTTCGGTCTCACCGAGTTGTCAACTTCGGTCTGACCGAGATTGGTCAAATGTGTGTAAGCAGTTGGATTTTGTGTGGAGGCTATAAATACCCTCCACCTCCTCTTCATTCGTGGAGAGAGCCATCGAAAGAACTACCACTCCTACCTTACATTTACGAGAAGAAAACTACCTACCCTTGTGTTGAGATCAAGTTGCTCCATTCCCACCATATGAAACTTGATTTCTAGCCTTCCCAAGTTGCTTTCCACTCAATCCCTTCCTCCACCACAGCCAAATCGGTGAGGAGAGTTGAGTGTTGGGGAGATTATCATTTGAAGCACAAGAGCAAGGAGTTCATCATCACCAACACCATCTATTACCTTTTGGAGGTGGTGCCTCCTAGATTGGTTAGGTGTCGCTTGGGAGCCTCCGTCAAGATGTGGAGTTGAACCAAGAAGTTTGTAAGGGCAAGGAGATCGCCTACTTCGTGAAGATCTACCCCGAGTAAGGCTAGTCCTCCGTGGGCGTAAGCCATGATGGCATAGACAAGGTTGCTTCTTCGTGGACCCTTCGTGGGTGGAGCCCTCCGTGGACTCTCGCAGCCGTTACCCTCCGTGGGTTGAAGTCTCCATCAACGTGGATTGACGATAGCACCACCTATCGGAACCACGAGAAAAATCTCCGTGTCTCCAAACTGCGTTTGCTCTTCTCCACCTCTTATTTACTACATGTGCAATTTACTTTCCGCTGCCACTACTCTAGAATTGCATGTGTAGGGTGATACTTGACTTGCTCATCATTGTGAACTTGCTAAAAACTTGTCCTAATCAAAGGCTAAACTTTTAAATTGTCAAGTAGTCTAATCACCCCCCCTCTAGACATACTTCCGATCCTACACCATAGCACAGACTGGAGCTCGTCGTACCAGCCCCTGCCGCAGGCTTCCAGCTTCTTCTTGAAGGTCCTGGTTTTGAGGCCCCTCAGGACCTCTGCGCTCGCTCGGCTTCGGCTGTTGTTGCTTGCTGGTGCGCCACCGAAGCGTAGCATATCTGCGTTCCAAGGTTAGCACAGTATGTTTTGAAGAGGTTACTGGTGAACTACGAACCATTGTTGGTGATGATGCGGTTCGGCACCCCGAATCGGCTTACGAGGCCCTTGATGAATTTGACCATGGAGCCTGCGGGGATGGTGCGGACAGCTTCCACCTCATCCCACTTGGTGAACTTGTCCACGACGACGTAGAGGTAGCGGTAGCCTCCTGGCGCCTGAGGGAACAGACCCAGAATATCCAGCCCCCAGACTGCGAATGGCCATGAGAGGGGTATAGTCTGCAGACCCCCTGCCGGTTGATGGATCTGCTTGGCATGGAACTGACAGGCCTCGCAAGCCTTCACCAGTTCCACAGCGTCATTGAGTGTCGTGGGCCAATAGAACCCGCTGCGGAACGCCTTGCCAACGAGAGTTCGTGACGACGAGTAATGCCCACAGTCTCCACCGTGTATGTCTGCCAGTAGCTCCTTCCCTTGCTCCCTGGAAATGCAACGTAGGGACACATCATTCGGTCATCTTCGGTAGATCTCTCCATCCTTAAGGCAGTATGCCATTGCCTGCCGTGCCACACGCTCCGCTTCCTCCTCCCTTTCCGGCAATGTGCCTCGTGTCAAGTAACTCCTGAGCTCTGTGATCCAGCACCCCTCCTGAGGCTCCAGCGCCAGGAGCAGGCGCGTTCCTGAGGTCGGGCCGCAGACCGGGGCTCCCGGCGGGGCTGGGGAGCTCCCAGGCTGCGCCCGTGCTTGCGATGATAGCGTCCCGAGGGCTTGAAGAGCCGCTCCTCAAGACGCGGGGCTCTGAGGTAGCCGCTGGGCGCCCTTTGGCGATGTCATTAGCCTCTTGATTGGTGCCATGAGGCACATGCTGCAACTCGACCACGTAATCGCTTCTCCATCCTGCGGACTTCCGCGAGGTAGGCTTCCATGTGCTCGTCCTTCGGCTCGTATACTTTGTTGGAGAAGTTGACGAGGAGCTGCAAATCACCCTTGATGGTGAGGCGCTTCACCCCCAGGGCGACTGCGGCTTTCAGGCCTGCTATCAGGCCTTCGTATTCTGCTATGTTGTTGGAGACCTTTTCTCCGTGCTGGAAACAGAGTTGCACGGCGTAGTAGAGTTTGTCTTGAGTGGGAGATACGAGCACCGCACCAGCCCCCGCGCCATGTCGGGAGAACGCCCCGTCGAAGTACATGACCCATCCGTCCGGTGCCTCGCTCCCTGGGGAGAGTGATCGATCCTCGCCAGCCTCAAGGCCTGGCGCTTCCGCCCATTCCGCCACGAAGTCCGCAAGCGCGGCCCCCTTGATGACTCTGGTTGTGCTGAATTCTATCTGAAACACTTGCAGCTCGATGTTCCACTCAGTGACTCTTCCGGCTGAGTTGGGGCTTCTGAGCACCCTTTCCAAGGGATATGCTGAGACGACCTTGATGGGGTGGCCTTGAAATAGTGCCGCAGCTTGCGCGAGGCTACCAATAGCGGGAGGAGGAGTTTCTGAGGCATGGGGTACCGCGCCCTTGCATCCCGCAACATCGTGCTGACGAAGTAGACAGGATGCTTGACGAGGTGGGGAGTGCTGGTGCTGCTAGCACCCTCCGGAGGCTGGGGCACCTCCCGAGACAATGGAGCCCCCGGCGGCTGGTCGGTTAGATGAAGGGCCTCTTCTGTCCTGGGTGTGCTTCCCTGCTATGGCTGGTCCTTCTCGGCTGTAGCCGCGGTCTCCGTGAGGCCCTCTAGGTTCTGCTTTGCTTTAACCCGGACGGTTGCTGCGGCCTTGGTCCTGCGCTCCTCTCTAATAGCCACCAGGGCTGTGCTGGCAGAGTAGGGGGTGGCCGCAAGGTAGAGCACCAGGGGCTCTTGAGCATGCGGAGACACCATCACCGGAGGGCTGGTTAAGTACCTTTTGAGATCCTGGAACGCCTTGTCGGCCTCTTCAGTCCATTCAAAGGGGCCCTTCTTCTTCATCAGCTTGAAGAAGGGCGGCGCTCGTTCCCCCAGCTTGGAGATGAAATGCCCTATTGCGGTCACGCGCCCGGTGAGCTTCTGCATCTCTCTGAGGGTCTTCGGCGGGCTCATGTCCTCGACTACTTTTACCTTTTCTGGGTTGGCCTTGATGCCCCGGTGGGATACGAGGAAACCCAGGAGCTTGCCCGAGGGAACTCCAAACACACACTTCTCCGGGTTGAGCCACAGGTCCACTTCGTTAAGGCTTGCGAAGGTTTCCTCCAAGTCCCGTATCAGGGTTTTTGCCTCCCGAGACTTCACCACAATTTCATCAACGTAAGCCTCAGCATTCCTCCCGAGCTGCCGACCCAAGGCAATGTGCATCAGCCGCTGAAAGGTTGCACCGGCATTGCGCAACCCAAACGGCATGCATGTATAGCAGTACACTCCGCACGGGGTCAGGAAAGCCGTCTTTTCTACATCTTGTACTGCCATCTTGATCTGGTGGTAGCCGGAGAAGGCATCCAGGAAGCACAACAAGTCACACTCAGCGGTGGAGTCGACAATTTGGTCGATGCGAGGGAGCGGGAATGGATCCTGCGGGCAGGCCTTATTGAGGTTGGTGAAGTCGACACACATGCGTTCCTTTCCCCCCTTCTTCGGCATGACAACCGGGTTAGCCAGCCAATCTGGGTAGCGGACCTCGCGAATGACCCCTGCCGCCTCCAACTTGTGGGTCTCTTGGACGATGAAAGCTTGCTTCTCAGTGGACTGCCGCCTTGCCTTCTGCTTCATGGGGCGCACGTTGGGGCACACATTGACGTGATGCTCGATTACGCCCCTCGGGGCCCCTGCTAGCTGATCAGGTTCCCACGCGAATACCTTCTTGTTCGCGCGTAGGAACTTCACCAAGGCTTCCTCATGTTCGGGCTCGAGGTTTGCGCCTATGGTGAAGGTGGTGCTGGTAGATCCGTCCTCGTCGACCAGTACCTGCTTGGTTTCCGCCTTGTCCTGAGAGAATAGCTTCTTCTTCTTGGCCGGTGCAGCCCCCTTGGGCTCGGGGGCGTTTGAGCCGGCGGGCTGCGCCACCGCCGCGGCCTTGAAGGTAAGCTTGAGCGCTTGCAACGCATTACCTGTGTCTCCAGACACGGTGAGGACGCCGCTACTCCCGGGCATCTTCATGAGGTTGTAAGCTGGGTGAGTTGCGGCCATGAACCGGGCTAGTGCCGGGTAGCCAAGGATGGCGTTGTATGGGAGGCCGATGGGGGCAATGTCGAAGTCGATTAGCTCCATGCGGAAGTTGTCATAGGTGCCGAAGGTCACCGGAAGGCGGATCCGCCCCAGGGAGCCGATGGAGCTACCTCCGACTCCTAAGAAGGGCTTGCTGGGCTGCAGCCGCTCCGGCGGCATGTGGAGGAGGCTGAAGGCCTCCACTAAGAGCAGGCTTAGGCCAGCACCACCATCGATGAGGGTCCTGGTGACGGCCACCTGACAGATGGTGGGGGTGCATAGCATTGGGAGCGTGCCCGAGCAGGCCGAGTTGGAGGGGTGATCCTCCGAGCTGAAGGCCAGACCGGCTTTAGGCGCCGCCCAGCCCGGAGGCGCCCCACGCGGCGCGGAAGCGGCGCCGATCTGGCGGACGAATGACTTGATGTGGCGGCTTGAAGGTGGTGCCTGCGAGCCGCCTAGGAGAGCTGCGACGACCGGGTGCGCCGGTGCAGCGTACTGGGCGAGGAAGAGGCCGCGCAGCTCCCCCAGGAGGCCACGGAAGCCGTCGGCAGGTGGAGCAGCCACATGCGCGGGACGCTAGTGAGGGCCATGGGAAACCAGTTAGCCATGACCCTGTCGTCGCCCCCGGCCTCGAGGACGGCCTCCTCATATGCCAGCAGAAAAGCTAGCGGATCGGTCGTGCCGTTGTAGCGTGGTGGCATCTCCAGCTTGAACTTATTTGGCCATTACACCTATCGCAAGGCGGGGGCCAAGGCTCGAAGCCCCCTGGCCCCCATGCTGACGCTGGCGACCGGAGTGGGCGGCGCGTTGCCCATCATGAGGGAGAACCGCGGTGTTGGCGGGGAGCGGGTCGGTGGAAGGGAAAGCTCCGGCGCACCCCTACCTAGTGCGCCAAATGTCGGATTTCGGGTTCCGGCAGACCCTCAAGGTTCGAACTCTGGGGTGCACGTGGAGATCACACCTCCTGCCTACCCATGTCTCGTCGCCTCGCAAGGATCTAAAACTACACGAAGAGCAACACAAGGGGCACGAGATTTATACTAGTTCAAGCCACCATTGTGGTGTAATACCCTACTCCAGTTTGTGGTGTGTGGATTGCCTCAGGGGCTGATGATGAACAGTACAAGGAAGAACAGCCTCGAGGGTCATTCTTGGCTGGTCTTGTTGAGCGCTAAGGGGAGTTGATCGCCTCTTTCTCTCTCCAGATGCCGATGCCTCTACCCTGTGGGTGGCTAGTCCTATTTATAGGCGGAGGCCCTGGGCCTCTCCCCAAATATTGAGCGGGAAGGGCGCCAACAGTTGGCCATTTTGAAGGGGAACATCTAGTACACTTACCCTGACTAAAGTTAGTCCTCGCCTCCCAAAGACCCTGACGATGACGCCGGCTTGGGCTCCACGATGACCTCTGTTCTGCCGTCCTGCTGGTCTCGGTCTTGTTGCACCGAAATGGTTGCCTTTGCTTGATACTCTTGCCTGCGCTTGCCCCCTTTGCACCAAAGAGGAAACAAGGACTCTGTGCAGACCGGCGCCCGCCTGGCGCCTGCCTGGCCTCGGTCGTCATGGCTTGCGTCATGGGCACCTCGTGAGGTACCCCGCCTTGATCTCTCCGCCTCCTCGCGAGCCAGCCTAACGAGGTTGTGCCCGAGGGAGCCTCCTGTCACCCGCCCCGTGAGGCTTGGCCCCTCGCGAGGGTCTTGGGCATGTGTTGATGAAGATGGGCCGTACTGGGCCACTCCCTAAGCCACGCCGCAGGCCGCAGGCAGGCTAGTCTGGGTACCCCCGTTCCTAGAACGCCAACAGCTGCACCTGGCGGCAGCGCACAGAGACTTCCAAGATCAAGCTCTCCGTCACCCAAGGCCTCCCGCAGCCACTGCAGGCTGTCGTGCCTTCACCGCCGAGCTGCGCAGCGTGGCCTGGCCGGGCAAGTTCAAGCCAGATCTGCCCCCGCGCTACGATGGCACGGCTGACCCTGCGGAGTTCCTCCAGCTCTATGAGCTGGGCATCGGCCGCCAATGGGGCGAGAAGGTCATGGCGAACTGGTTCACCATGGCGCTCAGGACGGCGCCCGCACTGCTCTGAACACGGCTCTCGCACGATATCCTCTGGGGCGAGATGCGCACCGATTCATTGCCAACTTCAAGGCACTCCATAACGGCCCCGCCATGGCGACTTGCGCCGCATCAAGCGGCAGCCGGGAGACACCTGCAAGTTCATCCGGCGTTTCAACAGCGCTCGCCTTAAGATCCCCAAGGTGTCTGAGGAGGCCATCATCTCAGCCTTCTCCGACGGCATACGTGACATCAAGATGAAGGAGGAGCTTGCGATTCATGAGGACTTGTGCACCTCCCTGGAGCTATTCAATCTGGCGACCAAATGCGCTAGGGCTGAGGAAGGGCGCCTTTCCCTCCTTGAGCTACCAGCTGCTGACCCAGAAGAGAAGAAGCCCAAGGTCAAGGATGTGAAGCGCAAGGGGGCTGCCGTGCTTGCAGCAGAACCGGACACCAAGCGAGGCAGGGATCAGCCTGAGTCATCCAAGGGCAGCCGGTACTGCGTGTACCACGACCTCCACACCCACAACACCAACGAATGCCAAGAGCTCAGGGCCGTGCGGGACGTGCGTGCCGGCCGACGCCCCGAGCGCAGCGACCGGGGCTATGGCCGAGGAGGAGGAAGAGGTGGAGGACGATGGGAAGACCGTGTCCCTCGCCAAGGATGGCGCGACCAACCTCGCGAGGACCGCTGGCAGGACTAGCCTCGTGAGGGAGGTTGGAGGGACCCACCTCGCGAGGGGGGTTGGAGGGATCAGCCTTGCGAGGATCGCCCACAAGGCAACACGGGCCTCCCTCCTCTGCCACCACAGCCGGGGAAGAATGAAGACCATCATCAGGACGAGGGGGCTGGAGGCTTCTAGGAGCCGCGCGCAATCGCTTGCATCTTGGGAGGCACTCAAGCCCCGGCCTCTCAGCGCATCTTCAAGCAGTTTGCTCGCGAAGTGAGTGCAGTCCTCCCCAAGCTTGAGGCCACACGCCCTCTCAGGTGGTCAGCGTGCGCTATCACGTTCAGCTCAGCGGATCAGCTCAAGTGCGCGGCCACAGCCGGCGTCCTCCCGATGCTTTGTTCCCCAATCATCACCAATGTGCAAGTCACCAGGACCCTCATCGATGGCGGAGCAGGGCTCAATGTGAAGGAAATATGCCCTAGAGGCAATAATAAAGTTATTATTTATTTCCTTATTTCATGATAAATGTTTATCATTCATGCTATAATTGTATTAACCGGAAACATGATACATGTGTGAATGCATAGACAAAACAACATGTCACTAGTATGCCTCTACTAGACTAGCTTGTTAATCAAAGATGGTTATGTTTCCTAACCATGGACAAAGGAGTTGTTATTTGATTAATGAGGTCACATCATTAGTAGAATGATCTGATTGACATGACCCATTCCCTTAGCTTAGCACACGATCGTTTAGTATGTTGCTACTGCTTTTATCCATGACTTATACATGTTCCTGTAACTATGAGATTATGCAACTCCGTTTACGGAGGAACACTTTGGTGCTACCAAAGCGTCACTGGCGAATCGGGTGATTATAAAGGAGTACTACAGGTGTATCCAAAGGCGATGTTGGGTTGGCGTATTTGAGATTAGGTTTTGTCACTCCGATAGTCGGAGAGGTATCTCTGGGCCCTCTCGGTAATGCACATCATGAAGCCTTGCAAGCACTACAACTAATGAGTTAGTTGTGAGATGATGTATTACGGAACGAGTAAAGAGACTTGCGTAACGAGATTGAACTAGGTATTGGATACCGACGATCGAATCTCGGGCAAGTAACATACCGATGACAAAGGAACAACGTATGTTGTTATGCGGTCTGACCGATAAAGATCTTCGTAGAATATGTAGGAACCAATATGGGCATCCAGGTCCCGCTGTTGGTTATTGACCGTGAATAGTTCTAGGTCATGTCTACATTGTTCTCGAACCGTAGGGTCCATGCACGCTTAAGGTTTCGATGGCGGTTATTATGAGTTTATGTATTTTGATGTACGAAGAAGTTGAGTCCCGGATGTGATCACGGACATGACGAGGAGTCTCGAAATGGTCGAGACATAAAGATTGATATATTGGAAGCCTATGTTTGGAGTTGGAATGGTTCGGGGCGGAATTTGGAGTACAGGGAGGTTCTGGAACCCCGGGAGGTAAATGGGCCTCGGTGGGCCTTGAGGGAGAAGAGGAGGGGCCAGAGGAGGTGGCGCGCCTCTCCCCCAGTCCGAATAGGACAAGGAGGCGGCGCCCCTCCTCTTTCCCTCCCCAAACCTAATCCAACTAGGAAGAGGGGAGTCCTACTCGGTGAGGAGTAGGACTCCTCCCGCGCCTAAGCTAGGCCGGCCTCCCCTCCCTCCTTTATATACGGGGCAGGGGGCACCTTGAACACACAAGTTTGATCTTTAGATCGTTCCTTAGCCGTGTCGGTGCCCCCTCCACCATATTCCACCTCGGTTATACCGTCATGAAGCTTAAGCGAAGCCCTGCGCGCCGGTGAAACATCAAGATCGCCACCACGCCGTCGTCTTGTGGAACTCTCCCTCGACACTCGGCTGGATCGAGATCGAGGGACGTCATCGAGCTGTCGTGTGTCAAGAACTCGGGGCGTCGAGATAACGGCGCGGGATCGGTCGGATCGCGAGGAGAACGTCGACTACTTCCTCTACGTTGTGATCGCTTCGCCGGGTCTACAAGGGTATGTGGACAATACTCTCCCTCTCGTTGCTATTCATCACCATGATCTTGCGTGTGCGTGGGAAAATTTTTGAAATTACTCGTTCCCCAACAGTGGCATCCGAGCCTAGGTTTTTATGGTTTGATGTTTTGCACGAGTAGAACACAAGTGAGTTGTGGGCGATACAAGTCATACTACCTACCAGCATGTCATACTTTGGTTCAGCGGTATTGTGAGATGAAGCGGCCCGGACCGACATTACGCGTACGCTTACGCGAGACTGGTTTCACCGCTCGAGCACTCGTTGCTTAAAGGTGATTGGTGGGTGCTGTCTCTCTCACTTTAGTTGAACCGAGTGTGACTACGCCCGGTCCTTGAAGAAGGTTAAAGCGGAGTCTATTTGTGAAATATCGTTGTGGTTTTGATGCGTGGGTGAGACTGGTTCTTGCTTAAGCCCGTAGCAGCCACGTAAAATTTGCAACAACAAAGTAGAGGACGTCTAACTTGTTTTTGCAGGGCATGTTGTGATGTGATATGGTCAAGGCGTGATGCTATATTTTATTGTATGAGATGATCATGTTTTGTAACGAAGTTATCGGCAATCTGGCTGGAGCCATATGGTTGTCGCTTTATTGTATGCAATGCAATCATACTGTAATGCTTTACTTTATCACTAAGCGGTAGAGATAGTCGTAGAAGCATAAGTTTGGCGAGACGACAACAATGCTACGATGGAGATCAAGGTGTCGCGCCGGTGGCGATGGTGATCATGGTGATCTTTGCAAGATGGAGATCATGAAGCACAAGATGATGATGACCATATCATATCACTTATATTGATTTGCATGTGATGTTTATCCTTTTATGCATCTTATCTTGCTTTGATTGACGGTAGCATTATAAGATGATCTCTCACTAAATTATCAAGAAGTGTTCTCCCAGTATGCACCGTTGCCAAAGTTAAATCGTGCCGGACACCACGTGATGATCGGGTGTGATAAGCTCTCGTCCATCTACAACGGGTGCAAGCCAGTTTTGCACACGCAGAATACTCGGGTTATACTTGACGAGCCTAGCATATGCAGATATGGCCTCGGAACACGGAGACCGAAAGGTCGGCGTGAATCATATAGTAGATATGATCAACATAAGATGTTCACCATTGAAAACTACTCCATTTCACGTGATGATCGGTTATGGTTTAGTTGATTTGGATCACGTGATCACTTAGATGACTAGAGAGATGTCTTTCTAAGTGGGAGTTCTTAAGTAATATGATTAATTGAACTTAAATTTATCATGAACTTAGTACTGATAGTATCTTGCTTGTTTATGTTTGATTGTAGATAGATGGCTCGTCTTTGTTGTTCCGTTGAATTTTAATCGTTCCTTGAGAAAGCAAAGTTGAAAGATGATGGTAGCAATTACGAATTGGGTCCGTAACGAGATCATCCTCATTGCTGCCTGTAAGAGTTCGTCTGGATGCACCGCTAGGTGCGAACTGATCAGATCTGGCGACGGCGTTAAGAACGTCTGGCGAGCAAAGCTGATGACTACTCTATAGTTCGATGTGCCATGCTTTACGGCTTAGAACCGGGGCTTCAACGGCGTTTTGAGCGTCATGGAGCATATGAGATGTTCCAGAGTTGAAGTTGATATTCCAACAGAATGCCCGGATTGAGAGATATGAAGTCTCCAATAAGTTCTATAGCTGCAAGATGGAGGAGAACAGTTACATTAGTGAGCATATACTCGGAATGTCGGGTACTACAATCACTTGACACAATTGGGAGTTAATCTTCCGGATGATTGTGTCATTGATGAATTCTCAATCACGCCACCAAGCTACAAAAGCTTCGTGATGAACTATAATATGCAAGGGTTAGTGAAAACTATACGAGCTCTTCGCAATGCTAAAGGCTGCGGAGGTAGAAATCAAGAAGGAGCATCAAGTGTTGATGGTCAATAAGACCACTAGTTTCAAGAAGAAAGGCAAAGGGAAGAAGAAAGGAATCTCAAGAAGAACAGCAAGCAAGTTTTGCTCGGAGAAAAAACCCAAGTCGGCCCTAAACACAGGAAATCGAGTGCTTCTACCGCAAGCGATAGTCCTTTGGAAGCGGAACTGCCCCAAGTATTTGGCGGATAAGAAGGATGGCAAGGTGAACAAAGGTATATGTGATATACATGTTATTGATGTGTACCTTACTAGAGCTCGTGATAGCACTGGTATTTGATCTGGTTACATTGCTAATATTTGCAACTCGAAGCAGGACTACGGATTGCGAACACGGCAAAGGGCGAGGTGACGATGCGCGTGGGAAATGGTTCCAAAGTCGATGTGATCGCGGTCGGCACGCTACCTCTACATCTACCTTGGGATTAGTTTTAGACCTAAATAATTGTTATTTGGTGCTGCGTTGAGCATGAACATTATATCTGGATCTTGTTTGATGCGAGGCGGTTATTCATTTAAATCGAGAGAATAATGGTTGTTCTATTTATATGAGTAATATCTTTTATGGTCATGCACCCTTGAGGAGTGGTCTATTTCGATGAATCTCGATAGTAGTGATACACATATTCATAATGTTGAAACCAAAAGATGCAGAGTTGATAATGATAGTGCAACTTATTTGTGGCCTTGCCGTTTAGGTCATATCGGTATAAAGCGCATGAAGAAACTCCATCTTGATGGACTTTTGGAGTCACTTGATTATGAATCACTTGGCACTTATGAACCGTGCCTCATGGGCAAGATGACTAGAACACCGTTCTCGATGCGATGGAGAGAGCAACAGATTTGTTGGAAATCATACATACGGATGTATGTGGTCCGATGAATGTTGAGGCTCGTGGCGGATATCGTTATTTTCTCACCTTCACAGATGACTTAAGCAGATATGGGTATATCTACTTAATGAAACATAAGTCTGAAACGTTTGAAAAGTTCAAAGAATTTCAGAGTGAAGTTGAAAATCATCGTAACAAGAAAATCAAATTTCTACGATCCGATCGTGGAGGTGAATATTTGAGTTCGAGTTTGGTCTACATTTGAAACAATGCGGAATAGTTTAGCAACTCACGCCACCCGAACACCACAGCGAAATGGTGTGTCGAGCGTCGATGTCGTACTTTACTAGATATGGTGCGATCTATGATGTCTCTTACAGATTTACCGCTATCGTTTTGGGGTTATGCTCTAGAGGCGGCCGCATTCACCTGAATAGAACACCGTCGAAATCCGTTGAGACGACACCTTATGAACTGTGGTTTAGCAAGAAACCAAAGTTGTCGTTTCTTAAAGTTTGGGGATGCGATGCTTATGTGAAAAAGCTTCAACCCGATAAGCTCGAACCCAAATCGAGAAATGTGTCTTCATAGGATACCCAAAGGAGGCAGTTGGGTACACCTTCTATCACAGATCCGAAGGCAAGACATTCGTTGCTAAGAATGGATCCTTTCTAGAGAAGGAGTTTCTCTCGAAAGAAGTGAGTGGGAGGAAAGTGGAACTTGATGAGGTAATAGTACCTTCTCCTTACTTGAAAGTAGTTAAATCGCAGAAATCAGTTTCGAGACACCTACACCAAGTAGTGAGGAAGTTGATGATGTTGATCATGAAACTTCAGATCAAGTTCTTGTAGAACCTCGTAGATCAACAGAGTAAGATCCGCACTGAGTGGTGCGGTAATCCATTACGGAAGTCATGCTACTAGATCATGATGAACCTACGAACTATGAAGAAGCGATGGTGAGCCCAGATTCCACAAGATGGCTTGAGGCCATGAAATCGAGATGGGATCCATGTATGAAAACAAAGTGTGGACTTTGGTTGACTTGCCCGAGGGTAGGCAAGCAATAGAAAACAAGTGGATCTTCAAGAAAAAGACCGACGGCGACGGTAATGTTATCGTCTATAAAGCTCGACTTGTCGCAAAAAGGTTTCGACAAGTTCAAGGGATTGACTACGATGAGACCTTCTCACCCGAAGCGATGCTTAAGTCCGTCCGAATCATGTTAGCAATTGCGCATTTTATGATTATGAAATTTGGCAAATGGATGTAAAGACGCATTCTGAATGGATTTACGGAAGAAGAGTTGTATATGATGCAACGAGAAGGTTTTATCGATCCAAAGGAGCTAACAAAGTGTGCAAGCTCCAATGATCCATTTATGGACTGGTGCAAGCATCTCGGAGTTGGAATAAGCGCTTTGATAGTGTGATCAAAGCATTTGGGTTTATCTGAGACTTTTGGAGAAGCTTTGTATTTACAAGAAAGTGAGTGGGAGCTCTGTAGCATTTCGATATTATATGTGGATGACATATTGCTGATCGGAAATGATATAGAATTCTGGATAGCATAAAGGGATACTTGAATAAGAGTTTTTCAATGAAAGACCTCGGTGAAGCTGCTTACATATTGGGCATTAAGATCTATAGAGATAGATCAAGGCGCTTAATTGGACTTTCACAAAGCACATACCTTGACAAAGTTTTGAAGAAGTTCAAAATGGATCAAGCAAAGAAAGGGTTCTTGCACGTGTTACAAGGTGTGAAGTTGAGTCGGACTCAATGCCCGACCACTGCAGAAGATAGAGAGAAAATGAAAGATGTTCCTATGCTTCAGCCATAGGCTCTATCATGTATGCAATCTTGTGTACAGACTGATGTGTGCCTTGCTATAAGCCTAGCAGGAGGTACCAAAGTAATCCAGAGTGGATCCTTTGGACAGCGGTCAAGAACATCTGAAATACGAAAAGGACTAAGGATATGTTTTCGTATATGGAGGTGACAAAGAGCTCATAAATGGCAGTTACGTTGATGCAAGCTTTGACACGATCCCGACGATTCTAAATCGCAGACCGGATCGTATTTACACTAAGCGGAGGAGCTGTCGGTTGGTGCAGTTCTAAACAAAGCGTCGTGGCGGGATCTACATGTGAAGCGGAATACATAGCAACCGAAGCAGCTAATGAAGGAGTGCGGATGAAGGAGTTCATATCCGATCTAGGTGTCATACCTAGTGCATCGGGTCCAATGAAAATCTTACGTGACAATATGGAGCTATTGCCTTAGCGAAGGAATCCAGATTTCACAAGAGGACCAAGCACATCAAGAGACGCTTCAATTCCATCCGGGACTTAGTCGAGACGGGAGACATAGAGATTTGCAAGATACATACGGATCTGAATGTTGCGAGACCGTTGACTAAGCCTCTTCCACGAGCAAAACATGATCAGCACCAAGACTCCATGGGTGTTAGAATCATTCTTGTGTAATCTAGATTATTGACTCTAGTGCAAGTGGGAGATGAAGGAAATATGCCCTAGAGGCAATAATAAAGTTATTATTTATTTCCTTATTTCATGATAAATGTTTATCATTCATGCTATAATTGTATTAACGGAAACATGATACATGTGTGAATGCATAGACAAAACAACATGTCACTAGTATGCCTCTACTAGACTAGCTTGTTAATCAAAGATGGTTATGTTTCCTAACCATGGACAAAGGAGTTGTTATTTGATTAATGAGGTCACATCATTAGTAGAATGATCGATTGACATGACCCATTCCTTAGCTTAGCACACGATCGTTTAGTATGTTGCTACTGCTTTTATCCATGACTTATACATGTTCACGTAACTATGAGATTATGCAACTCCGTTTACGGAGGAACACTTTGGTGCTACCAAGCGTCACAACGAATCGGGTGATTATAAAGGAGTACTACAGTGTATCCAAAGGCGAGATGTTGGGTTGGCGTATTTCGAGATTAGGTTTTGTCACTCCGATAGTCGGAGAGGTATCTCTGGGCCCTCTCGGTAATGCACATCACTGAAGCCTTGCAAGCACTACAACTAATGAGTTAGTTGTGAGATGATGTATTACGGAACGAGTAAAGAGACTTGCGTAACGAGATTGAACTAGGTATTGGATACCGACGATCGAATCTCGGGCAAGTAACATATCGATGACAAAGGAACAACGTATGTTGTTATGCGGATCGACCGATAAAGATCTTCGTAGAATATGTAGGAACCAATATGGGCATCCAGGTCCGCTGTTGGTTATTGACCGTGAATAGTTCTAGGTCATGTCTACATTGTTCTCGAACCGTAGGGTCCGCACGCTTAAGGTTTCGATGGATGTTATTATGAGTTTATGTATTTTGATGTACCGAAGAAGTTCGAGTCCGGATGTGATCACGGACATGACGAGGAGTCTCGAAATGGTCGAGACATAAAGATTGATATATTGGAAGCCTATGTTTGGAGTTCGAATGGTTCCAAGTAAAACGGAATTTCTGGAGTACCGGAGGTTACCGGAACCCCGGGAGGTAAATGGGCCTCGGTGGGCCTTGAGGGAGAAGAGGAGGGCGGCCAGAGGTGGCCGCGCCCTCCCCCCAGTCCGAATAGGACAAGGAGGGGGCGGCGCCTCCTCTTCCCTCCCCAAACCTAATCCAACTAGGAAGAGGGGAGTCCTACTCCCGGTAGGAGTAGGACTCCTCCCGGCCGCGCCTAAGCTAGGCGGCGGCCTCCCCCTCCCTCCTTTATATACGGGGCAGGGGGCACCTTGGAACACACAAGTTTGATCTTTAGATCGTTCCTTAGCCGTGTCGGTGCCCCCTCCACCATATTCCACCTCGGTTATACCGTCGCGAAGCTTAAGCGAAGCCTGCGCCGTGAAACATCAAGATCGCTACCACGCCGTCGTCTTGTGGAACTCTCCCTCGACACTCGGCTGGATCGAGTCTGAGGGACGTCATCGAGCTGTACGTGTGTCAAGAACTCGGGGCGTCGAGTATGTGGCGCCGGATCGGTCGGATCGCGAGGAGAACGTCGACTACTTCCTCTACGTTGTGATCGCTTCGCCGGGTCTACAAGGGTATGTGGACAATACTCTCCCCTCTCGTTGCTATTCATCACCATGATCTTGCGTGTGCGTAGGAAAATTTTTGAAATTACTACGTTCCCCAACACAATGTCCTATCCGTCGAGACGTTCAACAATCTCCAAGTGCCCTATAATCAGCTCCAGCCAACCAAGCCTTTCTCAGGAGTCACTAATGGTTCCACGGTTCCGATAGGGCAGGTTCGCCTTCCTGTTACCTTCGGGAAGCGCAAAAACTACCGCACCGAGCTCATTGACTTCGACGTCGCTCACATTCGCCTGCCGTACAATGCCAGCCCTAGCCAAGTTCATGGTCGTGACTCATCATGGTTACAATGTCCTCAAGATGCCAGGAAGCGGTGGAGTCATCACGGTGCCTTGTGAAGAGAGAGACGTTGTGTGTTCTCTGGAGTGTGCTTTCCAAGCCGCATCAATTGAAGACCCAGATCACATGAGCGGGAGGCTTCCCGAGGCTGCTCCTAAGAAGAAGAAGACATCGCCTGGCCCGACCCCTCGGGAGGCAGGCCCCTCAGGGTTCGTGCCTGTTCAGGGGGCGCCTCCTTCTGTCGCATAGGAAGGCGCGCTCGGCGCCCTCCTCGAGCAAGGCTCGGGGGCTCTCTCCTGGAGGGCTATTAACTTTGCTAGGATCACGAGGGAGGCGCTCGGGCACCACTCGGAGGCGTGCTTCAACACACGTTTCCCTTAGGAAGGAGTTCGTCAGCGAGATCATTCAGGAGCTGCAGGAGTCAAGAGTCATGAGTGGTAGCCGCCGCTTACCCGCCGTAGCTCCCCATCCAGGCGAGGATGGTGGGCTGCACTCCTGTATCAACATACCAGGACTCAACCGAGCTGCCTCTCAGGACCGCCTCTGGCCCTCACGCGTGGGACGCTGCGAAGGTCCACCCCACAGCTATGTTCGCATGCCTTACGGCCTGCCGAACACGACTGCTGTGTGTCAGCACCTCATGAGGAGCATCCTGGAGGCTCAAGCGGTTAGGCATTCCACATCCTGGCGGAGATGGAGATGGTCCGCGAGGAGCCGCCGGCGCCTCCGGAGCCTCCCGAGGCCCCTGGCCTGGGGGCTCATGAAGATCGGCTTCCGCAGCACACGCCGTCCCCTACTTCAGCATCCCTTTATCTTCAGCGTCATCAGGTGACATCCTTCGAGTTTCATTTTCAGCTGGGAGCGCCCCCCAGGTCTGCATCATTCCCAGGCCGCGTGGGTCCGTCCCTGCGGCATGTACCCCTTTGATTCATGTTTTTAGCTTACTTTATTGGGGGCTCCCCTCGGGCTGCATCATCCCCAAAGTCGCTCGGGCCCGACCCAACGGTGTTCACCTTTTTCTGCGCCTATCTAAATGGATTTGCTCCTTCATGATTAACGTGCTTGACTTAATCACCCGCTCGATTGACACCAACTGGTGGAGCTGCTCCCTCACGGCACGACGCTTGCGCACGGGTCCGTCCCTGCAACATCGACAAACCTGAATGGCTGAGCTCTAGCCGCGGCAACCCCGCAGGGCGCCACCTCACCAAGCCTTCAGTGCCTCATCACCCTCCCAGAGCAACCAGCAGCTAGCCGGCAATTGTAACGGCAAACCCTCGCTTTTCTCATGATGAACTCGCAGGATCGCTTTAAGGAGCAGCGTCGGGCGAGGCCTCCGCAGCGTCTCCTTCGCTCTCGTCCAGGCGAACCGCTTGCACGTTAAAGGGGGGGGTACCTGAGCATCGCGACCCATGGACTCTTACTGGCTCTCCAGCCCTCACCTCCTGCCCTTGTCCACGGCATCGCGACCTGGCATACCAGCGATAGCTGAGCTCGCTCGAGGGCCGGGACCTGAGGACGTAGAGAACGAGGGGAGCAAAGGCGAGAGGGAAGAGGCACGTGGGGACCTCGCCAGGCAACTCCTCAGCTGCCAATGCGCGGGTCCGGCGCCGCGCCAAGAAGTGGCTTCTGACCCCCGAGATAAGTCCTCCTCCGGAAACACTAGCTATCGCAGCACCGACCTCGCACCTAATGCAATCCCGTTTTGGCAACGTCGCGCTCCTTTCTCACCGAACGATGACTGCTTGAGCGCTAAAGGGGACCTCCTGAGCATCGCGACTCAGGGGCTCTTACTGGACCCTGGGCCGCTCACCTCCTGGCCTTGACCACAGCATCGCGACCTGGCATACCAGCGACGGCTAAAGCCTGCCTTGGGACGGGACTGTCGTAGAGAGCGTCAAGTCCTCGCGAGGTTCGAAAGGAGGAACTAAGCTAAGACGGGACGAGCATCTCGCACCTCTTCACAACAAGGATTATATTAACAAATGGGACCGCAAGCACCTTACAAAGCCCCGCGGGGTGTGTTCTTCGATTCCTCGCAGGGAACAAAAGGAGCAAATCCTAAAGAGCGCTAACTACACACGCCTCCACAAGAGACGCCATCATCAACAGTCGGCCGTCAGGCACCGGCACCAACCCCATACAGATCAGTGGCGACGGCGGCCTGACGAGCCCGCCCTGCTTCGAGAGCGACACAAGCTCGGGGGCTCGTAGCTGTCGTCGCTCGTCTCTGGAGTCGCGAAGAGCTCGGCGGAGTCGCTGGATCCTCCGACACCTCCACTGCCTGAGGAGCTGCTGGGGAAGCGATTGGCGAGCCTAGTCCTCGCCACGACAGGGCCCCGGCCGCCTTTCTTAGGGCAGCACTCCAGCCGGCGTCGCTCCGCATCGAAGACCTTGAAGAACATCAGGGAGGCGCCATCGTATTCAAGGTGGATTACGAGGGCGCCACCCGTCCTGCAGACCCGGGCGATCTCGCCCCAGCCACGGGTGAGGTAGACCCTGCCCGGAGCGACGATCTTGACCTCCGCTTCGGTCGCAGGGGTACTACAGTCAGCATGCTACAGCCAAAGCTCGATAGGCCCCCTCGGTGGGATCTCGAAGGCGAAGGAAGGAGGGAGGCGAATCCAAGACCAAGGAGGCATGGCAGCGTGAAGCAAGAGCTCGCGAGAGGAGCCCTCAGCGTGAACTCCAGGAGGAACGACGCGCACCGCCGTGATCCGCCGGCGGCGATGGCGCCTTTGGCGGCGCCGCTCGTCGCCTGCGCCTTCAGGACCCTCGATCCAAGCATACAAGGGAAATGGGAATCCAGGCGGCGGCCTCTCAAACCACGGCCTCGACACCTCCTGCCGAGCACCCCCTTCTCCGCGGCAAGAGGCGGGTCGTTTCTTCGGAGGAAGTGGGACAGGACCTTCTCGGGGGGCCTTCCCCTTCTCTTCGGCAGAAAACCGACGGATCGGTGCCATTGGCGTAGGGAGGAGCGAGAACGAAGAAGAAGACGGAGAGTAGCAGGAAGGGGTGAACTGGAAGTGCTCGCGCCGTTCCGTACATATAGCCGGGGAGGGCCAACCGCCGGCCTCCACGATCATAGGTAACCATGACCCGTTTTGCATGCAGGGACTTGTCAATTCGTGCAGTTGCCGAGGTGTCGTGGGGGAACCAGGACGCCCACGTCCAATCAACCGCCACGCGGCGCCCAAGGCCGCAGGCTATTGGGGCCCGCGGCACTTCACACTTGCCCCTTCGCTTCTCTGCTAAGCCAAGTCCGGGCGCGCCTTGGGCCCGGGGGCTCTGTCGGCGTTCGGGAACAAGGGTACCCAGACTTACTGCTGCGGCTGGCGTGGCTCAAGGTGGCCAAAGACGGCCCATCTTCATCAGCAGCGTACTCAAGACCCTCGCGAGGGCAAGCCTCATGGGCGGACGACAGGGGCTTCTTGAGCACGGCCTTGTCGGTGGCTCGCGAGGCGGAGAGATCAAGCGGGGTACCTCACGAGGTGCCGTGGCGCAAGCCATGACGACCGAGGCGGTGGGCGCCCCCGCGCTTGAGTCCTTGTTTCCTCTTTGGTGCAAAGGGGGCAAGCGCAGGCAAGAGTATCGAGCAAAGGCAACCATTTCGGTGCAACAAGACCAAGACCAGCAGGACGGCAGGATGGAGGTCATCGTGGAGCCCAAGCCGGCGTCATCGTCAGGGTCTTTGGCAGGTGAGGACCGACTTTAGTCAGGATAAGTGTACTAGATGTTCCCCTTCAAAATGGCCAATTGTTGGCGCCCTTCCCGCTCAATATTTGGGGAGAGGCCCAGGGCCTCCGCCTATAAATAGGACTAGCCACCCACAGGGTAGAGGCATCTGCATCTGGATCTAGAGAGAGAGAGAGAGAGAGAGAGAGAGAGAGAGAGGCGACTGAACTCCCCCTAGCAGTTCATCGCACTAGCCAAGAACAGACCCTCGCGAGGTTGTTCTTCCTTGTACTGTTCATCATCAGACCCTAAGGCAATCCACCCACCACAAACTGGAGTAGGGTATTACACCATAATGGTGACCTGAACCAGTATAAATCTCGTGTCCCTTGTGTTGTTCTTCGTGTACTTTTAGATCCTTGCGAGGCGGCGAGACATGGGTAGGCAGGAGGTGTGATCTCCGCGTGCACCCCAGAGTTCGAACCTTGAGGGTCTGCCGGAATCCGAAATCCGACAGAGTTGTGGGCATGGAATGGCCGACAAAGAGCATGATGACTTGTATGTTTGATGTTGTATTGTTCAACTATTTGTTATATTGGAAGATAAACTATTTGTTTGAGTTGTAATAAAATTGAACTATTTATTGTTGATTTTTTATTATGTTTGATCTTTTTGATTTTGTTTGGATAGCATATGTTGTTTGCAGATGAACGCGCGCTGTTTTTTTGCAGTGCCTGCTGGAGCGGCTCGGGGGCGCTATATTTTGCAGCGGCCGCTGGAGCCAGCGCACCGCGGCCCGCATAAACTCGCGATTCGGACGTGCTAAACGGTTTTGTGGCGCGCAGATGCCCTTAGTGCATCGAGGATCAATTTATAGTGGCTTCGAAAAGCGAGGAACTCAGTGTCTTAGCTGCATGGTATGCATCCATCTTTCTTGTACTACCATCGGAAAGCACTGGTATGTAGCATTGGCCTCTTATCGAACGAAATGACTAGAGTTGTTTCTTGTAAGCGGTTGGTTAATGGTAAATATGCACTTGTTTTACATAAATGATGATCCCTATGAGTGTGCTTTGTTTGATTTGTGTGCACTGTATTTGAATATTACAGTGTGTACATACAAATTAAACAAAGTAACATCCGTCTTTCGCCAGCGGCCCTCTCTCCTCCCTCCAACCCGGCGCTCGCCTCCGCCTCCGCCTCCGCCTCCACGCGCGCGCGCCATCCCTCGCCTCGCGGCCTCGCCTCCGAGGCTACTACACCAGCGGCCAGCCGATTCATGCGGCACGCGGCTAGGAGAGCTGCGGCCGCGCTGCTATCGCCGCCGACTATCTCACCTCGCTCCACCGCACTGCCATCGCCGCCGACTTCCTCGTCTCCCTCTTCCCCGCCGCCCCTCCGGCGTCTCCAGTCCCTTCCCGCGAGCGCGCCCGAGGCAGGACTGGCCCGGACTCCCCGCGAGCGCTTCCCCGTTCCGAGCTCCTGCGTGAGAGGCTCCCACTTCCACGATGCACGCGGGGTGCTCGACGAAACGCCCAAGTGGAGCGCGGCCGCGTGGACGGCGGCCATCGCTGGCTGTGCGCGCGCCGGCCGGCACGCGGACGGCATGGGCGCGTTTGCGGAGATGCTCGCCGAGGGCGGAACCGAGCCGAACGCGTTTGTTCTCGCCGCCGTCCTCAGGTGCTGCTCGGGGCTCGGCGACGTGGAGTCGGGCAAGCGCATCCATGGGTGGCTGCTGAGGAACGGGGTGCATCTGGACCGGGTGCTGTGTAATGCCGTTCTCGATATGTACGCCAAGTGCGGGGACTGCGAGCGGACTAAGCGGGCATTCAGAGCAATGGCTGAGGTCGACGCCGTCTCCTGGAATATTGTGATCAGCGCATGTCTGCAGAGCGGCGACGTTCTTGGGTCGGTGCAGCTGTTTGATGAGTCGCCGATGCGAGACACTTCGAGCTGGAACACAATCATCAGTGGCTTGATGCGGAATGGGTGTGCTGCCAAGGCGCTGGACCGCCTGTATCATATGGCGCGAGCTGGAGTGGAGTTTAATCACTACACATACTCCACGGCGCTTGCCTTGGCTGGCATGCTTTCTTTGCTAGACCTCGGCCGGCAGCTCCATGGCCGTGTGCTGACAGCTGCACTGGAGACTGACGCATTTGTTCGGAGCTCTCTCATGGACATGTACTGCAAGTGCGGCTCAATGGAGGCTGCTGTGTTGATCTTTGATAGATGGTCGCATCTTACCGGCGACATGAAATTTGCATGGAGCACAATGGTCGCCGGATACGTCCAGAATGGCAGAGAGGTAGAAGCTTTTGAGTTCTTCCGGTTGATGCTGCGTCAAGGGGCTGCTGCAGATCAGTTCACCCTCACCAGTGCAGTTGCAGCGTGTGCAAATGCCGGCATGGTTGAGCAAGGCAGGCAAGTGCACGGATGCGTCGAGAAGCTAGGGCACAGTTTTGATGCACCATTGGCATCAACCATCGTCGACATGTATGCTAAGTGTGGCAACCTTGACGACGCTTGCAGGATGTTTGACATAGCTCCCACGAAGAACGTTGGTCTCTGGACTTCAATGCTGTGCTCCTATGCGTCCCACGGGAAAGGTAGGATGGCCATAGAACTCTTCAACAGAATGATTGCAGAAAAGATCAAACCAAATGAGGTCACCCTTGTCGGTGTTCTATCTGCCTGTAGCCATGGCAGATTGGTCAGTGAAGGAGAGCACTTCTTCAAGCTAATGCAAGAAGAGTATGGAATTGTTCCGAGCGTTGAACATTACAATTGCATGGTTGATCTTTATGGCCGAGCTGGACTGCTAGACAAAGCAAATAATTTCATCAACGAAAACAAGATTAAGCATGAACCTATTGTTTGGAAGACATTACTGTCAGCTTGTCGAGTTCACAAGGACATGGAGCATGCAAAACTTGCTTCTGAAAGTTTGATTCAACTGGGGCAATGTGATGCTGGATCATATGTTATGCTGTCAAACATGTATGCCACTCACAGCAAATGGCGTGACACTTCGAAGCTCAGAAGTTTGATGTGGGAAAGGGGGGTTCGAAAGCAACCCGGACAATCTTGGATCCATCTGAAGAACATTGTGCATACTTTTGTCGTGGGGGACACGGCGCACCTGAGATCATCTGAAATTTATACCTGCTTGGCAAAGTTGATGGAGAGAATAAAGGAACTGGGGTATACCAGTAGAATTGATCTTGTTGCTCATGATGTGGAGGAGGAACAAAGGGAGACAGCTCTGAGGTTCCACAGTGAGAAGCTTGCCATGGCGTTTGGGATCATCAGCACACCAAGTGGGACTCCACTTCGAATCTTCAAGAACCTGCGTATTTGTGTGGACTGCCATGAAGCAATCAAATATGTAAGCCGAGCCACTGATAGGGAGATCGTTGTGCGAGATTTGTATCGGTTTCATCATTTCAAGGATGCAAGGTGTTCTTGTGAGGATTTCTGGTGAAAGATTTACCTCGACAATTTTGGTGTCAAATTTTTCACACGTGGGTCAAAGTTTTTTTCTCTCCTTTTCCTCCCCCCGCACCCGCACATTTGCTCCTCCGCACACTCGGTTGTTGCCGCCAGCACCTTTCAACAGCGCACCTCGTCATCCTGGTCGCCGCCTTTGAGCTCCGCCTCTTCTTTGTAATGGTGCCCATGGTGAGCGGGCGGTCGTTATGTTACGCGGAGGGCATCATGATCTGATGGGTGACAACGGGGGTCCTCACTGACCAGCTACGGTGATGGCAGCATTGGCACTGCTCTGACTACTTTGTGTCATCCTTTTTCCTGGTCGCGTGGTCTCTTCGTGGCGGGAGCAGTGGGAGGTGGACATGCGGTTGGTGAAGGTAGGAGAGCGAAGGTTGAGGAAGGTGTCAACCAGAGAAGGGACAGAAGGGCGCGGCGACTGTGCACGGGAGAGCGGGCGAAGCCGAATGCGTATCCGCAATGGTAGATCAATTTCTTGTTCTAAATTTTTTATAATCTGGAACACCTATAAAGATTATATCACTCCCGGGGAAGGATGTTAGTGTCCATTGGGATGGAACTTTGAGGCGACCTTCAAGATCGGAGATGCATGACTAAACGTCCCATGCAAATAGTGGAGGGACACAAGTAGCTCCAGCAGACTTTGGCAAATTTTTGCAGTTAAAGAAAGCAAAAAATGCTACACCTACATAAAAGCTGTGCTCTTTACGTTTTTTTGGGGGGAATGTGCTCTTTAATATTCCTACTCCATCCATATATATAAGGCCTAATGTGTTTTCCGAGAATGACTTTGACTATTCATAAGATGAATAGTATATGAGATGTATAATCTGGAAATTATAATATTGAAAACTCCTTTCACATATGAATTTGACGATATGCTTTATGTATCTTACATGTCATATATAATTGCTCAGATGTGGTCAAATTTAGCCTCAAAAAACTCATTAGGCTCGACATATCATTCCACGATGCCTCCTATTTAGCGCGATTCCCACTGGCGAACGAGCCAATGCGGACCCCGCCTACCCACCGCGCACCCTTTTGGGCCGGCCCATGTGCGGGGCGGGACGTCCCCTATTTTTTATTTCATTTTCATGCCTTATTATTATTATTTTAAAATAATATGGAATTTCATAAAAAACAAAAATTTCTAGAAAAAATATGAATTATGGAAGAATGTTCATGGATTGAAAGAATGTTGGCATGTTCAAAAATTGTTCTCGGTTTGAAAAGAAAATGTTCAGGAAATCAAATGTTGTTCATGATTGTGAAAAAACTGTTTTCAAATTAAAGAAAATGATCGCTGATTCAAAAAAGTTCATTAATTCAATAAAATATCCATGCATCTCAAAAAATGCTCACTAATTCGAAAAATGTTCACGAGTTTCAAAACAATGGTCACAATTTCGAAAATTATATGTGAATTTCTAAAAATTGTTAACAAATTCAAAACATGTTCATGAATTAAAAAAATGTTCGCGAACTTGTATAAAAATATTCATGTATTCGAAAGTTTTTGTGATTTCATAAAATTATTTGGGAGATAAAAGTGTTTGTGAATTTGAAAGAATGTTCGTGAATTCAAAATATGTTCATAAAATTCAATAAATATTCATATTCCGGTTCTCATGGCTGGCCGCAGATAGGGAACGGGCGCCGACGGACATTTTAGTCTAGGTTTAGACGGTGGTCTAGTTGAAAAATGTCTAAATATAATAAATTTGCTCCGGTTTAAATGAAAAACATCTGGTTTTATTATGTAAAAAAATGTTTGTATTGTTTGAGTTTGAATCAAATTTGTTCAATATCTTTGAGTTTAATTTGAAATGTAAACCGGACATCTACCTTTAGATGGTCGACTCCCGGTGCGGGAGTAAATTTGCAAGTCCCTGACATGGCCCTGCCCATGGACGTGTCAGACGTATAGGAGGGTAAATTAGTTCAGTTCGATTGTACATGCTCTACTGCTATTACCTTGGTCCGGATTTATTGGACCCCTTTGAATTTTGAGCCAAATTTCCATCTATAAACTACTAAAACATAAACTATATCCTATAAAAGATCATACTGTTGGATTTGTATTTGAAAGAGTTTTCTGGTGATATAATTTTTGTGGCATATAATTTACATTTTTTAGTTAAAATTTTAGGTTAAACTTTAGCTCAAAATAAGAGAGGCCCTGATAAATCCGGACGGGAGGGAATATTAGCAAACGCGGAACGATGCGGGACGGGCCGCAGACGTGTCGTTGGCACACTTTGCATCCCCTCAAAAAGAAAAATGTACACTTTGCATATCCATAGCTATTAATCTGAAACTAGCCGTTGGGAGGGAATCAATCCATCCATTAGCTCGTGCTCCCCTCCTGCCTCTACTAGCCGTTGGCGGCCTCGTGCGCGCCCTCGTCTTCTTCCCCGCGCCCATCTCTGCCGCGCCAGGAATCGCTCGCGGGCGCGCCACATTTATGACACCACCACCGCACCACACTCCCCCACCTTACCTACCTACGAGCCCGCCCCCCTCCCCACTCCTCTCCCCTCGCCACCGCAGCGTCTCTCCCGGACTCCATAGCCTCCCTGCTCCTGCTTCCGTTCGTGCACAGACCGGCCGGCACCATGCCGCTGCGGCTCGGCAGTAACCGCGCGGCCGCCCTGCTGCTCGTCCTGCACTGCTGCTGCGCCCCGCTCCTCTTCCCTCCGCCGGCGGCCGCCGCCCACGGGCATCATCCCGCCGGGGACGGCGTCGTGATCAGCGAGGCGGACCGGCAGGGCCTGCAGGCCATCAAGGGGGACCTCTCCGACCCCCGCGGCTTCCTCCGCTCCTGGAACGCCACCGGCCTCGGCGGCGCCTGCTCGGGCGCCTGGACGGGGATCAAGTGCGTCAACGGCAACGTCGTCGCCATCACGCTCCCCTGGCGCGGACTGGCGGGCACCCTCTCCGCGCGCGGGCTCGGCCAGCTCACCCGGCTCCGCCGCCTCAGCCTCCACGACAACGCCATCGCCGGGGCCGTCCCCAGCTCGCTCGGCTTCCTCCCCGACCTCCGCGGCCTCTACCTCTTCAACAACCGCTTCTCCGGCGCCGTCCCGCCGGAGATCGGCCGCTGCCTCGCGCTGCAGTCCTTCGACGCTAGCAGTAATCTCCTCACCGGCGTCCTCCCGGCCTCGATTGCCAACTCCACCAAGCTCATCCGCCTCAACCTCAGCCGCAACGCCATCTCCGGCGAGGTCCCCGCGGAGGTCGTCGGCTCCTCGTCGCTCCTCTTCCTCGACCTCTCATACAACAAGCTCTCCAGCCGCATCCCTGATTCTTTCGGGGGCGGATCCAAGGCGCCGTCCTCGTCCTCGCGGAAAGAAGCCGTCACCGGGAGCTACCAGCTCGTCTTCCTCAGCCTCGCGCACAATTCGCTCGACGGGCCGGTGCCGGAGTCGCTCGCCGGGCTCAGCAAGCTGCAGGAGCTGGACCTGGCCGGCAACAACCTCAACGGCTCCATCCCCGCCCAGCTGGGCTCGCTTCACGACCTCAAGACGCTTGACCTCTCAGGCAACGCGCTGGACGGAGAGATCCCGGAGAGCCTCGCAAACCTCACCCCGACGCTCCAGTCCTTCAACGTCTCGTACAACAACCTCTCCGGCGCGGTGCCGGCGTCGCTCGCCCAGAAGTTTGGCCCCACCTCCTTCGCTGGTAACGTACTGCTCTGCGGCTACTCTGCTTCTTCACCGCCCTGTCCCGTGTCCCCGTCTCCGGCGCCGGCGTCAACCTCGCAGGGGGCATCCGGGCGCCACGGCCTCCGCAAGTTCAGCACCAAAGAGCTCGCATTGATCATCGCCGGGATCGTGATTGGCGTCCTCATCTTGCTGTCGCTCTGCTGCCTCCTGCTCTGCTTATTGACAAGGAAGAAGAAGTCCAGCACCAGCACCGGAGCACGGAGCGGGAAGCAGTCGTCAAGCAAGGACGCCGCCGGGGCCGGCGCTGCTGCAGCTGCCGGGCGAGGCGAGAAGCCGGGGGCGTCCGAGGCGGAGTCCGGCGGCGACGTGGGCGGCAAGCTGGTGCACTTCGACGGGCCGCTGGCGTTCACGGCCGACGACCTGCTGTGCGCCACCGCGGAGATCATGGGGAAGAGCACGTACGGCACGGTGTACAAGGCGACGCTGGAGGACGGCAGCCTGGTGGCCGTGAAGCGACTGCGGGAGAAGATCACCAAGGGGCAGAAGGAGTTCGAGGCCGAGGCGGCGGCGCTCGGCAAGGTCCGGCATCCCAACCTGCTCTCGCTCAGAGCCTACTACCTCGGCCCCAAGGGGGAGAAGCTGCTCGTCTTCGATTACATTCCCAAGGGCAGCCTCTCCGCCTTCTTGCACGGTGAGATTCCTTCCTTCAAAATTGTTCGTCCATTGAAGCTGGATTCAACTCTGTGGTTCTGAGTTCTGACATTTGGTTCATGGCGTTCGTTCAGCTCGAGCTCCGAACACGCCGGTGGACTGGGCGACGCGGATGGCGATCGCCAAGGGGACGGCCCGCGGGCTCGCCTACCTCCACGACGATATGAACATCCTCCACGGCAACCTCACCGGCAGCAACGTGCTCCTCGACGACGACTCCAGCCCCAAGATCGCCGACATCGGCCTGTCCCGCCTCATGACGGCCGCCGCCAACTCGAGCGTGCTCGCCGCGGCGGGCGCGCTGGGGTACCGCGCGCCGGAGCTGTCCAAGCTCAAGAAGGCCAGCGGCAAGACGGACGTGTACAGCCTCGGCGTGATCATCCTGGAGCTCCTCACCGGCAAGTCCCCCGCCGACACGACCAACGGCATGGACCTGCCGCAGTGGGTGGGGTCCATCGTGAAGGAGGAGTGGACGAACGAGGTGTTCGACCTGGAGCTGATGCGGGACACGGCCGCCGGCCCGGAGGGGGACGAGCTCATGGACACGCTCAAGCTCGCGCTGCAGTGCGTCGAGGTCTCGCCGTCGGCCAGGCCCGAGGCGCGGGAGGTGCTGCGGCAGCTCGAGGAGATCCGGCCTGGGCCGGAGGGCGGCGCCGGGCCAAGCGAGGAAGGCCATGTTGCTTCTGCAAGCAACGAGTAGAGAAGAAAGAAGATTGTTACATTGAGGTTTAGTTGTTTTGATAATTCTTTGATTCATTTGAAAACCTAGTATATTCATAAGTTGAAGGGATTGTCCTTCTTTTTCATTTTCTATAGTTTGTATAGGCAAATATTATTTGCGCCACTAGAATCTCTGTCAGGAATTCCAAACCCATATAAACATTATTGATTTATCACAAACTGTTGATCACATTCTGGTTCTGAATTTCTTACAGCCTGCTTCCTCGTCAGTAAACTGTTGATCACATTCTGGTTCTGAATTTCTTACAGCCTTTTCAGAATTTCAAACTGAATTTTGATTCGCACTCCTTCTGAAAGTAAATAGGGGTACTCCAGTGGCTTGGATTAATCAAGAGTAACCATTCGCAGTAAACCTCGCTCTCTCTTTTCGAGAAAAGAAAAAACTCTCTCTCCGAAAATCCATCTCTGCACCCGAGCTCACATGCACCCACGCTGACGAAAAAAATTAAAACAAATATTAGAAAAATTAAAAAATTCCAATTTTGTTGTGAGGTAGAAAATTTGATGCGTGAGGGCCGCTCCAATTTTCAAATTATTTGGACATCCGATGAGCTCTCAGAAAAAAAGACGAATTGGGGGTATGTAAAAATATTCACTGTTCATGTACTGTTTTGGTCCGATTTGTCTTTTTTACTGAGAGCTGCTCAAAGGTCCAAATGACTTGAAATTTGGAGCGGGCCTCATGCATCAAATTTTCTACCGCACATTTTTTTATTGGAATTTTTTGAATCTTGTTTGAATTTTTTACGATTTTTTTTTCTAACCGGGTGCAGAAGAGTCTGGACATCGAAACACCCTACTCCTCTCTCTCTCTTCCTTCTAAATCCTATTTACAGTAAGAAGCCTCCTAGCATGTGGAAATCCACTTCTGAGCCCAGACTCATCTTCATCCACGCCGACGAAAAAAATTCAAAATAAATACTAGAAAATTCAAAAAACATCAAAAAATTGCATGGTAGATAATTTGATGTGTGAGGTCCGCTGATTTGAAATTGGAGCGGACCTCACGTACTAAAGTTTCTACCATGCATTTTTTTTGGAATTTTTGTGATTTTTTTTCTAACCGGGTGCAAATGAGTCCGGGCACCGAAAAGCTGCACTCCCTAGCATGCCAAATTTCTTCCCATATGTCCAGATGATTTGAAAATTGGAGCGGACCTCGCGTACTAAATTTCTACCATGCAAATAATGTTTTTGGATTTTTCTGATTTTTGTGATTTTTTTCTGACCGAATGCAGATGGCACCGAAAAGTTGCACTAAGTGTTTTTTACCGAACTGGGAGCTACAGGTTATCTTCCCACCAATGAGGTGCTGCCAGATCTAAAGTTGTGGGACCATGTGCATGTGTATATGAAAGTATTCATTGCAAAAAATCTCTTGCATTTCTAATTTTAGTCTAATCAATGTCAGAATGATGTAGTACCTTTTCACAGGAACACGGTACGCATGCATGCATGCAGAATCTCTCATCTGTGTCACACACAAATTCATCCATTTTATCTTTGTTTAAAATTTTAGATGGACAATATCTCTAACACTAATTTTCTATTATTGAAATTTTTTATATATTCAAATTCCTAAACATGTGATCTATAGAACGAGACCAATTCTGAATATATTTAAACTAGTTTAAGTTTTTCTATTTCAATCATATCAAAATTTAAATTTCACTTATTTCAAATGAGTGAGTGTAATTTGTTTTCTGAAACTAGTGAAATGTGTGAAATCTATCTTTTCGAATGAGTGAAATCTGTTCTTTGAAACGAGCGAAACATATTATTACAATTGAGTGAGTGTAATGTGTTTCTCTAAACTGAGTGAAAGCTAATTATGTAAGTGAAATTAGTTTTTTGAAATAAATAAAACCAAAATTTTAAGATGAGTGAAATCCTTTCAAATACACATGCCACATTTTTTTGGTGTGAAATACGTGAAACTAGTTATTTCAAAAAAATTAAACTAGTTATTTCAAACATGTGAAACTGATTATTTCAAAACTTTTTTGAAATGAGCAAAATATGTTTTATGAAGCGAGTGAAATTGTTTTTGGAAATAATTGAAATATGTTTTTGAAGTAATTGAAATTAGTAAATCAAAATGACCGAAATCATGTTTTTGTGGCAAAACCTGTGGAATCGATCTCTTAAGGATTGAAATAAGTTTTTTGAAATGAGTGAAATTATATTTTGAAATGAGTCAAGTGAGTTTTATGCAACAATTTAGGTCCATTTTTTAAATATGTGAAACTGGTTATTTTGACTATGTGAAATAGATTGTTGCGTGTGTGACACTGATTATTTCTTTTTTTGCGAGGAGTGAAACTGATTGTTTCAAATATAGGAAATATTTTTTCAAAGCGAAACAATTTTATGCTTTGTGAAAGTCATTTCAAAGATAACTGAAATACATAAAATAAAAAGTATTTCAAATATATCCAAGATTGATCTTGTTCTAAAGATCCAGTCACCATGATTCCAAATATATAAAAAGTTTAAAAAATGGACATTTCACTTAACAAATATCAATCATTTAAAATTTAAGGATGAAATTAAGTACATGTCATTTGTATGGAGAGAGAATGCATGCAGCGTGCATCTCTCAATTCTAACTCTCTCTCTCTCTCTTCTCTGCAAAAAGCTGCTATTCATTGTTTTGTCTCAGACCGTATTACAAAGTATACTTGCTGGAATGTATTATTGTGTTATACTGGGTCGGACTGCACGGATCTTGATGTAACCGATGGACAGTGTATCCAACACTGGTACATCCCGGCTCTGGTAAAATTACTTATTCGCTGCACTCCCTAGCATGCCAAATTTCTTCTCCCAGATTGTTTACCAATCCAATATCTGAACTTCCCTCTTATCTTACATCTTACATTCTTAAGAAGTTGATCCCATCACTATTAATTTTCTCAACATGCATAATCTCCACATCAGCATGATGCCATGTCGGCATTCTCTCAACATGCAATCTCCACGTCAACCAAAAAATAATCCATGAATTTTGGGATCAATCTCAACAGCGGTGCAGGTCTCTCCACATTCTTCCGCTTTGCTCCAATGTTGGCCATCCTCCCTTGGCTGCGCCCTCCCTCCATCCCTCCGCTGCCTTTGACCTCCATTGATGGCCAGATTGGTGAGATGCCAAGATGCAGGACACAACCAAGAAGACTCTCCTAAGGAAGCCGCTCAATCTCCCTTACTTATTCCCACACATGGTCATGTGCTTTTGTTTATAGTGAAGCCGCTCCCTTGAGTTCTAACTGTTGGGAACATAGCTTGCAATTTCAAAAATTTCCTACGATCACGCAAGATCTATCTAGGAGATGCATAGCAACGAGATGAGGAGAGTGTGTCTACGTACCCTCATAGACCGAAAGCGGAAGCGTTTGACAATGCAGTTGATGTAGTCGAATTTCTTCTCGTTCCGACCGATCAAGTACCAAACGTACGGCACCTCCGAGTTCTGCACACGTTCAGCTCGATGACGTCCCTCGAACTCTTGATCCAGTAGAGCATCGAGGAAGTAGATGAGTTCCGCCAGCACGACCGCGTGGTGACGTTGATGGGGAAGTGATCCACGCAGGGCTTCGCCTAAGCACTACGGGAATATGACCGGAGGCGTAAACCATGGAGGGGGCGCCGCACACGGCTAGGAATCAATATTGTGTGTTCTAGCGGTGCCCCCCATATATATATAGGTGGGAGGGGGAGTGGAGCACCAAGGAGCGCCCCAAGTAGAAGGAATCCTACTTGGGGGCCTCCTCCAATTCGGCCTCCCCCCTTCCTTTTATTGGACAAGGGGGAAAGGAAGGAGGGGGGAGGGGAAGGAAGTAGGAGTCCTACTTCATACTTTCCTTCTCCTCCTCTCCTCTCCTTTCCTCCCCATATGGCTGGCCCTATAGGGGGCGCACCAACCCCTTGTAGACTGGTGTGTTCCCTCACTTGGCCCATTAAGCCCATATCTTTGTCGGGGGTACCCGAAACTCCTTTCCGGTGAACCGATAAGTACCTGGTACCCCCGGAGCACTTCCAGTGTCCGAATATCATCGTCCTATATATGAATCTTTACCTCTCGACCATTTTGAGACTCCTCGTCATGTCCGTGATCTCATACGGGACTCCGAACAACATTCGGTCACCAAATCACATAACTCATACAATATAAAATCGTCATCAAACGTTAATCGTGCGGACCCTATGGGTTTGAGAACTATGTAGACATGACCGAGACACCCCTCCAGTCAATAACCAATAATGGAACCTGAATGCTCATATTGGCTCCTACATATTCTACAAAGATCTTTATCGGTCAAACCCTAATGACAACTTACGTTGTTCCCTTCGTCATCGGTATGTTACTTGCCCGAGATTCGATCATCGTTATCTTCATACCTAGTTCAATCTCGTTACTGTAAAGTCTCTTTACTCATTCCGTAATACATCATTCCGCAACTAACTCATTAGTCACTTTACTTGCAAGGCTTCTTATGATGTGTATTACCGAGAGGGCCCAGAGATAACCTCTCTGATACTCGGAGTGACAAATCCTAATCTCGATCGATGTTAACCCAACAGACACCTTCGAAGATACCTATAGGGCATCTTTATAATCACCCAGTTATGTTGTGACGTTTGATAGCACACAAGGCATCCTTCGGTATCTGGGAGTTGCATAATCTCGTAGTCGGAGGAACATGTAATCGACATGAAGAGAGCAATAGCAATAAAACCGAACGATCAAAATGCTAAGCTAAAGGATGGGTCATGTCCATCACATCATTCTCCTAATGATGTGATCCTATTCATCAAATGACAACACATGTCTATGGTTAGAAAACTTAACCATCTTTGATTAACGAGCTAGTCTAGTAGAGGCTTACTAGCGACACAGTGCTTTGTCTATGTATCCACACATGTATCAAGTTTCCAGTTAATACAATTCTAGCATGAATAATAAACATTTATCATGAATAAGGAATATAAAATAACAACTTTATTATTGCCTCTAGGGCATATTTCCTTCAGTCTCCCACTTGCACTAGAGTCAATAATCTAGTTCACATCGCCATGTGATTTAACACCAATAGTTCGCATCTTTATGTGATTAACACTCATAGTTCACATCGCCATGTGACCAACACCCAAAGGGTTTACTAGAGTCAATAATCTAGTTCACATGGCTATGTGATTAACACCCAAAAAGTACTAAGGTGTGATCATGTTTTGTTTGTGAGAGAGGTCTAGTCAACGGGTCTATGACATTCAGATCCGTATGTATTTTGCAAATTTCTATGTCTACAATGCTCTGCATGGAGCTACTCTAGCTAATTGCTCCCACTTTCAATACGTATCCGGATTGAGACTTAGAGTCATCTGGACTAGTGTAAAAGTTTGCATCAACGTAACTCTTTACGATGAACTCTTTGTGACCTCCATAATCGAGAAATATTTTCTTAGTTCTCTAAGGATAATTTTGTCCGCCATCCAGTGATCTACTCCTGGATCACTATTGTACCCCCTTGCCAAACTCATGGCAAGGCACACAAAAAGTCTGGTACACAATATAGCATACTTTATAGAGCCTATGGCTGAGGCATAGGGAATGACTTTCATTCTCTCTCTATCTTCTGCCGTGGTCGGGTTTTTGCGTCTTACTCAACTTCACACCTTGTAACAAAGGCAAGAACCCTTTCTTTGACTTATCCATTTTGAACTTTTTCAAAAAACGTTATCAAGGTATGTGCTTTGTGAAAGTCCTATTAAGCGTCTCGATCTATCCCTATAGATCTTGATGCTCAATATGTAAGCAACTTCACCAAGGTCTTTTATTGAAATATTCTTATTCAAATATCCTTTTATGCTATCCCGAAATTCTATATCATTTCCGATCAACAATATGTCATCCACATATAATATCAGAAATGCTACAGAGCTCCCACTTACTTTCTTGTAAATACAGGCTTCACCGTAAGTCTGTATAAAACCATATGCTTTGATCATCTCATCAAAGCGTATATTCCAACTCCGAGATGCTTGCACCAGTCCATCGATGGATCGCTGGAGCTTGCATACTTTGTTAGCACCTTTAGGATCGACAAAACCTTCTGGTTGTATCATATACAACTCTTCTTTGAGAAATCCATAAAACGTTCTGGTTGAGGAATGTAGTTTGACGTCCATTTGCCAAATTTCATAATCATAAAATGCGGAAATTGCTAACATGATTCGGACGGACTTAAGCATCGCTACGGGAGAGACGGTCTCATCGTAGTCAATCCCTTGAACTTGTCGAAAACCTTTTGCGACAAGTCAAGCTTTATAAACGATAACACTACCCACAACGTCATTCTTCTTCTTGAAGATCCATTTATTTTCTATGGCTCGCTGATCATCGAGCAAATCCACCAAAGTCCATACTTTGTTCTCATACATGGATCCTATCTCAGATTTCATGGCCTCAAGCCATCTGTCAGAATCTGGGCTCATCATAGCTTCTCCAAGTTCGTAGGTTCGCCTTGGTCTAATAACATGACTTCCAGAACAGGATTACCGTACCGCTCTAGTGTGGATCGTGCTCTGGTTGACCTACGAAGTTCAGTAGTAACTTGATATGAAGTTTCACGATCATCATCATTAGATTCCCCTCTAGTTGGTGTAGGCATCATGGGAATATATTTCTCTGATGTGCTACTTTCCAATTCGAGAGAAGGTACAATTACCCCATCAAGTTCTACTTTCTCCCACTCACTTCTTTCGAGAGAAACTCCTTCTCTAGAAATGTTCCATTCTTGGCAACAAATATCTTGCCTTCTGATCTGTGGTAGAAGGTGTACCCAATTGTTTTCTTATGGTATCCTATGAAGACACACTTCTCTGATTTGTGTTCGAGCTTATCAGGCTGAAGCCTTTTGACATAAGTGTCGCAACCCCAAACGTTAAGAAACGACAACTTAGGTTTCTTGCTAAACCATAGTTCATACGGTGTCATCTCAATGGATTTAGATGGTGCCCTATTTAACGTGAATGCAACTGTCTCTAATGCATAACCCCAAAACAATAGTGGTAAATTGGTAAGAGACATCATAGAACACACCATATCTAATAAAGTATGGTTACGACGTTCGGACACACCATTATGCAATGGTGTTCCAGGTGGGGTGAATTGTGAAACTATTCCACATTGTTTTAAATGAAGACCAAACTCGTAACTCAAATATTCATCTCCGCAATCAGATCATAGAAACTTTATTTTCTTGTTACAATGATTCTCCACTTCACTCTAAAATTCTTTGAACTTTTCAAATGTTTCAGACTTATGTTTCATTAAGTAGATAGACCCATATCTGCTCAAATCATTGTGAAGGTCAGAAAATAACGATACTCACCGCGTGCCTCTCAATACTCATCAGACCGTATACGTTGATATGCATTATATCCAATAAGTCATCAGCTTGCTCCATTGTTCCGGACAACGGAGTTTTAGTCAACTTGCTCATGAGGCATGGTTCGCAAGTATCAAATGATTCATAATCAAGTGATCCCAAAATCCATCCGCATGGAGTTTCTTCATGCGCTTTACACCAGTATGACCTAAACGACAGTGCCACAAGTATGTTGCACTATCATTATCAACTTTGCATCTTTTGGCATCAATATTATGAATATGTGTATCATTACGATCGAGATTCAATAAACCATTCACAATGGGTGCATGACCACAGAAGGTTTTATTCAAGTAAACAGAACAACAATTATTCTCTGACTTAAATAAATAATCGTATTGCAATGAACATGATCTAATCATATTCATGCTCAATGCAAACACCAAATAACATTTATTTAGGCTCAACACTAATCCTGAAGGTAGAGGGAGTGTGCGATAGTGATCATATCAACCTTGGAATTACCTCCAACACACATCGTCACCTCATCCTTAACTAGTCTCTGTTCATTCTGCAACTCCCGTTTTGAGTTACTAATCTTAGCAACTAAACCGGTATCAAATACCCAAGGGTTGCTATGAACACTATTAAAGTACACATCAATAATCTGTATATCAAATATACCTTTGTTCACTTTGCCATCCTTCTTATCCGCCAAGTATTTGGGGCAGTTCCGCTTCTAGTAACCATTCCCTTTGGAGTAGAAGCACTCAGTTTCAGGCTTAGGTCTAGCTTTGGGCTTCTTCATGGGAGTGGCAACTTGCTTGCCATTCTTCTTGAAGTTCCCTTTCTTTCCCTTTGCCCTTTTTCTTGAAACTAGTGGTCTTATTAACCATCAACATTTGATGCTTTTTTCTTGATTTCTACCTTTGCCGATTCCAACATCACGAAGAGCTCCGGATTCATTTTCATCATCCCTTGCATATTATAGTTCATCACGAAGTTCTAGTAACTTGGTGATAGTGACTAGAGAACTCTATCAATCACTATCTTATCTGGAAGATTAACTCCCACTTGATTCAAGTGATTGTAGTGCCCAGACATTCTGAGTACATGCTCACTGGCTGAGCTATTCTCCTCCATCTTGTAGGAAAAGTACTTTGTCAAAGGTCTCATACCTCTCGAAACGGGCATGAGTCTGAAATACCAATTTCAGCTCTTGGAACATCTGGCATGCTCCGTGGAGTTCAAAATGTTTTCGAAGTCCCGGTTCTAAGCCGTAAAGCATGGCGCACTAAACTATCAAGTAGTCATCATATTGAGCTTGCCAAACGTTCATAACGTCTGCATCTGCTCCTGCAATAGGCCTGTCACCTAGCGGTGCATCAAGGACATAATTTTTCTGTGTAGCAATGAGGATAATCCTCAGATCACGGACCCAGTCCGCATCATTGCTACTATCATCTTTCAACTTTGTATTTCTCTAGGAACATATCAAAAACAAAAGGAAGCTACAACACAAGCTATTGATCTACAACATAATTTGCAAATACTATCAGGACTAAGTTCATGATAAATTAAAGTTCAATTAATCAAATTACTTAAGAACTCCCACTTAGATAGACATCCCTCGATTCATCTCAATGATACATAATCCAAATCAACTAAACCATGTCCGATCATCACGTGAGATGGAGTAGTCATCAACAGTGAACATCTCTATGTTGATCATATCTACTATATGATTCACGTTTGACCTTTCGGTCTCCAGTGTTTCGAGGCCACGTCTGTACATGCTAGGCTCGTCAAGTTTAACCCAAGTATTCCGCGTGTGGAAAACTGTCTTACACCCGTTGTATGTGAACGTAGAGTCTATCACACCCGATCATCACATGGTGTCTCGAAACGACGAACGTTCGCAGCGGTGCATACTCGGGGAGAACACTTATACCTTGAAATTTAGTGAAGGGGTCATCTTATAATGCCATCGTCGATCTAAGCAAAATAAGATGCATAAAAGATAAACATCACATGCAATCAAACTATGTGACATTATATGGCCATCATCATCTTGTGCTATTGATCTCCATCTCCAAAGCATCGTCATGATCTCCATTGTCACCAGCTCGACACCTTGATCTCCATCGTTGTGTGTGGTCGTCTCGCCAACTATTGCTTCTATAACTATCGCTAACACATAGTGATAAAGTAAAGCAATTACATGGCGTTTGCATTTCATACAATAAAGAGACAACCATAAGGCTCCTGCCAGTTGCCGATAACTTACAAAACATGATCCTCTCATACAACAACGTATATCACATCATGTCTTGAACATATCACATCACAACATGCCTTGTAAAACACAAGTTAGACATCCTCTACTTTGTTGTTGCAAGTTTTACGTGGCTTCTGTCGTGGTTCTAAGTCTGACAGTAGTGTAGGGGGGTAGGAATGGAGAGGCAAGATCCTAGCTATGGAGCAGTTGTATACGCAAGAGGTTTACGAGTTCAGGCCCTTCTCGGAGGAAGTAACAGCCCTACGTCTCAGAGCCCGGAGGCGGTCGACTGGATTATGTGCGTATGAGTTACAGGGGTGCGAACCCTTTACACTGAGGAGGGGGTGGCTTATATAGAGTCCGCCAGACCCCTCCGTCCCTCAGTTATGCAGGGTTTAAGGTACATTAAGATCGGGCGTTACTGGTAACGCCACAAATAAAGTGCTATGATGACCATAAAATCTACTCAATGACCGACCGTTTGCGTGCAGAGTGACTTTAGGTCTCCTGGCTGTCGAGTGGTTGGCTTCATGGTCGAGTGTCTTCGAGTCCGTCGAGTGGAACATTTTCGGGTCGATTGAAAGGTGGTTTCTTCTAGAGATGTCCTTGGGGAGGGTATCTTGGACAGGTCCATGACCCTACCCTAGGTACATAGCTTCATCATTAGCCCCCGAATGGATCGTGGTTTGAGTGGGGAAGGAGTTGAACACACTTCCGACCCATTTTCGTGCTATGAGTATGTCTTGTTCTGGATCAATGAACTTAGGTGATGGCACCAACTTCTTTTTCAGTCGCCTTGATCCATTATTTGTATCCGTCGAGTGAATTTCTTTACTTGGAGAACTCCGAATGACAGAGCGGAGGAAATCTTCCGTCTGATCAGTTTGTTCAGCAGCTCGCGGATTTAGCGAGATTCGAATTTTGGGAAGCGCGCGGCGTGGAGGAGGCCGCAGTAACCGGATGGGATAAGGCAGGGACACCTCGATCTCCGCGCCACCTTTTTCGCCACATATCACGCGCGCGACTGTTGCGGGATTTGACAGGATCGCCCGGGCCTACAAGTCAGTCACTTGGAAGTAACCTCATATAAGGCACCGGACGGGGGTTTTTGAACAGTGCGTTCTCATTTCCTCCTCTCTTCCTTAGACTTATCCGCCGGGTTCGCTTTGATCTCAGTGCCGCTGCCCTGTGCGCGTCTCACCAACGACGATGGTGAAAGCGAAGATGGCGGCCCTGGAGCGGGCGAAGAAAGCGACGGCGAAGGAAGGAAGGCGACGATCGGGCGGATCTTCATCAAGGGCGGCTCGCGCAGGCTGGATCGTAGGCGATCGATCCGCAGCGATCGCCAAGAAGACCTTGACGACCTGGCCAATGGAGGACTGATCCCCCATGGATCAGCGTGGCTCCCGGGGAAGGAGTTTGAGCCGCAGCCTCAGGAGGGTGAGTGCGTTCTCTTGGCCACCCATGTCGACCGTGGGTTTCCTTTGCCGCCTCACCCTTTCTTTCGGAGATTTCTGAATTTCTTTGGGGCGCAACTCCACCACTTCACATCCAACACCATCGTGTACCTCACTGCTTTCGTGTCTTTGTGCGAGAATTTCTTGGGTTGTCGGCCTCATTGGGGTCTTTTCAAGCACATTTTCACCTGTCGCTCCCAGACAATGAAAAAGGCCAATCCGAGTGACGAGAGAACACAAGTGATTCAGATGTGTGGTGGTCTTGGGGTTCAAATGAGGGGGGAAAGTTCTTTTCCGGCCATGATCCTACCCGACTCGGTCCATGGATGATCCTACCTGGTTTTACTGCAAAGACCAGCCGATGCCAGGGCAGTCGACCGGACTCCCTCCTTTTTCCATGGACTGAGTGAGGAAGCCTTCCTCTTTGAAGGTGATCCCGGAAGAGAAGGTGCAGGTTAAGGTGCTGGTCGAACGTGTTGTCCAGCTTATCCATGACGGGGTGACCGGCATGGACCTCTTGGAGGTCTTCCTCCGATGACACATCCAACCGCTTCAAGCTTGAGACCATCCGATGTGGATGTATTCTGGCACTGAGGACACCACTTGGATCCACCCGGAGGAGGTCGAGGATGCCACACTGGAGAGGTGGCTGACGAGCATCACAGGGAACAAAGACAACCCCCGAGGAGCAAGGAGGATTCCTCCACTCGACCAATCATACGAAGTAGACCAGGTCCAATTCTACATCTCTGACTGTGATCCTGCTTTCTCCATTCTGTTTGCTTAAAATCAATCGACTGACTTTTGTCTTGTTTGTTGTCTTCTAGGCCATTACTGAGATGTACTTGATGCCCAACGGGGCGCAAGAACAGGCCGAGGAGGGGAAGGTGAGTGGAGGTGAAAGTGAGGAGGAGTGGCAATCTGATGGTGAGGGGGAAGAGGATGACGACGGCTCCAGTGAAGAGGAGGAGGAGGAAGTCGATCCTCCTCGCACGGAAAGGCGATCCAAGCTCATCCATGACCCCACCAAGAAGCGTGGCAAAGCAATCTGTGCTGTTAGGCGATCGTCGAACGCATCTGACGGTCTCTCCAAAGCCGATCGAAAAAGCGCCAAGATCCCGAGCGGCGTCATCAAAGCCGCCAAGGCCTTGCCCAAGATGAGAATGGCCATTCCCACCATTTCCGGGTAACAACAGAACTTGTGTTTTTCGCTTAGCATGGATGACTCTTGGTCGACTCATTGGCTAACCGGTGGTTTCGAAATCTGCGGAAGGTTGCTACCTCCGAGACCTCCGCCAGAACGAAGACCAGGAAATGGAAGACGCCGCCACCTCCAACCTTGGTATGATCTCTGTAGTTTCGCTTTCGGTCGATTGGATTTTCGTTTTTAACTTTGGATCTGTCCTGTAGGTCCTCCTCATGTCATTGATCTCCCTGATGATGACGATGAGGTGCCGCTGAGGCCGAGGAGGAATAGAAAGGCACCGGCTAGTAAGACTATTCAGATTGCATCAGTGCCTGAGACACTGGTTCAGGAGGGTGGCAACATCACTCGGACTTCCGTGTCATTCGCTGTGCCGCTGACGAGTGTTCGGCCTTTATCGTCGACTACTGACCTGCCCTTCCTTTTCGCCACACACCACATCCTAGAGGACCAAGTGGGTGCTGCTAAGGAGGCTATAACCAGGCGGGGATCATGATGGAGTAGGTGAAGGCGGTCCGGGACGCCAGCCAAGCGGCCTATGATGCTAGCTCAGCTCTTCAGAGCAACGTCCACGTTTGTTGGTCACCGCTTGTTCTGTTAGGATATGCTATATGAAAACTCTCTTTCCGAAGATCCTTGTATTTGTACACCCACTGGGTGTGTTGATTGATTTTTTTGGATTGGTGGGGGCACGCTGAGTGCACCCACTGGGTGTAGTCCCTGAGACTATGGTGGATTGCTGGCAGTCGACTATAGTCTTTTGTACTTTGAGTTTCTTCACTCTAACTTCTTCACTCGGTCTGGTCAGACCATGTCGAATGGAATCTTGGAACCAGTGGGGGCACGCTGAGTGCACCCACTGGGTGTGGTCCCAGAGACCATGGTCGACTGCTGGCAGTCGACTAAGGTCTGAAGAACCTGTTTTTTAGATCATGATGAGACTATGGCTGACTGCTGGCAGTTAGCTATGGTTTAGGATCATAACCTTTTTGTCTCTTTCGGTCGACTGATCGGACCAAGTCGGTAGAACCAGTGGGGGCACGCTGAATGCACCCACTGGGTGTAGTCCCCGAGACTACTGTTGAATATTTTGATTCGGCTGTAGTCTTAGAAATGCTACGATTTTCCTCTTAGTCGCTCGGAAGCAACCTATCTTTGATGTCCGTCGATTGACCCTTCGCACAAATCCTGCGAGCTTGTGGCTCGCTATACTGAATTGGAAAACAAACAGATCCAGCTCGACCTTGACTTGAAGCTTGTTCAGGAGAACTTTCAGAAGGCGAAAGATGAAGCAAAAGGTATGGCTGGTGAGAACTTGATGACTGTCTTTATCTTTCTGCCCGTCCCTGATTCTGATCTCATTGTCATTTTGTAGATAAAATGAAGGAGGCTCTGAAGAAGAAGGACCATGACCTCGCCGAGGCGCAGAAGGCGGCTTTGGACAAAACGAAGCTTGCGGAAGAAACACTGGCTTCAGTCAGTAAACTTGAAGAGGAGAACGCCAATCTAAAAGCTGCTCTCGACACGGCCAACAACGAGGTTAGTCGTCTGAAGAATGATAAGATAGCTCTGAGTGACAAGGCTAGTGAACTGGCAGGGAAGAAGAACGATCTGGAGGCTTATCTGGGAGGGCTCGCCAAGAAGTTATTCATCATGCTTGAGGGTAATCTCTTCTGTCCGACTGACTTGTTATCATCGACTCATCATAGAACTGTTGGTTTATCTTCAAATTGCGTTTACAGAATTCTGCCAAAACTTTGAGGAGGAGACCAGTCGAGTGGAGACAAGCTTGGACCATGTCGTGGAATTGTCACGTCAGATGTCCTCGTGAAAGCACTTAGTTGTGGAGCCATCACAACTAGGAAGCTTGAAGGGGTTAAATTGGGACAAGGGACACGAGAGGTTTTTATACTAGTTCGGCCCCTTACGGTGAAGGTAAGGCCTACGTCTAGTTGGGTTGGTATTGATGTTTCGATGATCGGGAGCGAGATACGCTATGCCCGGCCTCGATGAGTTGTTTCTTGCTTCGAGCCGCCAAAGAGGTCGCCCCTTATATACACGGGTTGACGCCTGCGGTTTACAGAGTCCCGCCGCTTATAAACAAAGGTCCGCTCGGTGACTAGTTAAATATACCTTATGATACAAGTCATGCCATTACGGCGGTTTACTACAACGGGCCTTAAGTCACTTTGTGGGCCTTAGCCCTTTATTGAACCGCCATCTTCATGCTTGGTCTTGGGCTTCTCTCTGGTGAATCCTCTTTGCGTAACCCTGCCCTCCCGGGCGGCTTACACAAATAGTTATATCCCCAACATTAGGCCCCAGATTGATTTGAACCTGTTCATGTCAATCATAAAATACCTTTAAAAAAATAAATCTTGAGTCTTCTGACTGTGCCAAAGGTTTTCTTTAACCCGCCATGACGTCATCTCCTGGATTCGTGTTAACCCGCCGTGACATCATCCTTTCTTAAATTCTTTTTCTATTCCACCGTATCCTCCAACGGATCCCTGCTTTATTGACTGTTCCGAAAATCGAGGCGTCGGGGCCGTTGGATAATAACTCTTATCTCCTCGTTTCCCGCGCCATCTCAGTTATCCTCTCCTTATAAATAGGCGTGACCTAGGTCTTCCTATTATCCTCCTTCTAGTCGTCTTCTTCCTCTCGCTGCTTCTCTGCTACTCGAGCTCCGTCACCGCCGCCGCAGATCTCCTTGTCTTCTCCAACTCAGGCCGCTGCATCAACCTGGTTGGACCAAAAAAAAAACGACACCCTTCCGCGGCAACCTTGCATCGGTAAGTCTCCCCTTTCCTGCTCCTTAGATCTACATTAAAGCCTTCGAGTTCTTCGAGTTCTTCGCTGTCCAGTAGCTTTCTTTCATAGATTTCATTATCCTCGCTCTTCTTGATCTTGAAGATGATAAAAACTGATGTGGTAGATGTTTTGCACCTACTTTTGAAATGCAAATGAACCCCTTTCTGTCGCATAGAGGCCCCATTCGAGCCCTTGAGCTTTATCCGCTCAAAGATAGGTCTAGAAAATTTCCTTTTCGTAATGCTTGTTTGATCCAAAATAACAGTGGTAGATTATGAAACCTGTTTGTATCACCCGGAAAATTACTTCTGTCGAATACCCATAACTGTCCATGTAGCCGGTTTAAATAAGTGATACTGAGCTGTAAGCCTTGCTTTCTTCTCATGACCTTAAGAATTTTGAACTGCTCTTGATACTTGTAGCGGCTTAAATATTGTTGCACAGTCACCCTTATATCATTAGGCCCCTTCTTAAGCCGCCACTTTAAATAATTTAGATATTTCTCCCGGGTTAAAATTGAGCAGGAACTTCTTATTTTGTCGTAGGCCAACTGTTGTCATGGCACCTAAGGCAGCCAAAGCCCCTATGACTTGCAATTGGGTCCCATCCACAGTTACTAAGAGTAAACTTGCTGAGTTCGTGAAGTCTGGCCACCTGCCAAAAAAGGAGGTCATGTCTTATCGTGCCCCTGACCCGTCTGAAGAGAGGCCTCAACCCAAAGAAGGGGAGGTGATAGTGTTCACGGATCACATGAACTGGGGATTTGCCCCTCCCGGCTCAAAATTCTTCAAGGAAGTTTTGAATTTCTTTGATCTTAGACCTCAAGACATTGGACCCGATTCCGTGTCAAATCTTTGCAATTTCCAAGTCTTCTGCGAGGTGTACCTGGGAGAGGAGCAAAGTCTGCTTTTGTTCAGAGAACTTTTTTACTTGAACCGGCAGAATGAACGTGCCAACGGGCCTAGTCTTGAACTTGGCGGCATCTCAATCCAGCAGCGGAGAGATTGTCTTTTTCCTTATGCTGAGCTGCCGAGTCACGCAAAAGATTGGAACCAGACGTGGTTCTACTGTCAAGATACTTCACCGGCTGATGAGAGGCCTCTGCCCGGCTTCCGCGCCCTGCACCTTGAATCCAACCATCAGCTGGTGGATAAGTTGACCGCTGTTGAGCGCCTGCCTCTCAATCCCACCATCAAAAAGATCAAAGCTCTTTTAGGAAACGTGTTAAACAGCATCGATCTAGTTCGAGTCTGGGTCACCTGGCGGATACTACCATTAAGCCGCCGTTCCGGCTTAATGTGTACTTACACAGGCGAGAAGGATGATCCAATGCGTCATAGTCCTGACGACTTACCAGATGATGTGGTAGATGCTACAACCTAGTCACTGCTGAAGGAGGGCACTGTAACCAACAATGCCTTCGGCTTACTTCCCTTCTGCAAGAAGAACCCGGCCCCTGCAGCGAGTTATCAATCTTAATAAATACTTTCTAACATGTTATACCTTATCTGTACTTATAATTCCTTGTCCTTTTCCACAGGCCGATGATAATTTCTGGAAGGTCAAGTATGACCACGAGGCTGCCAAACAAGCCAGGGCAACCAAGAAAATCGAAAGGAAGGCCGCCAAGACGGGCACCTCAAAGAAGAAGAAACCCAACGCCTCCGATATGCTTAAATTGGATGACTCTTCTTCGATGATGAAGAGGTAATCCTTTGATTTTCTTAACTCCTTTGTTTATCTTACTGACATTTTATCCTTTCAGGAGGATACAGGGAACAGTCAAGCAATTGATGAAGAGGTAACTATAATCTCCTCCGAGTCAGAGCCTTTGCCAAAGCAAAAAATCCGAAGGGTGAACCGGAAAGTAAGATTTTCACATCCTCTAGCTTACCAAGATCCTCAATTTCTTTTGAAGCAACAACAGCTTGAGAACCGGAGGCAGACTCGGGCCAATCAAGACGCAGAACTCTCCTACGGCTTACCCGATGTAACTAGGAAGCGTCGGACCGAGGTTATCTCCGATTTACGTTCTATTTTACCTTTGGCGGGCTTAATTCGCCAACCTCTCAATTCATCTGACTCCAATTATCAGGATACCTCTCCTTCCTCTGACGAGTCGATGCAATCAAACATGCCGGCTTTCAAAACGGCTCCCGGGTAATGTAACCTTTCTTACTGTAAGTTTTATCATACTTATGCTTTAATACTCACCCTTCTACCTTTATTGACAACTTACAAGCGAAGCCCAACAATAGGGCAAGGAAAAACAAGCCATCCCAAGACCCGGTTGTCACCGAGCCGGCGCTTGACTTGTCCGTTCCTGACAGCTCTACCCATCAACCGCCGCCTGATCCAACTTCTGATATTCCGATGCCAACTTCTGACCCGCCTGATGAAGATGTTATTCACAACTCTGATAACCCGGAAGCTCCTAGCCCGGTCAAGACGACGGACCCGGAAGTTGAATATCTGAAGAGTCAATATGTTGAACCGGGCCGACCTACTGTTCTTGCCCAATGCACTGCCAAGGAAGAATTTGCCCAACGTCGAAAAGCCAAACAGGACATCACTGACTATACTCACTTAGGCATTGGTGATATAGTCTCGCTATCTCAACCAAGTGCATAGTAGTCGTGACTGAAATTGACATGGTGAAACAAATACAAGACAAACCGAGGTATAACTTATGCTTTTTTCCTAATCTTACTTATCGTATTAGCCCCCAAGTCTATTGCTTATGAATGAATATGTCAGAGACTTAGAAATCTACTTTCTATTGGTTTGTCCGGTTTAAAGAAAATATATTTAACCCGGTTGTAACATGATAATTTTAATTTGCAATACACATTAGCCCCCAAGTGTCAAGTATCTTTACTTGTAAAGTGCTTGAGACTTGATATGTATGACCCGACAGGGTAGGTAAAAAATTCTTTAAGCATACATTAGCCCCCAAGTGCCAAGTATGTTTACTTGTAAAGTGTTTGGGACTTGAATGTTACCTTACCATGATTCTTACCATAACCTGGTACCAATACAGGCCACCACAAGTCAATTTGAATCGGAGCTTGCTGATCTGAAGAGCCGGCTGAAAACTCAAGAGCTTGAAACTCAAAAAGCCAACTCCAAGTTTGAATTCATCGTCTCTGAACAAGAGAAGTTGAAGCAAAATTTTGAATCAGAGAAGAAAATCTGGGCTGACGAGAAGGCTTCACTGGTGACTCGAGTCGAGACGGCAGAAGCATCTCTTGCAGAGGCAACAACTGAGCTGTCCGATTTAAAACGGCAGATATCCCAAATGGTCTCAGCCATCTTAGGTAAGTTACTCTGAAAAAAAACCCTCAAACATTGTAACCTTCCAATGATTATTGCAATAGTTATCTCCGGCTTATTGTTATGCTTGTGAACATACAGGCCCCAGGAGTACCAACCTCAAGCAAAACATGCCGATTGCTTAAGGCGGTTTACACCTTAGTGGAGCAACAGACTCGGTCACAACGTGCCTTGGCCGTTGTGGCCTTATCAAATACCACTCCCCACCTCCTTCAAGATGTACTGAAGCATCTCACAGTGCTGCCTCAACGAATTCAGGATTTAAGGCGGGCATCTTCAAGAGCCGGAGCCGTGGCTGCATTAAGCCGGGCAAAGGCATGGGTGCCAGAGCTTGACTTGGATGACCTCTCTCTTGATATCCAAGCTCAAGGAGGACGGCATCGCATTTGATGATCAAGATTTCACCGCCTGTGTCAAAGTCGTACGTCCCTTGGCGACCCTTATTGGGAATGATACTGATCTTACTAAGTATTCACCGGGCTACGATAGCGAGAACCGGAGAATTCCAAACATTCCATATGACCAAGTCAGCCTGATCCCTCCAACGCGTAAGCATACCTTTGCCCCTGAAGTGGACCCGGCTAGTTTAATAGATGATGAGGCTGAATTTGAAGCTTTGAGCGGCATTGACTGGGCCTCGTCCACCTTCCAGGACAAAGTAACCGACGGAGAGGCGGAGAAGGATAACCCGGAGTCTTCAAGCCCGCCGAAGGAATGAGCCACCAGGCGTTTAATAACTTTGCCAAAACAATGCTTCACTTATTCAGACTCGGGGAGTCTTGTAATAGGATAGAAAAAACTTCTTAATGTTTGTCATGCCCTCGCGCATGTTTATGGTGCTTATTACTTTCGTAAGCCGCCATCACTATATTTCTCTGGCTTACGTTAACCGTGTATTTCCTTGATGCTTAACTTGCTTTGCCTTATCCTGCACATAAAACAAGCAAAATTTTCTGGGCGGTTTACTGCGCCAGGGGTTTATAGAGAGTATTGATAACCTGGAACATGACACAAAGACATCATATACAGGCCGGTTTATGATTATTTATTAAATATAACCACAATAGCATACCTGCAAACCCTTTGATAATTTTCCCGGCTCATATGATGCTTTACCTGGCACTTTAGAATCTGGGGTAATCAATATTAAACCGGAAGAATCAAGAACCATCTCATAATGCTTGCAAGAAGGTTGTAAGATAGTTAAAGTAATTATAACGGATAAGAAGTAATGTTCCCAGGCTCCTGATTCGAATACGATCAGAAAACCGTCCCAAAGGGGTTAACCTAAGATTCGGATACGATCATATAGCCCCCAGTGGCTTTGGCGATGCCAATCAAGTGGGTATCGACAACTATGTTCTCTTTGGTTCGAATACGACCTATGTTTGAACAGGAAGCCCCCAAGTGAACATAAGAGTTGTTTAATGACGCTGATTTGAATACGATCCACGTCAGACCCAAAGGGGTTAAGTTATGATTCAAATATGATCAAGAAGCCCCCAAGTGGGTTTGGCAGTATGCCGATCAAGTGGGTATCGACAGCTATGTTCTCTTTGGTTCGAATACGACCTATGTTTGAACAGGAAGCACCCAAGTGACCATGGCTAGATTCAGATATGATCATAAGCCAGTCCAAAGGGAAAGCCGGATTCGGATGCGATCCGCTCCCTGTTGGTTGTCTCCACTACCTGATAAAGAAGACACATAGATTTTTGAGGGTAAAAAGGACGGAGGTCCTGCTTTATTTCTTTATATAATATATACATTGTCAAAAAATATATACATCCTGAAAGCCGGTGGCTTAAGTATAATAAGGCCGGAGATGAGCAATATTCCATGGCCGGTGGGTCTCCTCCCGCGACTTACGTGAGTCTTTAAGCTCTCAAACATCGATGAGGTAGTATGACCCTTTGTGCAGATTCTTGCTGACCACAAAGGGCCCTTCCCAAGGCGGGGATAGCTTGTGCATATCAGACTGATCCTGGATGAGCCGGAGCACCAAGTCGCCTTCCTGAAAGGTTCTGCTCCTAACCCGGCGGCTGTGATAGCGGCGCAGGTCTTGTTGATAAATCGCCGAGCGGGCTATTGCCAAGTCTCGCTTCTCATCTAATAAGTCAAGTGCATTTTGAAGAGCTTCTTCATTGTCAGCCTCAACGTAAGCCGCCATGCAGGGTGAATCGTGTCGGATGTCACTTGGCAGGACCGCCTCTGCACCATACACCATAAAGAAAGGCATGTAGCCTGTAGATCTATTAGGCGTAGTGTTCCATAACACAGAAGGTAACTCCTCCACCCAACAACCCGGAGTCCGCTGTAAGGGGACTAAGAGCCGGGGCTTGATACCTTTCAGGATCTCTTGATTAGCTCTTTCTACTTGACCATTGGATTGAGGATGAGCAACAGCCGAAACATCAAGCCGGATATGTTCTCTTGATGAGAACTCTTCCATGGCACCCTTGGAGAGATTAGTGCCATTATCGCTATGATGCTATGTGAGAAACCAAAACGAAAGATCACCTTTTTCATGAATTGAACCGCCGTGGCTGCATCACACTTTATCGACCGGCTCGCCTCAACCCACTTTGTAAACTTATCCACTGCCACCAGGAGACGTGTCTTTTTATCCTTAGACCTCTTGAAAGACCCAACCATGTCAAGCCCCTGATCGCAAACGGCCAAGTGATTGGGATCATCCTCAATTCTTGAGCGGCACATGAGCTCGTCGTGAGAACTTTTGACAACCGCCACATTTGTCGACAGATCTTCCGTGATCGGCATGAGCCGTCAACCAAGAGAAACCATGACAGAAAGCTTTTGCTACCAGAGATTTTGATCCGGCATGATGGCCACAATCCCCTTCATGGATCTCGCGAAGTATTTCTTGGCCTTCTGCAGGGGACACACATCATTGAAACGCCCCAGTGACACTTAGATAATGTAACTCGCCGTTAACAATCATCATAGATTTGGAGCGCCTGACGATTTGTCTTGCCAAGATCTCATCCTCAGGTAACTCACCCCGGGTCATATAAGCCAAATAGGGCACTGTCCAATCCGGGATAACGTGAAGAGCCGCCACCAGCTGTGCCTCCGGGTATGGCACCGCTAATTCTTCCTCCGTTGGCACCTTGACAGAAGGGTTATGTAGAATATCGAGAAAGGTGTTAGGCGGCACTGGCTTACGTTGGGATCCCAGCCGGCTTAAAGCATCAGCCGCCTCATTCTTCCTTCGATCAATGTGCTCCACTTGATAACCCTTGAAGTGACCAGCCACAACATCTACTTCACGACAATAAGCCGCCATAAGGGGATCCTTGGAATCCCACTTGCCTGACACCTGCTGAGCCACGAGATCTGAGTCGCCCAAGCATCTTACCCGGCTTAAGTTCATCTCCTTAGCCATCCGGAGACCATGGAGTAAGGCCTCATACTCAGCTGCATTGTTAGTACATGGGAACATAAGCCGGAGTACATACCAAAATTTGTCACCTCGAGGGGAAGTTAACACCACTCCAGCCCCCGAGCCTTCTAGCTGCCTGGACCCGTCAAAATGAATAGTCCAATATGTGTTATCTGGCTTCTCCTCAGGGGCCTGTAACTCCGTCCAATCATTGATAAAGTCCACCAAGGCCTGAGACTTAATAGCAGTACGTGGCATATACTTCAAATCATGAGGCCCAAGCTCAATGGCCCACTTGGCGACTCGTCCTGTGGCCTCCCTGTTCTGAATGATGTCTCCCAAAGGCGTAACTTACCACGCTTATAGGGTGACTTTGAAAGTATCGCTTCAACTTCGGTTGGCCATAAACACCAGTAAACAAGTTTACGCCAATGTGGATACTTTTGTTTAGACTCAATGAGCACCTCACTGATGTAATAAACCGGTCGTTGAACCGGATGCTCCTTGCCAGTTTCCTTACGCTCCACCACGATGGCAACGCTGACGGCTCATGAATTGGCAGCCACGTATAGCAGCAATGGCTCTTTATCAATGGGAGCTGCAAGAATCTGGCGGTTCGCATAACCGTCTCTTCAAGTCTTCAAAGGCAGCATCAAGAACATCACCTGCATAAAAGTGTTCATTTTCATCATCATCGATATAGCGGTAGGGCCTTCTCACCTAACCGCTTATGAACCGCTTAAAGCGGCAACACGACCCGCCAATCGCTGAACATCATTGATGCACGCCGGTTTAGCCAGAGAGGTAATTGCCTTAATCTTCTCCAGATTAGCTTCAATGCCTCTGTTTGATACCAGAAAACCCAAAAGCTTGCCTGCAGGTACACCAAATACACACTTGGCCGGGTTAAGCATCATTTTATAAACCCGGAGATTATCAAAGGTCTCCTTTAAATCGGATATTAAGGTTTCCTTCTCTCTGGACTTCACCACAATGTCATCTACATAAGCATGAACATTACGCCTGATTTGATCGTGCAGACAGTTCTGCACACATCGCTGATAAGTCGCCTGGGCACTCTTGAGTCCAAATGGCATAGATACATAACAGAAGGCCCCAAACGGAGTGATGAAAGCCGTCTTCTCCTGGTCCTTAACTGCCATTTTGATATGATGATAACCAGAGTAAGCATCCAAAAAGCTCAAACGTTCACAACCCGCCGTAGCATCAATGATTTGATCAATACGGGGGAGAGCAAAGGGATCAGCCAGACAAGCCTTGTTTAATTCCATGTAGTCCACACACATCCGCCAGGTGCCGTTCTTCTTGAGGACAAGCACCGGGTTAGCCAACCACTCCGGGTGAAAAACTTCAATGATAAACCCGGCCGCTAAGAGCCGGGCGACTTCTTCTCCAATAGCCTTCCGTCTTTCTTCGTTAAAACACCGAAGAAACTGCCTGACCGGCTTATACTTCGGATCAATATTGAGAGTGTGCTCAGCGAGTTCCCTCGGTACACCCAGCATGTCAGAAGGTTTCCATGCAAAGATGTTCTGGTTCTCACGGATGAACTCGATGAGCGCGCTTTCCTATTTGGGATCCAAATTGCTGCTGATGCTGAACTGCTTAGAAGGGTCACCCAGGGTAAAGTCAACAAGCTTTGTATCGGCAGCCGATTTAAACTTCAACGCCGGGTCGTGCTCTGTAGTTGGTTTCTTCAGGGAGGTCATATCCGCTGGGTCAACATTATCTTGATAAAATTTGAGCTCTTCCGCTGCACAGGCCGACTCAGCCTAAGCCGCGTCGCCTTCTTCACACTCCAACGCCACCTTCCGACTTCCATGCACAGTGATGGTGCCCTTGTGACCCGGCATCTTGAGCTGCAAATAAACATAACACGGCCGGACCATAAACTTAGCATAAGCCGGCCGCCCGAACAGAGCATGATATGGGCTCCTGATTTTGACCACCTCAAACGTCAACTTCTCAACTCTGGAGTCATATTCATCTCCGAAGGCCACCTCCAGCTCAATCTTGCCAACTGGGTAAGCCGATTTACCAGGGACCACTCCATGGAAAACAGTGTTGGACGTCCTTAGATTTTTATCGATTAACCCCATGCGCCGAAAGGTCTCATAATAGAGGATATTGATGCTACTACCCCGTCCATGAGTACCTTAGTGAATTTATATCCACCAACCCGAGGTGCCACCACCAAGGCCAATCGACCGGATTATCGACTCGTGGAGGGTGATCTTCTCTGCTCCATATGATGGGCTGTTCTGACCACCTCAAATAACGAGGGATTGCCGGCTCGACAGAATTGACGACCCTCTTATGAACCTTCTGGTCACGTTTGCATAGGCTAGTGGTAACCACGTGATACTGCCCACCATTCAACTGCTTCGAGTTGCTTTGATAGCCCGACTGCTGCTGCTGCTGCTCTCCTTGATCAGACTGTTGTTGATTATAGCCTCCTTGACGTCCCTGAAAGCCGTAGCCTGAGCCGCCACCCGGGCCATGAAAACCGCCAGCCCCTGAACCGCCACCAGACCCATTATGACCATCATAGGTGTTGGAATTCTTAAACGCCTTCATGATCGCGCAATCTTTCCATAGGTGTGTGGCGGGCCACTCCCTGGTGCCGTGTCTCGGGCAGGGCTCATTGAGTAGCTGCTCAAGAGATGAGCCTGACCCGCCGGATCGAGGCGGTTTACCCTTACGTCTCTGATTGTTACCTTGCGCATTGGCGTTGGCCACAAACTCTGGGTTGCCGTCCGCCTTACGCTTATTGCCTCCTTGATTCATCGGGTTATGCTGCTGACCCTTTCCATTGCCGTTCTTCTTTCCCTTCCCGGTCTTCTCATCGTTAGACGCGGGATCCTTGGTACTATCAGAATCGACATATATTTAACTAAAGCCGCCATCAACGTACCCATATCCTTGCAGTCACGTTTAAGGCGCCCCAGTTTCTGCCTCAGCGGCTCAAAGCTACAATTCTTCTCCAACATAAGGACTGTAGAGCCGGCATCCATCTTGTCAGATGAATGAATTATCTCCTTGACCCGGCGTACCCAATGGGTGTTCGTCAAGTCCACAATCGACATAGATTGCTTACAGGTGTCCTTGAAGTTCTGGATGAACCGGGCCTTTAACTCTTCCCATGAACCAATGGAGTTGGGTGGAAAACCTTTTAACCAAGACCGGGCCGTTCCATCTAACATCATGGTGAAATATTTAGCCATCACCGCGTCACTGACTTCCAACAGCTCCATGGCCATCTCATAACTCTCGATCCATGCTTCGGGCCGTAAGTCGGCCGTGTAATTCGGCACCTTTCGAGGTCCCTTGAAGTCCTTGGGCAGACGTACGTTGCGCAAAGCCGGTACCAAACAAGGAACACCACCGGTTCTAGTGGCTACTCCCACCTCAACGGAGGTCGTTGGATACTCTAGAAAATCTTGATGTGCCGTCTGTTGAGCGGCTAACTGTGCCGCCCGCTCGTTCTCCTGAAGTATTTGATCTTGCACCGGATTATAACCACCGGGCTGGTTATGACGTTGGGCGTTGCTTGACAAAGCTTCTGACTCCATGTACCTGCTATAACTCGGGCTCCGGTTCTGGCGAGGCGGCGCTAACCAAGGCGGGGGAGTTGAATGAATTCTGTCTCGGCTGTAAGAATAGGTCTCCTGCTGAGCTAAGGCCGTCTGGAGAAGTTCTCTGACCCTCCGGGTCTCCACTGCCGCCAGGTCATCACCGTCCATAGGAAGAGCCGCCAAATGTGTTGAGGCTGCGATTAAGTTCTCCATGGGGTTGGAAAAGTGACCCGGTGGAATCGGCACATAACGCGGCGGTGGCATGCTCACGTGAGGTGGTGCCATCTCCCGAGGCTGAGCCGACCCTCCTATTCCGGATGTCATAAGCTGATTGGCCTCTGGCGGGTTACTTGGGCCGGCTCCGGGTGTAGCGAAAAGAACCCGAGGGTCGTAATTCGGAGGTAAACGGGACTGGGTTTTCTGATGTCTCCTCCTCATCACCTCATTGGATGCGTTCAAGCTCATTGTGAGCTGGTAAGCTTCCGACTGCAGCCGCTGTGCCCGGGCATCTAGAGCCGCTCGCTCCGTGGCTAATCTAGTGTCCTCAGATGCCAAGGCCTCCTTGGCTTGAGCAATTTCCTCACGCACCCATGCCATCTCCGCGTCATGCTCATCTTTATCCGCAGGAATAACCGTTGTGGTTAATAGGGCCATAAGCTTGTCCATGAGGTCTATCAGCACCTGAGCCTGTGGGCGCACGGGGCCGCCTGCCCCGGCTGCTCCTAACCCGGACGTTACTGCTGCAGCGGCTATAGAGTTTGAGCCGGGCTGAGTCCCAGCCATAAAGACTCCTGCCCATCTTGGCGGCTCACAGGGGTCCGGAATACTGATGCCATCAGAACAGCCACCGAGCACGCCGTCTTGCACTTGGTACAATGAATCTGTTGAACCGGCGGACGAATCACCTTCTGAGAGGAAGGCCGTCTCACCCCTATCTTCTGATCCTTCAGAAAGTTCCTCTCCGTGGATGCAGCCGACGAAAGCACGCTTCATAATAGGTTGAGTCCGGGTCTTCCTCGCACGCTGAGCCGTCTCGACGAGGTCGACGCAGTTGTCCGGCTCAGGGCCCGGCTCACCGATCCGGCCGATGAAGACGTGGATTCCGCCGAAGGGGACCCGGTATCCATACTCAATTGAGCCGGCGTCGGGACCCCAGCCTTCGTCGTCGATGTAGATCTTGCTGCGACGACTCTTGGTCATCCGGCCCACTACGTATCCCTTGAGCCCTTCGAAGTTGCCCTTCAAGAACTCAAATCCAACGTGCGCTGGCCCCATGGTGGGCGCCAACTGTCATGGAATTGTCACGTCAGATGTCCTCGTGAAAGGACTTAGTTGTGGAGCCATCGCAACTAGGAAGCTTGAAGGGGTTAAATCGGGACAAGGGACATGAGAGGTTTTTATACTAGTTTGGCCCCTTACGATGAAGGTAAGGCCTACGTCTAGTTGGGTTGGTATTGATGTTTCGATGACCAAGGAGCGAGATACTCTATGCCCGGCTCTCGATGAGTTGTTTCTTGCCCTAAGCCGCCAGCAGGTCGTCCCCTTATATACACGGGTTGACGCCCTATGGCCTATAGAGTCCCGACCGGCTTACAAACAGTGTCCGGCTTGGTGACTAGTTAAATATACCTTATGATACAAGTCATGCCATTACGGCGGTTTACTACAACGGGCCTTAAGCCGCCTGTGGGCCTTAGCCCTTTATTGAACCACCATCTTCATGCTTGGTCTTGGGCTTCTCTCTGGTGAATCCTCTTTGCGTATCCCGGCCCCTCCTGGGCGGCTTACACAAATAGTTATATCCCCAACAGACCCCATTAACTCTCCTGTGAAGGATGAAGCCGCTATGAATGTGCTCCGACTGGAGTCTCGTGTTGCTGGTGTGGTTGACTACCTCGCTCGACTGAAGGTTGCGGCGTCGTGAATCGACACGACACTCTGGCCAGGAGCGACGCTTCAAAATGACCTCGAGTCTCTAATGACTCGACTGAATGAGGTTCCAGGTTGAGTGCAAGAATGGAAGAAGTCTTTTGCCAGGTGCGGCGTTGCTGTTGCTTTGTCCCTGATCCGTGTTCGCTGCAAGGATGCGCGATAGGAAAAGCTGGCGTCCATCAAAGTTGCTAATACCAAGAAGCACGACTTCCAATCTTTCATGGAGACCTTCATTGCTGCTGCCACTCGGATCGCTGACGGAATTGATCTAGACTAGTTTGTCGCGCCCTCCAGTCCTCCACCTGAGGAGTAAGAAAAACTTCTATGCTTTGCCTTAAATTTGCCTCGGAATGCCGAGTGGTTTTGTAACCGATAAACTTTTACAAGCTTGACACCTGAGCACTTCTAAATCCGTAGGATGTTATCTGAACTTGGCTTATCGTTGAATATGGTTGCTTTTGCCTTCGAGCGAACTTTGTTCTTCACTCGGAATATGCTTTAGTGCTTGAGACGCAGCCCTGAGGTGAAAAAATCCAGTCGACCTGCACTTCATAATTCTTGCAGGTAGGGATGGAGCACAGATTGCAGTCGACCTGCGTCCTAGCGGATCGGGATGGAGAGCACGTTGTATTTGTGGCGTAGCTCCGAAGGAGAAGGTAGCAGTCGACCTGCACCTCATCGTCCTTGCGGGTCGGAATAGAGTGCATGTTGTATTTGTGGTGCAGCTCCAAAGGAGAAGGTAGCAGTCAACCTGCACCTCGTCATCCTTGCGGATCGGAATGGAGCACACGTTGTATTTGTGGCGCAGCTCCGAAGGAGAAGGTAGCAGTCGACCTGCACCTCGTCGTCCTTGTGGATCGGGATAGAGTGCACGTTGTATTTGTGGCGTAGCTCCGAAGGAGAAGGTAGCAGTCGACCTGCACCTCGCCGTCCTTGCGGATTGGGATAGAGCGCACGTTGTATTTGTGGCGCAGCTCTGAAGGAGAAGGTAGTAGTCGACCTGCACCTCGTCGTCCTTGCTGACCGGAATGGATTTCATACTTAGGAGAGTACTTGAACTGCAGCTAAGCCCCCGAGTGGGAGGGTTGCTCTCCACTCGGTAGGATTTTTCAATACTTAGGTGAGTGCTGGACTGCAGCTAAGCCCCCGAATGGGAGGTTTTCTCTCCACTTGGTAGGATTTTTAAATACTTAGGCGAGTACTGGACTGCGGCTAAGCCCCCGAGTGGGAGGTTTGCTCTCCACTCAGTAGGATTTTCAAATACTTAGGCGTACTGGACTGCAGCTAAGCCCCCGAGTGGGAGGTTTGCTCTCCACTCGGTAGGATTTTCAAATACTTAGGCGAGTACTGGACTGCAGCTAAGCCCCCAAGTGGGAGGTTTGCTCTCCACTCGGTAGGATTTTCAAATACTTAGGCAAGTACTGGACTGCAGCTAAACTCCCAAGTGGGAGGTTTGCTCTCCACTCGGTAGGATTTTTAAATACTTAGGCAAGTACTGGACTGCAGCTAAGCCCCCGAGTGGGAGGTTTGCTCTCCACTTGGTAGGATTTTTAAATACTTAGGCGAGTACTGGACTGCAGCTAAGCCCCCGAGTGGGAGTTTTGCTCTCCACTCGGTAGGATTTTCAAATACTTAGGCAAGTACTGGACTGCAGCTAAACTCCCGAGTGGGAGGTTTGCTCTCCACTCGGTAGGATTTTTAAATACTTAGGCAAGTACTGGACTGCAGCTAAGCCCCCGAGTGGGAGGTTTGCTCTCCACTTGGTAGGATTTTTAAATACTTAGGCGAGTACTGGACTGCAGCTAAGCCCCCGAGTGGGAGGTTTGCTCTCCACTCTGTAGGATTTTTAAATACTTAGGCGTATCTTGGATCTGACTAAGCCCCGAGTGGGAGGTTTGCTCTCCACTCGGTAGGATTTTTAAATACTTAGGCGAGTACTGGACTGCAGCTAAGCCCCCGAGTGGGAGGTTTGCTCTCCACTCGGTAGGATTTTAAAAACTTAGGCGAAACGGATTCATAGCTAAGCCCCCGAGTGAGAGGCTTGCTCATCACTCGGCAGGGATTTTTTTTTACAAACTTAGGCGAAACGGATTCGCAGCTAAGCCACCCACTGGGGGATTTCTCACGTAAACAAAAGCAACAATAATCACTGGGAAAATTATAACACTCTTGTCTTTGATAAACAGACTACAGAGGTACTTTTTATTACATCTCATCCGAGTGAGTACTTAAGTATAAAAGGGGCGGAGCAGCTCCGCATTCCAAGCTCGTGGCTCATCAATTTGGCGATCGACATTGTAAAGACGGTATGCTCCATTGTGGAGAACTTTGGTGACAATGAAGGGGCCTTCCCAAGTAGGAGCGAGCTTGTGTGGCTTCTGTTGATCCACTCGGAGGACCAAATCTCCTTCTTGGAAGGCTCGACTCTTCACGTTTCTGGCATGGAATCGACGCGAGTCCTGCTGATAGATAGTCGATCGGATCATGGCCATCTCTCTTTCTTCTTCTAGAAGGTCGACTGTGTCCTGCCGGGCTTGTTCTGCTTCATCTTCAAAGTAAAGCTCGACTCGGGGTGCATTGTGAAGCAGGTCACTCGGCAGAACTGCTTCAGCTCCATAGACCAGAAAGAATGGAGTTCGCCCAGTCGACCGATTAGGAGTGGTCCTCAATCCCCAAAGAACTGATGGAAGTTCGTCGACCCATACGCCTGCTGCATGCTTGAGATCATGCATCAACCGGTGTTTCAGTCCTTTGAGAATTAGGCCGTTTGCTCTTTCTGCTTGTCCATTCGACTGGGGGTGAGCGACGGAAGCGTAGTCGACTCGCGTGCCTTGAGAAGTTAAAAGGCTCGAATTTGTCGGAATCAAGTTTGACCCATTATCGATGATGATCTTTGTATGAACTCCATACCTAAATATCAACTCTCTGATGAAGCTGATAGCAGTGCAGGCATCAAGATTCTTGATAGGCTTAGCTTCTATCCACTTAGTGAACTTGCCGACTGTCACCAATACATGGGTGAAGCCACTCCTGCCAGTTCTCAGTGGTCCAACCATATCCAATCCCAAAACAGCGAAGGGCCAGATGAGTGGAATGGTCTTCAAGGCTGAGGCGGGTTTGTGTGACATATTGGAATAGAACTGACATCCTTCACACTTGTCGACTATCTCCTTCGCCATTTCATTTGCTCTTGGCCAGTAAAATCCCGCTCGGTATGCTTTAGCCACAATGGTCCAAGAAGACGCATGATGACCACAAGTTCCCGAGTGGATATCGTCAAGAATTATCGGGCCTTCTTCTGGTGTTATACATTTCTGGCTGACTCCAGTCGCGCTTTCCCTGTACAACTATCCCTTTATCACAGTAAAGGCCTTGGATCGACGGACGATCTGTCGAGGCTCTTCTTCGTTCTCCGGGAGCTCTTTCCTTAGGATATACGCGATGTACGACACTGTCCAGTCGGGAGTGATGATCAAAACTTCCATGATCAGGTCGACCACAGCTGGGACCTCAACTTCAGTCGGATCCGTGACACTTTTTGGCTGCGGGGCTTCTTCGGTGAAAGGATCCTCTTGAACTGATGGTGTGTGGATGTGCTCCAAAAACACATTACTGGGAATGGCTTCTCTCTTGGAACCTATTTTTGCCAAATCATCAGCCGCTTGATTTTTCGAGGTATATGATGAAGTTCTAACCCCTCGAATTTCTTCTCTAGCTTTCTCACTGCATTGCAGTAACCAGTCATGGCCGGACTTCTGACGTCCCACTCCTTAATCACTTGATTAACCACCAAATCTGAGTCGCCATAGACCATGAGGCGACGGACGCCGAGTGAAATGGCCATACGCAACCCATATAAAAGTGCTTCGTATTCTGCTTCGTTATTGGAGGAATCAAAGTGGATCTGGAGCACATATCTGAGCTTATCTCCTCGGGGGGAAACCAACACTACCCCAGCTCCGGAACCATTCAGCATCTTAGAACCATCAAAGAACATGGTCCAGTGCTCCGAGTGAACTTGAGTCGGTAGTTGTTGTTCAATCCACTCGGAAATGAAATCTGCTATTGCTTGGGACTTGATGGCGTTTTTGACTCAAACTTGATATCTAGGGGAAGGAGTTCAATCGCCCATTTTGCCACTTGACCAGTTGCATCTCTGTTGTGCAGAATCTCCGACAATGGAGCGTCGCTGATGACGGTAATGGAATGGTCAGAGAAGTAATGAGCAACCTTCTTCGTGGTCAGATAAATCCCATATACAAGCTTCTGATAATGAGGGTATCTTTGCTTTGATGGGGGTCAAAACTTCAGAAAGATAATATACTGGGCGCTGAACTTTAAAGGCTTTTCCTTCTTCTTCCCGCTCGACCGTAAGTACTGTACTGACGACTTGTCCTATGGCTGCAATGTAAATCAGCAAAGGCTCTTTGCTGATTGGGGCCACAAGCACCGGCTGGGTGGAGAGCAGGGCTTTTAGCTCTGCAAACGCTGCATCAACTTTGGGAGTCCACTCGAACTTGTCTGACTTCTTCATCAGTCGGTAAAGAGGCAATGCCTTTTCACCGAGACGAGAGATGAATCGACTTAAAGCGGCCAAGCACCCAGTAAGCTTCTGGACATCATGCACACGCACAGGGCATTTCATTTGGAGTATAGTACCAACTTTTTCTAGGTTGGCATCGATTCCTCGTTTCTGAAACGAGAAAACCGAGTAACTTTCCGCCAGGAACTCCGAATGTGCACTTTGATGGATTAAGCTTGATATCATACCTCCTGAGGTTGGCAAATGTTTCAGCAAGGTCAGTCAGCAGGTCGGAACCTTTCCGTGACTTGACCACAATATCATCCATGTATGCTTCCACATTCCGACTGATTTGAGTGAGAAGATACTTCTGAATTATCCTCATGAACGTGGCTCCGACATTCTTGAGGCCGAATGGCATGGTGACATAACAGAAGCACCCGAATGGAGTGATGAAAGCTGTTTTGATCTCGTCGGGTCCATACAGACGGATCCGATGGTAACCGGAATAGGCGTCTAAAAAAGACAGGCGCTCACATCCCGCAGTTGAGTCGACTATTTGGTCGATGTGGTGGAGAGGAAAATGATCTTTCGGTTAGGCCCGATTGATATGTTTGAAGTCAATGCACATGCGAAGTGACTTGTCCTTCTTGGGGACCATGACAACATTGGCAAGCCACTCGGAGTGGTAAATCTCTCGGATAAACTCCGCTGCTAAGAGCCGAGCCACCTCCTCGCCAATGGCCTTTCTCTTCTAGACGGTGGACTGTCGAAGATGTTCTTTAACAGGTTTCGCTTTTGAGTCGACTCATAGACGGTGCTTAGCCAGCCCCCTGGGAACGCCCGGCATGTCAGAAGGCTTCCATGCGAAGATGTCCCAGTTCTCACGGAGGAACTGGATGAGCGCTTCTTCCTATTTGGAGTCGAGTGTTGTAGAGATATGAGTCGGAGCAGCACTAGGGTTGGTCGGGTGAATGTGAATCGGTTTTGTCTCACCGGATGACTGAAACGCTGATTCTGTAGCGGGCTTCTTGGCTCGCAACAAATCACTCGGGTCTGCAGTTTTCTGGTATTCCTGCAGCTCTACCACTGCCATCTGAGCATCGGCGATCTTTGAGCCTTTCTGAAAGCACTCTTCTGCCTTCTTCCGATGGCCAGTAATAGTGATCACACCTTTGGGACCAGGCATCTTCAATTTGAGGTACACATAACATGGTCGAGCCATGAAACGTGCATAAGCTGGCCTGCCCAAAATAGCATGATAAGCACTCTGAAAATCCACCACTTCGAACGTCAACTTCTCTTTGCGGTAATTCTTGGAATCACCAAAAACCACATCAAGAGCAATTTGGCCGAGTGACTCAGCCTTCTTTCTAGGAATGACTCCATGGAAACTCATGTTGCTGGTACTGAGTCTGGACATCGGAATGCCCATCCCTTTCAACGTCTCTGCATATAGTATATTCAGGCCACTGCCACCATCCATCAAAACTTTAGTCAGTCGAGTGCCTTCGACGACTGGGTCGACCACCAAAGCGTGCCTCCCAGGGGTGGCTATGTGTGTCGGATGATCGCACTGGTCGAATGTGATGGCAGTCTGAGACCATTTCAGATAACTAGGTGTCGCCGGAGCAACCATATTCACTTCTCGGTTAATAACTTCCAGTTGACTTTTGCTTTCACCATCAGAAAAAATCATCAGGGTGGAATTGACCTGGGGATAACCATCATCACTATCTTCTTTGTCCTCAACTTTGTCCGACTCCTTTTCCTTATCTTTGGGTTGTTTCCCCTGGAATTGCTAGATCAAGAGCCGACACTGTCGAGTGGTATGTTTTGGGTAAATGAGTTTACCCTCTTCATCTTTCTTTGTATGAATGTGGCATGGCATATCCAACACATCATTTCCGTCTTGGTCTTTCACCTTCTTAGGATTCCAAGGCCCTTTGGGCTTCCCTTTAAACTTTCCTTGAGTCACGGCCAAGGCTTCTCCAGGAGCAGCTGGCTCGGCTTTCCACTTCTGCTTCCGACTGGAGTTCCCTCCTCCGGTTTCGTGGGCGACTGACTTGTGCCTGCCACTCCGGAGCCGATCCTCTTCTTCACCATTGGCATACTTGGTGGCAATGTCCATCATTCAACTCAGAGACATGTCTCTGGTTCGACCGAATTTCAGGTTTAACTCTCTGTACTTAACGCCTTCCTTGAAGGCACAGACTGCCTGGTGATGAGATACATTCTCTACCATGTGATGCAACGTGATCCATCTCTGGATGTAATCCCTCAAGGTTCCATTCGACTTCTGCACACAAGATGGCAGCTCTGTCAACCCTGCTGGCCGCTTGCAAGTTCCTTCAAATGTTCTGACAAACACTCGAGCAAGATCTTCCCAAGTGTAAATGCTGCTGGGTGCTAACTGATTCAACCATGCTCTGGCCGAGCCCTCCAACATAAGAGGCAGGTGTTTCATGGCCACTTCATCGTTGCCACCGCCAATCTGAACAGCCACTCGGTAGTCTTCAAGCCAAGTACCAGGGCTTGGACTCACCAGTGAACTTACTGACTCCAGTCGCCAACCTGAAGTTGGGAGGAATCACCGCGGCCCTGATGGCTCTGCTGAAGCACTCTGGTCCTGAGACGTGAACTCTGCTGCTGGTGGGTACATCTCTGTCATGACCTTCTCGGAATGCTCTGTTCCTGTTGACCAAACCTTGAACGAGAATGGATCTCGCATCAAAGCCTGGTTCCCTGGGGTCGACTGGAATCCTTCGCCCAACACTGTGATGGCGTCTGTCATCTTGCTGTCGAGGCGCGTATGATCCGCTCCTTGGGGGAGGGGTGGGCACTCGACGTCGATCATCGCGATCGAGTCGGTGATCATACTACTCACGGTTCCTGTACTGATCACGCCGGTCTCCATGTCCCTCGCGCCTCGGGGGCGATCTTGGGCTATGGGCCGACTGGACTGTATTTGCAGTGATGGATCTGCTGTGGATCCTATTCCGCGACTGTGATACAGCTGAATTTTGATCTCCTGCTGCCCAGAGTAATGCTCTGATCTGTAACAAGCCTCTGCCAGCCTCCGACTGGGAAGGCTGAATCGACTCTGCTATACGGGCTGCAGCTTCTAAATTCTGAATCGGAGTTTGATATACCTGAGTCGGTGGTGGAAAAAGTTGGCGTCGACTGGATTCTGGAACCCGTTGTCGTGCACGCTCGTCAAGTGCTCGCTGGAGGTTCTCCAGTCGAGTGCGCTCAGCCAAGTTGGCCAAGCGCGCGTCCTCTAAGGCACGAGCCTCGGGGGTTTCTCCAGTGATAGGAGTGTGCAGTGCATCCATGTTCCAGCGGCGAAGTTCTTCCCTCTGCAGCGAAGTGAGGGGCTCGGGTTGATACTCTTCATGGGCATGCGACGGATTGCCTCCGCCGTCACCTCCGTCGGTGCGGGGAAAGCCGGGAGGACTGCATGGTCCATCGACCATCAGAACCTCCACCGCTGGATCACTGCTGTCGCACTCGGATGCAGTCTCTGCGGAGCCAGTCGACAGGTCGAACAGGCCATAGAGAGATTCGTCGGGCTCGATCGCCGCGACTTGGGGGGTGGCCTACTAGCGAGCCATCACGTGCCTCACCCACCGCTGAAGCCTCGACCGACCGGAGCACTTGCACCAGCGGGAAACAGGGAGGGAGGACGACGCAGGGGCCGACCGATACTGGGTCGACGATTGCCACAGGAAGACGCCCCCTGAAGCCAAGCGGAGTCGTCGGCGATGAACATGAGCGCGCCGAGACGGATCTTGCGGCCCTCAACCAAAACTCCGCCTGAAACCATGATGAAGGAGATCGGAAAAATTGTAGCTTCTCCAATAAGTCACTAAGACACCTGCCCCATGGTGGGCGCCAACTATCGTGGTTCTAAGTCTGACAGTAGTGTAGGGGGGGGGGTAGGAATGGAGAGGCAAGATCGTAGCTATGGAGTAGTTGTATACGCAAGAGGTATACGAGTTCATGCCCTTCTCGGAGGAAGTAAAAGCCCTACGTCTCGGAGCCCGGAGGCGGTCGACTGGATTATGTGCGTATGAGTTACAGGGGTGCGAACCCTTTACACTGAGGAGGGGGTGGCTTATATAGAGTCCGCCAGACCCCTCCGGCCCTCAGTTATGCAGGGTTTAAGGTACATTAAGATCAGGCGTTACTGGTAACACCACAAATAATGTGCTATGATAACCATAAAAGCTACTCAATGACCGACCGTTTGCGTGCAAAGTGACTTTAGGTCTCCTGGCTGTCGAGTGGTTGGCTTCATGGTCGAGTGTCTTCGAGTCCGTCGAGTGGAACATTTCCGGGTCGATTGAAAGGTGGTTTCTTCTAGAGATGTCCTTGGGGAGGGTATCTTGGACAGGTCCATGACCCTACCCTAGGTACATAGCTTCATCAGCTGCTACGGGCTTCTAGCAAGAACCGTTCTTACCTACGCACAAAATCACAACGGTGATTTATCAAGTTTAGTGTTTTAACCTTCAACAAGGACTGGCCGCAGTCAAATTTGATTCAACTAAAGTAGGAGAAACACACACCTGCCAGCCACCTTTATGCAAAACTAGTTGCATGTCTGTCGGTGGAACCGGTCTCATGAACGTGGTCATGTAAGGTTGGTCCAGGCCTCTTCATCCAACAATACCACCGAATCAAAATAAGACATTGATGGTAAGCAGTATGACAATAACCGCCCACAACTCTTTGTGTTCTACTTGTGCATATCATCTACGCATAGACCTGGATCATGATGCCACTATTGGGAACATAGCATGCAATTTCAAAAATTTCCTCCGGTCACGCAAGATCTATCTAGGAGATGCATAGCAACGAGAGGGGGAGAGTGTGTCTACGTACCCTCGTAGACCGAAAGTGGAAGCGTTTGACAATGCGGTTGATGTAGTCGAACTTCTTCTCGTTCCGACCGATCAAGTATCGAACGTACGACACCTCCGAGTTCTGCACACGTTCAGCTTGATGACATCCCTCAAACTCTTGATCCAGTAGAGTGTCGAGGAAGTAGATAAGTTCCGTCAGCACGCCGGCATGGTGACGGTGATCGTGAAGTGATCCGCGCAGGGCTTCGCCTAAGCAGTAGGAGAATATGACCGGAGGCGTAAACAGTGGAGGGGGGCGCCACACTTGGCTAGGAATCAATATTGTGTGTTCTAGCGGTGCCCCCCCACATATATAGGTGGGAGGGGGAGGGGAGCAGCAAGGGGCGTCCCAAGTAGGAGGCCTACTTGGGGGCCTCCTCCAATTCGCCCCCTTTCTTTTATTGCATAAGGGGGAAAGGAAGGAGGGGTGAGGCGAACGAAGTAGGAGTCCTACTTCATACTTTCCTTCTCCTCTCTCCTTTCCTTTCCTCCCCATATGGTTGGCCCTATAGGGGGTGCCCCAGCCCCTTGTGGGCTGGTGTGTTCCCTCACTTGGCCCATAAAGCCCATATCTTTGCCGGGGGTGCCAGAAACTCCTTTACGGTGACCCCATAAGTACCTGGTAATTTTAACACTTCCAGTGTCCAAATATCATCGTCCTATATATATAATATTTACCTATCGACCATTTCGAGACTCCTCGTCATGTCCGTGATCTCATCCGGGACTCTGAACAACATTTTTTCACCAAATCACATTACTCATACAATATAAAATCGTCATCGAACGTTAAGCGTGCGGACCCTACGAGTTCGAGAACTATGTAGACATGACCGAGACACCTCTCCAGTAAATAGCCAATAACGGAACCTAGATACTCATATTGTCTCCTACATATTCTACGAAGATCTTTATCGGTCAAACCGTGACAACTTACGTTGCTCCTTTGTCATCGGTATGGTACTAGCCCGAGATTCGATCGTCGATATCTTCATACCTAGTTCTATCTCATTACCGGCAAGTCTCTTTACTCGTTCCATAATACATCATCCTGGAACTAACTTATTAGTCACTTTGCTTGCAAGGCTTCTTATGATGTGTATTACCGAGAGGGCCCAGAGATACCTCTCTAATACTCAGAGTGACAAATCCTAATCTCGATCTATGTCAACCCAACAGACACCTTCGAAGATACCTGAAGAGCATCTTTATAATCACCCAGTTACGTGTGACGTTTGATAGCACACAAGGCATTCCTCTAGTATCCGGGAGTTGCATAATCTCATAGTCGGAGGAACATGTAATTGACATGAAGAAAGCAATAACAATAAAACTAAACGATCAAAATGCTAAGCTAACGGATGAGTCATGTCCATCACATCATTCCCCTATGTGATCCCATTCATCAAATGACAACACATGTGTATGGTTAGGAAACTTAGCCATCTTTGATTAACGAGCTAGTCTAGTAGAGGCTTACTTGGGACATAATGTTTTGTCTATGTATCCACACATGTATCAAGTTTCCGGTTAATACAATTCTAGCATGAAGAATAAACATTTATCAAGAATAAGGAAATATAAAATAACAACTTTATTATTGCCTCTAGGGCATATTTCCTTCATTAACTTCCTGTACAAGATCTACATCATCAGCCGCAAATTGGATCAACACATGTATGCATAGGAGTTCATATCTTTTAGCTGCTTTGTGGATCTCATCCTCAGGCTTTCCCCTAATTATTTCAAAGTTGTGTATATCTGATTGTAATGCCAAATATTTTTCCACTTCTATCTATGAAAGGGATTGTTTGTCTTTCTACCATCTGTGCTAATTTTCCAAATTTGTTGTCATACTTTTTCTGATGAGGTTGCCAGGTTGGGGCATGAATGTTATATCTCATGTGTAATACTACTAACTTAAATACATGGCCAAATATTCTATTGATTATAGGGTGCTTCACCAGAGAAAACAATGTCACACATGTCAAAGCAGAATTTGAAAAATAGCAGCGATGTCAATTCACAACTACACTGAATTTGGTTTATTGCTTACCCACATTATGTATTACTAAAACGTTTGCTTCATGCATGGCATGGTTTTAGGAGTAAGGGTGCCAAATTTGCATGTTTTGATCTCATGCGAACCATTTACCACTTTTAGCACCCTTTCCTGTAGTTATTGTCTTGAAGTCATGGTCACATGTGTTATATATGGCCTTTCTCGTCATTGCTAAATTCATATGCACTAATTTTTTGAATCATTCATTTTATTTTGTGTCATTTAAATACCCTTTTTTGTATCAGTTGTTTGTTTGTCTTTTATGAATCTTTGATGAAGCGTTTTAGATTTGTATGTCATTGGCTATGTGAGAGGTTCGATTGGGGTAATTATTAGTTAGCATTTCTTTCATTATCCTTGATTATATATTGCATCATTCTCTTTCTTACTATCTTATTATATAAGTCATGCTCCCCCGAATATTGTCTTTGGAGGTTGAGCTCCATGGAGCTCGGTTTTGAAAAAAAATGAATTTTGTCAAATTTCATATTTTCTACATATCAAACAAATCTGAAAAAAACACAGATATACATGAAGGCATAACAAACGTGTGTAAATTTTTGGGGCAAAATACGTTGAAATGAGGGATGTGCAAAAAAGACAAATCTAGGGCTTTTTTGTACAGGTGCATTTCTATGTTTCTCATCCTGAAATTTTACACACATACACATAACATCCTTGTTTACTTGCACAATCTTTTTCAGATTTTTTTTAAAACCAAAAAGTTTGAATTTTTGATTTGTTTTAAAAAAAAGGCCTCCATGGAGGCCAAGAGCCAAACGTCTGTTCTCACTCTCTCCACTATATGTCACAGTGAAATATTCTTCAAAGCCATCGAATGAGCTATAGATAAAAGCGGAAGTTCAGTAGTTAGATGAAATTGGAATTGAGAACAAGCATAAATGTAACTTTTCTAAAATGAAATATGCCGCTCTGTTAAATATCACATACTACCACTTTCCATTTTATCATATATCATTGCTGAATGTCCCACTGCAACGCGCGGGGTATCATCTAGTATAAGAAATTTAAGAGGCATATTAGAGATTGTTTCCGTTCAAAATGTCATCCATTTTACAAACAGAGTGGCTATGTATGTTTAAACGGTTTTGCTAAAACTCATTCGGTTGAGATAATTTTTAGTCTCATTCACTTTTTCAGTCGTTCGATCAAATTTTGCAGAGATTCGTGCGGGGTGGCAGGAAATGACGCGCACGTACGATCCATGCGAGTTGCACGCAACCTGTTTCATGTTTTTTTGGGTGTTGAGTACGGGCCTCTGTTGCTGTTGACGCTGTTGTTAGGGCATGTACAATGGTGGCATATGGACACAAATGTCTGATGACGAAAGTAGCTTGAGGCATATATATTGATTTTTTTCTCCCCAATGCAAGCTACTACTAGTGGGCCTCATCAAAAAATTGAAAGTAGACTTTCACTACACATGCATATCTACTCTCCACTTCAACCTTTTCAAATCTATCCACTAGACCACACTTTTTTTCCTCAAGCACTTGCCTCCTACAGAAGATCTCGTTTCTCCATCTGAACCTACTTTTCTAACATCCGGATCTACATAGTCTGCGGGGCATCACGCTCGGGCTATGCATTGGCCATGCCCATACGGGCCTCTCCTTTTTTGTCTACTTCCAGTGTCCACAAGTTGAGCTGTGTTATTTTTTTTCCATTTGTGAAGAAATAAGATGGGTGGGTAGACCCATTTATTAATCAAATGAAGCCTCCGTCCTAGTTTGGTACATACTTCATCTTTCTATTATGTTGTCATCTTTTTACTTTCTACTTTATTTTAATTTATTATGTCAATATTTTTTAATTAAGGTTTTAACTTTACGTTTTTAAATAAGGTTTAGGTTTTAGGGTTTAAGGTTTACAAAACTTGCAGTTTTTCTTGGGAGTTTTTTAGCCAAAATTTCAAAATAGCCAAAGGTTTTAACTTTCTGTTTTCAAATGAGTTTGCAATTATAAGTTTTTGCAATTAGGGTTGCAAATGCTACTTTTTAAATGGGGTCACAATTATAAGTTTTGAAAAGTGATCCCAACTATAAGTTTTTAAATTGGGTTGCAACTATGAGTTTATGAATGGGACTGCAACTGCATGGACAAAAAGCGACAACAACTGGGGTCGGGAGGGGGATTACCGGGGCAGTTGCATGTCCGTCACTATACATGCAACTGCAAACCTTGTAACTTGTCTGCAAATGCAAAGGCACACACTTGCCTATAACTGGGTCGGTGGGGAGTTGTTGGGCCAGTTGCATGTCCATCATAAAACATGCAATTGTAAGCATTGTAACTTAACTACAACTACATGTGTACACACTTGACTGCAACTGGGGCTGGGAGGGAGATTGTGAGGCCAGTTGCATGTCCATCACTAGACATGAAACTGCAAACGTTGTCACCCGACCGCAATTGTAGGGCACGCACTTGACTGCAACTGGGTCAGTAGGGAATTGTAGGGGCAATTTCATGTCCACCATTAGACATGCAACTGCAAGCGTTGTAATGTGACTTCAACTACACGGGCACAAAGTGACCGATAGTGCAATCAGAAGGGGAGCTGTCAGGGCCAGTTGCATGTCCACCACTATAGAATACAACTGCAAGTGTTGTAACCCGACTGCAACTAGATGGCCACAAAGCGGCTGCAACTGAGGCCAGGAGGTGAGTTGTCGAGCCCAGCTACATGTCCACCGGTAGACATGCAACTGTAAGTGTTGTAACCCGACTGTAACTAGATGGGCAGAAAGGGACTGCAACTGGGGTCAGGAGGGGAATTGTTGGGCCAGTTGCGTGTTCATCATTAGACATCAAATGTAAGTAGGGGTGGAGCTAGCGCCCAGCCGCTCCGTGCACTTGCCCGGGCTCGTTTGTTGTGGGACATTGTACATGCTTGATAAACAATGGGCAAATTTTACTGTTGGTCGTGGTTTACCTAAGCAACAGTGCATACACGCTTGGTTTCCAAAAGGGTCCATGTATGTATGCATGATGTCTACTACGCAACTTTATTCTTGTAGACTCGTGTTGGGCCTCCAGGCACAGAGTTTTGTAGGATAGTAGCAATTTTCCCTCCAGTGGATGACCTAAGGTTTATCAATCCGTGGGAGGCGTAGGATGAATATGGTATCTCGCTAACAACCCTGCAACCAAATAAAAAAAAGTCTTTTGTGTCCCCAACACACCAAATACAATGGAAAATTGTATAGGTGCACTAGTTCGGCAAAGATATGGTGATACAAGTGTAATATGGATAGTGTATATTGAGTTTTGTAGTAGGAACAATAAAAAACAACAAGGTAGCAATTGATAAAACAGAGCACAAACGGTATTCCAATGCTTGAAAATGAGGCCTAGGGTCCGTACTTTCACTAGTGCAATCTCTCAACAATGCTAATATAATTGGATCACTTAACCATCCCTCAACATGCGATGAAGAATCACCCCAAAGTTCTTATCTAGCGGAGAACATAAGAAGAAATTATTTGTAGGGTACGAAACCACCTCAAAGCTATTCTTTCCGTTCGATCTATCCTAGAGTTCGTACTAAAATAACACAAGCTATTGTTTCTGATTGATCTAATCAAGAGTTCATACTAAAATAACACCATATGACACACATCAACCAACTCTAATATCACCTAGACACTCCGATGTCACCACGAGTGACCGTGAGTTAATTATACAATATGCATCAAGCAATTTCAGATTCATAATACTCAATCCAACAGAAAGAACTTCAAAGAGTGCCCCAAGATTTCTACCGGAGAAACAAAGACGAGAACGTGCATCAACCCCTATACATAGATTACCCCAATGTCACCTCAGGAATCCGCGAGTGAGTGCCAAAACATATATCAAGTGAATCAATACGATACCCCATTGTCACCACGAGTATTCATTTGCAAGACATATATCAAGTGCTCTCAAATCCATAAAAGTATTCAATCCGATAAAACAAAATCTCAAAGGGAAAACTCAATTCATCACAAGATAGAGAGGGCAAAACACCATATGATCCGACTATATTAACAAAGCCTGCGATACATCAAGATCATGGCATCTCAAGAACACAAGAGAGAGAGAGAGATTAAACACATAGCTACTGGTACAAACCCTCAGCCACGAGGGTGGACTACTCCCTCCTTGTCATGGTGGCCACCGGGATGATGAAGATGGCCACCGTTAATGATCTCCCCTTCCGGCAGGGTGCGGGAACGGGGTCTAGATTGGATCTCATGGATACAGAGGCCTTGCGGCGGCGGAACTTATGATCTAGGGTTGCCCCGAGGGTTTTTGGAATATTTAGGAATTTATAGGGCAAAGAGGGGGCACGGGAGGCCACTGAGGTGGGCACAACCCACGAGGGCCCAGGCACACCCTAGTGGGTTGTGCCCCCCTCAGGGCACCACCTAGATGCTGCTCTGGCCCAATGAATATCTTCTGGTCCATAAAAATCCACAAAAAGCTTCGCGGTGTTTGGACTCCGTTTGACATTGATTCCCTGCAATGTAAAAAACAAGCAAAAAACAGCAACTGACAGTTGGCACTGGGTCAATAGTTTAGTCCCAAAAAATGATATAAAGTTTCTATAAAATGATTGTAAAACATCCAAGAATGATAATATAACAACATGAATACTTCATTAATTATAGAACGTTGGAGACGTATCAATGCACTTATGTGATAAACAACGGGCTAGCTTATTTTTAGGGGTAACAGTGGGCTAGTTAATTTTTCCTACTAGTGTTGTCTCCAGCGAAGGAGCAGAGTCAAGGTTAGCACTACCTAACACCACGTAACACCTATTACTGTCAACTACTAATCTCTCTCAAATCTAATCTTGTGCATCCCAAAAATATTAATTAGATTTAATTTTGTTGGCCATAACATATCTGATGCAAAGATAAAAAGTCGCCGGACACCATAGAATCTATTTATTAAACATGATACTTTGATTTCCTGAAGTAAAATGTGAGGTGGCTTGCTTCAAAAAGCATCATAATATGGATCAAAAGAGAATTTGCAGCTAAGATCTCTTCTGATGAAATTATTAGTATTTTCATTTTTATTGGCAATCGTAGAGGCAAATTTAATATAACACAAACTTAATGATGCTTTTTATAATAATGAGCTGAATATTATGTAAGTTATTTTTCCAGACTTTTACCTTTTTTTAAACTAGGCCTATATCAACCATAATGTTCAACAGTCATGGGGTGCTAAGTTTCCATCTTCCAGAATAATTACTTGAGAGGAATACGAGCAGCCGCAACCCTTTTCCACACTTCAGTTGTTCATTTCTCTCATATTGTGAGATGGACTAGCGACGAGTGTAGGCAGGCCTTGGCGCACAGGCGGTGTTGGACGGAGCTAATCCATCATCATGAACGACTTACATCCTCAACAACTCGTCATCACATCCCCTTTATGATGATTATATAAGACTACTACCTAATTTTGAGATTGGTAGATTTAGGGCTTAAATTTTGAGGTCCGCAGATCGGGAATTAACCTTTGGGGATAATCACAAACTCATAGGTCTAGTCATTAGTTTATGGATTTGCTTTAGATAGTTAAGTGTTAACTTCAATTTTGAAATTACTGAATTTCATAGATGAGAAGGTTTGGTTAGTAGAGCAAGCACTGACACTTATGAAATAGCATGGTGCCCCCATGTGTGGTTTTGGTAATTGATGGCATTCTCTGTGGACTAATGGTTTCCTTGAGTTATATTCGTAGGATTTGTCCATATATATTTCTTGAAGTCCATTTGTTGGTTTCAAGGAGTTTATGTGTTGACCAAGGTGCTTTTCAAGAAATTATCCAAAGTTTTGTCATAGAGAAGACATGATACAAGGTTGATCAAGACTAAGTCAAAGAGTGAATCAAGTTGATCAACACACAAAGCATACAAGATGTACCAAGAGGGATCAAGTGATCCCATGGTATGGTAAGCATTGTCCATTACGCTTTGTGTACCAACCCATGGTCTACGTGAGAGTTCTATGTGGGGTTAGGTGTGTTTCCATGGGCTTGCATTAAGAGGAAGGTCTCATACAACCCATGGAGGATGACATCAAGTGGTGATTGTCATGAAGATTGCGGTGTGCAAGTTCAAGTGGAGCAGCACGAAGAGATCATGCTTGAACCTTGCCGTACATTGTGGTGACAATGGACTTGTGAGGATGTACCGAAGAGTGGCTCACCCACGGTGGAGTATCGAGGAGCAATCAACTAGTCTTCATCGAGCCAACACAATCAAGAAAGGTGGTCCAACTTGAAGA